>OX359265.1:47484917-48142417 GCA_947179155.2 Hedera helix | reverse complement strand
TAATATAAGTCCAATTAAATAATATTGGCAAGTATAGTATATAATGGTGTGATAGTCCAATTAAATTAATTACCAGCCTAAGTTATGAAAGATGTGTGAGTTAATTGAGTAACCCAATGTGGGAATAACTGTATGGTATAAGTAATTATATTATGAACCCAAGTTGATGATAAAAGGTAGTTAATGAATTAAATTTAATCAAGTCAAAATACTTGTATTGATGTGTATTAGAGTTTTGAAAAATCAGCACTACCGCCGTAACGACGCAACGATGCAACAATAGGTTCCACTGCCGCAACAGTAAAACTCCTTGGAATGTGAAAGTTAAAACTACTGCCGCAGTGGTGGTACAGACTGTTTGAAAATTAATAGTTTATTGAATCAAATTGAACTACTAGTATGTATGAGCATTAGAATTTTAATAAAATAAACCCAAGACATATAAAGTGTTAGCGATTTAATAGACTAACTCAATTAAGTAGTCCAATGGACTTATAACTAGCAAGTCTAATTGAATTATGTAATTAAGCTAATGTGTTTATTTAATAAACTCAATGAAGTAGCCTTATAAGATTTAATTAGTTAACCATATATGAAAAATATGGTGAGTCTAAATAAATTTAAGCTAGCACATTACTTGTTTATATTTCAAGTATCATAGTTAACCAATTGATTTAATTGTCGGGAGCACAAGTGTGATGACTTAAATGAATTAATATAGTAGCCCAAATGAATTAAATTGTTGAGCCCAAACAATGGTAATTCAAAGTCTATTTGAAATTAATTTCAAGGTCCAAAGTGGAGCCTAAATGATAGTCAAAGATTGGTTATTATATATATATATATGTGTGTGTGTGTGTGTGTGTGTATATATATATATATCGGTGTATATATGTATATATAAATAAGAAAAATAAATATAATTTAAAGCCACAAAGACCATTTGGCCGACTATATAGGGGGCCCACGAGGGGGTGGCTTGTTTGTTTCATGTTGCTTAAATCACACTCTTGATTTTGGTGGTTCAACTACCCTAGTCATTCACCATGTCAATCAACCAATCAATCCATCAAATAGTAATCATAAATTAGCCTATAATTGACCAATGCTAGTGGATTAATGGATGTTGATGATGATTAAGGGAGTGATATATATAGAGTGTTGCACCAATGATTTGTGTTGGTTAGCCATTTGTCTAGAAAATTCGAGAGAGAAAAGAGAGGGCTCTTTGAGAGAAAAGTAAGCAAACTTTGTGAGATTGGGAATTAACCAAAGAAAAATGCTAGAGAATAGTCAAAGAGGAGTCACAAGCCAAGTTCATATCAAGAAGAAGAAGAGCACATGAGTCCATAAAGTTAAAAAGTGCTCTAACTCTTCCTAAGTTTATTTTTGTAGTCTAGATATGTTTTAAACAGTTAAAATATATTTTTAACCGATCAAAAGTTATTTTGATGGTTTAGAAGTCTTAAACTATGTTATATATGTATATTCATGTTTTGGTATGCATAAAAGTTGAAGAAAATATCATATCAAGTTTTACCGGTAAAACCCTATTTAACTAGGTGCTAATTATTGTTGTAGTTTGAAATATTTGAACTAGAGAGGTTATATATGATGTATGTTATGTATATAAGGTATGTAAAGTCATAAAACATGATGGTCTAGCAAATAATGCTTGTAGTATCATGTTTGAACCAATTGAATCAAGGATCTATGAAACTAGTTTTTATTCTGTCATTGTAAGCGATTTTAAGCCTATTTTCGTTTGAAATTTGAATTTGTGATTTAAAGAGAAGTTGTAGAGGGAAAAGTTCTGATGAGAATAAATTTAAGAATCACCACAAAATATTTTAAAATGAAGAAGTTATGATAGTTTTAGTGAAGGAGGGTCAAACAGTCCCTAAATTAGGGTTTCAAATTTTTGTACCACTGTCGCAGCGGTCAAACACACTGCCTAGAACTATTTTTTTGCTATCTGGGTCGGGTCGGGTCAAACCGGGTTGAGTTTTCTTTGGAAAATTAAGTTGAAATAAGTGTAAAATGAATGTGTTTGAATACTAAACCAATATATATGGAGTCTATTAGTGATTAAATAATAGCTAAATGTTAAAAATAAAAATTGAAGTTAACACAATTAAAAAGTTAACTATTTGTTTGGTTTGAAGATTATTAAAATATTGTTAAATGATTAATAATATTAGTAGGTAACTGAAAGGTTATTAAATGATTAATAACAATAGTAAATGATGAAAATGTTATTAAATAATTTATGACATTAGTAAATAATTAAAATATTATTAAATGGTTAATAATATTAATAAGTGATTAAAATATTATTAAAATATTATTAAATGGTTAATAATATTAACAAGAGATTAAAATATTATTAAATGGTTAATAATATTAATAAGTGATTAAAATATTATTCAATGGTTAATAATATTAAGAAGTGATTAAAATATTATTAAATGGTTAATAATATTAATAAGAGATTAAAATATTATTAAATGGTTAATAATATTAATAAGTGATTAAAATATTATTAAAAGTTTAATAATATTAATAAGAGATTAAAATATTATTAAATGGTTAATAATATTAATAAGTGATTAAAATATTATTAAATGATTAATAATATTAGTAAGAGATTAAAATATTATTAAATGGTTGATAATATTAGTAAGAGATTGAAATATTATTAAATGATTAATAATATTAATAAGTGATTAAAATATTATTAAATGGTTAATAATATTAGTAAGAGATTAAAATATTATTAAATGGTTAATAATATTAATAAGTGATTAAAATATTATGAAATGGTTAATAATATTAGTAACAGATTAAAATATTATTAAATGACTAATAATATTAATAAGTGATTAAAATATTATTAAATGGTTAATAATATTTAAATATAGTTGTATATTATCAAAGGTAGATAATATTTTGATATATTTGGTACATTATTAAATGTTCAAATCATTAAGTTATGTAATAGAAGAAAATTTAATTGAATTAAACCAATGTAAATAGTACATTTGTGACTAATTTAGACAACTTATTTAAATTGGGACGTACGATGGCGTGTAGTGAAGGCGTAAGTTGGTTAAGCGTACCTGACATGTCCGAATTATATTTTGGGCTATGATTTTTGTCCGGAACTTAAGGGTTCATTTGTCGGACATATTAAGAGTTAATAATTTGAAGTTAGAGTCTTATATAAAGACTAAGTAATAGTCATTTTAACTAATGATGATGTCAATTTCATATATAAATTGTAGGTTGAACGAAAGACGCAAAATAAGCGTAAATAGTATAAGCGAACCAGATAAGTTTTTCAGAACTTGCTAATATGTGTATTATTATGCAACAATGTTATATTAAATTATTGATATGAAGATACATTGATGATGTTTTGTGATATGTGAAAAACATGAAGTATGATTATATATGAAGTATGTACAGAATATGAAACATGACTTGATAAATGCTAGTTGTTTATTATATGAGATACATGAGAAGTATGAAATATTCATAAAATGAAAAGCATGATGTACGTATAAAATGTAAAGTATGTTTAATATGTGAAGTATGCAATGTGTTATGTGAAACTATTAGACTTGCTGAGCCGTCGTACTCACTCTTACTATAAAATCAACACTTTCAGATAAGTGCAAAATATCCAAAGATTTCGTTACAGATCAAAGAGCAGGAATGAGTATTACTTTCACCGAAAGTCTAGACGATTATAGTAGTTATGAGTCCGAATTGGACAGGTAAACTGATTGTGTAATTAACTAAATGGTTAGTGTGTATTATCAGTGTTTAAATACTCAAATTGATTGTAATAGAATAAACTCGTATCATGTAAGATATTGAGATATAATAGGAATTTGTAAAGATTGCGATTCTGGAATAGAAAGAGATGTTGTAAAATTTTAAATAAATGATTATATAGGGATTATATTATTGTTGTAAGTCATGAACGATAAGGAGAAGGATCAAGGGACCCGAATTCGGGATCGTCACAATTATTATTATTATTATTATTATAGTGTAGGGGTGAATTTGATTTGGGTGAAATTTTTTTGTGAGATGAAATGTGAGCCATTAGATTAAGTTGAAAAAATCTGAACCGTCTTTGTGCTTTTAGATTCAAAATAAGTTCTATTTTATTATATAGATTTTTATGTAATTTTTATTTATTTATTAGAAATTAACTGTGAATAACAAATAAGGATCAAACAACAAGAATAATAATATATTTAACAACTTTATATGTTGACTTTTTAGTTGCAATTTACGTAGATAAATATAATTGGTATTGATTATTGAGTATCTTGACACGAATAATTAAAAGTGTAGTGTTAGTGTTGACATATTTAGTGTAATGCCTATAATCTGATACAATACGAATTCGTCTAACATAACACAATTGCCACCCCTAGGGACTGATTGCTAATTCAATATTTATTATTTTCAGAAGTTAAATAGATTATATTAATTTTAAAATTTAAATTATCTATAAAATATATATTACTAATTTGATATTTATTATTTTCAAAAAATAAATAAATTATATTAATTTAAAATTATATTATAAAATTACAATTAATCTTATATTTCAAAATAAAATGAATATTTTATAACTACATGCACGAAGTAATAAAAGCTGCTTATTAGTTTTTTTTTTTCATGACCACTTGTCCACGTGATGAGGTACCAGATGAAAATTGCCTAGTGTTAAAATTATTGCTCGTTCACAAAGTGTATTTTAATTAGCATTGGCATGTAATTCACTTATTCAATACGTAACAGACCTTAAATTAAATTAGAAGTAAATGCAAATTATTAATGGAGAAGATGAAGGAGAGAGTTGTCAATCTGAGAAAATACTGTAGCTACGACATACATTTCACATGCATCCTACTTCTCTCTCGTTTTGAATTATAAAATTATTATTTATTTTTTAAAAGTTAATTTAAAATATTTTTAAATTTAAAATTAACATAATTTATTTAGAGTTTTAAAATATTAAATCTTATAATTATAGTAGTATTTTTTAGATAGTTTATAATAATTGTATTGATATAAACTAAATAAATTTATGTCAATTTTAAATTTTAAAATATTTTAAAATAAATAAATATTAATCTTATAAAATAAAACAAAAAATATATATAATATAAAAATGAGTAACCATATATTACGAAAATACCTGGCTATTAGCAAACCTCGTGCATATAAGTGAATGAATCTAGAACTCTTGACTGCTATATTATAAACTTGAGTAACCATATATTATGAAAATACCTAGCTATTAGCAAACCTCGTAGATATAAGTGAATGAATCTAGAAGTACTCTGGACTGCTATATTATAAACATGAGTAACCATTACGTAAAATTTAATTAATATTCAAAAACTAAAATTGCTGAACGTGTTCTTATGGTGTGTGTATATATATATATTTATATAGAAAAACAAGTGGCTCAAACTATGTATAAATATCCTATGGTACATGGGGATCCTTAAAAGGATCGATCATTGAAGTGTCTGACACTCAATTCACTTTTTTTTCTTCTTCGAATTATGTCAGTGACTATATTGTTTCAGATCCACCATCTACGACGAGCCCTGACTGCCAAGGAAATTCGTATTCAACAAACTCAATATAGTCCAAATAACAGCAGAGTCAAAAATTTAAATTAAGTTAAATTGATTGAGACTATTTTAATTTAGAGTCACTTTAAATTGAGGGTTGACGAAAATTATTTCAATTTAAAAATACTTAATTATATAGTATATTTAATAAATAAATTTTTTTTGAGATTGACTACAGCAGACGGAACCGACTAATAGCTTTACCCCTATGTCCAAATTAAATCTCTGCACTCATCCTTCTGACCAAAAGTAAAAAGTCTTATTTAATCTTTTAATTTTTCCATACGTATTTAAGTTATAATTTCATATTTTGAAAATACCTTTAAATAAGAAGTTAATAGTTAGGGTTGGTGTGATGCTAACAATGATAATACAAAAATAATGTTAAATTAATAAAATCATGCTACTTTCTATTTTTAAAATAAAAATGTATTTTTTTTAAACGGACTAAATAATAAAATTATATTTTTAATTTTGGAAGAAGATGGTATATTTAGTTAGACATAATTGATAAATTAATAAAAGAGAATTGATCCGTAGTAAATACTAACTATAATTTTTTTTTTTTAATAAAAAAATATACTATTACATTAATTCAATTTTAAAATTTTATGCTAAAGTCAGGGTCACGGGAGTTTGAGAAGAAGGTAAGAAATTGAATTGGGAGAAACTACAGAATTTTGACATTATCTTGTTGAGAGGTAACTACATTTTATGATTATTTTGTTGAAAAGTAGTGTCTACTAAAATTTAAAGTAATGTTTGTTATGTTACGAATAACATTAATTTCAACTTTGATTTTTAGATTATAAATATTTAAACCCTGTCCTGTCGAGTTGTTGTGCTGAGTACTATGTATTTGAATTTAAATTATACAGAGGATATTTATACTATAAGAAAAAAGTTTATTTTCGATTAAATTAATTTTGATGGAATAAATTCTTTCAGAAACAAGTTTTTATTTTGACAAAAAAGATAAAATTGACGGAATTTGTCATAAAAAGTATTATATTGACAAGAAAAATGTCTCTATTCCAACAGAATAAGTCTATTTTTGACGGATTTATTTTCGACGCAATTATTTACGACATAATTTTTGACGAATAATTTCATAAAAAATAAGTTTATTTTTAACGAAATAAATTTTTTTTCGATGGAATTGTCCATCAAAAATAATTTTTTTTATTTATAGTGTTATACATAGTTTGAGCCACTTGTTTTTCTATATATATATATACACACCATAAGAACACGTTCAGCAATTTTAGTTTTTGAATATTAATTAAATTTTACTTAATGGTTACTCATGTTTATAATATAGCAGTCAAGAGTACTCCTAGATTCATCCACTTAAATGTAGGAGGTTTGCTAATAGCTAGGTATTTTCGTAATATATGGTTACTATACGTAAAAACTAGTCGCGAAAGGGTGGTACTATATTTGTTAGTATTTTAAATATTAAAAAAAATAGAAAAGCCAAGCTACAAATTGTTTAAAGTATACGTACAATTACGTGTGGGTATGTCAAATGACTCATATTGATGCAATTGCAGTTAAAATGATTAAAATGAGAGCACATCTAGAACACAATTCAGTCTTTTTCCTTCTTTGGACGTCACTATATATATAATAATTCGTTTAAATCTAAGACTTTTCATATTTTTACGTTTCTGTATCAACATATACATTGTTTTTTTTTTAATTGATAAATTTTAAAATTAAAAATTAAAAATATTTATTTATATTTTTAAATTTAAAAATATTGAAGATTGTAGTAATTTGATATAGTTTTTCTACTTATATTTATATTAAAATAAGTATAAATTTTGATTATAAAAAATAATTATTTTGATTGAAAATTAAGTCAATTTTTATGGGAGGGATAGAATAGTTATTTGCTATACTTTATCTAAGGGTCATTATTGGCTTGAAAATAAAACAGCTGTATGGCAGGGATCATTCCCTTGTTTCCGGTGCAAAAGATGCTAGCCAAATTCAACGGATGTAACAGATGTTAATCATCAATAAATTAACAACTCTCTCGATCACTCTTCTTCTTCTCTCCCAAGTTTTCTATGCAAAAGTCTAGGGGCACGTTTGAAACTATCTTGAACTATCCGTAAAGGTTATATATATATCGTTTACGTATGAACCACGCATTTTCCACACTACTTAAATTATTTAAAAGCTCTATCTTTTTTGTCAAATATAAACAGCTTTGCGATATTATAATACTTCACTTGTTCCAAAATATATCAAATTTTGACCTTTTCAAATCAACCAAATTTTGTATATTTTCAAAATTAATTTTTTTTATGAATTCATTTAATTTTAAAGAATACTAATATAATTAATGAAAATTATAAATATCTAAAATTATTTCTAGTTAGAATAATTAACACTTTCAAAAGTTAAATAAATTTAATTTAAGAAAAATTAAATTAATTTTAAAAGTCAAAATTAATTATGTTTTAAACTGAAGGACAATATCACAGAAAAAGAGCAACTTGTATACAAAATGACACAGTACGTATGTGTTATCATAATTGTCATATGTTCATATCGCATTATTGTAGTAGCAACTTATTATTTTTAATGATATATATGAACAAAAATCTATCATTTAAATTTATAAATTTTGTAAATGAATTCAATTATCTTTGAAATGGAAAAAGTATTACATAACAAGTTGAGGAAAATATAATATAAGATACTTTTATTTCTAAAATATAAGTTGAACATGTAAAACATAACATGCTATTTTGGAACGGAATAGAGGAACTGAATCACAGAGGACGAAACTACCTGTTAAATTTTATTAGTACCTTCAAAAAATTAATTTATTTCTGGAAAATATGAAACGAATGAAATTTTTTGGATCCACTTTCAGTTTTTTACAAGTCACATTCAGCATCTGCGACTTATGTGTACATATATAGATTACTCAAAAATCAAACAAATCTCATTGGAGATGAACCCCATAGCATCATTGTCATAAAAACAAGTCGGCAAAAACTGCCAACAGCCACTTTGATTCTCTGAATACTTATTCTCCATTTGACTAGAATTTGGGAAGTATCAAATCAGCGTTCTTTAATTGGGTTGGGTAAACCATTGAAGCTAATTAGCTCATGCATGGAGCACATCATTAGAAGCTATTAACTTTTTTGAACCTTATAAGGGTGAGACTAATTGTTCCCGTTGAAAATAGTGATGAAAAATAATTACATTTGCTGTTATAATTACTGAAAATTGATATTAGGATAATTTAAAGGTTCGTTTTGCATTAGTAGAAAATACGTGATAAGAAATAAGAGTTCTTTTATTTGCACATATATATACTATGCAATATGCATCAACCGTTGGACTCAGACAGAGAGAAAAAGTAGTATGGGCGTACTAACATTTATATTATTGATAATTTTTATTAATTTTTTACTATTCAATACATGAGATAATAGTGTTTATGTATACAAAGTTATGTTTATTAATTGTATGTACACAGTTTATGTACATAAAATTACTCAAAAAATAATATTCCCTCAATCTGTTCTGCTGAAAGAGTTATTTTTTTGTTCGGTTGACAATATTTTTTTTATTTATAATTTTGATTGATAGTAGTATATATAATTATGTTCCCTAGTTGGCAATCATAATTTACTTATTATGCCACTATTATTAAACTAAAAACTTATTATTTTAAGAATAATATAAAATAAAAGAACATTATTAATATTTTCAAATTTTAATACTGATACTTTATTATTGGAATGGCGGGAGTATTAAAATGAAGATCCATGGAACCATAAATGAACGATATACAGTTCTGCTTTATCAAGATTGTATTTCATATATACATAGTTTTTCTATTTTATACTCATTCACTTGTAAGAAATAAGATTAAAAATGATTTTTTGAAATTAATTTAAATTTAGATTGATAAGAATTTGTCCAATTTTATACAATACAATTTAAATATTGTAAATTATTTATAAAACATGTACTAATAACTCGATATTTATTGTTTTAAGAAGTTAATTAAATTATATAATTTTTAATTTAAAAATATCTAAAAAGCATGTACTACTAATTCAATATTTATTATTTTTAAAAATTTAATAAATTGTATCTATTTTGTATCCATCCGGAGCGGGACATGGGGATCACCGATTCGCCGCGGGCAAATTGTCATCCCCAATTTTACGTGCACATACTGCGCATAAACAGTTGTACACAGATAGAGAGAAAAAAATAGAATGTGCTTCCTACGATTTAATTTTTTTTTATTTTTTTTCTTTAATACATGAGATAATAGTGTTTGTGCCACAATTAGTTGTACAAAGTTTGTTTAGATAGAATTACTCAAAAAATAATATTCCCTAATTGATCCGTTCCACTGTAAGAGTTATTTTTTCTTTGTTTCACGATAATTTTTTTTTTTTATATTTTTGATTGATGATAATATATATATATATATATATATATATATATATATATGTATATGTATATATAGTTCTGCTTTATGAAGATTGTAAAATATTGAAAATCAAATTGTAAAATATTTTAAATTTAAATTGATATGAATTTGTCTAATTTATACAATACAATTTGAATATTGAAAATTATGAATAAAACATGCACTGCTAATTCGATATTTATTATTTTCAGAAGTTAATTAAAAGATTATATCAATTTTAAATTTAAGATTATCTATAAAATATGTACTACTAGCTAATTCAATATTTATTATTTTCAGAAGTTAAATAGATTATATCAATTTAAAATTATCTATAAAATATGTATTGCTAATTTGATATTTATTATTTTCTGAAATTAAATAAATTATATTAATTTTAAATTATTTAAATTGTATTATAAAATTACAATTAATTTTATATTTCAAAGCAAAATGAATATTTTATAACTACATGCACTTGACGAGGTACAAGATGGAAATTGCCTTGGCTTAAAATTGTTGCTTGTTCACAAAATGCATTTTAATTAGCATTGACATGTAATTCACTTATTCAGTACGTAACAGACCTTAAATTAAATTAGAAGTAAAAGCAAATTATTAATAGGGAAGATGAAGGAGAGAGTTGACATCTGAGAAAATACTGTAGCTACCACATACATTTCACATGCATCCTACTTCTCTCTCGATTTGTATTATAAAATTATTATAATTTTTTTAAAAGTCAATTTAAAATATTTTTAAATTTAAAATTGACATAATTTATTTAAAATTTTAAAATGATAAACCTAGTATTGTTTAGATAGTGTATAATATTTATAATTCTATTGATATAAATTAAATAAATTCATGTCAATCTTAAATTTAAAAATATTTAAAATTAATTTTTTAAAAATAAATATTAATCTTAAATTTAAAACACAAAAATATATATATTATAAATATGAGTAACAATATATTACGAAAATACCTGGCTATTAGCAAACCTCGTACATTTAAGGGGATGAATCTAGTACTCTGGACTGCTATATTATAAACATGAGTAACCATACATTACGAAAATACTTAGCTACCAGGTGTTCAACCGATAAAAATCAATTTGAATCGAATGGGTATCGGTTTAAGTTAAAATTTGGCATCGGTTATATAAAATAGTATTATTATTATTATTATTATTATTATTATTATTATTTATTATTATTAATAATAATAAAAAATCGGTATATATATACTGAACCCAAAAAAGCCGAATCGATATATCGGATCGGTCATTTTTGTATAGAATTGATTAATTCGGACCGATCCAATACCCTAAAAAACCCTATTGTACTTAAATATTTGAACAGCCCTAGCTATTAGCAAACCTCGTACGCATAAGTGGATGAATCTAGAACTCTTGAATGCTACATCATAAACACGAGTAACCATATATTACGAAAATACCTAGCTATTAGCAAACCTCGTACATATAAGTGGATGAATCTAGAAGTACTCTTGACTGCTATATTATAAACATGAGTAACCATTAAGTAAAATTTAATTAATATTCAAAAACTAAAATTGCTGAACGTGTTCTTATGGTGTGTGTGTGTGTGTGTATATATATATATATATATATATATATATATATATATATATATATATAAACAAGTGGCTCAAACTATGTATAAACATGCAAAATATGTAAAAATTACGCATAAGCTTGGTGGACGGTGAACTCTGTCTCATTCTACGTCACATGCATGGGGATCTTTAGAAGGAAGTTCAAAATCAACAAACTCGGTAATGTTTTTAGTTTTTTCATACGTATTTAAGTTCCAATTTCATATTTTGAAAAATACAGCTAGATAAGAAGTTAATAGGGTCGGTGTGATGCTAAAAAAAATACCAAAAAAATAATAATGTCAAATTAGTAATATCATGCTACTTTTTAGCTCTAAAATATATATATATATATAAATATATATATATATATATATATATATATATATATATTGGAACAGACTAAAAAACATAACTTTGTATCTTTAATATTAAAAAATGATGGTGTATTTTATTAGACATAATTGATAAATTAATAAAATAGAGTGGTTCCATAGCGAATATATTGGCTATAGAGTATATTTTTTATTTTTGATAATTTATACTATTACAATTCAATTTTATAAATATATTTCATGCTAGGGTTAGGGAGAGCCTGGGTAGGAAGTCAGGACTTGAATTAGGGGAAACTTAGTGTAGTTAGTCTACTGAATTTTGACATTATCTTGCTGAGGGATATCTAAATTTTATGTTTATTTTGTTGAGAGGTAGTGTTGGTCGAAATCGGAACTGTTTATTTATATTTTATTTATTAGTTAAATTACGATCTCGAATTCATTTAAATGAATAACATGCAAGTATATAAGGTCAACAAGTAATAAAGTGATAAGAAAAGTTGTCGATTCCATAAGGAATTACATCTAACATTTTCAAGTATTAATTCTATCAACTCGATCTTATTTAAACGATTGATTGAATGGAAGGAAGTGAAATGAAAATAACGCAAATTAACATTTAAACTAGAAAAACAATAAATATCAATAGATGAACCTATAATTACATTTTTTTCCAACACTTCATTTAAATATCCTAACTCTCCCCATTTGATCTTATGGTCACGATGACTTGTTAACTGAGAATTCAATAGTATTTACATGCTTCTTTTGAAGGACATATAAATGTATCCAATCCAAATCTATTTAGCTCATTCGATAGAATTTAGACAAGAACAACTCAAGCTAAGCAATTCACCATATTCTTATGAGAATTAACAATAACAAGGATTTAAAGCTCAGATTCTCACATTGGTGACACGTGGCATGTAGATATATGTCTATCCTATATACGAATTATGTATTCAATCATAAGAATAAATAACATAACACGTGTTATCATATTGAGGTCTAAACTTATAATCCATTTGTCAATTTCATATAGGCTATCAAATTAACCATTTTTCCAAGTAGTTAAACATGAAGAACTAAATATGATAATCCAATTCATATGGTGCCATCTAAGAGCACAAAGATAAGCCAAATACAAAACAAATTTTATTTGGACAATTCGTCGAACACTTGGCGTGCAAAGTAAAATTTTTCTTTCAACGAATTCACAAATGCAAACAACAACCCAATAAAAGAGAGATTCGATTAAAATTACATATCAGATTCCTAACACAATCATAGATACCATGCTCAATCTATATCAAATGAGTAATACCACATCCAACATGCATACCACATATACATAGTTAAATGAAAGCAAAACACTAATCACAATGGCTAAAATATGTTATGGATTCAATACTAATGCATAGATATTACATCAATGGATAAATATTCATCCAAGTTCTAAAAATAAACCAACGTCAATAGAAAGAAAATGAAATTAAAAAGATTAAAGAAGAAGATGGATGTCACCACAACTTCAAGCTTCAAGCATTCAATCAATGGCTTTCAATGATGTTGAATCTCATTCCTAGCATCTAAGGAAAGTGCTTCTTTTCATCTCTTGACCTCCAAAATCGCCTCTAACAACCTCCCAAAAAAGATGTAATGAAATTATGAAGTTTAGGACTGCACTTTTCCTCTTAAAACCTGATTTCTACGCGTTTGAAAAGTGCACTGCCGTGGCGGTATAGGATAGTGCGTAGCGGTGAAATCGACTACCAGATTTTGCTTTATACTAGCGCTGCGACGCTAGAAAGCACCGTTGCGGTGGTGACCTGTTGCAGAATTACCAAAATACCCCTCTAGTTATACTTTCTTACAAAAACACAATTAAAATAAATAAAATACATAGAATTAATATGAATTATCTAAAATACAAATAAATCACATAAAACTAATATAACACCATATTTTACAATGGTAACATAAAAATACATAAAATTAACTAAAGTGCTAAAGAATTCACAAAATATCAAATTTAAAAATATTCAATAATTAGGTATAAAAATCAATCATCAAGTAGTGCCTATTGAATTTTAAGGCAATATTTGTTATGTTACGATTAACATTAATTTTAACTTGTTTTTTCGATTAAAAATATTTTTAACCCTCCACACAAGACCGGTAAACAGACAATAAATGTACACCCACTTAAAAACCTAGTTTCGTATCTTTTGATGGAGTTGTTGCACTAATTTATGTGTGCTTGGCTTTTCTACTTTTTATTTAAAATAGTAACATAGTACCTAACGTTTGCCAAAAAAATATGAAGTAATACTGTAGTAGTAACATAGTACCTAGCGTTTGCGAGACATTATGAGATCTAATCAAATCTTTTGACACGACCTTTTGTTTTGGTTTTCCTTTTACTGATTATACTTGTGTAGTGTTTATTAAGCCGTAGAGAGAACAAATTATAATAATCATCATGGTGCAGTCATAAGATTTTGTTCGTAAGTTACTAATATTTTAATTCGTCTATATCGCAGTGGCCTGAATATTAAATTTGAAAAATATGGACATTAGTGAAAGAAGACGAAATAGGGATGGTTGCATTGCCATCCATGGTACATTAACCACGTTTTTTTTAACTCCAGTTAATTAATTATTGTTTGAGCACATATACCTCCTCATTAGCCGATCAGATATCATGACGAATTAAATGGTAATGATTCACAAAAAAAATAAATCTTATTTGCATAAAAAATTATTACAAATTAAAAATTATTTTATTTATTTATTAAAAGTAGTGTAAAATTACACAATATTTTTAAATTTATCATTATCACTTTATTATAATGCATGTCACCATTGTTAATCTAACAACTTATTATTCTAGAGATAAATATGTAACAATAAAATATTCTTAATATTTGTAAATTTACAAGTGAGACTCTTTCTTTAGAATGGAAGAAGTATTTTTATTTATTTTTATGTTAGTGTACACCTTCTGTTCTAAAATTAAAAATATATTTTTATTTTTTATTCTGTTCCAAAATTAAAATTATATTTATATTTAAAAATTATAAAATAATATGATATTTATAATTTGTAATTATTTTTTTACCATCATTTCTATCTCAAACCATAACTACAAAAGTTTTAAATAACGTGAAGGGTACGTTTAAAAACATAAGAAATTATTCTTTAAAACTGTCTTTTTAAAAATATATATTTAATTTTGAGAGGGAGTAATTCTTATATTGATATTAAATTTGATTCTTAGTGTTAGACCTATCCCCTTCTCCTGACCGTGACTAGAATTAGGTTTTGTGCCATTAATAATAACATGAACGGAGCTACTAAAAGCAACATGGGAACGGAAAGACGACTGTGTTGTTTGATTATATCTTAATGGATTTTAATAACTTATCTCTAAATACATCTTAATAATTCATAATTTTATATTAAGAGGTCATCTGAATGGTTTAGACTCATATTTGTATCTTAATTATTCAGAGGACCTCTTAATATAAAAATATGGGTTGTTAAGATTCATTAAAATATGGGCTGTTAAGATGCATTAAGATGCAATCAAATACAATAATCAATAATGCTAGGTATGGGCCGGGTAATTTGGTGGTGTTTTTTTTATCAGAATTATTTAATTGGCGTAACTATTATTTTTACTGCAGAATTGTGAGGTTAAAAGTCGTTGGCCTCCTACGTACGTACATAATTTTCTTCACTAATTGGGCAATTCATGAATAAGGTTGAGGTTGACGCAATTATGGAAAGGCAGTGTTATGAATTGTAAGAGATCTCACCTAACGGACAATGCAATATTTGGTTTGTAAGCAGCATTAGGCCGGCTTCTCCACCCTTATATTCAATTCCTTTTCGCTTGCACATAAAAGAAATCATTCTTTGAAAATATTTAAATTTATTTTGAATTTAAATACTTTCTCTATCTAGAATTGAGTGTCCTACTTTTTTGTTTTTTTGCTAACTTTTATATAAACTTTCAAATATTGAGGTTTGCATAAAATATACTCCTATATATCAATCATATTTTTTTCAATAACTTTGTTCAATAATAAAATTTATCTTTTAAATTTTTTATTGAAATAAAGCTCATTCAAAAAATTATGTCTAAGTGCATGTTTTACATACCTTAAATACAAGGGAAAAAAATGCAGAAAAGAAAACCAAGCTTCCCCCCTTCTTTTTGGGTACCATTGAACTATTACATCTTTCTTTCATCATTAAGGGGGAAGGGGAGTACAATTTGAAACATAACATGCCTTTGGGTATTGATCGTTAGCCAACACACCCTTGGATTGGAGAAATTATTCGATGTCTTATGAACAAATGAACATTATACTCTTCTCTCTCATATAATAGTAGAGTCCATAAGAGTCTCATCACTTGTAGACCCCCTATTATGTGAGAGGGAAGAACATATACCATTCAATTGCTTATAAAATATTGAATAATTTTTCCTTGGACTGACTCTATTTCCTCCTCCCCCTTGCCTTCTACATTTTTTTTTTGATTTTTTTTCTAATTATATTTTCTAAGGTATGCCCTGAAGCAGGTTAAACGGTGATCAAATTAATTAAGAAAGGTATCTTTCACCTAACGTTATTACTTATTAACAATAATTTTCATTATTTAATTAATTAAGAGGACCGCGTAGCTTGAGAAAGCGATGGTAAGAAAAACTTGGTTAGACAAATATTCAAAATGCTTCCGGCCTTTTTTATTTTTCTTAAATGAAGAATTAACGATCCAGAATTTTTTTCCATTTTCTCCACAGAGTTGGATTGCGTAACTGTATTTCCCTTTTATTTCTTTTTTTGTTGGACATGCGAAGAAACACGAAATTGCATAAAGTCACTCCCACAAAATCCATAAAAGAATTACTAGAAACGTGTATGAAATTGTCAAAGATCAAACTTTAGGTTGTACCGATTCCACCTATGTAATTTATTTATACGAGGTTTATCCTCCCTAAGGGCAGCTGAGCCTGGCCCTGGGGAGTTATATCATCCCTATAGAAATATATCATATATGGGGATTGATCTTTAGTTACTGTTGGCTATAAGCCATTCACCGGTCAATTAATCTGTGGTCACTTATTATAATTACGGACGATCAACATTAAAAAAGAATTATTAATATATGCAAGAAGTATGTGCTAACTTCTTGTGGATATTTTTTACATTAAAAAAATTCAAAAAAGGTCAAAACTCTGTGATATATATATATATATATATATATATATATATATATATATATATATATATATATATATATATATATATCATAGAGTTGTATTTCTACTTTGATGACACTCCTTTTTTTTATTTGTCTTTTTACAAAGAAAAAATTATATCTTTTATCCGTCGTTTATAGGTTTTAAAAAAAAAATTAATAATTTAATTTTTCATATTACCTCAAAAAATTATCTACTAATTTGTTTATCTTACATATTTTCAATGAATTTTAAAAATATAACACTGAGATTTTATATCTAATTTATTTAGTTAAATAAATTATTAATTACATTTCTTAATTTATATAATTTTCTTTAAACATCAATTAAAAAAGAACGTATGAAGTATTAAATTACGCCAGCTAATTTCCAAAAAAATAAATAAATAACGCAAGCTAAAGTTGCAATGCAGTTCAAGCAAATGCAAACTTTTTTGTATTAAACTTCTCAAACTTTCTTAAATCTCAAATCTGAATCTAGACCCTTCACAAAGGTCTTTGTTTAGTAACCTTTGACAATTAATAGATAAAGCGGATCGGAAACATCTTAGAATTTGTTACCAAGTTAGCAAAATATAGTAAAATAAAATAATATAAAAGGGTGTTTAATTTATATCTTATAACAATTGCGACTAAGAAAATGTTCGATAGAAATGATAAGCCAGAAGCTCGTTGCAACTCTTACTAATCTGGTGATTTCAATTTCAAGCATATAGATCTGGTAAATTCTCTGATGAATATGTTACCGTACTAAAAGCTCTAAAATCTGAAAGCATATTGTTGATTTAATTAATGTATTCTGTTCATCCGTCAACTTCGTTGCATTTCAATAACTTCCTCGCATGAACTCTTATATTGGGATTAGGGAAAGACTTTATTTAATCTAATTGTCATCGTAGTACTATAATAATGAACTAACACAATTATTAAAGGCAACCCTAAAGTCTGGCCGTTTTTACTACATACCTGTTGCATGAAAACCCCTATAAATACCTAACTTCTCTAATGCAGAATAGCAAGCTTAGCCAAAGAAAAAAATCATAATGAAAAATCCAACTTTTCCAATGCTTTTGCTAGCTATCTCCCTTCTTTTAGTGCCTTCTTTTGCATGGCCAGATTCTCCTGACCCTAGTGGCTTCATAAAATGCCTCGAAAGCACCTCTGTCCCAATATCTCAGGTTATTTTCACCCCAGCCAATTCTTCCTTCACACCTATCTACCGATTCTCTGTGCGAAACCCTCGGTTCTTGGAATCAGACCGTCGTACCCCTGCAATCATTGTCACACCCGTAGTCGAATCCCAAGTCCAATCAGTTGTGTATTGTGCTAAAAAATATGACATCCAGATTAGAGTTCGAAGCGGTGGTCATGATTGGGAGGGTCTTTCTTATTGCAGCACGTATGATCTTCCATTCGTGTTACTCGATATGTTTAATCTTCGAGCCATCACAGTCAATCCAACTACTAAAACAGCAATTGTTCAAGCTGGTGCCACCCTCGGTGAACTCTACTACTGGATCTACCGAGCAAGTGGCACACTTGCTTTTCCTGGTGGCGTTTGGTCCACCGTGGGTGTCACTGGACTAATCTGTGGCGGAGGGTATGGCCCACTACGACGACAGTTCGGCCTTGCTGCTGATAATGTTCTTGATGTCCGTTTGGTTGACGTTCATGGAAATATTCTTGACAGAAAATCAATGGGTGAAGATCTTTTTTGGGCCGTTAGAGGTGGTGGTTGTTCTAGCTTTGGAATCATTCTCTCTTGGAAGCTAAACCTAGTTGAAGTTCCGGAAATAGTCACTGTCTTTACAATTTTTAGAACTTTAGAAGAGGGTGCAACCAGCATTTTGTATCCGTTCCAAACAGTTGCTCCAGTTCTTCCCAATGAACTAGACATCAGGGTCCGAATAAGTACTATAATAAGCAATACAAGTTCTCGTGCAGACGGAAAAACTGTTCAACTAGGGTTTACTGGTGCATACCTTGGTAGAGCAGAACAATTAAAAGCAGTTATGGACCAAAGATTTCCCCAACTAGGTTTGGCCAGTTCAGACCTTCAAGAAGTCTCTTGGATCGGCGCGGTTATGCTGTCATCGTTTTTCAACCTTTTCTCGGACAATTACACTGCCGAGGATTTGCTTAACAGATCCTTTTTGGTTGATATTCCTACAAAAGCAAAATCCGACTTTGTGAGAACTCCAATTCCTGAAGCAGGCCTAGATGGTTTATGGGAGAAGCTTCTAGAAGTCGGACCTGGAGAAACAACCGTGATCTTTACTCCATACGGGGGAGTGTTAGACGATTACCCAGAGTCAGCTCTTCCGTTCCCAAATAGAGCTGGAACACTTTACATGGTGTACGAGAGGGTGCTTTGGGTTGGGAACACCACACAGAAGTTGGAATGGATTAGAAGCTTATACGATTACTTGGCTCCTTATGTTTCCAGCAATCCACGTAGAGCGTATAAGAATTATGATGATCTTGATTTAGGAATAAATAGTGGCACGGGCATTATTAGCAATATAGCGGCACGAACATGGGGTAGATCTTACTACAACAATAATTTCGAGAAGTTGATTCGAATTAAAACCGTGGTGGATCCGCTCAACTTCTTCAGATACGAGCAAAGTATCCCTACGTTTTCACTCTTTTCAGATATGTGATAGACGTGGTGCGTCCAGCTTCGCTTGTTTCCTCAATAAATTTTAATATTGAAATTACTACCAGTCTGCATCGATGTTGAACTATATGATCCATTATAACGTGTTTGATTTAAGATCCATGGCCTGTTGTTAGTTTGTTTTTTGATCCTTTTGGTTTTGCTAATAATGATCTCCGTTGTAGCTAATATATGGAAACATTTTAGAGTGTTATATATATATAGGATATATGTAGGTACACAACTGTGTACTTACACGGTAGGACTATGACGACAGATTTAATTGCTATGACGACAGTTTTCTTGGTAGTACCGTTGTCATAGCCATAAAAATTGTCACTAAAACCCTACTGTGTAGGTACACAGCTGTGTACCTACATTTTTATCTAATATATATATATATATATATATATATATATATATATATATATATATATTCGCAGCCATTATTTATATACAACTCCATGCTTGATATACATGAAAAAGTAATTGATATTACTAATAATAATAAAAGTCTTCCTTACTACAATGTATAATTTCTCCTCTTAATTCCCACTTGGTTTCTCCTTCCTCCCCGTAATATTAGCGTCAACTTTATTACTTAATTGTTTTCATGTCAACTTACGTGACATACTAATATTAATTACTTACTACCGTAATATAATATTAGATGGTTATCTACTGCCGTTGGCTTTTCATGTCAAAATTAGTTAATAGGGTAGTTGGAGGAGTGGGATTTTGTTTTTGTTTATTAAATTAGAGTGCCCGGGTGGTTGGGATATTTTGGGGCTGCTTAATGTGGCACCTTATTACTTTCTCTTGGGTCTTTCCTACCTCTATCATATTCTTGTACGAGGCCCTTTGTAATTAATTTATTTTTTCATTGATTAGAGAAATGGTTGTTGCTATACATATAACCATTTAATAGTTAGATCTGGTGGTGGCGATCTTTTGGTAAGTCATTACCTTCATTTCCAGATTAGGCTCATTTGGAGTGCTGATCAGGTATATTTTATAAATTAACACACATTTGAGATCAATGGCTAACCAAAATATCAAATTAGAGTTTTACTTAATTTATTTTAAAATTAGAGATACATTTTAAGAATGACAATTTTTATAAACAATTTTTGATTTCCACCTTTACTCTTGATTTTTTTTTTCATATTACCCAAACTAAAGGGCAATTAAGTTTTGCCCATCAATAATGCTTCCCCATAATATCTTGAAAAAATAACCAAGCCACTCATCTACACTTTTGAAGGGTTGTAAACTAATATGAGGTATATTGCTATCCCACGAGTTCTATGCTTTCTTCTGCTTGTTTAGGTGAGCGCACACAAGTGTTGAGTTCATTACCCTTGTTTAGGTAAGTATATCACATCTCCACAAGTTCTCCAAAAGAAGCTTGATTGTGCTGCTCCTGATAGAATTGCATTAAGGACAAATTGGGTATATTATGATATTTTATGTATTAAAATAAAAATATATCTTTAATATTGAATATATATATATACCATGGTCCATGTTTATCTATTATAATTATTCTTTTATCTATTGTAATTAACTAGCATTTAAATAGTTTATATATATCAGCATTCTCATGTGCAACTGAAAGGTAAGATGCCCCTGATCACGTACTTTAAAATGTAATCACTGTAGTGCTATTAATATACAGAAGCAAAGTTTGTGTTAACTCCAAGTATAAGGGTCCGTCTGTCTTTATATTTTCTATTTCTACAAATGAAATACGTGAACCTTGATATAGTGCACATGGAGCACCATTATGTATAATGATGTGAACTTTGACACTGAGTTTGGCATCAAAATTGGTCTTGCTGCTACTGTCATGCATCATATAGTTTATTAATTAGTTTCATCATGCCGCATGTTGTTTTGAGAAAGATGACAAAAAAAAAAAAAAAAGTCCAGTAGGTAACTTGTAGTTAAAATAATATGATCACATTTATAGCCATTTTAATTAGATTTAATTTGATGAGTTATGGCTTAACTGGGATTTTGATTTTGAAATGAATTCCATTAGTTACATTATTTAATAACCATAATCCAATAAAAATGTTTATAATTAACCGGATGAGAGACATATTACAATGAAGTCCAATTAAATGATACTTAATTAAAAATATATATATTTCCTCTATCCCTTAAAAAGAGTCCCATTTAAATAATTTTTCCTAGTCACCTACTTTATGAAATTCAAAATTAATTTCAAAATTGATGTGAATTTTTTGAATTTAATTAATGCACTAGTTAATAAATTAAATTACTTAAAAAGTATTAGTAAATAAAAATTATTAATTATTTTGAACATAAAAAGTAAATAAAATATATTTTGAATTTTAGGATCGTTTAGGGATGTCAAATTCAAATGATACTCTTTTTAACGTTGTATGTTAATTTATTGCTCAAAGTGAAAAAGTTTTCATTATTTCTTAGTTGAAACTATGTTCTCCTTAATAGTTTAGGGGTGAGATCTTTTGTAATCAAATTCTCTATTTGTCTGTGTCAAGACCTATGACGACGGTTTTTAGAATCTATGACAATGGTATGTATCATCGTCATAATTCTATTTTTTTTTATAAAGTTACAACGACAGAATATACCGTCGTTATAAGTCTCGATACAAAGAAATATAAAATTTTAGTTATAAAAAATTTCATGCCAACAGTTTAGGGTTATGAACCTTATGATTAGCTACTAATTCACATATTATGCATGCTTTTATATTTTCGTACAAAGAGTTATCATGCATGTTTTGGTATATAGTATATGATGCATGTCATACGCAAGTAATATAAGGTGAGAATGTGTGTGATCTCTCTAGAAAAGACGACTTTTCCACTAGAATAGTTTTTTTCCCTACCTACCTGATAGAATAGTGATAGAACCTAAATAGGAAAAGCCTCCTTTGAATTTAAATATTCCCAATTCTATTATTGTTTTTTATTCTTTTTAATTAATTACCAAGTCTTTCGTATTCAATATCTGATTTAAGAAATGTATATACTTTGGGAGTTGGGACAGACTGTAGGGCTATATTTATTTATAAAAAATATATTTAGAATTGGATTATTTATATTAATTTAATACTATTTTGAATTATTTTATTTCATGATGGGAGATTAAATAATCTTATGGACTATTTTGTTTTTATCATTCTTAAAGCTATTTACGTGAAATTATATAATCTCATAAAAAATTTAGGATTAATAGTTCTTTTTTTTTAAATTATTAAATAACTTAATAAAATTAATAATCTCTCATCAAAAAATTAATAGTCACTCATCAAATAATTAAATAATATAAAATAATATTAAATTAACGTAAATAATTTAATTTTAAATATATTTTTTATAAATAAACATAATCTAGGAGTCATTATAACTAAAGAAAAATAGTTAAAGATATATAATAGTACGTGCTATTAATAAAAAGTAGATGCTTCTCACGTTTTCTTTCCAGAATGGTTTACCATGACTTTTAGTATAGGTACGTATATATATATATATATATAAGACATTCACAATAAATATTTACTGTTAATATACTATCGTTAAAAATTCTAACAGCTATAATTTCCCTAATGTGATGTCTTCCCTAATATTTTACTCAAACAAAACAAATTTTCCTTAGAAAAGCATATGATGGATATAGTCAAACAGAGAAATAAGAGTTTCTTTTTTCTTAATTTTGACTATTAGGAGATAATTTCTTCTTTCATTTTTTGAGTACACGTCTATTATATTTAAATAAATACTCTTGGACTTTATATTCATTGACGCATCTCCTTATTTTAATTTAATTAACCTCCAGAAGTACTAGGGGCAAATTCAGCGGCTCGAATCAATTAGCACACACGATCATTCATTAAGTTATAGAAAGTTTTCCCAGTAGCTGCATTTTTATTTCTAGTTGAAATTATATATACTAATTTCTAAGCCGTTTTCGTCTCTTAATCAAAATTTTAATTAATTTTTTGAGCCATTATTTGTTCTTAATGTGCCATGTGGAAAACAATGGCTTCAGAGTTTCTTTTACGGTAAAAGAGTGCATTATAGAAATGGAAAATCAAATTTATTAAACTAAACTTACAGATTTATGGAACAGTATATTTGGTTTTGGCTTAAAATTTGTCAAACATTATAATTTTTTTGAAAACCACAACTGTAAATTAAATGAAATGTTATGTAAAAAAATTCATATGATTTTCTTGGCCTAATAATGTAATTATATGTCATAAATTGAGTAGCAAGTGCTGATTCTTACTAAAATATTTTAAAGATAATAGTGTCCTACTTTTTGTTGACTTTTTTAAAAATATAACTTACAGTTCTATTGGACACATTTTAAAAAAATTGAAGATAAAAATCATTCGAGAAATTATGTCTGATTGTAACATATATAACCTTCACTGGTCGGGGGAAAAAAAAACACAAAGTAATAGGATTTTCATTTTTAACATTAGCATTTGGCTGTCTGGTTTTGCTTAGCTTTTTCTTCATTTTCTTTATTTTTTAAAAATTATTACTCGCCCAGACAACTAAACATGGACGTTGGAAGGTCAGGCCCAACAACACAATTAAAAAAATGGGTTATTTACAGTAATATATAACAATTAAAAAAATATATATATAAAATTAGTGTATTCACAAAATAATTATAAAAAAAATACAATATAATATTCACATTAAATCATTTCAGTTTCACAAATTCCTTAAATTAAGGAGAAGTAAATTAAATTTCACAAATTCCTTAAATCAAGGAGAAGTAAATTAAATTACTTCAATTCAAATCAATTTTTTCATTTTTCTCTCTTACTTTGACTCTACTTGCATACCAACTCCATTAAGTATAATTAAAGTCATCTCCTTTAAAACTCCGTCGAGTTTGTCTTCATGTTCATGGTGGCATCAATGATCGGCGCCGTCATAACCCTGGCCAATCCCTTCTACACAACCGTCGAGATTTAATGGGAAGTCATAGTTGATCACCACCCTGAGAAGAAAAAAAAAGATCATGATCGTTACATAACTTAAGTTATAATAAGCGTCGATAAACAAGAAATATAGGTACATACCGAAGATAAGTAAATTTAGGAATTGGTTACTTTCATAATAGTGTTTGGTTACCACCATACTAGTGTTTGGTTACCTAGAGTTACTGTGACGCCCCCAAATCTGGGCCCACACAGCCCAAACTTGAGTCGTCAAAATACTATAACAAAATTATTACAACAAAGCACAACGTACAACAATACAGTGTATAATAATACACAACTAAGTCTTCACTATTATTGCCACACTATTTTACAAAACGTGAAGACTATGATAACTATTCCTTGGACCCTCACTCCATTCCCCGGCTAGACCCTGTTATGTTTTCATCTCCTGTTGAAAAACAATGGAACAAAAGAAAGGGTGAGCTCAAATAGCCCAGTAAAGAATATCATGACTAAGATAATGACGAATAAATTATCATTAGTCTTCAACAGTTGAGTTCTTGATAGAATACAATAGACTACAAGGTTTATATCAAAAACTGCAGTTAAATTCTTAAACAACGTTCAGATCAATAATAGCAGCGGAATGAGTAATCTATTAGAAGAATAATGCAGACTATAATGTCCACTCGGTTCTCTTTTTAGGAAAAACATCATCAACTTTTATCATCTGAAATATCATTAGTCAAAATAATACAAATTCACAGTTCCTGATCATAATCATGCACATCAACAGTTCATCTTTGTACTACGGGCCAAAGATATTCAATATAGCACCAACGATCATGATTATACCAGATTCAGCCTTTGGTCATAATCATACCAAACAACAGTTCATCTTTGCACTACGGGCCAAAGAGAACATTCACCACGTGCCATAAAAGACACCGAACAGATGTATCGCCTTTAACCTATTATATCGCCTTTAACCTATCATCTGTTTAACAAATATATCACATCTGTGCCCCCGGCCACAGATATTCACAACAGCTTGATTTTTGGATGATTAGAATGATATAAATGATGAACAGAAGAAATAGGATAACAATAAGTATCGGAAGTTTACTTTGTACAGATTCAAATAATGTCCAAATTGTCAACATGATGTGGAGTGAAATTTAAAAATGATATTCAAGATCCACAGTTCAGAATAACGGTTACAATTCAATAGAAATGTTCACGTAAATAGGAAGGTTCAGTTGAAATAATGAAGTTCAACTATTATGGAACATATAATATTTTCAGGAATTATAGAAGCAATAGTTCCATAATAAATTTCGATTTAGGAGTATGAAAGAAAATAATATCCCTTACCGTAGCAGGTTTGATTAACAAAAGGTGAAGGAAATTAATACAAATGGTTATTCACCAACAGGCGGCAATCCGCTCCGTAAGGTTATTCCCACAATTTAATAGAATTTGAGTACGAAGAGTTATTCACCAAACAGGCGGCAATCCGCTCCGTAAGGTTATTCTCAGAGATTAATAATGAATGAATACGAAAGGTTATTCACCAACAGGCGGCAATCCGCTCCGTAAGGTTATTCCCACAATTTAATAGAATTTGAGTACAAAGAGTTATTCACCAAACATGCGGCAATCCGCTCCGTAAGGTTATTCTCAGAGATTAATAATGAATGAATACGAAAGGTTATTCACCAACAGGCGGCAATCCGCTCCGTAAGGTTATTCCCACAATTTAATACATGGAAATAAAAGGCACGTCTTATGAGTAAGGAAGAAACAATATTATTATCGAGAATCAAATAATGATAATCCCTTACCATAGTATGTTTGAATAATGGAAGATGAAAAAGATGGTATCCCTTACCTCAACACGTGACTGTATATTGATTTAAATGAGGTTGATTAACTTGAACAGTACACGTATACTTATAGATCTTCACAAATACTCAAGATGACTTAAGCACACTTAGAGAGAACTTTCACAAGAAGTATTTAGAGAGAGAAAGAAAGAACAAGTAAAGAAGTTTATGAAAAATCCTTAAGTTAAGGCTTCTATTTATAGCCAAAAATCTTATCATTCATTTAATCTAAACTATTCATTTAAAGATCATCTTTTAATCTACACCATCCATTTCAAATATTATATTATCTTTAATCTACACCATTCATTTCATATCACCTAATAATCACCTAACTTTATATTATAAACAAATCAATTTAATTATTCAACAATAATTCACACTTTAATCTACACCATTCATTTCATATCACCTAATAATCACCTAACTTTATATTATAAACAAATAACTTTATCAATTCAATTATTATGACTAATTGTTATAAATACAGTATAGTTAGCTCTTAGATATCAAGTCAATAAATTAATGAAATACAACTGTTTAAATAACATCATAATAGAGATAACAATAATGTAAAATAAAGCATACGTTACTGTGTAATGACAATTATTGATTCAATAATGTGAATTACTGTGCATATGTTACTGTGACAATTATTAGGTTCAATAATTTAAAAAAGTGCAACAACAATTATTGACTCAATGATATAAAATACAGTGTAATGACAATTATTAAATCAATAATGCAAAATACTGTGTAACAACAATTATTGAATTGATAATATAAAATATTATGCAGTGACAATTATCAATGAAATGATGCGTAACAGTTACGGTGTCAATTATCAGACCAAAAATATGAGACACTATGCAATACCGTGTGTTACTGTAGAGTACCGAGTGCTACAAAAAATACCAATAACTATCGTATGCTACTATTCTTTTATCACCGGTATTTTAACAGTTCCGTTGACTATTTTTATTTAAAAAGGTTATTTCTGTCGTTTTCTATATCCGACAAATATTCCGATGTGGGGTCCACCAATAATTTGTTATTTCGGCGCTGTCGGACCAAACGAATATTCCCCGACCAAACGAATATTCCCCGACAAAGCGAATATTGTCCGACAAAATAAAATTTGCACATAACATCCTTAACTTTTAACTTTATCGATTTAACCACTTACTGTTTCAAAAAAAATATATATATGAAGAAAAATTAAATTTTGTATTTCATAAAATTCGGGGTCTTACAACCTCCCCTCCTTATGAAATTTCGTCCTCGAAATTGACGTACCTGACATATCGAAGAGGTAAGGATACTTAGATTTCATCTCAGATTCTAGCTCCCAGGTCATTTCCTCAGTATCTTGGTTCCTCCATAAAACCTTAACTTGAGGTATAACCTTTGAGCGTAGGATCTGCTCCTTCTTATCCAGGATCTTAACAGGTACTTCCTCGTATGTTAAATCCTCTGCTATAACGTCTGGTTCTAACTCAATGACGTGGTTTGGGTCCTTCACATATTTACGTAACATAGATATGTGAAAAACGTTATGGATGCGAGACATACTTGGTGGTAGGGCTAGTCTGTAGGCTACGGTTCCTATTCGATCGAGGATTTCAAATGGGCCAATAAATCGAGGGTTGAGCTTTCCTCTCTTTCCGAATCTCGTAACCCCTTTCCATGGAGAAACACGTAAGAATACATGATCTCCGACGTTGAAACTTTCGTCTCTCCAATGAAGATCAGCATAACTCTTTTGTCGTTCTTGTGCGGTCTGTATTCGTTGTCGGATCATTTGGATCTTTTCGGTCGTCAAGCGTACCAACTCGGGTCCCAACAATTTTGCTTCTCCTACCTCATTCCAACATATTGGAGAGCGACACTTCCTTCCATACAATGCCTCGAATGGAGCCATGCCTATGCTTGCTTGGTAACTGTTGTTGTAAGAAAATTCCACCAACGGCAAGTACTTATCCCAACTTCCTTTGAAGTCTAATACACAAAGTCTCAAAAGATCTTCGAGGGTCTGGATCGTCCTTTCCGATTGTCCGTCCGTTTGAGGATGGTATGCAGAACTAAAACGTAGTTCAGTGCCCATAGCTTTTTGTAGACTGATCCAAAAGCGTGAAGTGAATCTAGGATCTCGATCAGAAACTATGGAAACTGGCATGCCATGCAATCTCACGATCTCATTTATGTACATACCGGCAAGACGTTCAAGTGAAAAGTTTTCTCGTATAGGCAAGAAATGAGCAGATTTGGTCAATCTATCTACGATCACCCAAATTGCATCTAAGCCTTGAGAAACTTTTGGAAGACCCGTCACGAAGTCCATATTGATGTGTTCCCACTTCCATTCGGGAACTTCAAGTGATTGTAATGGACCTTTAGGAACTTGATGTTCTGCCTTGACACGTTGACAAGTTAGGCACCTTGAGATAAACTCCGCAATCTCTCTTTTCATATTGTTCCACCAAAATGTATGTCGAAGATCTCGATACATCTTGGTACCTCCTGGGTGGATTGCAAACGGCGTGTTGTGTGCCTCCATCATGATTTTATGCTTTAATTCAGGATCGTTAGGAACACAGAGTCGAGAGTTGACTCGAAGTATTCCTTTCTCGTTGATTCTTGCTTCGGGAATGGCACCTTCTTGTACTTTCTTTATCATGTTTATCAGTTCCGGATCGGTAGCTTGAGCAGCTTTAATTTTATCGATTAAAGTTGGTTCTACTCGCACGTGAGCAATCTTCGAGTGGGTCCCTGGTGTCTTTAGCTCTATCTCCATCTTTTGCAAGTCGTACAAAATACACTTTTGTGTTGTCAGCAATGCACTTGTACTTGCATAAGATTTTCTGCTCAAAGCGTCAGCTACAACGTTCGCCTTTCCCGGGTGATACTGGATTGTGTGGTCATAATCCTTTAACAGCTCAAGCCAACGTCGTTGTCGCATGTTGAGTTCCTTCTGGGTGAAGAAATACTTGAGACTTTTATGATCCGTATAGATATCCACTTTTTCTCCGTACAAGTAGTGTCTCCAGATCTTCAACGCGAAAACGACTGCTGCCAACTCTAGATCATGAGTAGGATAATTTTTCTCATAATCTTTGAGTTGTCGAGAGGCGTAGGCTATAACCTTTCCATGTTGCATAAGGACACAGCCTAGACCTTTGCCAGAAGCATCGCTGTAGATAACAAATTCTCCTGATCCTGATGGTATGGTCAGAACAGGAGCTGAAACCAGTCTCTTCTTGAGTTCTTGGAAACTTTTCTCGCATTCCTCGCTCCATATGAATTTTGTGCTTTTCCGAGTAAGCTGCGTTAATGGAGTGGCGATTCGAGAAAATCCTTCTACGAATCTCCGATAATAACCAGCTAGACCCAGAAAACTTCGGACTTTGGTTACTGTTTTGGGTTGTTCCCAATTTAGTACCGTTTCAATCTTCGCAGGATCGACTGATATTCCTTGACTAGAAATCACCTGCCCAAGAAACGCGACCTCCTCAAGCCAGAACTCACATTTCTTCAACTTGGCATATAATTTGTTTTCACGGAGCTTTTGTAGTATCAATCTCAGGTGTTGTTCATGATCCTCGCGACTCTTGGAGTATATGAGGATGTCATCAATAAAGACAACCACAAAATGATCCAAATGTTCCTTGAATATCCGGTTCATCATGTCCATGAAAGCTGCAGGAGCATTAGTTAGTCCAAAAGGCATGACTAAGAACTCATAATGCCCATAACGAGTTCTGAAAGCAGTATTTGGAATGTCCTCAGCTTTAACCTTTAACTGATGATATCCAGAACGGAGATCAATCTTTGAGAAATGTTGAGCGCCTTGCAATTGATCAAACATGTCATCAATCCGAGGTAACGGGTACCTGTTCTTAATGGTGACATGGTTCAATTCTCGGTAGTCAATGCACAATCTCATACTCCCGTCTTTCTTCTTCACAAATAGAACGGGAGCACCCCAAGGTGATGCACTCGGACGAATGAAACCGGTATCCAACAATTCCTGTAGTTGGACTTTTAACTCTTGAAGTTCAATGGGAGCCATTTGGTAGGGAGCTTTGGAAATGGGCTTGGTACCGGGTTCAAGATCAATATAAAAATCAATTTCACGGTTTGGGGGTAAGCCAGGAAGTTCTTCAGGAAAAACGTCAGGAAACTCATTAACAATGGGAATATCATTCAAGTTTGACGTATTTTTGTTCAAATCAGTGACATGAGCTAAAAAGGCTTGACATCCGTTTTTCAATAAACGAATGGCTTTATGGCTAGAAATAACAGTTATAGATTTCAATGGTTTAGTTGCTTGAATTTGCATGACAGGTTGATTAGGAATATGAAAACTAATAATCTTATGAAAACAATCAATTTTAGCATGATAGGTAGTCAACCAATCAATTCCTAAAATCACATCAAATTCATGCATCTCCAAAGAAATAAGGTCAACAGGTAATGTGAGATTGTTGATTTGAACTAGGCAAGATTTATAGACAGTAGATGTAATGGTCATTTCTCCTAATGGGGTTTCAACTGATAAGTCAAAGTTCAAATTTTCAGGAGTTAAGTTTAAACGCTGAGCACATGCAGGTGAGATAAAAGAATGGGTAGAGCCAGTATCTAACAAAGCGTAGACTTCACGAGAATTTATGAATAGCTTACCGGTTATCACCTCGTTCGAGTTTCGCGCCATTTGGGATGTCACAACAAAAGCTCTCCCTTGAACTACAGATTTTCCTTTATCCGCGCTAGCTTTTGGTATCATCATTGCAGCTGGACTTGATTTTGTGGCAGGACAAAACCGCGCAAGATGACCCTCTTTCCCACAACTGTAGCACTTTTTGGACTGCAGTGTACAGTTTGGGCTGATGTGACCTTCCTGACCACACCTATAGCATCTCACTGGTGGTCGATCTTCTCCCCTTGAAACTGGGGTCGGTGTTGGTGTTGGTACTGGTGCTGGTGCCCTTCCATAATTATTATGGAATCTCTTTCTTTTGAAATTGTTCCCACTAGATTCTCCTCTTCTGTTATTTGGTGTGGAATTACCACCGAAGTGTTGGTTACCTCCTCGATGGTTCTCGTTCCTGTGGTTGTTGTCACTCCTTTCTCTATGCTGATCATTAACTCTTGGCTGCAATGTTTCATCTGTTTGCTCCACCCTTTGAGCCCTATCTACAACATCTGAATACAAACTGAATTTATGAGAACTAAGTTGTTGACGAATTTTGAGTCTCAAACCTCTCAGGAACATTCGACTCATTCGTGCTTCGTCATCTACTATATGAGTCGCAAAACGAGACAGTTCAGCAAACTTAGCTTCATATTGAGAAACTGTCATGTTTCCCTGCTCCAGCTTAATGAATTCCACTTCCTTCATATGGCGGATGCTTTCTGGGAAGTACTTCTCGTTAAACAGTTCTTCGAATTCTGTCCAAGACATTTCGAGTGCTGAAGGTTGGATACGTTTTACCGCTTCCCACCAATGGTCCGCCTCACCTCGTAACATAAAAGTGGCAAATGACACCTTCTGATCATCAGCGCATTGTAAGACATCAAGTATTTTTGTCGTCTGCTTCAGCCATGCCTCCGCTTTGAGTGGGTCAGGCTTCCCGTGGAATTCAGGTGGTCCTAATTCTTTAAATTGCTTAACAGTGACCATTCTCAAATTGCCAGCGTTTCTACCGTTATTATTGACTGGATTTCCTCTTTCTTGATTCTGTATGAACTGCATGAAATTCCTAAAGAATCCATCGTTCATCATGTTATCAGGAACATTATTTCCTGAGTTGGCAGGAGGATTGTTTGGGGCCTCTTGATTCTCGGCTACATTTGCTTCGGGTATTCCATAGTTAACCTCTTGATTTTCAGATGCCATACTTAACTGTGATCACAAAATAAATGTTAGTTCAAATAAACTGACTCATCACTTCATGTTCCTACATTCAAATCGACTCATTAGATAATAAAATCTATTTTAGGTAGGACGCATTAGTGACTGATTCTATTCGTCTCTCCCCTCCTAGTTCTACCCCAGATCTCCATTAAAGACCATATCCCTAAGCTCTGATGCCAACTGTGACGCCCCCAAATCTGGGCCCACACAGCCCAAACTTGAGTCGTCAAAATACTATAACAAAATTATTACAACAAAGCACAACGTACAACAATACAGTGTATAATAATACACAACTAAGTCTTCACTATTATTGCCACACTATTTTACAAAACGTGAAGACTATGATAACTATTCCTTGGACCCTCACTCCATTCCCCGGCTAGACCCTGTTATGTTTTCATCTCCTGTTGAAAAACAATGGAACAAAAGAAAGGGTGAGCTCAAATAGCCCAGTAAAGAATATCATGACTAAGATAATGACGAATAAATTATCATTAGTCTTCAACAGTTGAGTTCTTGATAGAATACAATAGACTACAAGGTTTATATCAAAAACTGCAGTTAAATTCTTAAACAACGTTCAGATCAATAATAGCAGCGGAATGAGTAATCTATTAGAAGAATAATGCAGACTATAATGTCCACTCGGTTCTCTTTTTAGGAAAAACATCATCAACTTTTATCATCTGAAATATCATTAGTCAAGATAATACAAATTCACAGTTCCTGATCATAATCATGCACATCAACAGTTCATCTTTGTACTACGGGCCAAAGATATTCAATATAGCACCAACGGTCATGATTATACCAGATTCAGCCTTTGGTCATAATCATACCAAACAACAGTTCATCTTTGCACTACGGGCCAAAGAGAACATTCACCACGTGCCATAAAAGACACCGAACAGATGTATCGCCTTTAACCTATTATATCGCCTTTAACCTATCATCTGTTTAACAAATATATCACATCTGTGCCCCCGGCCACAGATATTCACAACAGCTTGATTTTTGGATGATTAGAATGATATAAATGATGAACAGAAGAAATAGGATAACAATAAGTATCAGAAGTTTACTTTGTACAGATTCAAATAATGTCCAAATTGTCAACATGATGTGGAGTGAAATTTAAAAATGATATTCAAGATCCACAGTTCAGAATAACGGTTACAATTCAATAGAAAGGTTCACGTAAATAGGAAGGTTCAGTTGAAATAATGAAGTTCAACTATTATGGAACATATAATATTTTCAGGAATTATAGAAGCAATAGTTCCATAATAAATTTCGATTTAGGAGTATGAAAGAAAATAATATCTCTTACCGTAGCAGGTTTGATTAACAAGAGGTGAAGGAAATTAATACAAAGGGTTATTCACCAACAGGCGGCAATCCGCTCCGTAAGGTTATTCCCACAATTTAATAGAATTTGAGTACGAAGAGTTATTCACCAAACAGGCGGCAATCCGCTCCGTAAGGTTATTCTCAGAGATTAATAATGAATGAATACGAAAGGTTATTCACCAACAGGCGGCAATCCGCTCCGTAAGGTTATTCCCACAATTTAATAGAATTTGAGTACAAAGAGTTATTCACCAAACAGGCGGCAATCCGCTCCGTAAGGTTATTCTCAGAGATTAATAATGAATGAATACGAAAGGTTATTCACCAACAGGCGGCAATCCGCTCCGTAAGGTTATTCCCACAATTTAATACATGGAAATAAAAGGCACGTCTTATGAGTAAGGAAGAAACAATATTATTATCGAGAATCAAATAATGATAATCCCTTACCATAGTATGTTTGAATAATGGAAGATGAAAAAGATGGTATCCCTTACCTCAACACGTGACTGGATATTGATTTAAATGAGGTTGATTAACTTGAACAGTACACGTATACTTATAGATCTTCACAAATACTCAAGATGACTTAAGCACACTTAGAGAGAACTTTCACAAGAAGTATTTAGAGAGAGAAAGAAAGAACAAGTAAAGAAGTTTATGAAAAATCCTTAAGTTAAGGCTTCTATTTATAGCCAAAAATCTTATCATTCATTTAATCTAAACCATTCATTTAAAGATCATCTTTTAATCTACACCATCCATTTCAAATATTATATTATCTTTAATCTACACCATTCATTTCATATCACCTAATAATCACCTAACTTTATATTATAAACAAATCAATTTAATTATTCAACAATAATTCACACTTTAATCTACACCATTCATTTCATATCACCTAATAATCACCTAACTTTATATTATAAACAAATAACTTTATCAATTCAATTATTATGACTAATTGTTATAAATACAGTATAGTTAGCTCTTAGATATCAAGTCAATAAATTAATGAAATACAACTGTTTAAATAACATCATAATAGAGATAACAATAATGTAAAATAAAGCATACGTTACTGTGTAATGACAATTATTGATTCAATAATGTGAATTACTGTGCATATGTTACTGTGACAATTATTAGGTTCAATAATTTAAAAAAGTGCAACAACAATTATTGACTCAATGATATAAAATACAGTGTAATGACAATTATTAAATCAATAATGCAAAATACTGTGTAACAACAATTATTGAATTGATAATATAAAATATTATGCAGTGACAATTATCGATGAAATGATGCGTAACAGTTACGGTGTCAATTATCAGACCAAAAATATGAGACACTATGCAATACCGTGTGTTACTGTAGAGTACCGAGTGCTACAGAAAATACCAATAACTATCGTATGCTACTATTCTTTTATCACCGGTATTTTAACAGTTCCGTTGACTATTTTTATTTAAAAAGGTTATTTCTGTCGTTTTCTATATCCGACAAATATTCCGATGTGGGGTCCACCAATAATTTGTTATTTCGGCGCTGTCGGACCAAACGAATATTCCCCGACCAAACGAATATTCCCCGACAAAGCGAATATTGTCCGACAAAATAAAATTTGCACATAACATCCTTAACTTTTAACTTTATCGATTTAACCACTTACTGTTTCAAAAAAAATATATATATGAAGAAAAATTAAATTTTGTATTTCATAAAATTCGGGGTCTTACAGTTACTGCACGAAAAAATTAGTTACTACATATTCAGGAATTTGTTACCTTCATACTATTGTTTGGTTACTTAGATTTACTGCACGAAAAAACTAGTTACTACACATTCAGGAATTTGTTACCTTCATACTAGTGTTTAGTTACCTCCATATTAGTGTTTGGTTACCTAAATTTACTGTAGCAAAAAATACCATAATAGTATTTGATTACCTCCATAATAGTGTTTGGTTACCTCTATATTAGTGTTTGGTTACCTAGATTAAATGCAGCAAAAAATCGACATGCTATTGTTTGGTTACCTCCATGCTAGTGTTTGGTTACTTGGAGAAATCGAGAAATTCAACCATGAACGTGAAGACTATATTGACGCCACCATGAGTGTGAATAACCACTTTTGACGCCACCATAAACACGAATACTCCATTAATGCCTCCATGAACTTATCAGCAGTGGTGTAGAAGAGATTGATGGTGGTTATGACGACGCCGATCATTGACACCACTATGAAAGTGAAGATGAAGTCGAGATAGCGGCGAAAAAAATAGAGGAGAGAGAAAGCGGCGTATGAGGTTTTGGAGAAGATAAAAAAAAAGCGACGGAGGAAAGAAAAAGCGGCCGGCGCAAGAAATTTGGAGAAGATGAAAGAAAAGAAATATCAGAGTATTTGGTGATGTAGATATTGTTAAGTAATTTGAATTTTGAATTTTAAAATTTGGAACCAATTACCCATTAAATCACCTAACTAAATTAAAGGAATAACAATGCACTAATTTGAAAGTTAAATATTAAAGATGCACTAATTTTGTAAATATTTTATGTATGCACTTTTGTTGTAATATTTTTTAAAAATGTACTAGTAAATGTAATTCTTCCTAAAAAGATTTGGGCTTTAGGCCCCATTTTAAAAAAATGCCATAAATTTTTAAATATCATAAATAATCCATGTAAGAAAGGTTCTATAAAAATATAAGCTCAATCAATTTTTTAGGGCCTATAGTCTGATCCAAATATTAAATATCTAAAAAAAATTAACCGTATGAAAAAAAAGCCTAAAACTCTGAAAGGTCATGTCAAATTAAAAAAACTCAAAAAATCAAATTATGACTTTTTTAATCTCTCTCTCTCTCTCTCTCTCGGTAAACTCACACAAAAGCAATTCAGACCACTCTCTCATTAAACTAAAACAAAAAGTGAAGCTAAATTGAAGATCCTAAAATAAGAAGTGAAGCTAATTGTTTAGCAACATGCGAGATTGAGAATTTTGATTTCTTATTGGGCATGACTATTTGGTATGATATTTTATTTTCCGTCAACTTAGTTAGTAACTATTTACAATCAAAAGACATGCATATTTGTAAGACCCCGAATTTTATGAAATACAAAATTTAATTTTCTTCATATAGATATTTTTTTTAAACAGTAAGTGGTTAAATCGATAAAGTTAAAAGTTAAGGATGTTATGTGCAAATTTTATTTTGTCGGACAATATTCGCTTTGTCGGGGAATATTCGTTTGGTCGGGGAATATTCGTTTGGTCCGACGGCGCCGAAATAACAAATTATTGGTGGACCCCACAACGGAATATTTGTCGGATATAGAAAACGACAGAAATAACCTTTTTAAATAAAAATAGTCAACGGAACTGTTAAAATACCGGTGATAAAAGAATAGTAGCATACGGTAGTTATTGGTATTTTCTGTAGCACTCGGTACTCTACAGTAACACACGGTATTGCATAGTGTCTCATATTTTTGGTCTGATAATTGACACCGTAACTGTTACGCATCATTTCATCGATAATTGTCACTGCATAATATTTTATATTATCAATTCAATAATTGTTGTTACACAGTATTTTGCATTATTGATTTAATAATTGTCATTACACTGTATTTTATATCATTGAGTCAATAATTGTTGTTGCACTGTTTTTAAAATTATTGAACCTAATAATTGTCACAGTAACATATGCACAGTAATTCACATTATTGAATCAATAATTGTCATTACACAGTAACGTATGCTTTATTTTACATTATTGTTATCTCTATTATGATGTTATTTAAACAGTTGTATTTCATTAATTTATTGACTTGATATCTAAGAGCTAACTATACTGTATTTATAACAATTAGTCATAATAATTGAATTGATAAAGTTATTTGTTTATAATATAAAGTTAGGTGATTATTAGGTGATATGAAATGAATGGTGTAGATTAAAGTGTGAATTATTGTTGAATAATTGAATTGATTTGTTTATAATATAAAGTTAGGTGATTATTAGGTGATATGAAATGAATGGTGTAGATTAAAGTGTGAATTATTGTTGAATAATTAAATTGATTTGTTTATAATATAAAGTTAGGTGATTATTAGGTGATATGAAATGAATGGTGTAGATTAAAGATAATATAATATTTGAAATGGATGGTGTAGATTAAAAGATGATCTTTAAATGAATGGTTTAGATTAAATGAATGATAAGATTTTTGGCTATAAATAGAAGCCTTAACTTAAGGATTTTTCATAAACTTCCTTACTTGTTCTTTCTTTCTCTCTCTAAATACTTCTTGTGAAAGTTCTCTCTAAGTGTGCTTAAGTCATCTTGAGTATTTGTGAAGATCTATAAGTATACGTGTACTGTTCAAGTTAATCAACCTCATTTAAATCAATATCCAGTCACGTGTTGAGGTAAGGGATGTCATTTTTTTTTACTCTCAAATTTACTACTTGTAACGAATGTCATCTTCTTTCATCTTCTATTATTAAAACTTACTACGGTAAGGGATACCATCTTTTTCATCTTCCATTATTCAAACGTACTATGGTAAGGGATTATCATTATTTGATTCTCGATAATAATATTGTTTCTTCCTTACTCATAAGACGTGCCTTTTATTTCCATGTATTAAATTGTGGGAATAACCTTACGGAGCGGATTGCCGCCTGTTGGTGAATAACCTTTCGTATTCATTCATTATTAATCTCTGAGAATAACCTTACGGAGCGGATTGCCGCCTGTTTGGTGAATAACTCTTTGTACTCAAATTCTATTAAATTGTGGGAATAACCTTACGGAGCGGATTGCCGCCTGTTGGTGAATAACCCTTTGTATTAATTTCCTTCACCTTTTGTTAATCAAACCTGCTACGGTAAGGGATATTATTTTCTTTCATACTCCTAAATCGAAATTTATTATGGAACTATTGCTTCTATAATTCCTGAAAATATTATATGTTCCATAATAGTTGAACTTCATTATTTCAACTGAACCTTCCTATTTACGTGAACCTTTCTATTGAATTGTAACCGTTATTCTGAACTGTGGATCTTGAATATCATTTTTAAATTTCACTCCACATCATGTTGACAATTTGGACATTATTTGAATCTGTACAAAGTAAACTTCCGATACTTATTGTTATCCTATTTCTTCTGTTCATCATTTATATCATTCTAATCATCCAAAAATCAAGCTGTTGTGAATATCTGTGGCCGGGGGCACAGATGTGATATATTTGTTGAACAGATGATAGGTTAAAGGCGATATAATAGGTTAAAGGCGATACATCTGTTCGGTGTCTTTTATGGCACGTGGTGAATGTTCTCTTTGGCCCGTAGTGCAAAGATGAACTGTTGTTTGGTATGATTATGACCAAAGGCTGAATCTGGTATAATCATGACCGTTGGTGCTATATTGAATATCTTTGGCCCGTAGTACAAATATGAACTGTTGATGTGCATGATTATGATCAGGAACTGTGAATTTGTATTATCTTGACTAATGATATTTCAGATGATAAAAGTTGATGATGTTTTTCCTAAAAAGAGAACCGAGTGGACATTATAGTCTGCATTATTCTTCTAATAGATTACTCATTCCGCTGCTATTATTGATCTGAACGTTGTTTAAGAATTTAACTGCAGTTTTTGATATAAACCTTGTAGTCTATTGTATTCTATCAAGAACTCAACTGTTGAAGACTAATGATAATTTATTCGTCATTATCTTAGTCATGATATTTCTTACTGGGCTATTTGAGCTCATCCTTTCTTTTGTTCCATTGTTTTTCAACAGGAGATGAAAACATAACAGGGTCTAGCCGGGGAATGGAGTGAGGGTTCGAGGAATAGTTATCATAGTCTTCACGTTTTGTAAAATAGTGTGGCAATAATAGTGAAGACTTAGTTGTGTATTATTATACACTGTATTGTAGTACGTTGTGCTTTGTTGTAATAATTTTGTTGTAGTCTTTTGACGACTCAAGTTTGGGCTGTGTGGGCCCAGATTTGGGGGCGTCACAATATTGATATTGCTATAGATCAATTAAAAGGTCTACAACTGCTATGATTTCATTTAAAGAGATTGCATGTGAAATGGGTATAAAACCTATATTTCATGAAAACCGCAGAGTTTGTAGAAAAAAACATTTTGATAAAAATGTTGATAATGAGGTAACACAATCTATTGAAGAATATTTTAGAATTGATTATTTTACATATATAATTGATCAAACTATTTCTTCACTAAAGAGTAGATTTGAACAATTTCAAAAGTATGAAAATATTTTTGATTTTTGATTTAACTTAGAAAAATTAAAATTATTGACCAATGATATTTTAAAACAATATTGTTTGGATCTTGAATGTTTCATAAAACAAGATTTTTTTCCCGATATTGATGGCTTAGATTTATTTTTAGAACTAATTGTTTTAAAAGAAATTTTACAAACGAAAGAAAATATTCCAATTGAGATACTAAATTATATAAAAAAGTTAGATTCTTTTTTAAATGCATGCATTGCTTATAGAATATTATTAACAATTCCTGTAATAGTTACTTATGCGAAAATAAATTTTTTAAAATTAAAATTGATAAAATCTTACTTAAGAACGACTATGTCACAAGAAAGATTAACTAGATTAACAATATTATTAATTGAAAAAGATATGATAGTAAAACTTGAATATAAAAACTTAATTAATACTTTTATAACTCAAATAGCAAACAAAATTAATTTTAAGTAAAAAATATTAATACCAATATAAAAAACTTTATTTAAAAATATTATTTTAAATTTCAAATTATCTTAAACCACTCTACCGAAAAATACTGTATTAAAAAAAGATATCATTCACCTAACGTTTATTCAATATATTAAAGGAGGGTACCTAACGTTGATGGGGGACTCCTTGTTCCTAGAATCCTACTGGTTAAGACCAAGATTCAAACGTTGGTATGAGAAAGTTGTCAGGCCCACAAACAAAAATAAGTATTATTGCGACTATTTGGTGTTTAGTTCTACTACCCAAGAGGCGTACCGAAAGACTTGGCGGGTGTGGCCGTGTTGGTTGAGCGATAAATTTGATAAATGACTTTTGTTTAAGTTATTAATTTAATTATTTTTTATAATTCTTGAAAAGCGGACATTTAGAGTTATTCCTCTGCACCATACCTTATAATATGGGTAGTCCACTCATTTTTATGTATCAAAGAAAATTTTCTTATGTACCTAAAAAAGAAACTGTGCGACTTTGTATGACAAAAAATGTTAGGTTATTAGGTAAAAAGTGTTTAATTTTCTTAGAATAATTATTAATAAATTCTAAGGTACAATTTATTAATATTTTGCCTAAATAAATTAGACAATTTTTTTGTTTACTTGGCTTCACTATTATATGAGCGAATAAGTATATGATCGTAGTGGATAATTTTGGGTTAAATACAATTATGTTATATCATTAAAATTATAATTCGACCTCTAAAATATTTGGGTTTATGATTTACTATTGTGAGCCCAGGAATAAAATTAGGGTTCACATTAAATAGCCATAAATGAAATTAGGGTTAACATTAAATGACCTAAAATAAAATAACGGACAAATAAAGACCGAAAAATATAATTTAAGAGTTGTTGTCATGAGTCCCAAGGTAGAAGACTCGTGGGGCTACTGCCACGTGTTACTTTGTAGTTGTTCACCGATTCTTCTCCCCTCTCCAATCTTTCAACCGATTCCGTACTCTTTCCGGATTTCTCGCCTCCACCATAACTACGAACCCTAACCCTAGCAAGGTACGCAATTTTCGTGCCCACAACTATATAAAATACTTAATTTCATATAATATAACTTCTAAATTTAGATTTCGGTCAAAATTGGCTACAATATCACTATCATTTGCTGTAATACCTTACTAGTATTTCTGTCAATTTTGATTGAAATTTGAATTTAAGGACTACATTGTATGAAATTAGGTATTTTATGCAATAAATTAGAAGTCCAAAATATACTTTGGGGGTCGAATTATGAATTTGACGATATTTGATGTAACAGAAATGTAATTAGTCTGATAATTTTTAACTTTTTATGCTATCCTTTAGGGTAGGGGTGAACATGGTGCGGTTTGAGTTTCTTTTAGGATATGGGTGAACATGGTGCGGTTTGAAACTCAAACCGCACATGAAACTGCATAGTGCGATTTGGTGCGATTTTATTTGGTGCAGATTCGATTTCAAAACCAATTGAACATTGCTAATTATTAGGATAAAAATAATTCAACATTAAATTTTGAAATGATTGTTCTATTTTTGTTGAGTAATATAATCCATATGATATAATCAAGCACATTGCTGAGTGTTCAATTCAAACACTTCCAATCGTTATCACTCCAGTTTCATAATGTTTAAGCAACAACTTTGAATTGAACTAATCATATATTATCCTGTAAAGAGATAATCTTTAACATGCGACTCTTGATAATCATTTGTAATGCTGCTGTGCACAATATAAATATTCAAATAGAAAAAAAAAAAAATTAAAATCCAGAAGAAATAGTATCAACAAATATAAAGAATCTCGATTTGAGTGATGTGGTTTGGGCCAGAACCTGAATCCAAACCATTAATTCGGATTTTTAACTCTCTTAAAACCGTTATATATGTCAAAATAATTAATATAATTTTAATTAGTACGATTTGTATAATTTTTTATATAATTTCGGGAGTAAATCAGATTTTTTACTCGGCCTTACTTTCGGGAGAATTAGAAAGGAATCACTATATATGAATTAAGATACACACTCCATCTATTGATATTGTATACGAGTTTTATGACACCAAGGAGAGCTGCGCGCATGAGCCTGAGAGTTAACTACTTAGGAACACCATACATTCCATTCCATAATAAACGCCTTACTTCTGAAATTTAATAAAGGATATATTTTTATTCAACATTTATCCTATATTTATAAATGTTCAGTTTAACCTAAAAAACATGATCATGGAACTATAACGATGAAATTAAAAATATTATATTATCTTTATATTATTATCACTAATAACTAAACTCTTTTTTTTAAAATGTAAAATTTAGAAAATAAGACTTTTTTTGGGAAGCGAGAGTATAATAAATCAAAAAAGATGGTGTTATTGAAATGTTTCAGACTTAAGGAGTGTTTGATAAAACTGAATAAAATAGTTCTGAATATTTAAGTAATCTGAACGAGTTGAATAAAACAGAATTTTGAATATTGAATAAAAAAAGTTATTTGATAATTGACATGTCGAAAATATCTGAATAACATATTTTTAATATTTAAACTCTCTGAAAAAATTCAAAGTTATTATAAATTTATTTAATATTACTTAATATAATAATTAATATTGTAATTTTTTTAATTAAATATAAAATATTTCATTCAGTTGTTAAACTTAGTCATTCAGCCAAAAAAATTAGACTTAGCAATTTAGTCCAAAAATCTGACTGATTCAACTATTTCGAATATTTTTATTCAAAACAAATACACTAAATGACTGATCAATTCAGTCATTCAAATGTATTAACCTGTAAACCAATAGCCCGTTACTAGAACATAATGTACATGAGGTTATTAGAAAAAATTTGTCCGTGCGTAGATACGAAGATGTTCATAGTCATAGTCTTGAATGCTTGGGGAAAGAATATTTTACCGTAACTGAATAAGCTTCTACTCCGTTATGGGGATCGACAAAAGTCCGAGTTAAATCAATTTGTCTTTTAATGTAATATATGAGGGAGACCAAAACGTCTAAATAATTGGTCTTCCCGCATTAGCCTGTTCATTTTTATTCATAAAAAATCACTATAAATAGGCCACTTCTCCAATCCAAAGTTCGAACATGCAAGCAAAAATAGCATACACTAAGATGAAAACTTTTTCCTTCCTTTTCCTTTCATGCCCAGATTCTAGTGCTGATCCTGTGCATTCATTCAATGCCTCGTCCGTACGTAAATATCTGGACTCTATCTGCATATCCAGTGTTATTTACACCCCTTCCAATTATTCCTAGACATCCTTCTACTAATTCTCTAAGCGAAATCCGCGCGCGATTCAATAATACATCAACTCGCCCTCAAGTCATTGTTACACCCGTGACCGAATATCCCAAGTCCAAACAATCGTTTTATGCGCCAAAACTTATGACATGCATATTCGAATTCGGAATGGAGGTCATGATTTCGAAGGTCTTTCTTATAGTAGCACCAGAATATCCCATTTGTGTTAGGAGTACTTGATATTATTAACCTGTTGTCTGACACAATTGATGTTAAAGCTAAAATTGCGACGATTTAAGTTGCTGCCACCCTTAATGAAATCAGGGGTGACTCAAGACAATTTGAGGCCTATAACGATACTTCTAAATGAGACATTATATGTTTGATATTAATATTTTTTATTTAAAATTAATTTTTCTTGCTTTTTGAGTTGCAAAAGTATTAATTAACTTTTTATATTCATGTTTTGCTACTATATCTTTTTTATACTATTACTTTTTTTTAAGTATTTAATACTTGGATTGGATTATAGGCCCTCAAGAATTAATTGGGCTTATAAAGTCTTTCATACATATGTTTTTTATGATGTTTAAAAATTTGAGACCTTCCTTTGAAATGAGAGCCCAAGTTTTTTTAATTATGTTGTTGGGCTGGCCCTTTATGAAGTTTACTACTATATACTGTATATTAAGTTGCACACTGCTTTCCGGCTAGCGTTTGGTCCAACGTGGGTGATACCGGGTTAATCTGTGGGATGACCTCTTGCTGCTAATAATGTCCTCGATGTCCGCATGGTGGATGTTACAGAACGAATACTAGATAGAAAATCAATTAGCAAATATCTCTTTTGGACTGTTAGAGGGGGTGGTTGTTTTGGAATTTGCTATGAGTCACCTATGCAATGATATGTACAATAACCTAATGTAAAAATGATGGGACCCACAATGTAAAAATGGTGAATCCCACCATTTTTACATTGGGTCATTGTACATATCATTGCATTGATTACTACATATAGCAAAGCCCTCCAAGGCATTCTCTCTTGTTCGCTAAACCTAGTTGATGTTCCAGAAATAGTTCTTCTTTTACTGTTCCTAGAACTTTAGAAGAGAATGCAACCCAAATTCTCTTACCATTCCAAACTATTGCTCTAGAGCTTCTCAATGAATTGGACATCAGAGTCCGAATAAGTATTATTCTAAGTGATGCCAGTGCTCGCGCTGATGGTAAAACAGTTCAGCTAGGATTTACAGGTGTGTACCTTAGTGGAACAGATGAACTACTTACAATTATGGATACAAGATTTCCCTAGTTAGGTTTGGTGAGAGAAGACCTTCAAGAAGCCACTTGGATCGAAGCAGTAATGTTAAACTCATTTTTCAACATATTTGAAGATACATACTCCCCCAAGGATTTGTTCGACAGAACATTTTTGACTGATATTCCTACCAAAGCAAAATCAGACAATTCGTTAGACAACCAATCTCTGAAGAATTGAAGGCATAAATGGGTTATGGGAGAAGCTTCTAGAAGTTGAAGCAGAAGAAACAACCATAATCTTTACGCCATACGGGGGAATTTTGGACGAGTATCTAGAGTCAGCAATTCCATTCCCAAATAGAGCTGGAACTTTGTACATGGTGTACGCTAGGGTGCTTTGGGTTGGGAACACCCGCGAAGAGCTTATTGGAACTATGATGATCTTGACCTGGGAATAAACAATGCAGAAGGCAGCATCAGTTATCTAAGAGTGCGGAAATGGAGTAGAACGTAATTTAACAATAATTTTCGTAAATTAATTTTAGTGAAAATGCGGGTTGATCCTCACAACTTCTTAGGCATGATCAAAGTATTCCACCTCTATCACTCTGGTCAGACATGTGATCGAGGTCGTTGGTGCTTTTTAATTTGTTTGCTCATTAAGATAGTAGTAATAATAATGTGTGTTCAATTTTATTGCATGGTCTTTGATTTTAGACCTCTTTGTTAATCCTACTTGTAGTCTTTTTAATTATTAGGGTTTTCCTAATACTGGTATTTTTGTATGTGATAAATTTTCAATGGAAATTAATATTTATTTTATGCAAAATAATGTCTTATAAATATATTGTGCAGACATAAGAGAATGAATGAATTATAATATTGATGTAACGTTACTAAAAATGAGGGATGCGACGCAGCTATTTTTGAAGCTGGTCTTATCACGGTATCCTTGGTTTAGTGAGTCTCAGTTTATTATCCCATCTCTGGTTTCATCTTATATATTATTATTATATGTTTATTTATTTTTTAATTAACTTTATAAAAATGTAAAATTTATTAGACATCAATACATAATACTCCCTAATTTTCATTATATTTTTTTTTCATAATATAAGACGTTTTATATATATCTAAGAGAATTTTTTTAATAATTTCTTGTTTTACTCATAAAGATAGAGTAATTGAAAGAGAGACGAGGATGATGAGTAATTAATTAATGTATGGGTAGTAATAAAATTTTAAATTAATATTAATTATCTAATATTAATATTAATGAGATATTTTAATATATGTGATTATGTCTTAAACGATATTATATAATAAAAAAAAGGGAGTATAAGATGAGTGATGAAAGAATAATCAGGACACTAGATCTAATTATGGCCTATTATGGTGAAACGTTTGAAATGTCCTTGAAACTTGACACATCAGACCTTGCCACTTATTTTTATTTTCTTGTATATGATGAAATAAATGGTGAAGAAAGGAGGAAGCTAGGGTTTCTCTCTTCGCTCTATTGGCCAGCACTCCAACTTCTCCTCTTCCCAATTGTTTTGTTTTCAACATATCTTCATACGGTCGCATGTATAGGATACCCCTCCAGGCCTCCACGCTCAGGGTTGACCAAGCATTAGGCAAAGTTAAGTGTCAACGTGCTTATCATTTTACATTAAATCACACAAGTAATGTGTGTGCAGGTAACTAGTATATTATAAAGTGGGAGGGAAAAAAAGAACAATTATTTTAGTGTTAATAATTTTATGAAACCTTTTTGTTTCCCTTTTCTATCATTTACATTCGTATTAATTCTTTTAGACAGACCATTATTTTTTCATCTCTACTTTCTCTCTCTCATATTTTGTTGTTGTTGTCTTTTTTACTCTCTCACTCTCTCTCACTTTTATTTCTTTTATATTAAATCACACATATAGTGTATATGTGCGTGCCTAATATATATAAAAATACACGAGATATTAGAAGGCAAAATATACAAATGCATTTTTATTTATATATATCAGCTTCATTTAATTGCGAGCATAATGAATATTGTAATATTGAGGGATTATTAGGGAAGAAACCCAACTCATCAAGCCCCTCGGTGCATTGGTCAAGTGGTTTAGTGATCATGAATCCGAGAGGGTTAGCATATCGATCGCTGCTATGAATCCCATTCTTTGTGGTAAGAGAAACCTTAGCTCGGCCCAATTACAACATCTCTTTACAGTCCGATCTCGGACTATCCACCACCTTCACCTCACGGATATCACCTGAGTTATCTCCGAACACTGGCAGCTTGTAGTTGCCTTGTTTATTGCTCTTTCCGACTGCGTTGTGTGTTATTGTCCCATTTTCTCGATTTCTAAATTCCACTTCCACGTCAACACCTATATGCATGCAAAAGTATTTTAAAATTAATACGATTCATTCTAGCTTTAAAAGACAACACATGCATCTTGTACTTTGTTTCAAATACAAGTGTCATTATCTGTAATAGAAAATACACTTATAATGATTTTGATCTACAACCTCATATTTCTCTTTTTTAATAGACTATTTTTTTATGTTAGTGCACAATATAACAACTAGTGACAAAGTTAATTTTTTTTAGTAGGGTAATAAATATTATGAGGTCAAAAATAACACTGTATTTTTTATCAAAAATTTGTTCATAAATACTTGACTTTTTTTTAACTATTTAAAAAAATAAAATGCAAAATTCACCTTCTTATTTGTAACTTTTTTACAAACCCTTTTTTCAAACTTTTTTTAATATAACTCATCCTCCAAATTGTATAAGTACTAAAAAAGGAAACTAATTACTTTTCTGTAAAAAAAATGACGGAAAGTTATTGACTTTGGATGAAAAAATTGATCATGTGCATGTCACATGTGCAATATAAGGGCAACAAAGTAATTAGACAATAAAAAAATAAAAGTAATTTCAATCTAGCAGATTCTAGCACTTCTCTTGTCGGCGGAAATTAATTCTCCATCATCTCCGTCCCAAAAAGAAGAAGCGTTTTTTCCGATCTCTCCCATCTCGTGTGAAAAGTCTGGTTGGAGCCCGCAAACAAAAAAAAGTTACAACCATAGCCCCATTGCCTCCAAACAATAGCATATCCTATAGATTAAATTAACCTTAAATCAACACACCCATGTACTAAGTTCAGATCTAACAAATTACGGGTAAATCGACACACCACATCGAAATTTAGGAATTTAAGAAAAACTTTGATGGTTTTGACTTTTGGATGTATCATTTGATTATATAGTTTTTGTTAAAGAAAATGGCGAACAACAACTCAGACATCTATCAGTCAATACTATCCGACGGGAAGATTCACAAACGCTACCCTGCAAAAGAAATTGACCAAAAAACATATCAATTTTCGGCTAGAAACCGATTAAAAACCTTTCAAAACCGAATTCTTCCTGCTATGACCGATTGGAAATCAATATTTACCCATCACAATTCAAGACATGACTTATGTAGCTCATCAACGTTGTGGATACAGATGTAAAACCGATCATCGCCGAAACGGGATGTCAAGATAAGAGCTCAGAACACTCCTAATCCATCATCTAATATAGCTGTTGTTCAGAAAAGTCGTTCAAGTATTTTACACTTTTATATTTTATATGCCACGTGTCAAATTATTAGTGGGTCTGTTAGTTGACATCTCAGAATTTATTAGGCTTTGGGGTATACGCATCATTGTAAGAAGAGAGGCATCTATTGAAAGAATGAAATTTTCTATTTCATAGGTGCCCTTTTTTGCAAGTTTCATTTCCTGTAATTTTCATTTCGTCTGCATTATCTTAATTTCCTGACACGGGACCGTACGTTGGTGTCACAGGAGTAAAGGGTGTTCAAAATTTTTAATTTTTTCGGTATATATGATATCGATTCGGTATATTAGTATTAACTAATTTAGTATCGATTCGAAATTTTAGAAGATTAATATTTATCCGACCGTATTGGTTAAATCAATTTCCTATCTTTTTTTATTTTTTTATTATTTATAAATAATAATAATAATATATTATTATTATTATTAATAAAAAAATAATAAAAATAATAAAATTTAATATATTTCGGTAAAAACCGGTATCGAACCGGCTTCCACGTCAACACCTGTATGCATGCGAAAGTATTTTAAAATTAATACGATTCATTCTGACTTTAGAAGACAACACATGCATTTTGTATTTTATTTTAACTACGAATGTCCTTATTTGTAACAGAATACACTTATAACGATTTTGATCTACAACTTTGTATTTTTCTTTTTTAATTGACTATTTTTGTTATTGAGAATCCCTATTCTAATTTGAATCACTTAAAACTGAACATCATGGACGATTCATGCAACACTTAAACAACTAATTTATTTAGCAATTTTAACATTCATTTTTTTGTGGCAGCCGCAAAACTAAATAATGAATTTAGCAAATAATAATAATAATAATAATAATAATAATGCCACTTAAGTTTCTCTCTCTAACTAGAAGAGCCAATTTGAGGTTAAAATTCAGTAATAAGAAATTAACAAAAAATAAAATAAAATTAGTAACAAGGCATGTAGAGCCATTACATCAAATATTAAGAGTGGCATCAAATAACATTTTTTTCTTCTTCTCAAAATTATATCCTCGTGTATTATAGAGACATGGAGGTATTAGTTACGACGACGACATGGGAGCAATAATATTACATTGGTTCCCTGCAGGCTGCAAATCAAGAAATAATATATTCCTATTTATGGGCACCTACATAATGCAAGAGTCTGCGGAATGGCCAAATATAGGATAGCAAGAAAAGGAGAGGAAAAAAACTTTCTAAATTACACATGCCCAGATTCTAAAACTTTACTAAAATGAAAAATTTTCCCCTCCTTTTCCTTTCATGCCCAGATTCTAGTGCTGATCCTACTGCATTCATTCAATGCCTCGCCCGTACGTAAATACCTGGACTCCGTCTGCATATCCGGTGTTATTTACACCCCTTCCAATTATTCCTAGACGTCCGTCTACTAATTCTCCACGCGAAATCCGCGCGCGATTCAATAATACATCAACTCGCCCTCAAGTCATTGTTACACCCGTGACCGAATATCCCAAGTCCAAACAATCGTTTTATGCGCCAAAACTTATGACATGCATATTCGAATTCAGAGTGGAGGTCATGATTTCGAGGGTCTTTCTTACAGTAGCACTTACGAGAATATCCCATTTGTGTTACTTGATATTATTAATCTGCAGTCCGGCACAATTGATGCTACAGCTACAATTGCGACGGTTAAAGCTGCTGCCACCCTTGATAAAATTAGGGGTGACTCAAGATAATTTTGAGTCTAAAGCTATACTTCTAAATGAGATCTTATATATTTGATATTAATTTTTTTTATTTAAAATTAATTTTTCTTGCTTTTTGAGTTGCAAAAGTATTAATTAAATTTTTATATTCAAGTTTTGCTACCATATTTTTTTTATACTGTTAATTTTTTATAAGTACTTACTATTTGAATTGGACTATAGGTCCTAAATGATTGATTGAGCTTATATTTTTATAAAACCTTTAATACATGAGTTATTTATGGTATTTAAAAATTTGGGACATTCCTTTTGAAATGGGGCCTAAAGCTCAAGTTTTTTTAATTATACTATTTGGTCGGCCCTGGATGAAGTTTACTACTATATATATTAACAAAGCTAGTTGCACACTTGTTTTTCGGCTGGCATTTGGTCCACCGTGGGTGATACCGGGTTAATATGTGGGATGACCTTTTGTTGCTGATAATGTCCTCGATGTCCGCTTGGTGAATGTTAAAGGACGTTTTAGAATTTAAGATGGAATAATAACACAACCGCACGAAATATTAGATGAAGAACAGAAAAATAAAAATACGCAATATACCCAGGTTTAACAATTTGGCTAGTCCTATTTGTTTGATGTATTCAATAGATGCCTCACACACTCTGCAATGATTCACATACCAAACAATTGCTTTTATAGTAACTAAAAAATTCTAACTGCTATAACATGAGCGAAACCCTCGACTACCCTGTCGTAGTGGCCATTAGTCGAACCCGCAGAAGTATTAGTCAATCCCAACATTCTCCCACTTGGTGAATAATTTTTGATACCCATCTCAGATGTACACCACTCGAACTTCGCCAAAGTAACTACTTTAGTCAAAAAGTCTGCGATGTTCTCTGTTGTGTCAACCTTCTCCAAGAAAATTAGTTTCTCATCAACCTTTTCTCTAATGAAGTGATATTGAATATCAATATGCTTTGATTGTGAGCGAAATGCAGAATTCTTCGCTAAGTGAATAACACTTTAACTATCACATTTTAAATTCACTGTCTTTCGCTTAAAACCAAGCTCAACACACAATCTATGAATCCATATTGCTTCCTTACTTGCATGAGTAAGCGCCATGTATTCTGCCTCAGTAGACGAAAGAGCAACAACACTCTGCTTCTTGCTCATCTAACTCACATGACCACCAAATAAGTTTAATACATAATCACTTGTTGATTTTTTGCTATCAACATCTCCACCCCGATCAGCATAGACCGATCCTACCACCTCAAAGTTCATTTCATCTATTTTACCCCCAAAATGCAATGCAAAATTAGAAGTACCATAAAGATACCTGAAAACTCTTTTGATGGCGGTCCAATGCTCCTTCCCAGGATTAGACATTACCTGCTCAATACTCCCACTGCTTGAGCAATATCTGGCCTCGTACAAACCATTGAATACATCAAGCTTCCAACCGCTCTTGCATATGGAATGCAGACCATATCTTCTTTTTTCTCATTAGTCTTAGGACACTGATTTGCTGACAATTTTGTTCCTGTAGCCATAACAGTTCCAACCGGTTTGCAGTCCATCATGTTGAATTTCTTTAACACTCTTTCAATGTATTTCTTTTGCCCTAAAACCAATTTTTGATTCATACGATCCCAGTGTATATGCATACCCAAGATAAAATTTGCTGGCCCAAGATCCTTCATATCAAACTGTTGTGCCAACAAACCTTTCACAGACTTGATCATTTTCCTGTTATTTCCAATTAATAACATATCATAAACATACAAGGTTAGAATAACAAAATTGTCGCCCAACCTTTTCATATAAACGCAATGATCATCCTGATACCGCGTGAATCTAAGCTGTAAAACGTAATAATCAAACTTTTGATACCACATTTTAGGAGATTGCTTAAGCCCATACAAGGACTTCTTCAATTTACATACCAAATCCTTTTTTCCTTTGATCTCAAAACCATATGGTTGCTTTATGTAAATCTCCTCCTCTAAGTCACCATGAAGAAACGCTATTTTGACGACTAGTTGTTCAACCTTTAGATCATAAACAACTGCTGCAGATAAAACTGTCCGGATGGATGTCAACTTTGCTACTGAATAAAATATCTCATTATAGTCAATTCCCTCTATTTGAGAATACCCATTTGCCACTAGCCGTGTTTTGTACTTTTCTACTTTTCCATCCGCATTTGTCTTCTTTTTAAACACCCATTTGCACCCAATTGCCTTTCGATCTTTAGGCAATTTAACAAGACTCTATGTTTGATTCTTATCAAGTGACTGCATTTTCTCATTCATGGCAAACTCCCACTGATTCGACTCCCCTGAGGCCCTCGCCTCCTTAACTGTACATGATTTATTATTAGTGACATGTAAAACATGATATGCACTAAGTGAATACCTGCTAGGTCGTCTTCGAATATGTGTGGACCTCCTCAATGTAGGGTCAGCTTCTTCCTCAGCCTCAGTCTCAGCATCTTCTTCAATATCAGAATCATCACCATCTTACTCATCATATTCGGCCTGAATTGGTTCATCATATGCAAAATCTGTAGCCAACTGTGAATTTTCAGTCTTCACATGCTTTCCCATTTCCCATGCTCACATCAATCTGCACACGATCAGGTTCTTCAGAAGACATATCCACAACTGGCTCATTCGGTATTTCTCTAAAGACCATATCCCTATTGTATACAACTGTTCTGGTATCTGGATTCCATAACTTGTACCCCTTGACACCTTCCTTATAGCCAATGAACTTACACATCTTAGACTTGAAGTCAAGCTTGTTCTTTTTCTCCTTTGGCACATGCATATATGCATCACAGCCAAACCCTCAAACATGAGACATACTGAGCTTCCTTCCGAATAGTACCTCAAAAGGAGTTTGATCCTTTAATGCAGATGTAGGTGTCCGGTTCTTCAAGTAACATGCTGTAGCAACTGCCTCATCCCAGAATTCAGGCTCCAAGCCTGCCCAACTCCGCATACACCTCTCTTTTTCCATAAGCGTCCGATTTAATCTCTCAGCCACGCCATTTTATTGAGGTGTCATCTGAATTGTATCCTGTCTGGCAATCCCTTGTTTAGTACAAAACTGATCAATTGGAAAATACTTTCTACCATTATCAGTTCAAAGAACCTTTATCTTCCTGTTGAATTGATTCTCAACCAGTGCCTTAAATTCTCGAAATCCAGCACTCTAGTGGATTTAAACTTGACTCTATTTTGCTTTCCGTACAATTAATGCTCACAAAATTCGAATCCCATGGAGCAATTTGGAACCCCTTCCACCAGCTACTTTGATGCTATAGTGGTTAGTCCATTCTCACTAATATGCCTCGGTCGTTGATGCCACAATATGCATGAACTGTTCTCAGCACTCTCTTCTTTCACGGAAACAAAGGAACCATCAAACTGCCCTTTTAAAGTACTTCCCAACAACTTGTATAAAGTACCACATCTTGTTCCACGTGCAATTACTATCGAGCCACGAGTCATCTTGCATGATTCTTTATCACAACTGAAGTTAGCTCCTCCATCTGTCATTGAGCTAACAGATATCAAATTCCTACTAAAATTAGGAATATGCATAATCCCCGGAAGTGTCTTCACAATACCATCATGCATCCTGAGTTTCACTTTCCCACGACCAATAATATTCATTGACGTGTCATTGCCCATCATGACATTACCTCCGCTGAAAGTTTTATACTGACAAAACCAATCCCTGTGAGGTATTATGTGATACGAAGCTCCTATATCAATGAACCAGACATCATCATCCGTTTGGGCTACGGAAGCTGCTGCTATATATGTGCAAGTCTCCAATGGCTTCATCCTTATTACGCGAATCATCTTTCTCATTCACAAGTTTACCACCCTTGTTCTTGTAGTCCTTCTTTATATGCCCAAAATTATTATACTTCCAACATTTAAGTTTTGACCTATCTATACTCTTAGATTTCCCTCTTGACTGTGACTTGTTTCCAGACCTCTTTGAATTCCTATCTTGATTTCACCTTTTGAAAAACAAAGCCTCCTTGGTTGAACTTTCCATGCTCCATCGTCGCATATCTTCTGACAATAAAGCTGAAACAACCCCCTCAAACGACAATTCTGTAGTACCACTACTAATCGCAATAATCAGATTATTCCACGAATAAGGCAATGAACAGAGTAAGGTAATAACTTTATCATCATCACTGATATCACAACTAATTGATGATAACTGACTAATTAAGATATTAAATTCATGTAGGTGTGCAGAAAACGAACTTCCATCATCCATCCGAAGTTTATACAGTTTCTTCCTAAGAAACAGTTTATTAACTAAGGACTTACTTTGATATAGGGATTTCAATTTCGTCCAAAGATCCTTCGCAGTCTTCACGCCAGAAACATTAACCAGGACGTTATCAGCAAGACATAGTCGAATTAGGCCACCAGCCTTCCGATCCTACTTCTCTCATGCAACGATTTTCTCCTTCAACTCCGTTTCAATTAAAGACGTCCCTCCTTCTGAGCAGTAACAGTTGGCTTTGGATCTTCAATTACTGTCCAAAAATCCTTATCCACGAGCAGATCTTCCATTTTTAATTTCCAGAGTTCAAAACTCTTCCCGTTGAACTTATCAATCTCGATTCGTGATGACCCTGTATTCAACATCTTAAATTCGCAAATCCCAGATCCCTCAAATCGAAGCTCTGATACCAAGTGTTAGAATTAAGATGGACTAATAACACAATCGCACGAAATATTAGATGAAGAACAGAAAAGTAAGAACACGCAATATACTCAGGTTCACCAATTTGGCTAGTCCTACTTGTCTGATGTATTCAATAGATGTCCCACACGCTTTACAATGATTCACACACCAAACAATTGCTTCTATAGTAACTAAAAACCCCTAGCTGATATAACATGAGCGAGACCCCCAACCACCCAGTCGTAGTGGCCATTAGTCGAACCAGTAGAAATATGAGCCAAACCCAACAAACGAATACTAGATAGAAAATCAATGGGCAAAGATCTCTTTTGGGCTGTTAGAGGGGGCAGTTGTTCTAGTTTTGGAGGCATTCTCTCTTGGACGCTATACCTAGTTGATGTTCCAAAAAGAGTTACTTCTTTTACTGTTCCTAGAACTTTAAGAGAGAAAGCAACCCAAATTCTCTTACCATTCCAAATTATTGCTCAAGAGCTTCCCAATGAATTAGACATCAGAGTCCGAATAAGTACTATTCTAAGTAATATAAGTGCTCGCGCCGATGGTAAAACAATTCAGCTAGGATTTATAGGTGTGCACCTTGGTGGAGCAAATGAACTACTGACAATTATGGATACAAGATTTCCCCAGTTAGGTTTGGTGAGAGAAGACCTTCAAGAAGCCACTTGGATCGAATCAGTAATGTTGAACTCAATTTTCAACATATTTGAAGATACATACTCCCCCAAGGATTTGCTCGACAAAACATTTTTGGCTGATATTCCTACCAAAGCAAAATCAGACTTCGTTAGACAACCAATCTCTGAAGAATTGAAGGTATAAATGGGTTATGGGAGAAGCTTCTAGAAGTTGAAGCAGGAGAAACAACCGTAATCTTTACGCCATACGGGTGAACTTTGGACGAGTATCTAAAGTAGCTGGAACTTTGTACATGGTGTATGCCAGGATGCTTTGGGTTGGGAACTCCCGCGAAGAGCTTATTAGAACTATGATGATCTTGACCTAGGAATAAACAATGCAGAAGGCTGCCTCAGTTATCTAAGAGCACAGACATGTGGTAGAACGTACTTTAACAATAATTTTCGCAAGTTAGATTTAGTGAAAATGCGGATAATAATTTTCGCATGATCAAAGTATTCCACCTCTATCACTCTGGTCAGACATGTGATCGAGGTCGTTGGAGCTTTTTAATTTGTTTGCTCATTAAGATAGTAGTAATAATAATGTGTGTTCAATTTTGTTGAATGGTCTTCGATTTCAGACCTCTTCTTAGTTTATTCTTCTTGTAATTTTTTTAATTATTAGGGTTTTCCTAATACCGATATTTTTGTATCTGATAAATTTTCAATGAAAATTAATATTTATTGTATGCAAAATGATATGTCTTATAAATATATTACACAGACATGAGGGAGTGAATGAACTATAATACTGGTGTAACGTTACTAAAAATGAGGGATGCGACGTGGCTATTTTTGAAGCAGATCGTATCACGGTATCCTTGGTGAGTTGGTGTAGTGAGTCTCAATTTATTATCCCATCTCTGGTTTCATCTCATATTATTATACGTTTATTTATTTTTTAATTTACTTTATAAAAAATAAAATTTATCAGACATCAATACATAATATAAGATGAGAGATGAAAGAATAATCAGGACACTATATCTAATTATGGCCTATTATGGTGAAACGTTTCAAATATCCTTGAAACTTGACACATCAGACCTTATCACTTATTTTTATTTTCTTTTATATGATGAAATAAATGGCGAAGAAAGGAGGTATCTAGGGTTTCTCTCTCCGCTATATAATGCCTCTATTAGCCAGCACTCCAGCTTCTCCTTTTCCCAATTGTCTTGTTTTCAACATATCTTCACACAATCACATGTATAGGATACCCCTCCAGGCCTCCACGCTCCAGGGTTGACCAGGCAAAGTCAAGTGTCAACGTGCTTGCCTTGGTCTTTTTATTGTTTGTCCTACTTTTAAATACCACACTGCATTTGTTTAAATTTATGAGGAACGGGGCCATTTCAAATGCAGCTTTTGCGGGTTGGGGGATATAAATATCAAAACCTTCTTTTCATCTTGATTTTATTATGAATATTAATGCTTGTATACGATATTTGTAGATGTATTTTTCTTGAATGATCATTTTCTTAATAGTAAACTTGTATAACAAAAAAATATTTTGAAATTCGTGTTGTTATATAAAATCTTAATACAGTCTCACTTTCACAAAAAACATTTTATCGTAAATAATTATTTAATATTATGTTTATCCTTAAAATAATAAGTTGTTAGTTTGATATTGGTGCAATGTTATTGAAATTATGTATATGTATATATATATATATATATATATATATATATATATATATATATATATATATATATATATATATATATAGTTGATGCTTTTTATCTATTTTGTATAATATCCGAAATTTATTTTCTTTGTGATAAGAAAGTTCGGCGGATGTTTTTAACTCTTCTATGCCCGCTAAATTGCGCTCCGCAACAACCGTCCTCTAAACTTAGTTCGCTTCATAAAGTCTGTGGTAGGAGTTGCACTATTGTTGAGGTTTACGATTAATTAGATTGTTGGATAAAAATGCACATATCCATGAAAATTTTGAACTTCTGTGATAGTTTTAGACAGGAGTGAACGAGTAACCAATTAAAACCAAAAAACCATTCGAATTGAATCAAATCAAATCAAATCGATAATAAATCAGATCGAAAAACTAGAAAATTAACAAGTTGACAATTACAAAATAAAGAAAATAGGAGCCTAATCGGCCGGCCGATTTTGATTTGCACCCATGAAAAAATCGAAGTCGATCGAATCGGCTGAATATATAAAATTATAAATATAATTATATATAGAATATACTTTTACTCATATATAATAATACTTAAATTTTTTAGTATATGATATAATATTTTATTTACCATACTAGAAAATTTAGGCTTAATGAATGTTTATTATTCATGTATGTTTAATCTCCTTTTGAGTGTTTTATTAATATTTTGGTATTAATTTATCTTGAGAAGAAATTTAAAATCTTATTTCTAATGACCATAGGCATTTGTCAAAATTTGAGGAGTAGAACTCTCTAGCGTAATATATAGTGTTTGGTTGTTTGATGATTTATGATTTAATTTTATATTTAATTGATCATTTGTTTTTGGTTCAAATCGCCTAAACTAACAGATTTAACCGATAACTGAATAGGCTGATAACTGACTACAGAGTATAGGTTTAGGTTGTTTTAATTTTTAACTTTTTATAACCGCCTTAAATAATTTAGTTATTATTTTAAATATAAAATCGATTTTTATGCACCCTAATTTTAAGAGCTGGCTAGTACTTAATAATTAATTGCATGCTCCGCATTAACCTGAACCCCCATTTGCCCCAACCACAAAGCCCAGAAAAATTATAGAATGTCTCTAAAATGCTTAGGTCAATTTACTATTTTTTCCCCAGATTAATATGTAAATACTTATTATAAATACTCTATATGATCAGAATTCGAAATACTATAAACCAAAGATATTGTCAAATTTAATAATAATGAATCTCTCGATAAAAAGTTTTAATACCTAATTCATATTGATCTTGATCATACAACTAAAAAGACGTAACCAAGGAAGAAAGACCTAAAAGAGCATGAAAATAGTCTTTTAATAATTAGCAAAAAAAGAGAGAAGAAAATAGTCTTTTACAACTTGCCACATTCCAGCATCGATCAAATGGGAAAGGGAAAACAACATAACAGAAATTAACAAAATTCACAAGTTTGATCAAAACCTTGACCATATGTAAATCTTATTTTAAATAATTTTTTTGAGTTAAAACAAACCCAAGGCAATAAATCTACTAGTACTTACCTTTAACTATGTTTTAATATGCTAGTGTCGGATAGTTTCGAAAGGACCTATATATAGCTGTGTCAATTTTAAGTTTCATCGGCCCCAAAACTCTAAAATCAATTTACCTAAATAACGTTGCAAGTAAAGAAATGAAAGGAACTTTTTATGAATAAAGAAACAAAAAAAAATAAAATTCCCTCACGCAAACGAAGAGTTAAGACTAAATTATCGAAAAAATCAATGAACTTTTGCCAAGTTATCAGAAAAAACAAATAAATTATTTTTTTAACACTAATAATATCAAATTTTCAAATAATTATCAAAATTACTCAAAATTTGACAAATGTCCTAACCATAGTTAACCAATGGATGACGTGACATTTAATGTGTAAATTAATGCTGACGACGCATATGATGTGATCAATAGGGGGTACAAAAATATTAAATCAATTAAAATATTTTGAAATTCTTTTTCTAATATATGAGACTAAATTGATTTTTTTACTTTCTCTTTTTACAAGAATAGTCTCATTTAACTTTTGTCCAAATTAATTTATGAAATCTTAAAGTTCAAATTTAAAACTAATTTTAATTAATGTAATAATTAATATTTTAAACACCAAGTATAAATTTTTATTTTAAAATCATTTCACAATTTATATTTTAAAATTTCATAAATTAAGTCTTAAGAGTTAACATTAGAAAGGTCAACAATCAGTTCATGTCTGGTATGTTAACACATGGTGGAGGCCCTCTAATACTGACAACAACACCTGGTGGAGGCCCTCTAATATTGACAACAACACCTGGTGGAGATCCTTTAATATTGACAACACCACCTCTTGATCAGGGTATTGGTAGTAGATATTAAGAGAATTTAATATTGTTGTTGAATTGAACAATATTAAATAAAGTGTTAACAATAATTTGGACTCTTACATCATTTGAAACATGACTTGGAACTCTTAAGAGTATTAAATGTTAGAGCTCCCTCTCACTACTCCCAACCTACACGAGTTAGGTTATCATAATTAATTTCACAATAAATATACATAGTAATTAAACTCAATACAATAATAACTACCCTTTTATTGATTTTTGCAGCTCATTTTGAGGATCGAGCCTTCACACCTACATCCAAATAAGAAAAAGTTAGAAATAGGGAATTGATATTTCCACAAGGAAAATTGATATTTCCACAAGTAGGTCCCATTTTAAATTAAATCAACCCTATGTGCAGTAAACTAACTATAGAATTTAGTTATTATGCCCAATTTACCCTTATTTAGTAAAAGTTGAATTCTTATTTATTTTAACTATTGATCAAAAGCCTATTCATATTCTCCAGTGGTCCCATTTTGTTCTCCCTGTATTCTCCAACGTTGTCCTGGTTCTTGTTCTCTCTGAATGCTTCTAACGCCATTATTCATCTACAAAGGGCCATCAAGCGAAAGTAAAAGAAGTGATTGAGGTAAAATAAAAAAATCATATATAAATTCCACTCTTAATTTTTCTCTTTTTATTCTTGTTTGCTTTTTTTTTTAATCTGGATAATCTTCTACTAATGGGTAAATCTTTTTCTTCATCAGTCCTTTTTTTGCTATGAACCCTAGTTTTTCAATTATTTTTTATTCTCACCATTAGTGTAAAAATATAAAATTAATAACAGGTTAATAACATAATTCAGATTACACATGGTAATTTTTATGAAAGATGCTACATTGATGCATCTAGTCATGTGACTATTATTTGATGTATTTGTCAGTATTTTTGTAATTCTTTGGTGTCAAAAACTTAATTTATGTATAATATGTTTTTGACATATTAATAATTATTTTATATTTGTTGAAGAATTATATGCCTTGTATTTGCATATTTGTCTTACAAGAGTGTTTTTTTATACTTGGGTATTTAGGTGTTTGAACTAAAATGGATTATGGAGCAAATGAGATCTTCAAAGAAAATTCAACGTACAATGACAGCATAAATGAGAGTAATGTAGTGTACGAAGAGAACATTGCCACACAAGGTGAAGCATTACAACTTCCGGGGATAGAATTTGAAAATCGAGAAGATCTCATCGGTTTGGTTCAAACATTTGTTTTGATGCAAGGTTATGCAACATCGATTAAAAATTCAGCGAAGGATAGTTTTGTGATTATTGGTTGTGATAGAGGATGTACTTATCGGAACAAGTTAAAACTTCAGATGGAAAATCGAAAAAGAAAAACATCATCACGGTTAATAAATTGTCCTTTTGAAGTTTGTGGTAGAAAAAGGATTGGGCGTCCATGGGTGCTTGAGGTAAAAAATGCATGCCATAATCATGAGCCTACATTGGATATGTCGGGTCATCCTACTTGCCGTCGCTTTTCTAAAGAAGAGTTCGAACGCATTAAGGAAATGACGAAGTCTGGAATTTCTCCACGTCAAATTCTTTCTTCACTTAGACAAGGTATACCCAATCTCAAAGCAGTTTCTCGAACAGTGTATAATGCAAAAGCCAAGATACGCAGAGATAATTTGGGTGGTCGTACAATGCTTCAAGCTTTACTTGAAGAACTTGGCGCTAATGGTTTTACCTATGACGTGGAATCAGACTCAACTGGACACTTAACGCGTTTGTTTTTTGCACATCCAATTTCAATAGCATTAACTAAAAGCTACTCAAACGTTTTTGTAATGGATTGTACTTACAAGACTAACAAGTACAAAATGCCATTACTTGACATTATTGGTGTATCAAGTTTCAATACATCATTCTACTCTTGTTTCACATTTTTACAGAAGGAAGAAGAAGCAGATTATGTTTGGGCTTTGAAAAAATTTAGTGATATTTTGGGTGTTAATTGTCAACCTTCAGCCATTGTAACTGACAGAGAATTAGCATTGATGAATGCTATTAGAGTGGTTTTTCCAACTACACCCAACATCCTATGTATATGGCACATTGAGAAGAATATATTGGCCAATTGCAAGTCTCACTTCCAAGAAGGAGAAGATTGGGAAGGATTCATAAAAAGTTGGACCGTGCTTATTAATTCTCAAAGTGAAGAGGAATATAATAAAGCTTTGGGGAGTTTTGAATTTCAATACCAACAAAAGGTAAGTGTTCTTAGTTACATAAAGAAAACTTGGTTGCTGGTTAAAGACCACTTTGTGTGTGCATGGACAGAAAAACATACTCATTTTGGAACACGTGTTACTTCGAGGGCTGAAAGTGCTCATTCACTTCTCAAAAAATACTTGCAAGTTTCAACGGGAGATTTTGGTGAAGTGAAGAGCAAAGTATGTCTTGCAATTGAGAATCAATTCAAAGAAATCAAGGCGCAAATTGCAAGTGAAAAGATAAGAATCCCTCATCACCTTCGTATTTATTTGTTCAAAGAGATTGTCACTCATGTGTCAGTATTTGCTTTAAATGAGCTTTATAAGCAATATAAATTAGTCATTTCTCATGAAGAGTCTCCTACTTGCAAAAATCATTTTAAAACAGTTATGGGAATGCCTTGTGCACATGAAATGAAAAGTTTGGAAGGTGGAGTCATACATTTAGATGATATACACCCACAATGGAGGCTTGATACAAGATCATTCCTAGAAAGTGATTTTGGTCAAAATAGTAGAGAAAGTGAAATAAATGGCTTGCTGGAAAAGTTACAAAACAGATATGTAGAATGGCCTCTTACTCAACAAGAAGTTGTTAAAAAGAAAATTTCGGAGCTTGTGGATGGACATGATCCTTTCTTACTCGAGCCTCTTATACAGTCGCACAAAGGTCGTCCTACGGGGTCAAAAAATAAAAAGAGTGCATCTACAAGGCGTGATTCTTCTGCATTTGAGTTTGTAGAAAAGATACGAAAATGTAGTTTATGCAAAGCTCCAAATCATGATAAAAGAAGTTGTCCATATAAAAACATTGGTATGTTTTATTTCATTTTTGGCGTATAGATTTTTATTATTTTTACCTTTGTTATTAACTTTGTTTTCTTTACCCATTTTTTATGCACTTAGGTACTTGTAGTGGAGAAATGAATGAATCTCTGTTGTGATTTTCATAACTAGTTGAAAATTCTTATGGTAAGATATTTTTTTTGCCTTGATAATAAGATTATGAAAATTATTAAATGATATCCTCCTAATTGGTGTTTGTGTCATCAAGAAATAGTTTTCTCAATGTAAAAAAGTGTGTGCATACAGATATATAAGTAATCTGACTAATAATTGAATAAGGCAAGAGAGTGTCTAACTACAAGACATTAATTTGGCTTCTCAATGAACTTATAGCACTGGAGTTTTTTTTTGCTTTTTTTGCTTTAAACGCCTTATGAAAGATATTTGATTCATATATTTTATTGTTTGCATATGTGTAGTTTTTTAACAAATTCAAACATGATGCAGAGTTGTAGACATAGCAAATTGAGATGATGCAAGCTTGGCTTTTGAAGAGACTGGCCTAGAACAGTAGCAGCAAAACATTATGAAAGTGGATATTGGTCCTTTCTCTTGTATTTTTGGTTATTTGTCAATTAAATATCTTCGCTAAACATTACGGAAGTGGACATTAGTCTTTATGGATGTAATCTGAATTCTATCTGCTGCTTATTTTAGGGATGGGAAAAAGTTTCGTTTTCTAGCTTTTCTAATTCCAGGTTTCATTAATACGGTGTGCATCAGGGAGTCTAATTCGCATAGTGAAGAATCTTCGTGTATGTAATGATTGTCATTCGGTGACAAAGGTCCTCTCTAAGATCTATGACCGTGAAATTATTGTGAGAGACAACAGCCATTTTCATCATTTCAAAAATGGGTCATATTCTTGCATGGATTATTGGTGAATCTTGGATTCTGGTTGACTCATTTGGGAAAGATCAGGATATTTTTTTTGTTTGGAGGTAAGTTAACAATCACAAGACTGACTAGAAGAAAATTATATAAGCATCCATTATAGTTCTTAGAGGCGTTTTCAGATAATGCAATACTGCCCAACAGAATTAAAAAGCTTGAAACTAATATGTTATTGGATCTGCACAGAGGTATTGAGAATTTGTTAACTGTTCCTAAGAAGAATCATTACATTTTCATATAAAATGTTCTATCAATGTTGATTAAATTGGTCTCCATTATGACAGAAGAATATAGGAACCTTTATTTGCTAGTTGGTTTACTAATGGCCTCACTCTATAATGTGCTGGTGTTGCAATATATTACATTATGTTCATAAATAGTCTTATATATAAAGTTCTAAATAATATGATGGTGTTGCATGTTAATGTACTATTCTGTGGTAATATGTAATATCCTTATTGTTGAATTATGGGCAATCAAGGAAGGCTTAAACATGGCATACAAATGCATAACAAGAATCTGGACAACGTAGTATACAGAGAGAATGAGAACATGGACAACCACTATAGAATATGAATAGGCTTTTGATCAATGGTTAAAATAAATAAGAATTCAACTTTTACTAAATAAGGGTAAATTGGGCATAATAACTAAATTCTATAGTTAGTTTACTGCACATAGGGTTGGTTTAGTTTAAAATATGACCCACTTGTGGAAATATCAAATTTCCTTGTGGAAATATCAATTCCCTAGAAATAAACACAAAAATCACATCTACCTGATAATGGCAACAAAAAAAATTGAACTTACTAAAAGTTTTAGTCTTTTCAGCGGTTGAGGCATTGGGTCTTGATGTGACTCAGAAAACTCATCATTATCAGGTTGAGTCAATTCCACCACAGTAGGTTTTTCCATAGCTTCTTCCCTTACATTTTCCCTTACTTCTCCCTCGTTATGTGTTTGTTTATTTTTGTGAAACTTGTAGTTGTGCCCATACTGCCAACACACTCTGCATATGAAAGAGTCCTGGATTTTTTCCCCCAAGTTGCTAGAATTAATTGCAGGCTCATGTCGATTTATCTTCCTCAATTTTTTTGGCCTGGCTACCAAACATCTTATTAAACTTGGGAGGCATCAATATAAGATTATATTTCACTAGGGCATCAGGCCACATGTCTGCACTAGACATTGGTGATATACAAGGCTCATAAATCTTTTTGTAAGTGGTTATCTTGTACAAATCATTCACAAAATCTGCAGGGTCTATGTTTTTGAAAACATATATGAGATGGCATGAATGCAAGGTATGCCTGTCATGTCCCATGTTCTACAGTTACAACCCTTTTCTTATATATCAACTGTATATTAATCCCCATAGACTGTCCTTACTTGAAACAAGTGGTCATTTGCAGGAGTAACAATGCAATCCCCTGCATATTTCTTAGCTCTTTCCAATCTCTCTAATGCATTAGGACAAAGGTTCCCAAACCATTTTTTGGCACATTGTCCTGTTAATATTTAACCTTTTCATTATCAAATCTCTGATATATTCTAGTATACTCATAATTGGCTTCTCTCTTGACCTCTTGATCATATTACTAAAATTTTCGCATAGGTTGTTTGTCAAAACATCACACTTGGGGCATGTGCTAAAGTGTGATATTAACCACTAGTGGGCAGACTTATTTTGTAGCCAGTTCATAACCTCAGGACTATTTTTCCTTAAAGCCTTCATGTTGTCCTTAAACTTCTTAGGATGTGTAGCTTTTGCACAATCCCACAACAACTCTCTCAAAACCTATTATTTGAGTTGGGGACTAATTCTTCAAATGCCTTAATCAACCTTTTTTGTTTATCCGATACAAATGTTCAACCATAGTCATTCTCGATTCCCACATCATCTTTTAGTAATTCTAAAAACCATAACCAATTATCATATATATGTTTATCCATCTACTACTAAATAAGCTATTGGATACATATTATTATTCGAATCAATACCCATAGCTGTTAACAAGATACCTTTATTTGTGTTTTTCAAGAAGGTTCCATCAACATCAACTATAAGCCTATAATGCTTAACTCTTTCATTCAGCCCACCCTAACATACATAAGTCCTCATGAACAGAGGTTTTCCATTTAGTATGGTACCAAGTTAAGTTTGTAGCTCAACAGTGCTCTCAGGATTCAAGTTTTTTTTTTTGTTTTTTAACTGAACAACATATTATCACAAGTTATTATACTGTTCCACATGTTTGCCCTCAATTATCTTCATAACCTTGGCCCTAGCCTTGTATGCTTAGTTTCAGATATTTGAATGGTATGATCATTCCATACTGTCTCAACACAAATGGATACTTGCATCTTTGGATGTTTCCTAAATTCATTTAGGTATTGCTTAGCCAACCACATATATAGAGGTCACTTGTTTAATTTTATGGACCCAAGGGCAAGTGTTGGTGAGATTTATCTTTTTAATCTATAAGGTGTTCTATTTTTTGTAATTTTTCAGCATATACTTTCCATGGACGTGGAGGAGTGCATATGAACTTCATCCTATATTTCTCATTCTTGTATACCTGAACTGCTTTCCCATGTTTCACCGAGTGTGCTAGCACTGTTTTCTTGAAAATTTTGCTTAGGATTATCCATCACTGTCTCAGGATTAAAGACGGGCAATTAGGATCATCCTTATCATCATTTATCTATATTCTTGGTATGTCGTCAGCCATTAGGTCTTCTTCTGTAAAATCAGATTCCAATCGAGTATGCACAACTAGATTTACCCTTCCCTTTGTTAATAACATTTTCCTTCTCTTTGCCCTTGTCATTTTCACTTACTCCCTAACACTCAATATTACTATCAACATTGTCTTCGTAGTTTATATCATCCTCCTCATATGCACTATCATAAAATGTAGCCACATATGTAGAGTCCTCGATCACTATAAGTGTCACTACCCTCAACACCACTGCTCCCACCCTGTTCACTCATTCACTCCCACCATATTCCTTTTTCTTACCTTTGTCAACATTACCATCATTGCTCCTAACCTTTTTCCTTTTCTTTGTCAATAACACAAGTATTACTCCCAACCTATTACTGTCTTTTATTAGTATTACCATAATTACTTGGTTTTTCAACAACCATACACACTTCTACTTCTTTTGATTAAGGAATAAAAAATTTAATGTGCTACATATCTTTTAGAGTATCAAGGCATCTATAACCCTTTTTAACCACAAAGCGAAAAAATGATAAATCCCCAGGAAAACCTAATTCCATTGCCATATTTCTCAGTTGCCTTAGCTTTAACTCGACATAATCAAAACATTTAATTAAACCCCCTCCCCCCAATCCCCTATATACCCTGTGTCATCAAACTTTCCACCATAAAGCATTTTAATAAAAAAAATAAAAAATGGGAGTATTTGGATCATCTGTACACAAAATTAAGGGAAACAATTATAAAAAAAACTAGACTCATGGACAAAGAACTTATTTACTATTCCCAACTGCCACTTATGTAAAAAACAAATAAAATAAACCATAAAAGACACAAATAGGACAATCATTGTCAACGAAATTCAGCATGCAAAATTTTAGCGTACTTATTCATATAACTAGCATCTAAAACCATCAATACATACTGAAGAACATACCAAAATACAAAAGGGTGTCAAAACCCTCAAAATCATACAACCTCAGCACCCAAACCTTTTGTGTAGTAGTCTAACTAGTCAATATAGATTCAAATTTTTTGCCCTTTTGATTGCAAGAATCGAAGCCAAATCCTCACCTCCCTTTTAAAGCTATGTTAATCGCACTCATTCCCCTCAAAGTCCTAGAAGTTGAAAGATCTCTTAAGAAACTGACTAACCATGTTAATATTTAACATATATTTCTACTACTTAATTAAGTTGTAAGTTATATTTTATTTATTTTGTTAATATGGTATTTAAAATATATTTTTACTACTTAATTAAGTCAACTACGGTACTTATATGTTCAACCATATTTAAATATTAAATTAGGACACATGACTATTTTTTGGTGAAAAAATTAGCCGAAACTCTACATAGGGTTCATCGCGATTACTTAAGAGTATTTTGGGTGGCAGGATGAGAAAAACTTGGGGGTACTAAATACAAAAAAAATGCATATTTCAGAGTCCGATATACAATTAATCCAAGTATAAATTAAATGTAAAATGTACAATCCAACCTAGCTAGATAACGCTGCTCATTATTAGATGTTTATATTCAAGTACCCTTGGACTTTATATTTCAACATTGCATTTCCTTTCTCGGCAATCTAACCGAGAAATTAAAGATCGAAGACTGATTAGTCTTTAACTTAAACTGCAAATACTAGGGGCAAATCCAGCAGCTAGCTCGAACAGCACAAGATCATTAATGAAGTTGTAGAAAGTTAACCCGCTAGTGGCATCCTTGAACGTATTCGAATTTCTAAGCCATATATTTGTGTCATTCTAAAGTCTACTTTTTCAAGACATCATTTAAGAACTTGTCCAGTTGATATAGATTGGAAGTATAATAATGTAATTTAGCGTCACAAAAAAATAGCAGGTGCCGACTCTATTTTAATGATAAAATATTTACCAATTTTCATTGAAAATAGGAGTTTGCTTCTTTTTTTTCTTCTGAATATTATATTTGCGTTGAATACATTTAAAAATGTTGAAAATAAATCAGTTAAAGAAAATTATGTCCCCCTGTAACCTAGACAAATATATTATTCGAAAAGTTGACACTAAAAAAAGGGACTCATTTAAAAAAAAAATATAGATTGTCTTTTTGAATTCAGAAAAGTTGGGCTTTAGCTGTTTTGTTTTGTTTAGCTATGGACTCTCTTTTCTGCGTGCTTTCGTATTCCGGTGACATTGAGATTATTCGTCGTTGGGAGACATTAAAGAAAGTTATCTTTATTTCACCTAATGTTTCTTCTCGTTCCTAGTGGTTAAGGACATTCACAATTAACTCGAAGGTCAAGGATTCAAAGATTTGGTAAAACAAAGTTGCTGGTCCCAAAATCTATTAAAACCAATTGTTGCGTGTGGGACTAGTAGGTAGGTTATTTATAAATCGACACGGGTATTAAGTGCTTGTATATATACCCTATACGTTATTATGAGAATGCAATAGATTAATAGAAGGATCAAGGAAGTTAAACAAAAATAAAATAATTTCACAATTTTTACCGTAGTTTTTAATGAAGTTTTTCAGGCAATTTTTCTAACGTATGCATGAATGCGTCCTTTTATGGGATATAAGAGTTAATTTTGTATGAGCGAATAATTCTATATGATAAAAATGGATTATACTTTTTTTTTCTTTATAATTTTTTAATATTATAAAAAGAATCACAATGGATTACTACAAACTCCACCTACTTATAGACGAGTACAAATTTTATGACAACGTACGAAGGAGAGCTGCGTGCCATGAGCCTATAGTCAACTGGTTAGGAAAAGCACGCCACCGAATAAAATATGAAAAAACTAAAAGAAACGTGTTTACCGGAGGCTAACTAGAAAATATTGTATAAAACACAAGCAAATTCTTAGTAAAATAAAGAACAATTCTTTCTAGGAAGGATCACTATACTAATTAAATGCATGGCATGCATGAAAATTCCCCCAAAACCAAAAAATAAATAAATGTAAATTAACTCGCTAGTCAGGTTTAAATACACAGCTCGAGCGTGACATTATTTTTATTTTGTTGTACCCGCAATCACTACGTTTAAGGTGTGTTCTGTGTTCTGCACAACTGCAAGCAATACTCATGCAAATTTTTCTATGACTGCCAATTGCCCAATAAGATCATTGTGGTGTAGCATATTCAATCTAGCTAGGACCTAGACCATTTGTTAAGACACTCTATCTATAAATAAGATAAAATTGAAGAAGGCAACATTGTTCTTAGAGAAACAGAGAAAAATTATATTGAATAATATCTGTGAATTACATATTAAAGAAAAAGAAACCAGCTACCTATTTATATTAGACTATACCAAAGCTAATTAACTATACTATAATTATAATTGGTAGAATCGGACAATACACTATACGTATAGCGATATGAAGATAATTCAATACATATCGTTAGGATAAATCGAAAATGACCCAGTATCATATGATTCTGTTACGATTCGATATGAATCGCAAGGTAAATCAAAAATGATACCGTATCATATGATTCAGTTATGATTCAATATGAATCATAAAGTAAATCGAAAATGATACCGTATCATATGATTTATATGATACGATACAATACACGATATTTTTTAAAATTAGTAACCGACTTGATTTTTTTTATGTAGATCCAAAAGAGTAAAAATAAAAATTTTAAATCTTCTACCATTTCAATTGAAGAGGTTTTCTAGCAAAAATATACTCTTTATCGCTTGATAAGCCTTGATCACATTTTAGAGTTTTATAACTTATTCAGAATATCGCTCTATTTTTCTCAAGTTACTTTTCATAAATAAATACATAAATTTTTACTTATTAATTTGAATTATTATCTTTTATTTTATAGATTAAATTTGAATTTGAATTTTCTTTTTCTCTTGTTATTTTATTAAAATTACTAAAATAATATTTAATAAATTAATTTAGAATACTTTGGCAACTATTTAACTTTAAAATTTATTGTTAATCTATAATAATAGTTATTTAACTACTTTTACATAGTCAAACAAATATGTTTAATTGTCCAATAAATTCTATGTTTTTATGTTTAAATACATATTATCATATTTTTTATTTTATTTTCGTGTCGTATAATACGGTTCATGATACGATACATGAAACACAATATGAGAGTTTTTGATATACAATATGATTGACGATTTGACAATTATAACTATAGTTACATTTGTAAACTCTAGTTGTAACAAACTTCAAAACTATAACTATCAAGGCTATACACAAAGACGAAGCCACATACGGGTTTGTGGTGTCAATTGACCCCATTGATTTTTTTTTGTTTTATTATATATGAAGTAATTTGAAAATTTTAAATGTTATATACAAATTGATCTTACTTAAATTTTGTAAATTTTTTAATATTCGGGTCAAATTAAAAATTTATAATTTTTTTCACTTAAATCTCAATCCCTTATCATGCTTACTTCTTTTATACATATGTACATTAATACAATCTTCTTAAAGTAAGGTAAATCGAAAATGACATCGTATCATATGATTTTGTTACGATTTGATATGAATCGCAAGGTAAATCGAAAATGATACCGTATCATATGATTCAATTATGATTTGATATGAATCACAAGGTAAATCAAAAATGATACCGTATCATATGATTTATACGATACGATACAATACACGATACTTTTTAAAATTAATAACCGACTTTTTTTTTTTTTTTTATGTAGATCCAAAAGAGTAAAAGTAATATTTTTAAGCCTTCTACCATTTCAATTGAAGAGGTTTTCTAGCACAAATATATTCTTTATCACTTGATAAGCCTTGATCACTTTTTAGAGTTTTATATCTTCTTCAGAATATCTCTTTATTTTTCTCACATTACTTTCCATAAATAGATACATAAATTTTTACTTGTTAATTTGAATTATTATCTTTTATTTTATAGATTAAATTTGAATTTGAATTTTCGTTTTCTCTTGTTATTTTATTAAAATTACTAAAATAATATATAATAAATTAATTTAGAGTACTTTGGCAATTATTTAACTTTAAAAATTATTTTTAATCTATAATAATAGTTATTTAACTACTTTTACATAGTCAAGCAAATATGTTTAATTGTCCAATAAATTCTATGTTTTTATGTTTAAATACATATTACCATATTTTTTATTTTGTTTTCATATCGTATAATACGGTTCACGATACGATATATGAAATACAATATGAGAGTTTTTGATATACGATAAAATTAACGATTTGATAACTATGACTATAGTTACATTTGTAAACTCTAGTTGTAACAAACTTCAAAACTATAACTATCAAGGCTATACACAAGGACGAAGCCACATATGGGTTTGTGGTGTCAATTGACTCCACTGAATTTTTATTTTATTTTATAATATATTAAGTAATTTAAAAATTTTAAATGTTATATACAAATTGACCTCACTTAAATTTTGTAAATTTTTTAATATTCGGGTCAAATTAAAAATTTATAATTTTTTCCACTTAAATTTCAATCCCTTATCATTCTTACTTCCTATATATATATGTATATTCATATAATCTTCTTAAAGAAATTAATAATTTATTTTCTATTATTTTTTGAAGAATTAATTATTTAAAAATAATTTATTTTTAAAAAGTCTATTAGGGGTTAATATGGTATATATATACATTCATATAAATATATATAAAATTAACAATTATTATATCATCATTTTAATCAAATATATATTTTATATATGCAATCTAAAAGTATTAAATTATTTAAAAAAATTAATTCGGGAGTGTTACTCTTAAATCTCAATTAAATTATTTATAAATTTATAATTTAATTTTAGAATCACTAAATAATTATTTTTATGTGATTAACGAGTTGGTCAGGCGTTTGGGTGTCACGGTGATATCATGACTGTTTATAGGGGGAAAGCATCCTGTAATTTGATGACATATAACTTCAATCATGCATGCATCCACTTGTTACGGAATCGGCCGTAGACTTTTTTTAGAATCCACTTGCTTTAATATATATATATATATATATATATATATATATATATATATATATATATATATATGGAAAGAAAATAACATCTAAAGATTGGGTCTTCACTTAAGCCGCCACTTCATGAAAAATCCCTATAAATTTGCCCACCACTCCAATACAAAGAATCAAACAAAACATAACATAATGAAGACTACCTCAATTTCTTCCCTCCTTTTCCTTCTCTCCCTTATTTTCTTTCCATGGGCAGATTCTTCTGCTGATCCTAATGCATTCACTAAATGCCTCACCCTTAAAGCTCCGGACTCCGTTTCCATATCCAGTGTTATTTATACCCCTTCCAATTCTTCCTACACCTCCGTCTACGAGTTCTCCATGCGAAATCCGCGATTCAATAATACAGCAACTCGTCTTAGACCTCAAGTCATTGTTACGCCCGTAAACGAATCCCAAGTCCAAACTGTCGTTTTATGCGCCAAAGCATACGACATGCAAATAAGAATTCGGAGTGGAGGTCATGATTTCGAGGGTCTTTCTTATTCTAGCACTTATGAGAATATCCCATTTGTGTTACTGGATATGATTAATCTTCGATCTGTCACTGTGAACGCTGCAGCTAAAACTGCGATAGTTCAAGCTGGCGCCACCCTTGGTGAAGTCTATTATTACATTAACGAAGCTAGTAGCACACTTGCTTTTCCAGCTGGCGTTTGGTCTACTGTGGGTGCTACTGGATTGATATGTGGCGGAGGGTATGGCCCGTTACGACGAATATATGGTCTTGCTGCTGATAATGTTCTCGATGTTCGTATGGTAGATGTTAAAGGAAGAATTCTCGATAGAAAATCAATGGGTGAAGATCTTTTTTGGGCTCTTAGAGGGGGTGGTTGTTCTAGTTTTGGAGTCATTCTCTCTTGGAAGCTAAACCTAGTTGATGTTCCGAAAACTGTTATTGCTTTTAACGTTTTTAGAACATTAGAAGAGAATGCTACCCAAATTCTTTATCCCTTTCAAACTATTGCTCCAAAACTTCCCAATGAATTGGATATCAGGGTCCGAATAAGTACTATTATAAGCAATACAAGTGTTCGGCCCGATAATAAAACAGTTCAGCTAGCATTTTCAAGTGTGTTCCTTGGTGGAGCAGATGAGCTACTTGCAATTATGGACACCAGATTTCCCCAGTTAGGTTTGGTGAGAGAAGATCTTGAGGAAGTAAGTTGGATCGGAGCCGAGATGATTGCCTCAAATGTTAGACTTTTCGACGATAATCCCGTTCCCGAGGATTTTCTAGACAGAACTTTTCTGGCTGATATTCCTACCAAAGCAAAATCAGATTATGTGAGAAATCCAATTTCTGTAGAAGGTTTAAATGGGTTATGGGAGAAGCTTCTAGAAGTTGAAGCAGGAGAAACAACTGTAATATTTACGCCATACGGGGGAAAGATGGACGAGTATTCAGAGTCTGACCTTCCGTTCCCAAATAGAGCTGGAACATTGTTCATGGTGTATGCGAGGATTCTTTGGGTCGGGAACACCACACAGAAGTTGGAATGGATAAGAAGCTTGTACGAGTACTTGACTCCTTACGTTTCCAGCAATCCGCGGAGATCGTATTGGAATTATGATGATCTTGATCTAGGTATAAACAATGCACAAGGTAGCATCAGTTATTTACGAGCGAGGACATGGGGTAGATCGTACTTCAACAACAATTTTCGCAAGTTGGTTCTTGTGAAAACACGGATTGATCCTGATAATTTCTTCAGACACGAGCAAAGTATCCCTCCTCTGTCACTGTCACTCTGGTCAGACATGTGATCGAGATGGTGTGTGCTTGTGCTTCTTTCCTCAATCACTGTCACTCTGGTCAGACATGTGATCGAGATGGTGTGTGCTTGTGCTTCTTTCTACATATACACGGTAGTAATATTTATATGTATGTTATGTATAATTTTTTTATATGATCAATGATTTCGGATCTGATTAGCATGCCGTTAACTTCATGATAAGTTGAACAATAGATCAATAAAATACTAACATGTAGAAGTTTGTCACAGAATATAATCTCTCTTCAGTTTTTCTAATAAAAATCTCCTTGATTGTATTGTGCCCAATAGTATCACTAAATTGTCAATAAAATTATTATTTATTTATTTTTATCGGCAAAAAAATGTATTATTATTAAAAAAATGTAACATGCATGCATGGCTGAATGTAAAAAGAGATTAAAAAAAATACTGAATAGAGGAGCCATGTCACAAATTGACTTCCACCTGCTTTCTCTTTTCTCCTCCGTAATTTCTGAGTAGTGACTTTTCAACGGAGCTTTCAGCGCAATTTTTTCGTAAATTTGTTCAAAATTAGGTATTTGATAATTTAAGTGTAGAATAAATGTTGCAATGCATAATTATATTGTATGAAAATATATTTATTTATATAATTTATTTAAGATTATTTTAAATAAAAAGTAATTTTGATCTTCACTTAATAATTCAGTTTTACAAATACAATAAACATATATATATATATATATATACATATTTAAAATTTTAGAGCACCATGATAATGATGGCGTGAATAAGTATATTTTTTAAAGTTCAAATTTGATTATTTTACACCATTAGTGGTGCTCCACAATTAATATATAGTGGTGTCAATTTTTTAATTAATACTTATTGAATTCAAGAAAATAATCTTACTAATATTTAGTGCATAGCTAGGCTGATTAAATTATTCTTTTTCCTTTATAGCCTTCAAGATTGTCATGTTTGTAGACCGGCCAATAGAACTCTTTTTTTTTGTTGTTGTTAAATTGATAGTTTTAAAATAAAATTTGATAGTTTCAAAAGACTATAATCATATTCATGTGATTATGTGACTAAAATTTTGTGAAAATATTAAAAAAATATATATAAATAACAATTTCTTTTTATTTAGGACATGCATGACAGTAATGACCAATCACTCTTTCATATCCTTGCGCAGCTGAACACTTTCCTAAAATCTCATCTAAATTAAAACCTTCATCGTTTGTATTTTTTTTTCTCTCTCTTAAATTTCCCTTTGTTTAAAAAAGAAGAAGAATAGAGACAGCATTGCTAAGAATTCAACTATGAAATTATATATCACCGATGGAAATTGAATTTAGTTACATCAAGACCGGTGGTTGTTTACCTAACTTTTGGAGACTATACTATAATCGACCCGAAAAAAAGTTTAAATGGCCGTTAATATCAAATCCCATTAATAATTATATATACCACTACTGTCATTATATCTATGATATCTACCTATCTATCTATATTTGTATACGTTAAATCACTTTTATTCTATTAAACTGGACCTAATTTATATATGAATCTTTTAATTACTTTTTTTTTATAATCGATTTGCTGAATTATAATTTTTTTACAAAAATTAATTTTTTCGTTCGAAAATGTTAAAAACTAACGGAATGCCTGTGGCAACAAATCAAGTGCTTACATGGATATTAAAAAATTAAAAAAATACAACAATATTTATTTAACTCTTTCATTTCTCAAAAATAAAAACTCTACATCTTCCTCACCATCGGTCAATGTTCTTTCTCTCTCATAACTTCTTCTCTCGTCGTCTCTTTAAGTAATATTTGAGTCCTCTTTGATGGAATCAAAGATACTTTTCAATAGAAAAGCAAACCTCCCGCCATCAATTTCTTATTTCTTCAACTTAATGTTTTCACTTGGTTCAAATCCACCACCATCTCTGTCAAAGAATCACTGTTGTCCGTAGAGAAACTCAAAGAAAAACCAGATCTGAAAATAAACCCAGATAAAATAGTGAATTAAAAAAAATTAAAAAATATGTGAAAAGAAATGAAAATGGATCGACGCGTCCTCCAACAAATATTATTTACTTAGATCTGCAACAACATGTCAAGAGGAAGACTGGAAGCATTCTGCAAAGAGAGGGGATTATAGCCGTTATTTGTGTTTGAAGTATAAGTTAGTGGAACGGAGTCGTTTGGGTAGCTTACGTAGTCGTTTAATAGTGGTAATAAAATCAGCGTTAGTAGATTAAACACGGTCGTTTAGTGAAGGCGTGTTCTTTGTTCTTCGTTGTTGCTGTTATCAAGTTGTTGCTGAGTCTGTTAGCTTGGGAATGAGAGTCACACGTGTTAGGGAAGGATTGGTTTAGAGTAGCCGTTCATGCCAGAATATTGTTGCTAGGAAGTTATATATGTCAGTACTACAGTATGAACAATCCATCGAGAAAATGAATGAAGTTTTATTATTTTAATTTCCTTCCTGCAAGTTTCCTTTCCTCTGTTTTCTGTTTATTGCAAATTTCCTTTCATGAGTTCTCTGAATTCGTAACAAAGTGGTATCAGAGCAACCCTGGGCCATGGCCGAATCCACAGCTAAAGCTAGCCTGCAAAAACATGAAAAAGATCTTAAGGCACTGGAGTATAGAATGGATCAAGCTCAGCAGCAGACGAAAGAACAGTTTGGGATAATGGAAGAGAAAATTACCAACCTTAGTCATAAATTTCAATCATCCAATGATGACATACTGAAGAAGCTTGCAGAAATGATGGAAACTATTCAGAAGAAGGGACCAGACAAGTCACAGCCTCAGGAGGTAGGTGTTCCTTCCATACCATCCTCCTGTACTCAAAACCTCACCCTACCAACACCTTCATATATAAACCCAAATTTAATCAATAATACCAGTCCGGTTCCAGCATTAATTCCACATCCTAGCCAGGTTATATCCACTAATTTCCATTCGAATAGACCATACATACCAGTGCCATCATATAGTTCAGTCAACATGCTTCCCTATAACCTTATTCCAATTAGCTCCTCAGTTACTGAGCCATATGTGCGAAACTACAACCCAGCCACCACTACTTCCATCAATTCAAAAAACAATCCACCTTTCATATCCATACCATCATGGATCCCAACAACAGAGTTTAATCAGACCACAAGTTCCAACTTACCTATATCAAACCTGGGATTCAGTACTGTTGGTACACCTTCTCCAAACCTGTCACTTGGCCCTAGTCCTCATATGTCCTATGGACATGGTCCAGTCAATAATGAATCTTATACATGGCACTCAGCACCAGATGGGAACCAATTTAGACCACAGTCTTCTATGATGGCTCTAACCTTACCTAAAATGGACTTTCCAAAATTTGAAGGCAAGGATCCAAGAGGATGGATTAAAAAGTGTGACAAATTTTTCCAGTTAAACCCTATAATGGATTCCAGGTCTAAGGTGTTATATGCAGCTTTGTATATGGAGGGAGAGGCAGATGTGTGGTATCAGTCATTACAGGATGAACAACCTTGCTTGGTTTGGGAGGAATTTATTACTTATATCACTCAAAGGTTTGCTACAAGAGGACATGAAAATCTGGTTGGTCAGTTTAATAAGCTAACTCAGAAAGGAAAAGTAGATGAATACATTAGGAAATTTGAGGAGCTAAAGGCTTACATGACAGCACAAAACAGGCATTACACAGAGGAGTACTTCATAGAAAGTTTTTTGAGTGGGCTCAAAGATGAAATAGCAACTGCACTATATGTGATCAGGCCTATGACCCTCAGGGATGCCATTAACCAAGCTAGAGGGCATGAGATGCATTTGGAATCATTGGATAAGAGGCATCATACTTCCTCAAGGATTGTACATAATAATGCCAACTCTTTTTCCAAACCATTTAGTTCAGCAAGTAAGGAGCAGCAGAGTTTAAATAAGGGAAGTGTTCCACAAAAAACTTACCCTATAAAGAGATTGACAGTAGCAGAAATGGCTGCCAAGAGAGAAAAGGGGCTGTGTTTTCACTGTGATGAAGCCTACACATTGGACCACAAATGTAAGAACAAACACATTTATATCCTGGTGACAGAAGAGGAAGAGGATAAATGCAGACCAGTAGATGAATCCACACCTGAACTAGCAATGATTATTCAAGAAAATGGAGAGGAAAAGCTACAATTAATGCTATCACTGGAACTTCAATTCATGCTATCACTGGAGTATCAATTCATGCTATCACTGGAACTTATGGCCTGCACACGATTAAGCTGAAAGGACAAGCAAAAAATAATAATATAAGTATGCTGTTAGACAGTGGGTCAACCCACAATTTCATAGCAGAAACTTTGGTTAAAAGATTGCAGTTAGCAACTGAGCCATGCAATCCTATCAAGGTAACAATTGCCAATGGAGAGACCATTAAATGTGATAGAGTCATTTCAAAATTCAGTTGGAAGGTGGAACAAGGTGAATTTCAAACTCCCATGTATGTAATACCATTAGGAGGGTATGATGCTGTGTTGGGAATTCAATGGATGAAATCTGTTAGCCCCATTATTTTTGATTTTGAAGAGAGAAAAGTGACTATACATTGGAAAGGGAGGAAACTAACATTGCTAGACCATAAGGAGGGAGGTCACTTCTTTGAAATTCAGGTGCAGGACAAGTTTCAGTGGAATCCAAAGAATGAAACATATTTCCTTGCACAGTTAATAGCAACCGAAGAAAGAGAATCGACAGAGGGCAAGGAGATGGGTGTACCTGTTTCTGTTCAGAATTTGTTGGTGGAATTTGAAGATATCTTCAAAGAACCAGAAGGGTTGCCTCATCTCAGAAAACAAGACCACCATATTCCAATCATACCTGGAAGCAAGCCTGTGAATGCTAATCCTTACAGGTATCCCTACATCCAGAAAACAGAAATAGAAAAAATGATTAGAGAAATGCTGAGTAGTGGAATAATCAGGCATAGTGTTTCACCATATGCTTCTCCTGTTTTGTTGGTCAAGAAGAAAGATAATTCCTGGAGGTTCTGTGTAGACTACAGGGCTCTCAATAGTATAACTGTCAAAAATAAATTTCCTATTCCTGTGATAGAAGAATTGTTGAATGAACTAAAGGGAAGTAAGATATTTTCCAAGCTTGATCTGAGGAGTGGGTACCACCAGATAAGGGTTAAAGACGAGGACATCCAAAAAACTGCTTTTAAAACACATTTGGGTCATTACGAATTCATGGTGATGCCTTTTGGCTTGACAAATGCCCCGGCGACATTTCAGTGTATTATGAACGAAATATTCAGTCAATATTTGAGGAAATTTGTTTTAGTTTTCTTTGATGACATCTTGGTGTATAGCAAATCCATGGAAGAGCACACTGAACATCTTAGGCAAGTTTTTTCTGAGTTAAGAAAACATCAGTTGTGCGTCAAAAGGAGTAAGTGTAGTTTTGGCCAGACAAGAATTGATTATTTGGGGCATGTGATAGAAGCAGAAGGAGTGGCAGCAGATGCAGCCAAAATAGAGGCTATGAGGCAATGGCCTAGTCCTAAAACTATAAAGGCTTTAAGAGGATTTCTGGGCCTTACCGGGTATTACAGAAGGTTTGTCAAGAATTATGGATTGATTTCTAAACCCTTAACTAATTTACTGAAGAAAGGAGCTTTTAAGTGGAACAAGGAGACTGAAGAGGCTTTCTGCAGATTAAAGGAAGCATTGACAAATACCCCTGTGCTTGCCCTACCAGATTTCAGTAAACCCTTTGTGCTAGAGACTGATGCTTGCCAAACAGGAGTGGGGGCAGTCTTAATGCAGGAGGGAAGACCATTAGCCTTTTTCAGTAAGGCTCTCTCTAGCAAACACCTGGGAATGTCTACCTATGAGAAGGAATTGCTAGCAATCATCATGGCTGTTCAGAAATGGAGATCTTATCTGGTAGGACAGAAATTTGTCATTAAAACAGACCATGAGGCCTTGAAGTATTTTGTGGAACAGAAATTAACTACCTTGGTGCAGCAGAAATGGGTGTCAAAAATGTTAGGATTCGACTACACTATCATGTATAAGAAGGGAAAGGATAATTTAGCTGCAGATGCATTATCAAGGCAGCATGAGGCAGAATCAACATGCACCAATGTGACGGAAATCATTCCTAGTTGGAAGGAGGAAATATACAACAGTTTGGAAGGGGATGCAGAAATTCAGAACATAATAGCTCAGTTAATTTTGGATCCTCAGAGTGTGTCTGATTACAGCCTGCAAGAAGGAATATTAAGGAAGCATGGGAAGATATTTGTGGGCAGTACAGGAGGACTAAGGGAGAAAATTTTAGAAGCTATCCATGGAAGTCCAGAAGGTGGTCATTCAGGGATATCAGTATCTATAAAAAGGGCTGAGACCATTTTCTATTGGCCTAATTTGAAAAGAGACATGACTAATTATGTTAAACAGTGCGATATTTGCCAAAGGAATAAATCTGAGCATGTTCCCAGCCCAGGTCTGCTGCAACCAATCCCAATTCCTAGTCAGGCTTGGGAAATCATGACTATGGACTTTGTGGAAGGGCTTCCTAAATCTGAGGGGAAAGATACTATCTTAGTCACAGTAGACAAATTTACTAAGGGATGTCATCTGATGGCTCTTGCACATCCATTCACAGCTTCACAAGTAGCACAACTGCTTCTGGACTCTGTCATCAAGCTGCATGGTCCTCCAAAGGCTATAATTTCTGATAGAGACAAGGTGTTTGTAAGCAACTTCTGGAAGGAATTGTTCAATGCCATGGGCACACAAATAAAGTTGAGTACAGCTTATCACCCCCAAACCGATGGACAATCGGAAAGAGTCAATCAGTGTATTGAGATGTATCTAAGGTGTATGACTGGAAACAGACCCACTCAATGGAAAAAATGGCTACCTATGGCAGAGTGGTGGTATAACACCAACTTCCACACAGCTATTGGAATGACCCCCTATAAGGCTTTATATGGTATTGATCCTCCTGTATTGGGCTATCACCAAGCGAGCAGATTGGATAATCCAGCAGTTAAATTGTTTGTACAAGATAGAGAAGAACTGCAACAGTTACTAAAAGAGAACCTCCAGAAGGCTCAAGAAAGGATGAAGGTATATGCAGATAAAAGAAGAAGTGAAAGGGAATTTACCATTGGAGAGGAGGTGTTCCTGAAGTTACATCCGTATAGGCAAATGTCCCTTAATAATAGACAGAATTTGAAGCTATCTGCTAAGTACTATGGGCCTTTCCCTGTAATCAAAAAGATAGGGAAGGTTGCTTATCAGTTAAAGCTACCAGCTGAAACTAAAATCCATGATGTGTTCCATGTTTCTCAACTCAAAAAGAAGATAGGAGCAAAGAAGGTGGTTCAAACCATGCTACCTCAAACCACAGAAGGGGGAAAAGTTCGAGCGGAACCAAGAGCAATTCTGGACAGGCGCTTGATTAAAAGAGGAAACAAGCCGATCACCATGGTCTTAGTGCAGTGGACAAATTGTATTCCAGAAGATGCAACGTGGGAGGAGTGGAGTCGAATCAGTAAAGAATTTCCACAATTTAATCCTTGAGGACAAGGAATTTTTTAAGGAAGGGGAAATTGTCAAGAGGAAGACTGGAAGCATTCTGCAAAGAGAGGGGATTATAGCCGTTATTTGTGTTTGAAGTATAAGTTAGTGGAACGGAGTCGTTTGGGTAGCTTACGTAGTCGTTTAATAGTGGTAATAAAATCAGCGTTAGTAGATTAAACGCGGTCGTTTAGTGAAGGCGTGTTCTTTGTTCTTCGTTGTTGCTGTTATCAAGTTGTTGCTGAGTCTGTTAGCTTGGGAATGAGAGTCACACGTGTTAGGGAAGTATTGATTTAGAGTAGCCGTTCATGCCAGAATATTGTTGCTAGGAAGTTATATATGTCAGTACTACAGTATGAACAATCCATCGAGAAAATGAATGAAGTTTTATTATTTTAATTTCCTTCCTGCAAGTTTCCTTTCCTCTGTTTTCTGTTTATTGCAAATTTCCTTTCCTGAGTTCTCTGAATTCGTAACACAACAAAAAAAAAGATAGGAGAAGAAGCCCCATTGCTGATGCCGGCAGGTGCTTAATTATTGTAATAGGTTTTTTTTTTATTTTTTATTTAGCTGTTTAACTTGTTATTTAGTTGTTTTTTTTTTTATTGTAATGGGTTTGAATTTTTTAAGTTTCTGTTTTAATTTTTAACATTTTAAAACTTATTTTTATAAATTTGTGATATATAAAAAAATTAAAAGGTTTTTTTTGTGACCTTTTTAGCACATTTTTATTTTTAGCATACTTATTTTTTATCATTATACATTGTAATTCCATTTTGGCAACCACATGAATGAATTGGTGAGGTCCGCGTGTATAATAGAATAATTTATTTTTTTTTGCTGTTAAAAATCAATTGATTTAGACGAATTTTGTAACATTATGTTAAAAAATAGCAGTACAATAAGTTGATTGTAAATAAAAATAAAAATAAATGATGCTTATATAAATTAAAATTCAGCTTAATGAAACAAAAGTAATTTAACCCCGCTATATACTCCAATGTTTAACCTATCAAATGCGGTGATGATGAGTTTTCATTCAAAAGATTGGAGAAAAAGAAAAAAGGTTTAAAGGGCTTTCTAATCGTACCTGCTTTTATGACTTCCCGTTATTGTCTAGAAGTCTAAGATTATAATGTTTGAAGAATATAATGGATGACTTTAATTCCTAGACAACGTTGGTAAAGTGCCACTCCCACTAAAAAAAATTATATTTTAAACAAGAAATTATCTATTTAATATGCAATTATGATACAATATCATGATCTCCTAGACTCCTTCAGGTGTAGATCTAAAAAGAAAAAAAACCAAACTATATTAGCATAACATGCTAACGTAGACTGGTGTGAAAACATTTTTATCAATGTTTCATTTTCATTTTGAAAATTGAATATAAACTTAATTTTCATTCCGATGGAAGTTGGGAGAAAAAGAAACAAGGGGTAGAGGACTGATTTTTATTTTTTAATTCTAGTTTGTAAAGCCACTTTAAGTTTAGGGAACTGTTATTTTCACAGGTTTTTTTGTTATTTTCGTAGATGGACCTCAATTTTTACCTATAGCGATAGTTTTAAAATCGTCGCTATATATCTATAACTACACTTTATATGTTAAAACCGTTACTATAGACTTATTGCAACACTTTACATGTGAAAAGTGTTGCCATAGGTCTATAGCGACGGTTTTAAAACCGTCACTACAAGTAAACCCTACGGAAATAACAAAAAAACATGCGAAAATATCAGTTTCCTAACTGTATTTTCCTTGTCCTAGGACAAGTTATAGTCCAACCTTCTGGAAAAATGCAATCCGACTTTCTTTATAATTTTCTTTGAAAATTATTTGTTTTTGGTTTTTTGTATGGACCAAGAAGTATTATTATAAATAAGTGTATTTAGAAATTTTCAAAACTTTAGAAGGTTTCGTCATGCAACGTCGAAAATTGTTGAAAGAGGGACATGCAAGAAAATATGAAAGTCCATAGGAGACTGTAGTTATGAATAAACTAAAGACTTAATTTGATGAGGTGATGAGAAAATTAAATGGGATTTTGATATTTGTAATGAATTTCAGTACCTTCTTCATGCAAAAAATACGATAATGTTTAAACCCTTCATCTATATATTAGATACCACAGATTGAAACAATGTTAAAATATCTAAAGAATAACGTACGTATCGATTGGCAGTTTTGTTTTTTCAGTACACCCTACTCCATCCATCATTTAAAATTAGTATTCTTTTCCAAGTACACATTTGGATATAATTTTTTTACAAGAACTGAACTAATACAGTAGATAAATTTTAAAAAGTTTGTGCGGAAGTGTGTCCTAACCACATCTTAAGAGGAAGTGTGTCCTAACCGCATCTTTTACGGAGTATTTTATTTATAGAAGGGATTAGTATTTAAGTTAGTTGACTATCTAGTATTATGCTCCTAATTAAAGGTCTACTTATATTTTTCAGGTTTATTTCATGTTTCACTACTAGAATCGTCCATATCGAGGACAAATTTTCGGAAAACTAAATTGCAATTATAGCTTATTAGCAACGGGCATGTTTTATCCCATTGCCAATTAGGTTATTAGCGACGAACTTGTGTTTCGTCTATTCCATCGCCAAAGATCTGCCAGCATATATGTCTGTTTGGAGTAAAACGATAAACATGTATAACGTTCCATTACGGATGTGGAACAAGGCAACAAACAAACATAATGGTTACGGATGGGGAACAAGGAAACCAAGTATCTGTTGCTTTTAGTTAGCTTGCTACAGAACAACTTGTCTGTGACAAACATTCGTCGCTTATGGAACAAAAATAGCAAGTCTCTATGAAACAATACACTATACTGTGACAAACCATTTGTCGCTAATCTAATGTCTTGTAAGAAAAAAAGAACCCGTTAACGCTCATTGACAGAGCCAAGTATATACATAAGAGCCTTGATGACGCAGCTGGCTTAAGATTTATGGGCTGCCTCTTTGCTGCATGAAATACATTATCCTCTGAAGTCATCTCCTATCCTTTGGTGTAATAAAATATGTAGGAGCCTTATATTTATCTTTGAATCCATTGTTCCATGCCCCAACTAAACATGTTGCTATTTAAATTTTACCTTTGGAAACTGATATTTCAGTAGACTTTTTTGTTATTTCCACATGGTTTACCTATAGTAATGTTTTTAAAATCGTCACTATAAACTTATAGCGACACTTTTCACATGTAAAATGTCGCAATAGATTTATAGCGTCGGTTTTAACATGTAAAGTGTAATCATAAGTTTATAGCGATGGTTTTAAAACCATCACTATATGTAAAAAAGGGGATCCACCTGAAAAAATAACAAAAAACCCTGTGGAAATAACAGTTCCCTTTTCCTTTTTCTATTAACTTCGGTGCTTTTATTATTCTAAATTAAGTTTGGAAGGCAATAATGGAGGTTCAAAAGAGTCTTGCAAAATGTTAAGATATATCAATAGCAGTCAGGGTACACACTACAAAGGTATCTATCTACCTATATTCACCATCCAAATTACCAATGAAGCAGATATGTGGGTGTCTCTGCACATGTGGAGCAATAGCTGTTTATTCTGACTTTAAATTCTTTGTAATAAAACTTTTTTGTATCTCTATTACGAGACCTATAACGATGATTTATAGGGGTCTAAGGTGACAATTTATCCCGTCACCATAGAATAAGGCTACGGCGACGGGACAAACCATCGTCATAGACTCTAAAAAAATATCATTAAAAACCTTGTAATAGAGATACATGAAAATTTTATTATAAAAGATTTGGTCCCGTTTATTCTTGCAAATGGGCCCGTCCTTAATTTAAAACAAATTTATTATTTCTTTCGTTCTATAAAATATAAAAAAATTAATGACTTAATATAGTTTCATGTTTACCCTAAATTTATAGTGATGACATGCATGACAACGACATTGTAATAATAAACTTAAGGATATATTTATGTCTTTTTACGGTACTACTATCAAAAGAAATAGTTAAGACCTTTTGTTTTTGGATAAAATGATTTTCCAAATGAAGCTCTTTATATGGAGGAGAGCGTGTATGTGAAAATATCCAACAGGCAACAAAGTTGAGGAGAAATTCTGCATCCTCTAGTCGGCACTTGTTTGTTCACTTTTTCGATAGTATTTGCGTTCATGCATTCATGGAGTTGGACATATATAAAGGTTTCAATCAACTAGTAAAATAAAATTTTCCATTAAGAGTTCATTCCATTACTTGGATACAAGGAGATTCTTATTAGCAAAACCAAATCAAAACAAGCAATAATCTTGAAACAGACTAAAGAAGTGATCTAACACCAAGATAAACCATTAAATAAAAGTGAACCTACATATAAATATTTTTAAGGTTTGTTAATTTTAAAAATAGTTAATTTAATTGTGAAAGTCAAACTAAGACATTTTATTATGGGATGTAATATTTAATAGTTTATATTTAATAATAAATATTAATCCTTAAAGTACATTAATTAAACAATCAAAAATAAAAATATGTATACTGAAATAATTCAAGTCAAATTCTGAGCCCTAAACAAATTTTAGGTCAAAGCTCAAGCATGAATCAAATCAAATACATCCAAATAATGCCTTAAATTACTAGCTCAACTAATCTTCTTGAGTTATTGTAGTCTACCAAAGACTCACCCAAAATTACAGACTCACCCAAAATGTCATGATTAAATGTACTATTATTAGTAACTTAATTCCACATATTTCAATGTGGGATTATGTGTTACAAACTCTCCCACCTATACGTCCTCGTCAAAATTGACTACACACACGACCTACAGATTTTTGCCGCTCTTTGAAAACCTGACTCTGATACCATATGAAACTACTTGAGTCAAATCTCGAGTCTCGAACAAATTTTGAGTCAAATCCCAAGTTCAAATCAAATCAAATCTATCCAAATAAGGTCTTAAATAACTAGTTCAATAGTATATAATTTGAGTCATCTTAGTCTATCACAAGTTCATCCAAAATATCATAACTGAAGGTATTGTTGTTAATAACTTAATTTCTTATAAACAGACATATTTTTCACATATTTTAAAGTGGGATTGAGATATTACATATAGCTTATACAAATATTAATATATATATGAAAAAATTCAAGGATGAAGGAAGAATATTTTTTTTCGGGAGTTTATAATACATGCAATAAGGTGACGAATAATTTAGTGGATTCTGCAGGCACAATCCCCGGTCCAAATTTTGTAGTAATTTTTATATTTTTTTTATTGAAATAAGATGTTTTTTTGTATATGGTACACAAATTGGAGTAAAGAAAGATCATAAAATTTGATATTCGTACAATAATATTTAAAAATAGAAAGAGTGATATTTATGAATTGCTCGTATTTTAAATTGACTTAAAAAAATTAAAATTACTCTTATATTTGAAATAAAGAAAATATTTTTTGATACCTTTTCAAAAAGTATTTTATATATATATATATATATATATATATATATATATATATATTATTTTCTCCATAAAATTTGGAGGTCCTAAAGTAAAATGTCAAAATTTTATAAGCTTAGAATTATTTTTTTTTCAAGATTTCCTTCCTTCCAGGTACCCCGGATCTCTAAGCTACATCCATCCCTATTAAAAGTAGTACTATCTAAATAATTAAAACAAGGGAGAATTATTTTATTTTTGTTTTCTTTAGGAAGGTAACTACTAATTAACTACTAACTCTAGTGGTTCATTTTACAAAAGAAAAATTTAGAGGCAGGCTTGTTCCTCTAGCTAGAGTTGCTCATGTAGACTTAATTTCCAGCAAGAGTTGTGACGAGGTCTTAAGGTTAATGGTAGACTTAATTTCCAGCAAGAGTTGTGATGAGGTCTTAAGGTTAATGGTAAAGTTCAATTTTTATGTAGGTAAGTTTTTATTTTATTTTTTATTTTTTTATGTGAAGTATATTTTTTTTTTATGTGAGATTTATTTGTGAGTTTGTTTCTTTCTACTTTAATGATGTTTGATTCTTGTGATCTTGTAATAGTGAATCATATACATGATTATAAAATTATATTATACTTTCAAAATGTGGGACTTCAAAAAATAAAAAAAATTCCATCAAGAATTGAGATATTATTATCTTTTTTTTTTTAAAACAGAAGATTATTTGTTTATGTATTTTATAAAAATAAGTTATTTATATTTTTAAACTAAGGAAATACTATTACGTATCATTAACATGAACTTAATACTTCATTATATAATGCGAAAATTTTCTACCAATATTAATACATTGAGTTAGACAAAATTATAAAGTTAGCACACTAAATTAAATATATTATTAAAATATTATTAATTATAATTATTTATAATAATTCATAAAATCAAATCAATATATAAAATCTTAATTTATATTATTTTCCAGTCGCTGTCTCAACTGCCCGCTGACAATTTGTCTCATCCCGATTAGGCATGCACAACAGGCCGGCCTGGCCTGGCCCGGCCTGGGCCTGCCAGGCCGGGCCGGGCCTTTGACTTTTGGCCTGCAGACCAGGCCGGGCCGGGCTTGACACTAAAAAAGGGGGCCTGTTGAGGCCTGCAGGCCAGGCCAGGCCAGGCCTCAGGCCAGGCCTTGGGCCAGGCCAGGCTTTGGGCCAAGTCAGGGCAGTCCAGTCCGATTCGATTCATTCCAACAATTTTTTTAGTAATTTTAAATATTATTCAAACACCAATTAAAATTTTAAACTTAATTGATGTATTAATTAAAAGTAATGTATTACAAGTTACAGATTTCAAATTACAATAATGAAAATTATCTTTTTTATTATTATTTTGCAAATGACTTTCTAGTTGGTACGCTAAGTATCTATTAAAATAAAGATGCAATGAAAGATCTGTAAGAAGTGTAGGTTGCTAGCTAGGTAAGGAAAATCCTTATATATTACACTAGTCAATGTGTTTTCATGGATTTCTTTATTTGTATATAAGCAAACATGCATGAATGAACGTATTAAAATACGTCAATTTTATTTTATTTATTGAATGAGTTGTTACAAAGATGAAGTTTTCGTCTACAGTGAGAGAATTGAAATAGCGAATAAAGAAAATCTGCAGACTGGACTAAGCTTTTGGTGAACTAGCCTAGGCCAGGCCAGGCCTCGGGCCAGGCCGGGCTTTTTGGCAGGCCAGGCCAGGCCGGATCTGAGCCAAAAAACTGCGGCCTGTTCGTGGCCTTCAGGCCAGGCCGAGCCAAGCCGGGCTTTGACCAGGCCGGGCTTTGACCAGGTCGGGCCCAGGCCGGATCAAGGCCGGGCCGCAAGCCTTTTGTGCATGCCTAATCCCGATTTTCTATTATTAATCTACTCCGTGAGTTTATTTCTTTCTCCCTCCTTAATTATACCCTCTACGGCTCCACTTAATTCCAACCTCCAAAGAGTCCAATCCAGCCAATTAGTATCAATCACCGCTAAAAACACGAAAAATTATTTTATGATCTTGAAATATAATTACGTGATATTTTAAAATTATTTATATATTATTATTTTAATATATATGATAAAAAATTTATTTATATATTAAAATAACAATATGTTAGTAATCTAATGTATCACGTGGTAATTCTTTAGGACTGTTAAATAATTTCTTTAAAAAAACACCAATTTCATTTCTTTTATCAACATGCTCAATGGTAATCAATGCATATATATATATATATATATATATATATATATATATGGGTGCCTATTCGTGACAATTGGTTACCGAAAGTACTGTTTCAGCTATCGAAGTAGAGATAATTTTTTTGTAAAATTTGCATGCCGCAATAGCTTGTTACGGCATGACCTTTGATATTGAAATTAGCCCTGCCGCAATAAGCTGTTGTGGCACAAGTCAAAAATCGATTGCTGACCAACAACCAATTTTTCTGAATTAACTTCCTATATATATATATATATATATATATATATATATGAAGTGATCCATAGTTAAAGTTTGATGAAAATATTATTTTATTCAACCAAATTTTATATAGGGAATGATCCATAGTTAAAGTTGAATGAGAATATTATTTTATTCAACCCAATCTTGTCCGTCCGTTGCGAGATCCAATGACTTAAAAACAAACATACCGCAAAACTATTATTAACACTACCGCACAACGATTGTGCGGTATATGACCCACATAAACAATATTCATATGTACCGCACAATTGTTATGCAGTAAGATTTTTTTTTTCCTCCTTCATACCGCAAAATAGTTGTGGTAAGAGGAGGGGAAAAAAATACCACATAACAATACATACATAAAATTAATCTAGCATAGAAGTTCTAATTTATGTGATGTATTTATGATGGGTTTACTTTATATATTTCTGTGTATGTGCAGAATATTAATTATGTCTAAAACCCTCATTGTGATTTCGTTTCTCATTCTTTTCTCTGTGATCCATTGATGATTTTTTTCCTCATCTTATCTTTTTGCAATTCAACAATGGCAATGTACTGAATATTAAATCAAATCCATAAATTGTATAACAACAAATAAATAAAATATAAGATCAATCTGTTTTGGGTTGTATGTGCGATATGTACGGTAGGAAGAGGAATTTTTTTTTCTCTTCTTATCGCATAACTATTATGCAGTAGGAAGGAGAAAAAAATGGTCCTACCGCATAACAATTACGCAATACGGATAATATGGATATTTTTTATATAGGCTTTATACCATACAATTGTTATGCGGTAATGTTAATAACATTTATGCGATGTGTTTGTTTTTAAACAATTGGATCTCGTAACTGACGAAAAAGAGAAAAAAATTATGGTAAACGAAGAAAATATTAATTTCCAAAATAACGTTGTGAAAGTTTTAGGAAGCACACATAACTCAAAAATGTAATAATAGAAAGAGATGAAGTGATGGATGTTGGGATTGGCTCATACTTCTGCAGGTTCAACTAATGGCCACTATGATAGGGTGGTTGGGGGTCTCGCTCGTCAGTGAGCTGGAGGGGGTTGCAAGGGGGAAACGCCCCTGGAAGCCAGACACAAGGGTGTAAAATGGCTTGGGAATTTATTAGTAGTCCAATATTTGGTTTACTAATTTATTGGACTTGAGCCCATGTTATAGCAATTAAGATTTTTTAGTTACTATAAAAATAATTGTTTAGTGTGTGAATCATTGTAGAGCGTGTTAGGCATTTAATGAATACGTCAGACAAACAAAACTAACCAAATTAGTGAACCTAGGTATATCGCGTGTTCTTACTTTTCTGTTCTTCATCTAATATTCTATGTGATTGTGTTATTATTCGATCTTAAATTTTAACACTTAGTATCAGAGCTTCGGTTTGAGGGATCTGGTATTTGTGAATTTAAGATGTCGAATACAGGGTCATCACGGATCGAGATTGATAAGTTTAACAGGAAGAGTTTTGAACTCTAGAAATTGAAGATGGAGGATCTGCTTGTGGATAGGGATTTTTGGACAGTAATTGAAGATCCAAAGCCGACCATTACTGCTCGAAGGAGGGGACGTCTTCGACTGAAATAGAGTTGAAGGAGAAATCCCTAAATGAGAGAAGTTGGATCAAAAGGCTCATGGCCTAATTCGACTATGCCTTGCAGATAACGTCCTAGTTAATGTTTCTGGGGAGAAGTTTGCGAAGGATCTTTGGATGAAATTGGAAGCATATATCAAAGAAGTCCTTAGTTAATAAACTGTTTCTTAGGAAGAAATTGTATAAACTTCGGATGGATGATGGAAGTTCATTTTTTGCACACCTACATTAATTTAATACCTTGAATAGTCAGTTATCATTAATTAGTTATGATATCAGTGATGATGATAAAGCTATTAATTTACTTTGTTCATTGCTTGATTCGTGCGATAATCTGATTATTATGATTGGTAATGGTACTACAGAATTGTCGTTTGAGGGGGTTATTTCAACTTTATTATCAGAAGATATGCGACGATAGATAAAGCATAAGCATCCAAGGCATTCCAAGGATGCAAATACTATACATCATACAAATTCAGATACCTGAAACATTGTCTAGTCCTAGCCTTTTGGAATTTTAAACAAGAATTAAGCCTACATTTTATGGTCTCCAAAAAATCTTTTGTAAGAGTTCTGATCGGGCGCTTTGTACCCCCATGGGTGCGAAAATTTCTTTCCCTCCATGTCGAGTACACAATGATAGAGAACCCCAGTCTTAGAACATCAGTTCGAAAGCTGGACTTTGGCCGGGAGGAGATGTATTGAGTAACAGAAGACCAATTTCTACAAGAACCACGCCAGCCACATATCCTCATCACGCTAATCAGGAGCTGATATGTATAAGGACAGTTAAAGAATAGATGAGAAAATGTTTCATTGTCGATGTTGCAGAGTTCACAAACAGGATTGAGATTCATCCCAAATCTCAACAACGTGTCCTTAGTATGAAGCCCATTATGGTGGGCAAGCCATAAAATGAAAGAAGCTCTCGGGGTAACAGTTTTATGCCAGATCAGATTTTCCCATTACACCAGTTGACCTCTAAGGCGGATAGAGTTCCAGATTGTAGAAAGACTCACCTCGTCTGCTGATGCATTATCCCAAAGAATTTTATCAGGCCTATTTGTGACGCCCCCAAATCTGGGCTCATACAGCCCAAACTTGAGTCGTCAAAAGACTACAACAAAATTATTACAAGGTAGAACAACGTTCAACAATACAATGTATAATAATACACAACTAAGTCTTCACTATTATTATCACACTATTTTACAACGCGTGAAGACTACGATAGCTATTCCTCAACCTCTCACTCTATTCCCCGGTTAGACCCAGCTACGTTTCCATCTCCTGTTGAAAAATAATAGAACAAAAGAAAGGGTGAGCTCAAATAGCCCAGTAAAGAATATCATGACTAAGATAATGACGAATAAATTATCATTAGCCTTCAACAGTTGAGTTCTTGATAGAATACAATAGACTACAAGATTTAAATAAAAAACTGCAGTTAAATTCTTGAACAATGTTCAGATCAATAATAGCAGCGGAATGAGCAATCTATTAGAAGAATAATGCAGACTATAATGTCCACTCGGTTCTCTTTTTAGGAAAAACATCATCAACTTTTATCATCTGAAATACCATTAGTCAAGATAATACAAATTCATAGTTTCTGATCATAATCATGCAGATCAACAGTTCATCTTTGCACTACGGGCCAAAGACATTCAATATAACACCAACGGTCATGATTATACCAGATTCAGCCTTTGGTCATAATCATACCAAACAACCGTTCATCTTTGTACTACGCGCAAAAGAGAACATTCACCACATGCCATAAAAGACACCGAACAGATGTATCGCCTTTAACCTATCATATGTTCAACAATTATATCGCATCTGTGCCCCCGGCCACAGATATTCACAACAACTTGATTTTGGATGATTAGAATGATATAAATGATGAACAGAAGAAACAAGATAAACAATAAGTATCAAAAGTTTACTTTGTGCAGATTCAAATATTGTCCAAATTGTCAACATGATGTGGAGTGAAATTTAAAAATGATACTCAAGATCCACAATTCAGAATAAAGGTTACAATTCAATAGAAAGGCTCACGTAAATAGGATGGTTCAATTGAAATAATGAAGTGCAACTATTATGGAACATATAATATTTTCAGGAATTATAGAAGCAATTGTTCCATAATAAGTTTCGATTTAAGTGTATGAAAGAAAATAATATCCCTTACCGTTGCAGGTTTGATTAACAAAAGGTGAAAGAAATTAATATCCCTTACCATAGTAAGTTTGAATAATGGAAGATGAAAAAGATGATATCCCTTATGAATACAAAGGAAAATAATATCACTTACGAATATGAAAGAAAATGATATTACAAACAACTATGGAATAAAAGTGTCATGTGATAATTCGTGTAAACAATTTATTTCTACAAGAGACAAATAAGAAATGAATACAAAGAGTAATTCACCAAACATGCGGTAATCCGCGTAGTCGGGTTATTCTCAGAGATTAATAAGGAATGAATACGAAAGGTTATTCACCAACATGCGGTAATCCGCACTGTAAGGTTATTCCCACAATTTAATAAAAATTGAATACGAAGAGTCATTCACCAAACAGGCGGTAATCCGCGCAGTAAGATTATTCTCAGAGATTAATAAGGAATGAATACGAAAGGTTATTCACCAACAGGCGGTAATCCGCGCCGTAAGGTTATTCCCACAAATTAATACATGGAAATAAATAGCACATCTTATGAGTAAGAAAGAAACGATATTATTTTCGAGAATCAAATAATGATAATCCCTTACCGTGGTAAGTTTAAATAATAGAATATGAAAGAAGATGATATTCCTTACCTTAATACGTGACTGGATATTGATTTAAATGAGGTTGATTAACTTGAACAGTACACGTACACTTATAGATCTTCACAAATACTCAAGATGACTTAAGCACACTTAGAGAGAACTTACACAAGAAGTATTTAGAGAGTGAAAGAAAGAACAAGTAAGGAAGTTTATGAAAAATTCTTAAGTTAAGGTTTCTATTTATAGCCAAAAATCTTATTATAACTAAGATTTCCTAATTTAATCCAAACCGTTCATTTCAAGATAATATTTAATCTATACCATTCATTTCATCTTTTAAGATTTCTTTAATCTAAACCATTCATTTAAAGATCATCTTTTAATCTACACCATCCATTTCAAATTCTATATTATCTTTAATCTATACCATTCATTTTATCTTTTAAGATTTTCTTAATCTAAATCATTCATTTAAATATCATCTTTTAATCTACATCATCTATTTCAAATTCTATATTATCTTTAATCTATACCATTCATTTTATATCACCTAACTTTATATTATAAACAAATAACTTTATCAATTCAATTATTCAACAATAATTCATACATATTCATTATTATGACTAATTATTATAAATACAGTGTAGTTGGCTTTCTGAGTTAGATATCAAGTCAATTAATTAATGAAATACAACTGTTTAAATAACATCATAATAGAGAGAACAATAATGCAGAAAGCATGTAAAAGAATGAATACGTTACTGTGTCATGACAATTATTGATTCAATAATGTGAATTACTGTGCATATGCTACTGTGACAATTATCAATTTAATAACATGAATTATTGTGCATGTGACAATAAAGTCAAATATTGTATGATAACCACTTTATCAGTTTAATAATACGAAACACTGTGGAATGTCGTGTGCTACTATACAATACCGTGTGCTACTATACAATACCGTATGTTACTTGTAATACCGTATATTACTATTCTTTTACCACCGGATATTTTAACAATTAAAAGTGATAGTACCATTGACCATTTAAAAATTGTTTATGTCATTTTTTATATCCGACAATTATTCTTTGTGGGGTCCACTAATGATTGGTTCGTACGGCGCCGTCGTACGAATATTCCCCGACAGAACGAATAGTCCCCGACTAAACGAATATTGTCCGACATAATATAATTTACACATAACATCCTTAACTTTTAACTTTATCAATTTAACCACTTACTGTTTCATGAAAATATATATATATGAAGAAAAATTAAATTTTATATTTCATAAAATTTGGGGTCTTACACTATTTGAGTTGCACTGTCTAGAATAGTCAAAAAAATTCCTAAAATCAATAAGAACAGAGTGATTTGCAGATGGAAGACACCAAGTAGAGTCATGCATAATGCTGTAAACTTTGGTAGCAGGGCCTAACCCAGAATGAAGGATAATGGAAGCATGAACAGAATCAGCAAAAGGAGTCCCCATCCATGGATCAAACCACAGATTGGTATCATTTCCATTGCCAATTTGGTAAGATATATGATTAAGAGCATAGCTCTTAAGCTTCAGAATTTTACGCCAACTCCAGGAACAGTCATTAGGAACTTCCATACACCAGAAGAACTTATATTTTAAGTTGTAAGTTTTAATCCATAAGGACCAAACAGATGTCTGCTTCGGATTGACAATCTGCAACAATTTCTGCAAGATGAGGGCTTTGTTCCAATCGACAAGACATTTAATGTTCAGGCCCCCCTCATTAGTAGGTTTGGAAATTTTGTCCCAGGACACTTTTGTTCCATATTTATCATGAGTTTTTCCTTTCCAAAAAAATCTGCTCAAATAGGATTTGATTTCCTTGGTCACAGCAGTAGGACGAAGGAAGTGAGAAGCCCAGAAGGCCTGAATCGAAAACAGGACAGACTTAATCAATTGGGTCCTACCTGCGTAAGAGAGAAACCTAGAGGTCCAAGATTGGACTCTATTTCTGATCTTCTGCAGGAGGGGCATACAATCAGCAATACTAAGCTTGGATGAAATGAGAGGCACCCCAAGAAACTTTGCTGGAAGAGAGCCTAACTGGAATCCCAGGAGCCCGAGGATATTGGAAGATTAGATGTCAGCAATGTTAGACAAAAAGCATAAACTTTTGGTGTCATTAGCCACAAGACTAGAAACAGAAGAAAAAATGTCAAAGCATTTCTTTAGAATCCTAACCGAGGTCACATCTCTATGACAAAACAGAATAAGGTCATCAACAAAACAAAGATGAGTAAGCCCCAGCTCTTTGGTTTTCCAGTGATATTTAAAGGAAGGAAACTTTGTTTCCTTAGCAAGAATAAGAGAAATAACTTCCATGGCTATGACAAATAGATACGGTGATAGAGGATCTCCCTGTCTCAAACCTTTAGCCCCTTTGAAGTAACCACTTAAGGATCCATTAATTTTAACAGAAAATCTAGTGGTTGTAATACAAGCTTTAATCCAAAAAATAAATTTAGGAGGAAAGTTGAAGAGAGAAAGGGCTTCAAGGACAAAATTCCAGGAAACCGAGTAAAAAGCTTTCTTGATGTCAACCTTTAAAGCACATCGGGCAGGACCAGTAACTCTATGATAGTTTCTGAATAATTCTTGAGCAATAAGGATGTTATCACTAATTTTCCTTCGGTTAATAAAAGAAAACTGCCAAGGAGAAATAAGATCAGGGAGAACAGTCTTCAATCTGTTTGCAATAACCTTTGAAATGCATTTGTAAGTTGTGTTGCAGCAGGATATGGGCCGAAAGTCCATCATGGCAATAGGGTTCTGAGTTTTTGGGACTAAAGTAATGGCAGTGGCATTAGTACCTTTCAGAGGAAAGCCATGAGAGAAGAAAGACTTGATGGCAGCAAGGAAATCAGGACCAATAACATCCCAAGAATGAAGAAAGAAATTAACATTGAAACCATCAGGACCTGGACTTTTATTCCTCTTTATGGAATTTAGAGTGTCAAAAATCTCAACATCAGTAATCTCTCTATCAAGAAATCTGGACTACAATTCAGTAACTTTCTTCTCAAATGAAAGATTCAGGTCTCTTAGCTTCAAAAGAGAAGAATCAGTGTTAGTCCCTAAAAGCTTGATGAAATACTGGATTGCAATGTTTTGAACCTCAAAATGTCCAGAGACCATGTTCCCATTTTCATCTTATAGAGATAAGATTTTATTTTGGTTCCACCTATTTCTCATAGAGTTAAAAAAGAATCCCGAGTTTTTGTCTCCTTCTTTCAACCACTGAATTCTAGATTTTTGTTTGAACAATTTTTCTTCTCTCAAAAGAGTAGCCCAAAGAACATTAGATTGTGTTCTTTGAAGATCCAGAAGAAAAGGGTCAAAATGGTTATGAGAAATAGCAATTTGAGTGTCATGGAGGTTAGCTCTAGCGGTTTTAACATTGGAGCTTAAGTTCCCAACTTCTTTGTTAAGCTTAACCAGGGCATTTTTAACCGAATTAAGCTTTGCAGCAAGAATTTGAAGAGTACTACCATAAACAAATATATTCCAAGCCTCCAAGACAATACTATTATAATTATTCAGGCCCATCATAAAATTAAAAAACTGGAATGGCTTAGGAAAATGAGGAACATTCAAACATGTTTTAAGAACTGCAGGACAATGATCAGAAAGATCTCTAGGAACAAATTCTGCATGAGCATTTGTAAATTGTTGTAACCAAATATGATTCACCATGATTCTGTCCAGCTTTTTGTAGGTTGGATCCCTGATGTGAGAGTTCCACCATGTTAGAGAAGGCCCAGTAGCTCTAATGTCAGTGACACCTATCTCATCAACACAGTCTTTGAATTTCTAGATACCAATGTCCCAAGAATTTTCACCTCCATCAACCTCAAAAGTAGATAAAATCACATTAAAATCACCTAGAAGGCACCATGGCTTATCAATAGTGGAAGCAAAAGATTTAAGACTTCTCTAAAGGGGTCTCCTCTCAGAAGGGGTGTAAAGCCAATAAATAACAGTAATAAGCAGAGAAATCAGAATTCACAGCATGAACTAGACAATGAATAACCTGAGTAGACTTGGAAATGATATTAACATTCCAAAAATTAGGGTCCCATCCAACCCAAATTCGACCATTAGGGTGGAAGTCATAGTTGAACTCCCAATTTCAGAGATTTCGAATCCTATAAGCAACAAAATTAGCTTTGGGAGCTTTAACTCTAGATTCTAGAATTCCTACAAAAGACAGAAGGTGTTTGCTTAAAATTTCTTTAACACTGTCATGCTTTGGTTTCTTATTGACACCTCTGATATTCACAGAACAAAAATTAACCATAGAAACATAAGGTTAAGATTGGGGCTTAAGTAAACTCCCCCCTCCTTTGTTCTTCTTTTTTGATTTCTTCATACCTTCGGGGAAGTTTCTAGCTTTATTTTCCAGATCTCCCTCCTTTCCATCAACAATCTTCATTTTGTCCACTAAAGGGTTAGGCCTTGGTGCAGAATCTAAATCAGAGGGAAGACCATCTCCCAAAACCTTAGCAAATGATATAGGGGAGAAAGGGTTACCAACAGTAATCAACTCAGTATTCATAGCAGTAGAAAAGTGGGAAGCAAGTTTTGAACCTTTGGAAATTGTAACCCAGTTTTGTTCAGAATCAGGAACCGTTTCCATGACTTGGTGAGGCTGAGTAAAATTCCCAGGAACAGAAGAAGGGCCTGGAATATAGGCAGAATTATTAAGATCAACAATAAGAGTGATACCTTCATGAATAGGATCCTTAGAAGAAGCCTTGGGCACCCATCTGTAGTTAGCTTTTGGGCATTTGATCAAAGAATGCCCAAAGGACTTGCAGTGACTACACAGCTGAGGTTTGTTTTGATATTCCACATCCACAATGACACTTTTCTCTGTGTCCGATTCTTCATCCAAAACTGTAACTTCCAGCTTAGAGGGAAGTAAAGAGGAGGTAGTAATTTCTATACACATACGAGCAAATAACATAGGTTCTAGCTTTTCAGTAATCTTGTCTACAAGAATAGGTTTCCCAATGGCACTAGCAAGGAAACTCAGCCCTTTCGGGGACCAACAGGACATAGGCACATGGTGAAATTTAACCCATACAGGAGCTTTGGTACAGGCTATAGAACTAAAGTCTATACCTTCCTTCCAATGTTTGAGGATAATAAGCTTGTTGGATATATACCAGGGACCTAAGGCCATAACATTGTCACGCTCATCAGGCTTTGAGAATTTGAAAACAAAGTATCCTTTATCTTGCAAAAAGACACGTTGCAGCCCATATTTATTCCCAAAGTTTGTGGGCATTGTCTTTTACCAATTTAAAGGGTAGCCGAGAGTTAAGGAACCCACCAACTAAACAAGAATTCCATAGACTATTGCCATTTCTCAGAACATCAATAGGGGGTTTAACAATGATAGGGCCATCAGCAATGGAAGTTTGAGGAGGAAGATATTCCAAAACAAAAGCAGGCTTAGACTCACCTTTACTAACAATTGAGCTCCAAGACTTAGGGTCAGAGGGGGAAGGACCCAAGTCAGGGGAACCTCCAAACCAGTAGCTGGGTGAAGTGTTTTAGAAGAAGATCCAACTTCAAAAGTCTTAGCCCCTTCCAGTGACGGCAAATCCATTTTATCCTTCATAGGAGCAGTATTATTTAACTCGTCAGTTCTCCTATGACTTTCATCAAACATCTTTTGTGCATTGTTCCTCTGGACTATAGAACCCTTATTTTTGTAATCATTCAGCTCCTTGGTAGTGAAACCATGTGCCAAAATAAAGTTCATAAGTACCTGATTTTGACGACGTTCTGCAATGGCATCTAATCTGTCTTGTTGAGTAAATTGGTGAGCTGCCTTGAAAACCTCTTGCAAAGCAGAGTCAGGACCAAGCCCCATCAGTTGATGAATATCATTATTTTCCATAGATTCGTCAGAATCAGCAGCAATATCAAGAGGAACAAGATCAGATTCAGCCATATCAGGCTCCGACGTTACAGAAAATGGGGAGTCCGGGTGAGAGACTCTAGTCTCCACAACAGGGACAAGCGAAAGAGAAAGTCCATCATTCCTAGCCGACAAATGAGAAAAACCAACCAAGAGAAAGAAAGGAAGAGAGATGGAACAGCCTTTTACGCAGAGGTTGATTTTGTTAGTATGAAACTTTCAGCAGAGGTAATGTCATGATGGGCAATGACATGTCAGTGAAGATTGTTGGTCGTGGGAAGGTGAAACACATGTTGCATGATGGTACTGCTAAGACACTTTTGGGGGTTATGCATATTCTTGATCTTAGCAAGAATTTGATATCTGTTAGATCGATGATAGATGAAGGAGTTAATTTCAGTTATGATAAGGAATCATGTAAGATGACCCGTGGCTCGATAGTAATTGCACATGGAACAAGATGTGGTACTTTATACAAGTTACTAGGAAGTACTATAAGGGGCAGTTTAGAGGTTCTTTTGTTTCTAAGAAGGAAGAGGGTGCTGAGAATAATTTATCCATGTTGTGGTATCAACGACTTAAGCATATTAGTGATAAGGGACTAACCATTATAGCATCAAAACAGCTGGCGGAAGGGGTTCCAAATTGCTCAATGGGATTCAAATTTTATGAGCATTGCTTGTACGAGAAGCAGAATACAGTCAAGTTTAAAATCCACTGCCACTAGAGCGACTAGAGTGTTGGATTTGATATACATCGATTTGTTTGGAGAAACTCCTGAAAAATCTTATAGAAAATCAAGGTACTATGTTTCTTTTGTAGATGATTTTTCAATATATGCTTAGGTCTATTTTATTAGAAGAAAATCTGAAGCACTTGACAAATTTCGAGAATTTAAGGCACTGGTTGAAAATCAATTCAACATAAAGATAAATGTTCTTTGAACTAATAATGGTAGAGAGTATTTTTCAGTTGATCAGTTTTGTACTGAGTAAGGAATTGCCAGACAGAATATAATTCAAATGACCTCAACAAAATGGCGTGGTTGAGAAATTAAATCGGACGTTTATGGAAAAGGTGAGGTGTATGCGGAGTTGGGTAGGCTTGGAGCCTAAATTTTGGGCTGATGCAATTGTTACAACATGTTACTTGAAGAACGGGACACCTACATCTGCATTAAATGATCAAACTCTTTTTGAGGTACTATTCGAAAGGAAGCCTAGTATGTCTCATGTTCGAGTGTTTGGTTGTGATGCGTATATACATGTGCCAAAGGAGAAAAGGAATAAGCTTGACTTCAAGTCTGAGAAATGCAAGTTCATTGGCTATAAGGAAGGTGTCAAGAGGTAGGTGTCAAGTGGTACAAGTTATAGAATCTAGCTACTAGAATAGTTGTATACAGTAGCGATGTGGTCTTTAGAGAAATATCGAATAAGCCAGTTGTGGATAAGTCTTCTAAAGAACCTGATCGTGCATAGATTGATGTGAGCATGGGAAAGCAGGTGGAGGCTTAAAATTCACAATTGACTACAGATTTTGCAGATGATGAACCAGTTCAGGGTAAACGTGATGAGGAAAATGGTGATGATTCTGATATTGAAAAAGAAACTGAGATTGAGGCTGAGGAAGAAGCTAAACCTACATCGAGGAGGTCCACACAAGTTCGAAGACGACCTAGCAGGTATTCACTTAGTGCATATCATGTTTTATATGTCACTAATGATGAACCATGCACAGTTAAGGAGGTAAGGGAGTCGAATCAGTAGGAGTTTGTTATGAATGAGGAAATGCAATCACTTGATAAGAATCAAACATGGAGTCTTGTTAAATTGTCTAAGGATCGAAAGGCAATTGGGTGCAAATGGGTGTTTAAAAAGAAGACAAATGCAGATTAAAAGGTAGAAAAGTATAAAGCACGACTGGTGGTAAAAGTGTATTCTCAAATAGAGGGAATTGACAATGATGAGATATTTTCTCCAGTAGCAAAGTTGACATCTATCCAGACAGTTTTTTTTGCAACAGTTGTTTATGATCTAGAGGTTGAACAACTAGACGTCAAAACGACGTTTCTTCATGGTGACTTAGAGGATGAGATTTACATAAAGCAAAATCAAAGGCAAAAAGAATTTGGTATGTAAATTGAAGAAGTCCTTGTATAGGCTTAAGCAATCTCCTAGAATGTGGTATCAAAAGTTTGATTATTACGTTTTACAACTTAGATTCACGCGGTGTTAGGCTGATTATTGTGTTTATGTGAAAAAGTTGGGAGACAATTTTGTTATTTTAACCTTGTATGTTGATGATATGTTGTTAATTAGAAATAACAGGAAAATGATCAAGTCTTAATTCAAAAAAACAGGAAAATGATCAAGTCCGTGAAAGGGTTGTTGGCATAACAGTTTAATATGAAGGATCTTGGGCCAGCAAACTTCATCTTGGGTATGCATATACACAAGGATCGTATGAATCGAAAATTGGTTTAAAGGCAAAATAAATACATTGAAATGGTGTTGAAGAAATTCAACATGATTGACTGCAAACTGTTTGGAACCCCTATGGCTATAGGAGCAAAATTGTGGTTAGATCAGTGTCATAAGACTAATAAGGAAAAAGATAAGATGGCTCACATTCCATATGCAAGCGCAGTTAGAAGCTTGATGTATGCAATGGTTTGTACTAGGCCAGATATTACTCAAGTAGTAGGAGTATTGAACAGGTACATGTCTAATCCCGGGAAGGGGCATTAGACCGCCATCAAAAGAGTTTTTAGGTATCTTTGCAATACCTCTGATTTTGCATTGCATTTTGGGGGTTAGAGAGATGAGAGAAACTTTGAGGTGGTAGGATCGGTGGATGCAGATTGAGGTGGAGATGTTGATAGTAGGAAATCAACAAGTGGTTCTGTATTCAACTTGTTTGATGGTCCTGTGAGTTGGATGAGCAAGAAGTAGAGTGTTACTATTCTTTCATCTACTGAGGCATAATACATAGCGTTTACTCATGCCGGTAAGGAAGTAATATGGATTCGTAGGTTGTGTGTCGAGCTTGATTTTAAACAGAAGACAGTGAATTTAAAGTGTGATAGTCAGAGTGCTATTCACTTAGCGAAGAATCTTGTATTTCACTTACAGTCAAAACATATTGATATTCAGTATCGCTTCATTAGAGAAAAGGTTGATGAGAAACTGATTTTCTTGGAGAAGGTTGACATAGCAGATAACGTCACAGACTTCTTGACTAAAGCAGTTACTTTGGCAAAGTTCGAGTGGTGTACATCTGAAATGGGTATCAGGAATTATTCATCAAGTGGGAGAATATTGAGATTGACTCATATTTCTACAGGTTCGACTAATGACCACTACGATAGAGTGGTCGGGGGCTCGCTCTCTGGTGAGCTGGCGGGGGTTGCAAGGGGGCAATGCCCCTGGAAGCCAAGCCAAATGGTGTAATTGGGCTTGAGGATTTATTAGTAGTCCAGTCTTTGGTTTATTAATGTATTGGGCTTAAGCCCATGTTATAGGTTTTTTTAGTTACTATAAAAATAATTGTTTGGTGTGTAAATCATTGTAGAACGTGTAAGACATCTAATGAATACGTCAGACAAGCAGGACTAACTAAATTAGTGAACTTGGGTATATCTCGTGTTCTTACTTTTTGTTCTTCATTTAATATTTTATATGATTGTGTTATTATTCGATCTTAAATTTTAACAATGGACTAGGCTTAGAAGTGAGAATTCGTTTTTTGAAGAATGTAACATATATTGCAACAAGTGGGACGACGTGGTGATCAACGAAAGACTGATGGAGACATAATTAAGTGGGTAATGGAACGGAGAGACCGGAAAGCAACGTATAGGATTATGTGAACGTTATTTAACACACTGAAATGTTTCCATATATTAGCTAGGGATCAATCCTTGAGATACAACGGAGATCGTTATTAACAAAACAAACAAAAGGATCCCAAAACAAACTAAAAAGAGGATCTTAAATCAAACACAACACGATCGATCGTGTTGTTCAACATCGATGCAGACAAGTAGTAATTTCTATCTTAAAATTTATTGAGGAAACAAGCGAAGCTGCACGCACCACCTCGATCACATATCTGAAAAGAGTGAAAATGTAGGGATACTTTGCTCGAATCTGAAGAAGTTAAGCGGATCCACCACGGTTTTAATTCGAATCAACTTCTCAAAATTATTGTTGAAGTAAGATCTACCCCATTTTCGTGCCGCTATATTGCTAATAATGCCCGTGGCACTATTTATTCCCAAATCAAGATCATCATAATTAAAATACGCTCTACGTGGATTGCTGGAAACATAAGGAGTCAAGTAATCGTATAAGCTTCTAATCCATTCCAACTTCTGTGTGGTGTTCCCATTCCAAAGCACCCTTGCGTACACCATGTACAATGTTCCAGCTCTATTTGGGAAAGGAAGAGCTGACTCTGGGTAATCGTCCAACACTCCCCCGTATGGAGTAAAGATCACGGTTGTTTCTCCCGGTCCGACTTCTAGAAGCTTCTCCCATAAACCATCTAGCCCTGCTTCAGGAATTGGAGATCTCACAAAGTCGGATTTTGCTTTTGTAGGAATATCAGCCAAAAAGGATCTGTCAAGCAAATCCTCGGCAGTGTAATTGTCCGAGAAAAGGTAGAAAAACGATGACAGCATAACCGCGCCGATCCAAGGGACTTCTTGAAGGTCTGAACTGGTCAAACCTAGTTGGGGAAATCTTTGGTCCATAACTGCTTTTAATTGTTCTGCTCTACCAAGGTATGCACCAGTAAACCCTAGTTGAACAGTTTTTCCGTCTGCACGAGTACTTGTATTGCTTATTATAGTACTTATCCGGACCCTGATGTCGAGTTCATTGGGAAGAACTGGAGCAACTGTTTGGAACGGATACAAAATGCGGGTTGCACCCTCTTCTAAAGTTCTAAAAATAGTAAAGACAGTGACTATTTCCGGAACTTCAACTAGGTTTAGCTTCCAAGAGAGAATGATTCCAAAGCTAGAACAACCACCACCTCTAACAGCCCAAAATAGATCTTCACCCATTGATTTTCTGTCAAGAATATTTCCATGAACGTCAACCAAACGGACATCAAGAACATTATCAGCAGCAAGGCCGAACTGTCGTCGTAGTGGGCCATACCCTCCGCCACAGATTAGTCCAGTGGCACCCACGGTGGACCAAACTCCAGCAGGAAAAGCAAGTGTGCTACTTGCTCGGTTGATCCAGTAGTAGACTTCACCGAGGGTGGCACCAGCTTGAACAATGGCTGTTTTAGTAGTTGGATTGACTGTGATGGCTCGAAGATTAATCATATCGAGTATAAGAAAGACCCTCGAAATCATGACCACCGCTTCGAATTCTAATCTGGATGTCATATTTTTTAGCACAATACACAACTGATTGGACTTGGGATTCGACTACGGGTGTGACAATGATTGCAGGGGTACGACGGTCTGATTCCAAGAACCGAGGGTTTCGCGCAGAGAATCGGTAGATAGGTGTGAAGGAAGAATTGGCTGGGGTGAAAATAACCTTAGATATTGGGACGGAGGTGCTTTGGAGGCATTTTATGAAACCACTAGGGTCAGGAGAATCTGGCCATGCAAAAGAAGGCACTACAAGAAGGGAGATGGCTAGCAAAAACATTGGAAAAGTTGAATTTTTCATTATGATTTTTTTCTTTGGCTAAGCTTGCTTTTCTGCATTAGAGAAGTCAGGTATTTATAGGGTTTTTCATGCAACAGGAAAGTAGTAAAAAAACCAGACTTTAGGGTTTTTATTTTGGTTGCCCTTAATAATTGTGCTAGTGCATTATTATAGTACGATGACAATTAGATTAAATAAAGTCTTTCCCTAGTCCCAATATAAACAGTGAATGCGTGGAAGTTATTGAAATGCAACGAAGTTGACGGATGAACAGAAATACATTAATTAAATCAACAATATGCTTTCAGATTTTAGAGGTTTTAGTACGGTAACATATTCATCAGAGAATTTATCAGATCTATATCTTTGAAATTGAAATCACCAAATTAGTAAGAGTTACAACGAGCTTCTAGCTTATCATTTCTATCGAACATTTTCTTAATTGGCAATTGTCATAAGATATAAATTAAACACCCTTTCATATTCTTTTATTTTACTATATTTTGCTAACTTGGTAACAAATTCTAAGATGCTTCCGATCCCCTTTATCTATTAATTGTGAAGGGTCTAGATTCAGAGATTTTAGATTTTAAAAAGTTTGAGAAGTTTAATGTAAAAAAAGTTTGCATTTGCTTGAGCTTCTTTGCAACTTTAGCTTGCGTTTTTTTTTTTTTTTAGGACATTAGCTTGCGTAATTTAATACTTCATATGTTCTTTTTTTTGTTTAAAGAAAATTATATAAATTAAGAAATATAATTAATAATTTATCTAATTAAATAAATTAGATATAAAATCTCAGTGTTATATTTTTAAAATTCATTGAAAATATGTAAGATAAACAAATTAGTAGATAATATGAAAAATTAAATTATTAATTTTTTTTAAAACCTACAAATAAAATATATAATTTTTTCTTTGTAAAAAGGCAAATAAATAAGAAAGAACTTCTTGCGTAAAAAGTATCCATAAGAACTTCTTGTGAATATTAACAATTCTCTTTTAATTTTGATCGTCGGTTATTATAATGAGTGACCAAGGTGAATGACTCATAGTCAACAGTAACTAAAGATCACTTCTCATATATATATATATAGGGATGATATAACTCCCCAGGTTCAGCTGTCCTTAGGGATGATAAACCTCGTATAAATAAATTAAGTAGGTGGAATCGGTACAACCTAAAGTTTGAGCATGACATTAATTCTTCATTTGAGAAAAATAAAAAGATCGGAAACATTTTGAATATTTGTCTAACCATGTTTTTCTTATTGTTTCTTACCATCGCTTTCTCGAGCTACGGGGTCCTCTTAATTAATTAAATAATGAAAATTATTGTTAATAACGTTAGATGAAAGATACCTTTCTTAATTAATTTGATCGCCGTTTAACCTGCTTCGGGGGACCATACCTTGAAAAATATAATTAACAGCCAAAGCCCAAAGTTCTGTCCAATAATTAAAAAATAAAATTAAAAACCAAAAAAAAAATGTAGAAGGAGTGGGAGGAGGAAATAGGGTCGGTCTAAGCGTGGGTTGGCTAACCACCCATACCCAAAGGCATGTTTCAAATCCTACTTCCCTTCCCCTTAATGATGAAAGAAAGATGTAATAGTTTAATAGTGCCCAAAAAGAAGGGGGAAGCTTGCTTTTCTTTTCTGCATTTATTTCATTGTATTTAAGGTATGTAAAACATGTACTTGGATATAATTTTTTGAATGATCTTTATTTCAATAAAAAATTTAAAACATAAAGCTTATTATAGAACAAAGTTATTGAAAAAATTATGATTAATAGGAGTATATTTTATGCAAACCTTAATATTTGAAAGTTTATATAAACGTTAGCAAAAAAAACAAAAAAATTGTCGGACACTAAATTCTAGATAGAGAAAGTATTTAAGTTCAAAATAAATTTAAATATTTTTAAAGAATGATTTCTTGTACGTGCAAGCAAAAAGGAATTGAAAATAAGGGTGGAGAAGCCGGCCTAATGCTGCTTACAAACCAAATATTGCATCGTCCATTAGGTGATTCGCGTTCATAACACTGCCTTTGCATAATTGCCAAATTAATTAAGAAAATTATGTACGTACGTAGGAGGCCAACGACTTTTAACCTCACAATTCTGAAGTAAAAATAATAGTTACACCAATTAAATAATTCTAATAAAATAACACCACCAAATTACCCGGCCCATACCCAGCATTAGTGATTAAGCCGTCTTCCAATCCCAGGTTGCTTTTAGTAGCGCGTTCATGTTAATATTAATGGCACAAACCCTAATTCTAGTCACGGTCAGGAGAAGGGGATAGGTCTAACACTAAGAATCAAATGTATTATCAATATAAGAATTACTCCCTCTCAAAATTAAATATATATTTTTAAAAAAACAATTTTTAAGAATAATTTTTTATGTTTTTAAACGTACCCTTCACAATTAGTTAAAACTTTTGTATTTATGGTTTGAGATAGAAATGATGATAAAAAAATAATTACAAATTAAAAATAATTTATCATTTTATAATTTTTAAATATAACTATAATTTTGGAAGGGATTAAAATATATATATATATATATATATATATTCTAATTTTGGAACAGAAAGTGTACACAAAAATAAATAAATACTTCATCTGTTCCTAAAAAAGAGTCTTACTTGTAAATTTAAAAATATTAACAATGTTTTGTTGTTACATATTTATCTCTAAAATAATAAGTTGTTAGTTTAACAATGATGACATCATAATAAAGTGATAATGATAAATTTAAAGACACTGTGTAATTTAACAGTACTATCTTTTATAAATAAATAAAATAAATTTTTGTAGTGATTTTTTATACAAATAATTTTTTTTTTTTTTTGTGAATCGTTACCATTTAATTCGTCATGATGCCTGATCGGCTAAGGAGGTATGATATGTGCTCGGAGCCTCAAACAATAATTCATTAACCGGAGTTAAAAAAACGTGGTTAACGTACCATGGATGGCAATGTCAGCCATCACTATTTCGTCTTCTTTCAATAATGTCCATATTTTTTTAATTTAATATTCAAGCCACTGAGATATAGACGAATTAAAATATTAGTAACTTACGAACAAAATCTTATGATTGCACCATGTTGATTATTATAATTTTTTCTATCTATCGCTTAATAAGAGTAAGTTTATAATATTTAAATATTATATTTATTTTAATTATTAAAAAATTAAATATAATATTAAAATTTATATTATATTTTAATTTTTAATAATTAAAATTAATATAATATTTAATTTTATATTTAAATTTTATGTTTTTAAATTTACGGGCTTAATAAACACTACATAAGTCTAATCAGTAAAAAGAAAATCAAAATAAAAGGTCGTGTCAAAAGATTTGATTAGATCTCGTTATGTTTCTTTTAGCTAGCAAGGACTACTACAGTATTACTATATACTTTTTTTTGCAAATATTAGGTACTATGTTACTATTTTAAATAAAAATTAAGAAAGCCAAGCACATATCAATTAGTGCAACAACTCCATCAAAAGATTCGAAACTATGTTTTTAACTGGGTGTACATTTTATTGTCAGTTTACCGGTCTTGTGCGGAGAATCAAGTCGAAATTAATGTTATTCGCAACACAACAAATATTGCCTTAAAATTCAAGCGCTACCCCTTAATAAAATAAATATAAAAGGGTTAAATACATTTATGTTCTTTTAAGTATGATCTTTTTTATACAAGTGACTTTAATGTACCAAAATTTATAAAAATCATCACAAAGTACATTTAAGTAGACAGAATTGATCCTATTATACTTTTCAGCCAAAAAAACAAAGACTAAAAAGATGACATTGCACCGGGAAGAAGGTATTTAAGTGTGTTTTACTTATTTTAATAGTATTTAACTGTAATTTTTCATTTAATCCAAAAAAAACTGCAAGTATACACATTTTCCTCCAACCCCAGACATATATTTTCCCTCTGACTAAAATTACTGTTGGTTTTCTCTCCATTTTAGTCCAACACTATTGACCATTGTGATGACACGAAAATTCATAAGGCTAATAAATATGGTCTTAAATGATTAATATGATTGTATAATGCAATAATCCTTAGGAAAAAAAAGTGAAAGATAGTCATTTCAATAAGAATGAGTCATGTAATGTAATCGAATATGATGAAAGACTAATATGTAAAAAATTAGTGTAAGTAAATCAATAGACGATTAGTAAAAGGTGTTAGATTTCTATTGTTGAATAAAAACAAAGGTGATCAAACACAAAAGATAGAGATGTTAAAAAGGTAAAACGAGATGATTTCATTAGATGAAGTCCTAAAGACTAGAAGAAAGAAGGCTATAATATAAGTTGTAGAGAGTTATAAAAATTCGTATATATTTTAAGGTTAGACCTTTTCATTGATGAAAAGGAATGACATGAAGGAATGGTTCATAGAATAAGCCATAAGAGCTAAAGATAATAAATAAACTAAGTGTACGAAGTGTGAGGATCAGATGAAGGTAGGACGTAATATGTCCGAATTGATGAAGACAAAAATTAAGGATTGTAGTAGCAAATATTTGTGCAGACAGATAGTATAGTGAGTTCAAGTTTATAAGGTCAATAAAACCGAGTAAATTAATATAGAATAAAATTTACGTACGAGTGAAAGAAATATAAAAGTATTAACACCTGAGCAGGAACAGGTAGTAATGAACCGAGATAAGTCAAAATAAGACTTAGGATAAGAAAGAATCCTGTCGTGGATGGGATATGAAAGAATGAATGAAAGAAAAGGTAATGTATTACCTAAGATAAGACAATGCGATGAGATTAATCAAATAGATAAATGTTGTAAGGATTTGGAAATAAACCGAACTTGAATGTTAAGATTGTAGTGATTCCAAGGATGAAATTGTTGTAAAGGTTGAAGTCTAAAACCTAGTTAAAGAAGTTAAACGTGTAGAGATGATTAAACGTTTTAACCTAATCCGGGTGTTATGGATTAAATGTGAATTATGTGTTAAGAGGTCTAAACCCTAAAATTTGAATGATATGTATACATTAAAGTATATATAAGCTAAGGGAATATACGATGTATAGATGCATATAACCCTGTTCACAATTAAGAGTAGGGTACGAGAAGAATAAAAGTATAATATAAATTATTATACGTATATAATGCGATGTAAAATACCTGAGGAACGAATTTCCCGACTTTACTTAAAAAATTGAAAACGACTCATAAGAGCGATCATAGATTATTAAAGGTTAAAATTATAACCTAAACTAAGTGTTATGTGATTAATAATATGTGTTAAGGTTTAAATTAAGAGAAAGTTTTTCTCGAAAAATAAACGCAGAAAAATAGTATTAACGCAGGAAACGTCTTTTCATTTTTTAAAATTTTACATTCACAAATAGCTTTTATATGAGGTGGCGATGCGTATTCTCTAATAAAACATTTTTTTAAAAATTAGCTGAAATCACTATTTACAAATACGGAAAGGAATAAAAACATAGTTGTAACTTTTCATAAATAAAAATTTTAGGAACTTTTCATAAATGAAAAGTTTTCATAAAAGGAATGTCTATAGAAGTGGAGAAATGACCATTTTGCCCTAAGAAATGTGGTAATGACTTTGATCCCCTAGTATTAACCTAATGACTTTATTACCATTGGTTAGTGAGGTTAAATGTCAATGTTGTCCTTAGTGAAAATTAATTAAAAGCCCAAATGCATTTAGCATTCTTGTTAGCATTGTTGGACTTATAGAAAAGCCCAATGGTGAGATTTAATACTAAGTCTAATTACTTGATTATTAGAGTCAAAACCTAGCTCAATTAATGGTAAATATGGTGTATACATATATAAAATTAATGTACATGTATATATACATGTTATGTAATAAAAGAAAAAGAAAATAAGAGAGATTTTGGGGCCAAATGGGACCCATTTTTGGTTGATCTAGGGAGGGAGAGAGATGGAATTTTGTGGCATTAAAGCTTTCTTTGGAAGCTAAAAGAGCATGGGTAGAAGCATTGACTAATTGGTGTTTTGTGTAAGTAGTGTAAGGTAGTGTAATGGCTAGGAAAGGCTAGCTTAAGTTGGTGAATAATATAGATAAACAAGTTATATGTACATTCACTAGCTAAGTAAAAGAAGTGGAGAAAGTGTTAAGTCGTTTCTTTTACTTCCTAAGTGTGAGTGTGAGTGTATGTGTGTGAGTGTGTATGTGTGTGTGCGTGCGCGTGCGCGTGTGCGTGTATGGTAGAGAAATAAAGGAGAAATAGAATAATGTTGTGGACTTTTAATCCCCATTTTTAGCAGCTACATGGAGACTTTGGGGGAGCTTAAAGCTTTTCTTGGAAGCTAAATAAACATTGAAAGAAGAATGAACTTTAGGGGCTTGTGTAAAAGAGTTGATGGTTAGGTGGGAGGCTAGTTAATCTAACCTTATATGAGTTAAGTGTAGAGATTGTATATAGGTAAGTGTTAGTCATTTACTTCATTTTCAAATGCTAAGAACTTGGTGAAGTTGTGAACTCTAAGAGCTAGCTTTAAGAGAAAAGAAAGGAACTTGGGGAGTTTGAGAAAAAAGGAAGAAAACTAATAAGGAAGCTTGGAGAGTTAAAGAGAAAAGCTTGAGAGAAAGAATGATCTAGTTATTGTCAGATCTAGCATGGAATGAGAGAGATGATCAAAGACTATCATCCATCTAGCATAAAGGTAGAGCATCAATCTACCACGAGAAAAATGCCTTAAATGTTTAAAATTTTCTAATTCCTAAAACTCTAGTTTAACTAATGTTATTATTAAATCTAGGTTTGTTGTGGGAGATGGTTGTGTCTATAGTGGAACATAGTAGTCTCGGTGATATAATGAGATGTGGATGGTGATTTTGTGTTTAGATCACTTTCGAAGCAAGAAAAGCTAAAGAATCAAATATGGTTTCTAAACTAATAAAACCAAGTTTTAATGTGTTATTTTAAAATGAAATGTCCCTCTATGTTTTGATCGATTTAAAGATCTATGAGTAAAATGTTATTCATATATGAGTTTTGTTGATAACTCATGTGGAACGATTGAAAAATTAGATAAAAAGAATTTTTATTGGATTTTTAACAAAACTGGTAAAAAGTTATCAAAGTGGTTGAACATAATTTTTCGATCTTTTAAAAAAATTGTTTGAGGACAAACATATTTTTGTAAAATACTTTGTTATATGGAATAGCTTCTGTCCAAATTTGAGCTTATTTGAATAAAAGGTAAACAAGTTATGATTTTCCAAAAGTAGTTAGAAAATCAACTTTGTTGGATTTCTGGAAATTTGGTCGAGCGCACCTGCGGTGGGGGTCGAGTGCAGCTGGGCTCAAACATTCTGTCTAGGAGTTTTAACTGGAACGCACCTGCGGACGCAGGGGAGTGCACCTGAGGACGCAAGGGAGCACACCTGCACTGAGGGCTGAGCGCAGCTACGCTCGGACCTGCTGTTTTTAGTTTCAATTTTTTGAGTCAAAATGGATTTGGGTCATGTTTTTCCAAAAGTTAAGGGGTAATTATGTATAAAATAAATACTTAAGCTCGTTAAACCAATGAGAAGGATCCATTAAGGTCTAATTGGCAGTTCAAACCTATAAACTAGTGTAGGTTTTACATAGAACGTAAAGGTAAAAGATTAAAGTTTTAAAATAAGACTAAATAAAAAGTCAATATATGACAGACACTGTATAAAGAACGTAAAATGTTAAGCATAAACAGAAAAACGAACAAGGTAAGTTTTTCAGAACTTGTACTATGTGTTAAATTGTTGTTATGAGTAAACAAGTTTGTTTAGTATGTGCAAGATTTTCTGTGTTATGTGAACTTCTTATAAACATGTTTAAGATAAGCACTTGGTGCTACTATATGGTTATGATTGTTGTGAGTTAGTTGATAATCTAATATGATTGTCTTATGTGGATTTTATAATTTGATAAAATGTACAGCATGAGGCGTATGATGCATATGATAAATGCATAACATGAGAGGTATGTTGCATACATAAAAATGCATATCATATATGAACTGTGAAGCATGTAATATGAAACGTGTTATATGATTAACTGTTAAACTTGTTGAGCCATCGTGATTACCCTTATTTAAAATTAATATTTCAACAAAGTTCTGGGAATCCCGATAAAGACAAAGAGTAAGGAATGCTTATTGCTTAAAACGACTAAGGACTAAGTTATGGTCATCCAATCCTTGTTGTTATCTGATGGTTAATTGAAGTGTTCAACGCTTATGCTTTTGTATTAAACTCAGTCGTCAATAATGTGTAGTAGGTTATGGTAAAACCCTTCGAATGAATTATATCTTTATAATAACAATAGTTAGAAATCTTGAACGTACATTAGTATAAATTTTGAGTAGATAGACGGGTGTTGTTTTTTGATAAACTCAGATGTACGAGAAAAAATTTGTATAAACAGATAGACTTAAAGTTAATTAATGAGTTGTAAACTCGCAATGATCATAATAAACTAAGTATACTATACATATGATCTAAGTTGTATAAAAATGTAATAAAGATTGTGATTCTGGAATTAAAGAGTTATAAAGTTTTAAATAATCGTGTTTTTATTAAGTATATTGTTGGCGTATGTTATAGTTATTAACGATAAAGTTGTACTTTAACGTACGATGTCGCCTGCAGCAAGTACAAGAATTTACAGGACGTTACAACCATCATCTATATATTACGGTTCCATGAAATGGTGGAAAGAGAAAGAATAAAAGAACAAATGAAATAGAAGAAGAAAGAGAAATTGCATAGTAGAAGAAAAAGAAAGCGTTATATCTCAAAGTTCCATGACTTCAGTTTAATATCATTGTCATCTTTTGGCTCATGTTTATAATATATATACACGATGCATGTGAAATTAATGTGGTAAAACTAAATCACCTACTTACTTTCACATATGTCAACTCTCTCCTTCATCCTCTCTTAATAATTTACATTTACTTCCAATTTAATTTAAGGTACATTACGTAATGAATAAGTGAATTACATGTCGGTGCTAATTAAAATGCACTTTGTGAACAAAGCAACAATTTTAACACAATGCAATTTCCATCTTGTACCTTGTCACGTGCATGTGGTTACAAAATATTCATTTTCTTTTGAAATATAAGATTAATTATAATTTTATAAAATAATTTAAAATTAATATAATTTATTTAATTTCTAAAAATAATAAATATCGAGTTAGTAATACATATTTTATAGATAATTTAAAATTTTAAATTAACATAATTTATTTAACTTATGATATTTTATAGATAATCTTAAATTTAAAATTAATATAATCTATTGATTAACTTTTGAAAACAATAAATATCGAATTAGTAGTGCATGTTTTATACATAATTTTCAATATTCAAATTGTATTGTATAAATTAGACAAATTCATATCTATTTAAATTTTAAAATATTTTAAATTAATTTCAAAAAGTTATTTTTGATTTTTTTTTTACAACTGAACGTGTATAAAATAGAATAACTATGTATATATAAATTACAATATTGATAAACAGAACTCTCTCTCTCTCTCTCTCTCTCTCTCTCTCTCTCTCTATATATATATATATATATATATATATATATATATATATATATATATATATATATATATATATATTACCATATTCAATCAAAAATATAAATAACAAAAATTATCGTGGAACAAAGAAAAAATAACTTTTACTGTGGAACGTACGGATCAAGGGAATATTATTTTTTAAGTAATTCTATGTAAACAAACTTTGTAAAACTAAATGTTAAACAAACACTACTATCCCACGTATAAAATAGTAAGACTAATATTAATCTTGTTAATAATTTAAATTACAGGACGCACATGCTGCTTTTTTCTCTCTACTTGTGTATACAACTATTTACGCATAGTATGTGCAAATAAAAATGGGGATGACAATTTGCCTATGGTGATTCCCATGTTCCGCTCCGAATGGGTACAAAATGGATATAATTCATTTAATATTTAAAAATAATAAATATCAAATTAGTAGTACATGTTTCTTAGATAATTTTAAATTAATAATTATATAATTTAACTAACTTCTTAAAACAATAAATATCAATAAATATCGAATTAGGAGTACATGTTTTATAAATAATTTACAATATTTAAATTGTATTGTATAAAATTAGACAAATTCATATCAATCTAAATTTAAATTAATTTCAAAAAATCATTTTTAATCTTATTTCTTACAACTGAATGAGTATAAAATTGAAAAACTATGTATATACGAAATACAATCTTGATAAATTAAAGCAGAACTGTATATTGTCCATTTATAGTTCCATGGATCTTCATTTTAATACTCCCTCCATTCCAAAAATTAATAAAGTATCAGAATTAAATTTTGAAAATATTAAGAATGTTCTTTTGTTTTATATTTATTCTTAAAGTAATAAGTTTTTAGTTTAATAATGATGGCATGATAAGTAAATTATGATTGCAAACTAAGGAACATAATTATATATACTACTATCAATCAAAATTATAATATATATATATATATATATATATATATATATATATATATATATATATATATATATTGTGAACCGAAGTTTTTTTTTACTCTTTCCGTAAAACCAGATAGATGGAATATTATTTTTTGAGTAATTTTATGTACATAAACTGTGTGTATGCAATTGTGTATAAGCACTATTATCTTATGTATTGAATAGTAAAAAATTAATAAAATTTAATAATATAAATGATAGGATGCACATACTATTTTTTCTCTCTGTTTGTGTCCAACGGTTGATGCATAGTGTGTGCACATAAAAGAACTCTTATTTCTTGTCACTTATTTTCAACTAATGCAAAATGAACCTTTTAATTATCCTAATATCAAGTTTCAGTAATTATAACTGCAAATATAATTATTTTTCATCAGTATTTTCAACGGGAACAATTAGTCTCACCCTAATAATTAAGGTTCAAAAAAGTTAATAGCTTCTCATGATGTGCTCCATGCATCAGCTAACTAGCTTCAATGGTTTACCCAACCCAATTAAAACACGCTGATTTGATACTTCCCAAATTCTAGTCAAATGGAAAATAAGTATTCAGAAAATCAAGGTGGTTGTTGGCAGTTTTTGCCGACTTGTTTTTATGACAATGATGCTATGGGGTTCATCTCCAATGAGATTTGCTTTATTTTTGAGTAATCGATCTATATATGTACTCATAAGTCGCAGATTTTATAGCAAATTTTCATTCGTTTCATATTTTCCAGAAATAAATTAATTTGAGTAATCGATCTATATATGTACTCTGTGATTCTATATATAGCAAATTTTCTAAAATAAATACTCCATTCGTTCCAAAATATCATGCATTTTATGCTTTACATTATATTTTAGAAATAAAAGTATCTTAAATCATATTTTCCTCAACTTGTTATATGATACTTTTTTCTTTTCAATGATAGTTTCATTTACAAAAAATTTAAATTTAAATGACAGATTTTGTTCGTATATGTCATTAAAAATAATAAGTTGCTAGTACAAAAATGTGGTATGAACTTATGATAATGAAATTATAACAACACATTTTATTATATTGTGTCATTTTTTATATAAGTTGCTCTTTTTTTGTGATATCATTCACCGGTCTAAAAAAAATTAGTTTTGTTTTTTTAAAATTAATTTGAGATATTTTAAAAATAAATTTTAATTTTATAATAATAATAATAATAATAATAATAATAATAATAATAATAATAATACGATCTCTGTTACACACAAAAAAAAAAGATTAGTTTTTCTTTTTAAAAATTAATTTGAGATATTTTAAAAATAAATTTTGATTTAATAATAATAAGCAAATGACATTTGTTGCTTTTTAAGTTTTTTTTTCTTTCTTAAATTCAATTCAACAATCAACACAAGTCTCATTTACGCCTACCCCTCCCTCTTTATTTCATCTGTCTTTCACATTTATCATACTTTTTATTTATTATATTTTCTCACTATTTTTTGGACTTTGATTTTTTTTTACCAATTTATTATTCAATCAAAATTTATTTTTAAAATACCTCAAATTAATTTTTAAAAAAATAAAAAAAAAATTGTAACCAAGATGGTATTATTATTATATTAAAATTTATTTTTAAAATACCTAAAATTAATTTTTGAAAAGCAAAACTAATCTTCTTTTTTTTGTAACGGAGAGGTTATTATTATTATTATTATTATTATTATTATTATTATTATTATTATTTTCTCTTTCAGCGATGCAACTATAAATTGACCTCAAATTCATTGTTAAAAATGATATTTAATACTAACACATCATTTTTCTATTAAATGGTTAACGATTTTTGACGAAAACTTCACTTTTTGTAAAAAAAATTCAAGTACAATGATTCGATTGTAAAAAAAATTAAATACAATGATATATATGTAAATTGGGGTCGAGTGCAGTGAAAAAAAATTGATTTAATCCAATTTAACTAACATCTTTTGCACAAGAAACGTGAGAATGATCCCTGCCATACAGCTGTTTTATTTTCAAGCAAATAATGGAGAAACTATTTCATGCTCCTGGAAATATGGTGAATAGTTTGCTCCTCCCCTCACATGCATGTGGATCCCCTGTGGACTCCACCACAGAAGATCCCACATACATGTGAAGAGAAGAACATACTATTCATCATGCTCTAAGAGCATGGAATAGTTTTTCCAAATAATGACCCTTAGATAAAGTAACAAATAACTATTCTATCAATCCATCACGTAAAAATTAGTTTAATTTTCAATCAAATTGATTATTTTTGTAATAAAAATTTATACTACTTTTATGTAAATATATGTGGAGAAACTATATCAAATTTACTACAACCTCCAATATTCTTAAATTTGAAAATATAAATAAATATGCTTCATTTTTAACCAATTGATCAATTGAACCAAAAAAGTCAAATTTAACCAATTTTTAAGGGATAGAGCAAGTACTTTAATTTCCTAAACTTGCATCTAGCTTTGGATTTCCCCTTCACGCCCTTAGCATAGCTAGCCATCCAGCCTGGTTCTTTAATTGTCATTTTCCTTGTTCACGGTGTTGGTGTTAGTGCTGGTGCTGGAGCTGGTGCCGGTGCTGGTAACCTCTTTTTTTGCTACTAAAGTTACACTTTGTTGTGCCCCTACTCTTGGTCTATTTCAGCAGCAGGTGTTGCAATTCTCAGCCAATGTTTCTTGGACCGGTACTCTTACCAGTGCTGCACCCTCATTTCCCTGCTCCTTGCTTTGTTGTGGGTTAGTTGTGACAATAGTATAGAAAGTCTATGTTGATACAGAAACGTAAAAATATGAAAAGTCTCATATTTAATCGAATTATTGTATATATAGTGACACCCAAAGAAGGAAAAGGACTGAATTGTGTTCGTGATCGTATGTACTCTCATTTTATTCATCATTGTAGCTGCAGTTGCATCAATATAAGTCATTTGACATACCTACACGTAATTGTATGTATACTTTAAACAATATATAGCTAGCTACGTACAGCGTACTAGCTATGATTCTATGAAGTCTATAATTCACGTACAAAGAGTATGGATAGTTTAGAAAATGTTGGTAATATGTATGAAAAGTATTATTTATATTCTATACCTAGACTAATGTTGGATCCGTTTAGTATAGAATTAAAAGTCAATTACCAATATATAAGTAACGCAGATAATATAATAATGGATTGAAACAAATAAACCAATATCTTTCAAGTTCCAACATGATGAGAATAACAATAACTTGCGTAAAATTCAGAAAAAATGGACATGCCGAACTCTTTATTTTTCATCGTGCCATATTAAAATTAAAGAAAAAAAATAATTGGAGGATCGATACAATTACATATATGGAGAGTGATCCATAACCACAATTGTAAAATTAAAACTATTCTTACAATAAATCTTGATCATCAAAATTTAGATCTAACAATAAAATTAATAACCCGTCCGTAGTTTAATTTGACAAACGCACATAAATTAAACTACAGATGAAGACCCACTATGTTAGTGTACAAAAACACCCTCTTTTAAAAAGTAAATCATCATCTGTATAATTAAACTGCGGACGGAGATAATCGTTTTTCTTTTTTATACACAGACTTATTCCAAATTCAATTTTCAATTAGGCAGTCATCCACATCATGATCTGCTGATGCGGTGGCGGGTTTCTTCTCTGATCGGTTATGTTGTTCCAATAATAGACGAGATATATTGAACCAGAGTTGGGTATTGGCCGAAAGTGTGCCCAGGTCTGTTGTTCCAATTATAGACAAAAGAGAATACAGTGGATTGGAGTCGTGTATTTGCTGTAGTGTGCCCAAATCGTGGAATTATTATTTTCTGAAGAATGTTGAAGTTTGCCGAAATCACATGTATGACTGTTCACATTTGGTTAGTACTATTCTTCAATTTATGCTATTGTTTGCTTGTTTAATTCCACGACATATATCAGAATGGCTTTTGGCTGTTGAGGAAGAATTGAATCGAGAATAGGCTAGCATTAAAAAAATAATCCATTCTCTCTTATTAAAAATTGTTATTATCTTTAATGGATTTTGTTAATATCATGGCCGACCTTACCTTATAAAAAAAAAGTCTGCGCTTTAGGCCCCATTTTAAGGAAGGTCGTAAATTTTTGAACATCATAAATAATTCATATAAAAAAGTCTTATACAAATATAAGCCAAATAATTTTTTAGGGCCCATAATCCAATTCAAATATTAAATATGTAAAAAAAATTAACAGTATAAAAAAAAACTTTATTTAAATAAAAATTATTAATACTCCATCCGTCCCAAAATAAAAGTTCTCCATTGATTTTTGTAGTCAAATTGACCATTTTTAATATTAATAATTAAGCATATATATTTAGATTTAAAAAAAATAAACATTGAAATTAGTACTAAATTTTATATAATTTATAATATTTATAGGTTTTTTACATATATATTAAATAATAATAAGATATATTTATTTAAAAAATGATAAATTTGAACATAAAAGTCAATGAAAGATGTACCAAACATAGAAAGTCTCATTAAAAATATCGTTTTAGGTCTCAAATTGTCTTAAGTCACCCCTGGTTAATGCACAAATAATCTGTCCAGTTCAACCACTTATTTAGACGTGAACCTGTATAAAAAAAATCACCAAAAAGTATTAGATGACTTGGGTTGTCGAGAGGCTATCGGTGTGAGAGTGACGTCTTGTGTGCCGCCCCTAAATTTGAGCCAAAATAACCCAAATTGAGTCGGCAAAAAAATATACAACAACTATTGCAAAACAGTATAAAGTACAATAAAACAGTATTCAATAATACATAATTAAGTTTTCACTATTATTGTCACACTATTTTACAACATGTAAAAACTACTATCACTCGGACCTTCACTCCATTCTTCAACTAGTCTCAACTACACTCCTATTTCCTGAAGAACAATGGAACAAAAGAAAAGGTGAGCTCAAATAGTGAAGATATATCATAATTAAGATAATGATGAGTAAATTATCAATAGTCTTTAACAGTTAAGTTATTGATAGAATATAATAAACAACAAGTTTTAGATTAATAATAGCAGTTGAATGAGCAATTCATTAGAAGAATCATATAGACTATGATGCCTACGACCTTCTTTTTTCAGAAGAAAAAAAAACATGATCAATTTTTATCATCTGAAACACCATTGGTCATGATCATGTTAAACAACCATTTTTTTTATCTCAAGTCAAAGAGAACTTTCACCTCGTACCCTAAAAGACACTCAACAATTATGTCATATTTGTCCTAGGCCAAAGACATTCACCAATCATATCATCTGTGCCCCAGGCCACAGATATTCATCTATTATATTATCTTTGCACCCGTGCCAAAGATATTTACCACAACTTGATTCTTGATAATTAGAATAACAACAAAAATATAAATGATAAACAAAAGAAATAGAATAACAGGATAAATAATAAATATCGAAAGTTTATAATTTTACTTCATCCAGAGTCAAATAATATACAAATTGTCAACATGATGTGGAGTCAAATTCAAAAATGATATTCAAGATCTAAAATTCAAAATAACAGTTCAAGTTCAAGTAAATAGAAATGTTCACGTGAAATGATATTAAATGAAACTCAAATTATTAAGGAAATTATAATCATTTTTGGAATTTTACCGAATAATAATTACCATAATAAGTTTAAAAGTATGAAAGAAAATGATATCCCTTACCTTATATTTATAATTTAATTAGTAACTACCACATATAAATTTCATGGTGTATACTAACTCGTATATTATGAAATCATCAAAAGTAACTATATAGTATAAATTCATGTAGTGTACTAAATAAAATAGAATAAACTTCAAAATAGTTTTTGAAAATAATTGTTCAAAAAAAATTTCACGAGAAAGTTTTTCAAAATAAATCTTTCAAATGACATATATCAGAATGGTTTTTGGCTGTTGAGGAAGAATTGAATCAAGAATAGGCTAGCATTAAAAAAAATCCATTCTTTCTTATTAAAAATTGTTATTATCTTTAATGGAGTTAATGCTCAAATTTGTCTAATTCAACCACCAATTTGGACGTAAACTTGTATAAAAAAAATCACCAAAAAGTACTTGATTACTTAGGCCGTCAGAGGCTTGGGCCGACGGGATGCCTCTAATGTGAAAGTGGGGACTTGGGCCGCCGGGATACCTCCGGTATGAGAATAAATACATGCTTCAAGATATTAACTACAATGGAGATGACAAGTATTCAGTACGCTAGAATATTGTATATTTACATCTATTGTTCAACAAGATCATAGGAATCATGTAATAGAAACTTTCTTGGAGAAGATAACTGTCATACTAATCACTGCTGGATACGGTAACTCTCATACCTTGGATATTGTATGTTTACCTCTATTGTTCATCGTGTATTTATAATATCTGTTTTACTTAATAGGATCATGATTCCTAATGAGAGTCATGTAGTAGAAACTTTGTTGGAGAAGATAGCTGTCATATTAATCATTGCCTGATATGATAATTCTCATACCAATTAGTATTGGATATAGTAACTAGTTAGTATCCGAAGTGATAAGGTAGCGATTTCAAACATATTGGACGTAGGAGTCCTCTTATGCACACATTAGGCATAATGGACTATAAGGATAAGCTAATTTAGGCAGCCCATTTGCGCTAGTAAATATGCAATCCAATAGATATTTGGAACTTAATAAAATAAGCGTGTCAATTATTAGAGGTTAATGAAGATAACATTTATATTATAAGAGACAGAAAAAATGAGTCTTTTTAAAGAGAAAGCAATTTGCGAGAGAACAAGTAGAAGTTTTTGTGAGAAAACTTAATTGTGTCGATTGGAATATTGAATATTTTAAAAGCCATAATCCGCACAACTAAAATACGGATGGATGAGGGTATTTTTATCATTTTTGAGTCCTCACTACTAAAATTCGGGCATCCCCAAAAAGTGCAAATGGGGTATATTTTACGAGATTAAATGGTCACAATTTGTTATAAGGATAATTTTAAGTTTACAACTGTGATTATGGATCAACCCTTAATATATTTGACCCTCATATGGGGTTTTTGAATCATTAATATGAGACGAATGCATATTACGAAAATCGATATTATCCATGTCAATCTCATCATGAGAAGAATTTGAAGAAGTGTAATTAAACATATCGTTAACCATAAGTCAAAAATTTACCACCACAAATCTGATATGTGACACATTTTGTTTATGAATGTAGTAAAACCCTTGAGAATTATGGAAACTCTTTTGGTGTTGAAAATAATTTGTAGTGAAAACACACTAAAAATTAGTTAGCTTTTTATATACCTCTCTTTAACTCCAGTTATATTCCCCATAAAAAAAGTATTTGGTACCTTACTATTAAAATTAGATTTGGTACATTAACAAAGAGAAATACAATTTGGACATTACCAAATATGAAATCAATAGTGGACATTCAATTGACTCCTTGTTGTCGTTTATCCAAAACCCAGCAGGATTCCATTGCTATATATCCTGCAGGATTCCATTGTATATCAAGATTGATTGCTCTGTTCAATATAATTAATGAGTATGTCCGCTGGACAAACTATTGGAACATAGTTATTTTGGTATACTAATTCTCGTTCGCAGGTATGTCTAGTAGTTGGTGTATTTGTATGCGACGTCGATTGTTTGAGTGAAAGGTAAAGTTGTCCATAAATTTGATTTAATCCGTCCGCTAGACATACTAGCGGACGTGGATTTATCATAATTAATCTCGACCGTTGAGCATAAAAATGAAGGAATAAAATAGTGTTTGTCCAATTTTGATCCATAACAAATACTTGTTATAGATCGTCCCCTATATATATTCAATCTCATCATTTACACATAGAACTTTTCAAATAAGAATTTTATTTCTTCATGACTATACACCTCTTATATCTTATTTGGCTTATATAACACATATATTTATACATTCACATTCTTGCCATCTTAATTATCATAAAAAAATTAAATTTCATTTACGAAATTCTTGCCTAATTTTCATTTAAAGTAGGTTCTGAAAATCCAGTTATCACAATTTACCTGAGAAAGATGAAAGGGGAAGAAGAAGAGGGAAAAGGAGTTGCTTCATTTTGTAATGTTAGGCTTCCTTCTGTGGACTAGAGACTAGAGAGGTGTGGTATTTATATCTAGGGACTTTGGCTTTAAATTAACTAGCTAGTAAGCAGCTGGTGTAATGCAAATTATTCTTTATTTCTGTATAGTATGTTATTTTCTCGTGGCGTATATTATATTGAAGCAAAACCGATTAAACAAAGATTGGCCGATCCCCATAATAAAAGACTGCATGCATGAAAGTTAAATAGTAAGCAGGTGGCCCGCGCAATGGATGTTATTTTATCAAATTATATTATATTTTATTAATACAAATTGATTAATTCCAGAAACTATGGTCGATCCCCATAACAAATCGTAGATGCATTTATTAAATTACAGCATTCTTTCGTGCAATTCAAGTTAGGAAACAACACCCTTGGGATCGAGGAGTATTGTTCATGGGAAATCTTTAATTTTATTTTTATTTTTTCTTAAGTTTCACAACTCAATTTCAGATTTTATTTGGCAGTGGGGTACCGGGAGAATAATATGATAGCAACTTTTGCATGAGTTTGATAATTTGTACACGATATTGGTATAGATTCTCTCTATTATAAAATTAGAGATAAAAAAAAATTAATTATAAATTCTTAAAATGCCTTTATGTATACATTAGGTCGTAGATTAATTATTTTTAAGACTAAATATTACATTTTTAACAAATATTGAGTTTGAAAATATGAAGTTATCTTTAGAAGTTGACGTTTTAAAAATGTGTCTTCAATTTTTGAAACCAATGTCGACGCTGGGAAAGTCGTTTCCTTTTTTTTATAATTATCCTTTCTAAAGCCTTTGGATTAAGATGTGTTTTTTTGAAAAGGGTCGGCTTGAGTGTCGACGGGGTTTAAAAGATTGATTTTATGATGAGCCAATTGACCAGAGCCGCCAGTTGGTATATTTGAAATGGATGTACCAACTCATCCAAAAACTTGGCTCATATGTGACTCCGAATTAATTGGTCTGCAAACCAAGATTCATAAAGTTCAGGAGATTGCTTAAGCGATGGGAAGGTGTTAGGCACCCCCCGACTTTCGTAAAAACACGGTTACCACTATCTTAATGTTTTCCTGTCCATTAAATCTTAAAATGTGTGTATGCGCGCGCGTGTGTGCCTATGAAAATCGTTGGAATGCTTTATTTTCAAAAATACTTCAAAAATCTCGTTGACCCTATGCACGAAGGATTCGATTCGTTTTGAAAAGTTCATTTTTAAGCTTTCATTTTGATAACAAAATCTTTAATGATGACATTTATAAAATAAGATTTTCGAATCCTTCGTCAAATAGGAATGGAGCTCATCCGATACTTTCGATTTTATTTTAGCCTACACGTGATCTAATATCCTACTTTGATTGATTTTATGAAAATCTTCATCTTTTCATTCCAAAATCCATTTTTCATGTCGAAAAGGAAAATCAAGCATTAAAATAGCGTTGAGGCTATTCATGGGCATGTGAGTCATCCAGATAACCCCAAACGCGCCCACAATCGCACATTTCATTATCACGGGGCCTTAAACCTGATTTTCGACTCTATTTCGTTTTAAGACCCGAAAATTACATATTTATAATACAAATGCATTGTTGTGACTACATAAGCTTAAAATCGTCCATCTTCGAAATTTGATCGAAATGATCTCTCTCCTAGGCTCACAACCTAACAATGTCACAAGGCAAGCAATAACAATAAATCTAACGGGGAAACATAATAAACTAGTTTAACACCCAAAATGATAATAAACGATAATAGAAATCTAAACTAACAATAGATCCCAAATAGCGCAAAATGGACATCCTCGGGTGATTAGGAGGGAACATTGTTCATTAGGAACCCTCGTTAATCACCTTAATCCAAGGATCTATGTAAACATGCTAAGAAAACTACATTTAATCCATCCAATAGCAACAAAATCAATATTAAAAAAACACAATAAAATACTATAAAATGGGATTTTAACCTTGTAAAACTCTCAAGAACTCTTGGATATTTCAATAACAATGTAAGACACAAGATGTGGGATACATTGAAGTAAAAAGAAAGACAAAATCAAGCCATTGGTGGCTAACCCATAGCTTTTTCTCACTAAACTCCCGTTTTCTCTCTCTATTTTTTCCTTCTTTTTCCTTCTTTTTTTGCTCTCGGCTGCAACAATGGCGTTGTATAGCTGACTAAGAGCAGCCGCAGTCGCAGATGCATCTGCGGCTGCCTGCTGTGGCCGTCCGCGCCGAAGCCTCGGCTGCCGTGTGTTTCCTCGAGCCACAAAAAATGCCACTTGTCCTTGGTCGCAGATGCATCTGCGGCTGTCTAGCTTCCTTTTCTCGATTTCCGTGTCACGCAGTCTTAAATCGTCATTTTTTGCTGCATTATTTCGGAAGGTTGTTACTTGATATAAAAATTGCTCTTTGTGCTTGACTTCCAAGGGGCGCTGGCCCCTCACACCCCCGCCACGCCAGCTCACCGGCGAGCTGGGCAACCGCTCGCTCACTGGGGAGTGAGACCCCCGACTATCGTAAGCGTAGTAGCCATTAGTCGTCTTTTGTGATCAAATCAGATTCTTCTGGATCAACTGTTTGCCTTGCCTTAAGTAACCTGATGCTCGTTGTTCGTTGTGGCGGCTTTGACCGTAAGTCGTTGGGGTGGCTTCGTGTTGGGGTCCACCTTCCTTTTCGCATGTCGGGTCAAGTGACGATTTTGCCCTCCTGCCAAGGTTAGTAGAGAAGTTCAAAATTTGGGTGTCTACAATCAAGGAAGTATAAAAAATTTCAATATTCTTAGTAATAATTTTAAAATAAAAATAACTTTTTGAATATTAAATATTATTTTAGAATATTTGTCTATGTGTACGAACATATGCAAAATCAGGGACGGATCCAAGCTTTGGCATATCTGGGCAAGTGTCCCTGCAGCCGCCGACTGACTATTTCGGCCATTACTTGTCTACTTCTTCTTCCGGCAACTAAGTGCCCCCGACAGCCAGAGGCGGAATTAGGAGCGGGGGCAACAGTCACGGCGGCATGGCGGTGATGCTCGGGAAGCTAGTTTGGGTCCGGGTTGTTGAAACGCAACAGAACGAATGATGCATAATCAAACGACGGTGATCATTAGATTGCGTGCGGTGCTCGGTGGTGGAATCGGCGAAGATGATTTTTCATGTGTTTGGAGAGAGAAATTAATAAAAGGGGAAAAGAGAGAAATGGGAATGGATTGGTTTGGCTTTAATACAAGTAGAAGATGGTTGTGTGTTAATTGGATTGAAATGTATATAGATATGGTAGCTTTTTAATAATAATAAAAAAAGAGGATTTGAGTTATCAATTAAATGATTATTATTATAATATCAATAATAAATGGAAAAAAATATTTATCAAATGTGAATTACAATTAACGTTAAAAGCATAAGCGATAAAATAAAATATTAATAAATGGGTCATTTTTTTATATTTTTTCATCACATGTTAGTATTTAATATCAATATAAATTTATCTTTATATATAACAATACTCATAATAAATCAAGTCTCATGTAATGAAAGAAATATATCTTGAGTAAAAATAATGCATCTTAAATCGATCTAAGATAAGTTATATTAGGTCAATTTCAATATAATATTATTTGATTGTCAACTTACTAATTTAATCATGCAAATGTAATAATGAAGTATGTAAAAATATGAAATTATGTAAAAAATTGTTTGATTTGAAGTTATGCATCAATAACTTTATTACAATAGAAATTACTTAAATCTAAGCTGTTGAAATATATATTTATATACAAACTATATACACTATTATAAAAATAATATTTCAATACCTTAAATCAAACGAAAATTTATATAATATTTTCTTTTTGCATTCTCATATTATTCGTGCAATTAAATTAATAAGTTGACGATCAAATAATATTATATTGAAAGTAATTTAAGATAACTTATCTTATTTGATTTAAGATATCTTTTACACATAAATTTTCTTATAAATATAAAAAGTGTATCTTAAATTCAAAGATCACATATCCTAATCTTCCCGATACCTGGTTGCTGACAAAATATTCGAGTTCTGTTTGTGTATCTTAAATAAAAATTTTGCTTGTATATTTAGTCTTTATCAAAAAAATATTTTTGATATAAAAGGTGCTTACGTCTACCTTTACTTCTATTTTTATTTTTATTTGGGGATGAATGATTGTATTGCCATCTACTCTAGCATAAACTCGTCGTGGACAATTGTAGTTTGTATAATTTTTTTTTCATGAATGATATTAGTCTCGTTAAAACTTTATCCCGACTGAAAAAAATTCTTGGATCCGTCCATGTGCAAAACCTTAATTTTCAAAACGTAAGACACGTTTTGCAGTTAATGGAATGTAAAATTACAAAACAATTTTTTTAAATATATATATATCCAAACTGAACATGTTGCGATCAGGATCTGAAGTAATAGGGAGTGAATATTATTTAGATGAATAAGACGAGCTAACCAACAAAAACGATGGAGTAGAATATCTTCTCGATTGTGATAGTATATTTCACTAAGACGGGCATCTACCTGATTCAAACAAATATACTCTCCATACCGGACATGTGAAATGTTTTCATTTCTGTCACAATTTTCTCTGAAGGGATGTGTTCAAGATGGCAAAAGTGAGAGTAAATAACTTCAGAGGTGATATTAACGGGATAAAAGAAAGAGGATTAATATATATTGTTTACTTTTAAAAATATATCATATAAATAATAGCAAAATACTACTTAAACTCAAATGTTTATACTTACTTTTTAATAACAATAACTTATTAGAAATTTAGAATTACCCCAAATGATCTTAACAAATAAATTATTCTTTCTAAAATAATATTATCTAAATAATAATAAAATTATATATCAACTTGAATAATTAGAATTTTAATAAAGTTTCACAGACATGTCACTGCAATATATAGGTAGATCGTACAAATGTTTCACCTACCATTAATGTGGCTATCTTTATTTTTTACAACATTTTGAGGAAGATAATATAATATATCTTTATTAATATAACATTTTTTTTATTAAGTCGATGATGTTACTTTTCAATCGTACCTCAACTTTTCGTGACTGACTTTGATATTTCATTAAACTTTAAGGAGGTTATGTTTATTTATAAAATATATATTTGAAATTAAATTATTTATATTAATTTAAAATTATTTTTAATTTTTTTATCTTATGATGAAAAATTATTAGTCCATTCATGTTGAAATATTAGTCTCATAAAATCATTTAATAACTTAAAATAAAAAGAACTATTAATCCCAAATTCATCATGAGATTATATAATCCCTTATAAATAACCTTAAGAATGATAAAAAAAAATAGTCCATAGACTATTTAAAGGACTATTAATCCCTCATCATGGGATAAAAAAGTCGAAAATAGTTTTAAATTAATACAAATAATTCAATCTCAAATATACATTTTACAAACAAATATAGCCCAGATGTTTCCGTTTGAAGAATATAATGGATTAATTATTCATAGACAACGGGTGTAAACCGTTTCAAAAAAATAATTAGAAAAGGAAAAAGAGAACTCCATTTGACGCAAACTATCGATCAAACTACTTTTATATTCTTCAACAACAAAAAATCACTTACAAATATTAAAGAGTGAATTTTATTTAATACTCTACTTATTTTAAAATATAAAATTATTTTTAATTTTTTAAAATCAATTTAACTAAAAGAATTTTTAAACTTAAAATTAATATGAATTCTTTAATTTGATTTTAGTTAATACATACAATAATGAATATTTTAAATTATCAAATACTATTCATTATAAGACTAAATAAATTGTCTTAGTTTTGTATTTGACAATATCTCAAATTAACTTTTTTAAATTAATTATATTCTTATAATTTAAAAAAAAATATATATATATATATATATATATATATATATATATATATATATATATATATATATTTAACTTTAAAATAATATCTATCAATTAATAGCGAGAGCATGATGATAGAACTATAACTATTAAAAAAAATGTGCATTTTATATTATCATTGTTAGGACATGGAAGTAAGCCCAATACACAAGGCCGAAATATCTTGTATGGTCATGAAGTCCAAGTGGCCTACATAGTGACCAAGGCCGAATGGCGCTCTCTCTCTCTCTCTCTCTCTCTCTCTCTCTCTCTATATATATATATATATATATATATAGTTACACGAGATTATCATTTATAACCAATGAAAACGTACAGTCTCCTTTAAAAGGAATGCAAACAAACTAAAAAGAAGAAACGTGAGACCGATCTAAAAGAGAGGAAAGTAATCTCAGCCCAGATAAGTTGAGTTTTTGTATTAATTAGAAAGTATAAAAGGGGCATTGTAGGTATAGCTTCACTTCCTTGGCCAATCAATGTCATAGATCTCAGGGAGTTGAGAGAACTCGTTTGTTAGAATGAGTAAGGTCATGCCATGTTGGTAGTTCCTCGATCGTAAATCCATAATAAGAATTGCTCGATGCTCGCTTAGTTCATTGTTCCAATTCTAATCTAATAGGAAGTCTGGTTGTCGTTGGTGGCAGCCATCTAGATCCCTCAACTGTTCCTACGTTGTTGGTAGGTCTTGTCGATTGATAAATTTGGTGCTAGGTTTTTTTTAGAGTGGATGGCTCCGATTATATATATATATATATATATATATATATATATATATATATATATATATATATATATATTATTGTTAGGATATAGAACTAAGCTCAATACACAAGGCCCAAATATCTTATATGGTCATGAAATCCAAGTGGCCCACATAGTGATCAAGCCCAAATGGTTCTCTCTCTCTCTCTCTTTCTTTCTTTCTCTCTCTCTCTCTCTATATACATATATATATAAGGCTAAAGTAAACTTTGATCGAACAATATTTCTCATATATTGTTAATACCTTAAAATGTTTGTACCAATTATCATGTTGGAGAGTTTTTCTAGGAATTACAGTCATCGATCACTGATTTGTTAGCATGTCCATGCGACATTTATCCGACGACGACATCGTAGAATAATATGGCGTTAACAAATGTTAAGATATGAAACTAGGCCCGACACAAGGCCCAAATATCTTGTATGGTCATGAAACTCAAGTGCCCCACATAGTGACCAAGCGCAAATGGCCATCTCCCTCTTTCTCTCTCTCTATATATATATGGTACAAAGGTAAGGTAAAGGTAAGTTTTGATTAAGTTTTCTCAGTCTCTATAATACAGTCCTTCAAATATTGTCAATGTCATAATTGTGACACCCCCAAATCTGGGCCCACACAGCCCAAACTTGAGTTGTCAAAAGACTACAACAAAATTATTACAAAGTAGTACAACGTTCAACAATACAGTGTATAATAATACACAACTAAGTATTCACTATTATTATCACACTATTTTACAACACGTGAAGACGGTAATAACTATCCCTCGGACTCTCACTCCATTCCCCGGCTAGACCCAGCTACATTCTCATCTCCTGTTGAAAAACAATGGAACAAAAGAAAGGGTGGGCTCAAATAGCCCAGTAAGAAATATCATGACTAAGATAATGACGAATAAATTATCATTAGCCTTCAACAGTTGAGTTCTTGATAGAATACAATAGACTATAAGGTTTATATCAAAAACTGCAGTTAAATTCTTGAACAATGTTCAGATCAATAATAGCAGCGGAATGAGCAATCTATTAGAAGAATAATGCAGACTATAATGTCCACTCGCTTCTCTTTTTAGTAAAAATATCATCAACTTTTATCATCTGAAATACCATTAGTCAAGATAATACAACTTCACAGTTCCTGGTCATAATCATACAGATCAACAGTTCGTCTTTGCACTATGGGCCAAAGACATTCAACATAACACCAACGGTCATGATTATACCAGATTCAGCCTTTGGTCATAATCATACCAACCAACAGTTCATCTTTGCACTACGGGCCAAAGAGAACATTCACCACGTGCCATAAAAGACACCGAACAGATGTATCTCCTTTAACCTAGTATATCGCCTTTAACCTATCATCTGTTCAACAATTATATCACATATGTGCCCCCGGCCACAGATATTCACAACAGCTTGATTATTGATGATTAATACAAATAACAGTGATACAAATAATGAACAGAAGAACAGGATAAACAATAAGTATCAGAAGTTTACTTTGTGCAGATTCAAACAATGTCCAAATTGTCAACATGATGTGGAGTGAAATTTAAAAATAATATTCAAAATCCACAGTTCAGAATAACGGTTACAGGTCGATAGAAAGGTTCAGAAAATAGGAAGGTTCAGTTGAAATACTGAAGTTCAACTATTATGGAACATATAATATTTTCAGGAATTATAGAAGCAATAGTTCCATAATAAGTTTTGATTTAGGAGTATGAAAGAAAATAATATTCCTTACCGTAGCAGGTTTGATTAACAAAAGGTGAAGGAAATTAATATCCCTTACCATATTAAGTTTAAATAATGGAAGATGAAAAAGATGGTATCCTTTATGAGTATAAAGGAAAATGATATCTCTTACGAATATGAAAGAAAATGATATTACAAACGAATATGGAATAAAAGTGTCATGTGATAATTCGTGTAGACAAATTATTTCCACACGAGACAAATAAAAAGGGTTATTCACCAACAGGCGGTAATCCGCGACGTAAGGTTATTCCCATCAATTTGAATACGAAGAGTTATTTACCAAACAGGCGGTAATCCTCGCCGTAAGGTTATTCCCACAATTTAATACATGAAAATAAATGGCACAAGAAAGAACGTAATATCCATTTATGATGATGAAAAGAATGATACCCCTTACCGTAGTAAGTTAGAATATGAAAGAAGATAATGTTCCTTACCTTAACACGTGTCTGGATATTGATTTAAATGAGGTTGATCAACCTATATATTTATAATAAAATTAGTAATTACCACATATAAATTTCAAGGTGTATGATAATTTATATATTATGAACTATCAAAATTATATATATTTAACATAATTTTTGTAGTATAATATAACTACTTTAAAATAGTTTTTAAAATAATATTCCAAAATAAATCTTTCAAAGAAAGCTTTTAAAAATGAATCTTCTCAGAGAAGAGTCTTCTAAGGGAAGATTTGTGAATACCGTGAAAAATAGGAATTTATGAAATTACTACTCTTTAATAAAAGACTTACTTGAAAAATTCCTGCATTCCTTTTGGCTTTCAAACACTCAAAATAACCTTACAATTCTCAGAGAAAACTCATAAAATTCTTATAGAAAGATTTTATGTTTTAGGTGTAATTTTTCTATTCAGCTGAGCAAACTATTTATAGGAGAAATAAGGGTACTATGCGTGTGGTAGGTGGCAGCAGTACAGTAGGTGCGCATGCCAATCTTATTTTTCAAAAGTGGCAGCGCAGTCGGCTGCCACCAACTCCCCAAATTCTGAATTTGTTTCTCATGTGGCCCCCACAGAGGGCCCACATGTTTACTATTCCAAATAGTAAAAATTAATTAATAAATTTTTTTTTTAAAATTTAATTATTTATTCTTCCTGTAGATCCAACAATAAAATAATGCTACAACAATAATTCAACAATAATGTAATGAACATGTTACATATTATTATTAATTTAATAATATAAATTACAGTGTATTTGCTACAGTGACAATTATTAGATTCAATAATTTTAACTACAGTGCACCAACAATTATTGAGTCAATGATATGAAATACAGTGTAATGACAATTATTAAATCAATAATGCAAAATACTGTGTAACAACAATTATTGAATTGATAATATAAAATATTATGCAATAACAATTATCGATGAAATGATGCGTAACAGTTACGGTGTCAATTATCAGACCAATAATATGAGACACTGTGCAATATCGTGTGCTACTGTAGAGTACCGCGTGCTACAGTAAAATATCATAAATTACCGTATGCTACTATTCTTTTATCACTGGTATTTTAACAGTTAACACCGTTGACTATTTTTATTTAAAAATGTTACTTCTGTCGTTTTCTATATCCGACAAATATTTCGCTGTGGGGTCCACCAATAATTTGTTATTTCGGCACCGTCGTACGGCACGAATATTCCCCGACCAGACGAATATTCCCCGACAAAGCGAATATTGTCCGACAAAATAAAATTTATACATAACATCCTTAACTTTTAACTTTATCGATTTAACTACTTACTGTTTCAGAAAAATATATATGAAAAATTAAATTTTATATTTCATAAAATTCGGGGTCTTACAATAATATTCTATAATTTTGTCATTGGATAAACGTGGCTTGCACATGCTAACAAACTGATGACCGACGCCTGTAGCCATCGAGAAAATTTTCCAACGGAAGAATTATTACAAATATTTTAAGATATTAACAATATTTGAGAAACATAGTATTCTAGATAGCGAGAAAACTTAATCAAAGCTTACATTAGCCTTACCTTTGTTCCATATATATATATAGAGAGGGGGGGGGGGGGGGGGGGGGGGGGAGCCATTTGGGTTTGGTCACTATGTAGGCCACTTGGACTTCATGATCATACAAGATATTTGGAACTTGTGTATTGAGTCTAGTTCCATATCCCAACAATCATTATTAAAAATAAAAACACTTTTTATAGAATCAAAAAAAATGAGAAATAAATTTGTTGGAACACAAGAAATATTATATCATGACTCATGAGCTCTTACATGCATGGTTATTAAAATCATATAGGACCTGTCGGTCAAACCAATTAAACCATAAATCGAAATTTTAACCGATTCGGTTTTATTAAAATATCACGTACACAAATAGATCACTCAAAATCGTGAAAATTGTCAAATTTTTTAAAAATTCAAAGAACCGTCCAATTTTTATTGAGTCATTCCGATTTTGCACAAACATTCAAAAAGTTATATTTGTCCCTTTTAAAGTCTTTTATTTTTTTGAAATATAAAAGGTTATTCATGTAAAACTACAATTTAATTATAAAATTGTAACATGATAATTGTGATGAAGTATACCTCTATAAGAGTATAAGTTGTTGGAGATTTTGATATTGGTATTTTCAAAATCATTCATAAGAGTAATATTTTTTTACATTACAACAATATTTTATGAAATTTACTTTATATGTGAGTTTGTTTATTTTGTTTTTTAATGGATACTTATTAGATATATTAGAACTTCTTATTATTGTTTTAAAAATACTTGCACTTGGAAATGGCCTATAATTGACATAGGTGGGCAATTTTACTTTTAGTTTGTTATTTTAATTTACATTTACATTATGATTAACTAGTCTATAAATAGATACTAGATATATATTATTTAACAAAATATAATATTTTTATCATATAAAATATTATTTATTTATTTTAAAAAAAATTAGCTCAAGTTTAATCACCAATTAAACCGATTGACCCACTAAACCGTTTAATCATGGTCTTGACCGATTTAGTATCCGGTAAATTCTGACGAGTATGCTTACATGTGTAGGTCTGATCTAGATAAAAACAAGCAAAATACAATAGTATAGCATGCTTAATTAAACTTTTCAATATGGTATGATAACATGCTTATGGAATCCTTGAATCGGGCTCAATATTGCATTCTATAATCAAGCCTTAAAATAATGCTAAAATTACTAACGAAAAATATATTCGGGATGTATATCTGTCCCTCGGCTTTAAAATAAATTGGAAAATAAATTTATAATTGTATTATTTTACGTAGCTAAATTTTTGAAACATTAAGAAAATAAAATTAAAAATGAAATTAAAAATGAAAAAGGTGTATTCACAAGTCCTCACTTTTCAAGTGGGCAGTGTGTGGTGGTGTACTTTGTATCCTAAAGTTCTATATACAGTGTACAAGGTATCATATTACTCCTATAAAATAAGTGAGATACAATTATTACTAGTGAAGTCTAATTTAATTTTAATTTATAAGTAATTATAAAGTTACTCAAAAATGATTGGATATGTTTTTAGAGTAAAGGGCACTAATTGTATGATTAGTGGAATTCTAGCTAAAGTGAAGATTGATTTGCCGCACACCATAAACTAGTCTAACTTTTAGACAAACAATGTAAATTTTGTGTTTTATGTGTGAATTTTTTTATTTTATATTTTTCTATACAATTTTTTTTTTCTCTCCATTGTCATTCTCTAACATGTACATCACGTGGACCATAATAAAAAATATTAAAATATAAAATTGTTCCTTTGATTTGTATTATTTTTGTAAAATTCTCTCTTGAACATTTTTTTTGGCAAAACTCTCCTTCCAGTTTGTATTATTTTTGCAAAACTCTCCCTCAAATCTTTTTTTAGGCAAAACTCTTTCTCTAAGATGTATTAATTAGACAAAAGAGACTCTTGTATCTTTATTTCATTTTTTTGTGATGTTTATTTCCTATTTTGTAATTAAATATGTAATTAAATAAATGACTAATTAAATATGTGAACTAATTAAACGACTAATTAATTAAATAAATAAATAAAATTAAATATTTTAACTAATTAATTAAATAAATGACTAATTATGTGTTTCCTAATAATATTAGTTTAGTTAAAAGAAAAGAGTGCTAATTCTCAAAAAACCGTTCATATAAAAACAAAAACTATTATTGTTAATAAAAGAGAAAAGTAGAATAAATCCCTACTTAATTAGATGCATGTCGAATTCAATTAAGATTATCCAGAATAATAAAAGTTAGGATAAATCGTTTTTAGGCATCCCAACCATGTAACCTTTAGTCTACTATTTGGTTTTTAAGCTTCAACATGGAAAGAGATATTACATATACTGCTGAAAAGAATTTAAAAAAAAAAAACAGGTGATATCATACTCAAACGACTAAGACTAAAAAAAAGGTTCACATATTTAATTATTCATTTATTTAATTATATATTATTTATTTAATTATATATCATTTATTTAATTATAAAATAAGAAATAAACTTCACATAAAAAAATTAATAAAATAAAGATATAAAGATCCCTTTTGCCTAACTAATTGATAGAGTTAAATTATACGATATTTTTATGCCCTAATACTTAGTTTTTATATTTATTGTGTGCTTAAATGTTTAATTATTTAGTATATTTTGGTTTTAATATGTTTTATAGGATTTTAGTTAATTTAGGCAATTTTATAGTACTTTTATATTTCTTTTTATTTATGTGTTTTTATTTATTTTAGGTCTTTTATTTATTATTACGTGTTTTTAGTATTTTTATATTATTTTTATTTATTTTTATATTTTATTTTGTAGGAAAAATAAAGCTTGGGGGCAAATCTGAAAAATTCGTAAAAGTCTGATGGAAAAACTGTAATTAACCAGCACTGATGGCAATTTGGTAATTTCCGGAAAAATGCTTCCGCGCATTGCGCGGAAGACTTTGCAAAGCAGGAATTGAAACGACGCCGTTTTGGCGTGAACGGAACAGCGGCCGCGCAATGCGCGCAAGAATTTTGAATCAGCACCGGATGGAAACGACGTCGTTTTGTTGAAGGTTACGGAAAAAATAAAAAAGTCGCGCAATGCGCGGGGAGGCAGCTGACGTCATCCATGCGCGGAAGCCGCGTTGACTTGGTCAACGGCGCGTGTAAGGGGCGTTTGGCTGGGCAGAATTGGAGCAAAACGGGATTATTTTAGATTTTTGCTACTTTTTGATTCTAAATTGGATTTTAATTCCAACTAGGGTTAGGATAATAATTATTTTTCTTTTTCTTTTATTTTTAATTGTAAATCCTATTAGGGTTTGGACAAGTTAGAGGCCTATAAATAGAGGGTCAACCTCTCATTATAGATTGTAAGCTTTTGGGAGTTCTTTCTTCTACTTTCTTGGATAAAGCTTTTCAACTATTGGAGATTATTTTGAAGAATGTCAGGCTAAGTTTTTATTTTCAGTTCCAAAGGGATGTTGAACCTTATTTTTAATTAATGTTTTAATTGAGTTTTATTATTTATTCCTTCATGCATGAGATTTATTCTTGATAATCTGTTTTAATTGTTCTATGATATTTGCTTGATTAATTTGATAATGGCCTGTTAAGTTAATCAATAATTTATCATATGCTAGATTAAGATTTAATATTAAGCAAACGATATTTTATCTGATCATAAGTAGCGATTAATAATATTTAATTGTGGTCAAACTTTTGAATATTATTATGATTATCAAGATGGCAAGTTAAATGGTCCGCGATGTTGAGATTGTTGCTTGGAATAATCTAATTCTCTAATTTTTAATGCAACTGTTATATTAAATCTAGACTGATAGTTCTAGGTTGTATGATAGTTAGGGTCTTTTGTGAGCGATTGCTGCATTAGATTTATAATTTGAGGAGGATTTCGGGTAGCTTGGCGATTGTCGGTTATCTAGGATTATTAATTTCAATTGAAGGAAAAGATAATAATAACTTGATTAATTTGTTAATTAAAAGAAGGGGATACTGAACTAAAGAACTGAAGTTTGTTTCAATTGATTTTTCTAATATTTATTTATTATTCAGTTTTATTTGTTTATTTGAATTTTAATTAGTTAATAATTAATTCCAAACCCCCCATTTAATTAGATATTTTTGAAAACATTAGATTTATTAAAACAATTCACTCTCTGTGGGTTCGACTCTTACTTTCACTACTACATTAATAATTTTTTAAAAGTAAGATTTTATTTTTGGTTGCTTGCGACAGCTTTCCAAATTTTGGCGCCGTTGCCGGGGAGTGTTTTGCTTTAATTTTTCTTTTGTTTTCTTTGTAGTTTATTTTTCTAGTTTATTTATTTATTTTATTTTTGTTTTTCATAGTTTAATTGAGTGTGCAGGTGAAGGAGAAAATCATGGCTTGGAACCAAAACGATGATTATTTTAATGCGGTAAAAATTTCTTCTCTTCAACAACAAGTTGATGAACTAACTTCTGCTATCTATGCATGGGCTGCAGGTAGATGACAACTAATGAAGGCTTGTAGGATTTGTTCCATAGTAGGACATCCAACGGAGTTGTGTCCAATGTTTCGAGAGGAGTCCTACGGACAAGTAAATGATGCAAATGGTTTCCTTGGACCGCAAGGGAACTATGATCCTTATTCAAACACGTACTACTCAGAATGGTGGGATCGTCCAAATTTCAGCTATGGGAATCCACAAGTGCACCAACCTGCAAGTAAACATTGGCCAGATTACCAACCGTTCAATCAAACATATCCCAACGATCAAGAACAGGACCAATCTTCTAACTCTAATTTGTCTTTAGAAGATATGTTTAAACATTTTATGACTGATGCTTTGCAATTTCAACAGGAAACAAATGAGAATATTCAGCGTATAAGTATTCAAGTGGAACAACTGAAAGTTGCGGTCAGTCAATTGGAGGTGCAAAGTGTTGAAGAAGTACCATCTCACACAATGGTGGATTACGAGGAAGATGACAATGAAATTGTGTTGAGCAGTGGTAAAGATGAGGGAACTCCAGCAACAACGACAGACAATGAAAAGAAAAATCTGGAAGAGGCCATTACGCATAGCTTGGGATTGACGAAAGAAGAAGAAGCAATTGAGCCAAAACAAGATTTGAAGAGGGCTACGGATTCATTAAATTCTTTGTCATTGATTTTAAATAAATTTGCAGAACTTTTCAATCCATTACCTGTTACTCAAAATAAATTTTTACCTTTTATTTTGCAGGATTTCATTCTGGAACAATCATACCATGCAAAGACGAGATGTAATCTACCTATGAGGAATGTTGTGATGGATGGAGTACGCAGCATACATGAAATTGGAGTGACGTAGTGGTTTGGCCTGTTGTCGAGCCAATGACAATAAATAAAGGCGCTGCTTGGGAGGCAACCAAATAAATCAGATTTGCATTTCTTTCCCTTTTTCTTTTAATAGTTATTTGTGCTTATTTCTTTGCATTATAGTTTACATTGGGGACAATGCAAATTTTAAGTGTGGGGGAAGGGATTTAGGATATTTATTTTATTTTTAGGAAATTTTTGTTTTATTTATTTATTTTTATTTTTATTTTTTTTATTTTATTTTTAGGTCAATTTTAGAAATTTTATTTTAGAATTTTGTGGGTAAATTCACTGCAAACCCTCACGAGACAACACTCGTCTACTTGGGGTTTAAAGGCTTGTTGCACGTGCTAAGTGTAACCATGTTTCCTACGAAAATGGGTAGTTAGTTAATTTTTTTATTATTTTTTATTTTTATTTAGGATTGAGTCACTACTTGAGCAATGAGTTAATTGGATTTTAATTTTTAGCCAATAATAAAAAAAATTATTTTTATTTAATAACTCTTGGAAAAAGGATAAATTTTTGCTTAGTTTGAATTTTAACTTTTTATTGATTATTACTTTGTTTGAGATCTTTAAAATTTTTATGCACTTATATCCATTTGTTTAATTAAGCTAGTTTTAATTTGGAGAAAGTTTAAATGGTTATATGCTTATGAAAGATATTTTTGAACTCTATATCTTATTTGATCATTATTTGAAGTGAAATATAAGACAAAATGTAATTTGGAGGAGATGATTTAGGTAATTTTTCTAGGATTATTATTGAATAAGAAAAAAAAATCTTGTGGTGGGTTGAGATGGAGCGTAAAACGCACTACTCATAAACACATAAAAAAACGAGATGGAGCATAAAACGCACTCGCTGGTGAGATGGAGCATAAAATGCACTCACCGTGGAAAAAAAAATGAAGAAGAAAGAAAATGGGATGGAGCATAAAATGCATCCATTAAAAGAAAAAAATTGAAAAAATATTTGAAAGAAAAAATTGATAATCCTAGTATGTTTCATTGATTAAAAACCTTTTGATCTTCTGATTTATATTTGTCTGTATTAGCTGAAAGTGATAAGAAAAATAAGTATTTTGAGTTTATTGTATATCTTTTATAAGGTAATTAATAACCTAAACTTATCCGAGTTTTGATTAGTTTGATACATTTGGATTCACACACACACAAAAGATCTTGAGTAGAGTAAGATTAATAAATATGTTAAAGTTCTAAATTTTGCATGGTTTTGAAACTTTCTTTGAGTTATCATTTAAAAATCCTTGAGACTGATGTTGAAATTTATATTGATCTATTGCTCAAGTAAGTTGTTTAGTTATTAGTTTTATTTTTATAGTTTTTATTTTTGTTTTGCCCGAGGACGAGCAAAAAGCTAAGTGTTGGGGTATTTGATAGAGTTAAATTATACGATATTTTTATGCCCTAATACTTAGTTTTTATATTTATTGTGTGCTTAAATGTTTAATTATTTAGTATATTTTGGTTTTAATAGGTTTTATAGGATTTTAGTTAATTTATGTTAATTTAGGTAATTTTATAGTGTTTTTATATTTCTTTTTATTTATGTGTTTTTATTTATTTTAGGTCTTTTATTTATTATTATGTGTTTTTAGGATTTTTAGTATTTTTATATTATTTTTATTTATTTTTATATTTTATTTTGTAGGAAAAATAAAGCTTGGGGGCAAATCTGGAAAATTCGCAAAAGTCTGATGGCAAAACTGTAATTAACCAGCACTGATGGCAATTTGGTAATTTCCGAAAAAATGCTTCTGCGCATTGCGCGGAAGACTTTGCAGAGCAGGAATTGAAACGACGCCGTTTTGGCGTGAACGGAACAGCAGCCGCGCAATGCGCGCAAGAATTTTGAATCAACACCGGATGGAAACGACGTCGTTTTGTTGAAGGTTACGAAAAAAATAAAAAAGCCGCGCAATGCGCGGGGAGGCAGCTGACGTCATCCATGCGCGGAAGCCGCGTTGACTTGGTCAACGGCGCGTGTAAGGGGCGTTTGGCTGGGCAGAATTGGAGCAAAACGGGATTATTTTAGATTTTTGCTACTTTTTGATTCCAAATTGGATTTTAATTCCAACTAGGGTTAGGATAATAATTATTTTTCTTTTTCTTTTATTTTTAATTGTAAATCCTATTAGGGTTTGGACAAGTTAGAGGCCTATAAATAGAGGGTCAACCTCTCATTATAGATTGTAAGCTTTTGGGAGTTTTTTCTTCTACTTTCTTGGATAGAGCTTTTCAACTATTGGAGATTATTTTGAAGAATGTCAGGCTAAGTTTTTATTTTCAGTTCCAAAGGGATGTTGAACCTTATTTTTAATTAATGTTTTAATTGAGTTTTATTATTTATTCCTTCATGCATGAGATTTATTCTTGATAATCTGTTTTAATTGTTCTATGATATTTGCTTGATTAATTTGATAATGGCCTGTTAAGTTAATCAATAATTTATCATATGCTAGATTAAGATTTAATATTAAGCAAACGATATTTTATCTGATCATAAGTAGCGATTAATAATATTTAATTGTGGTCAAACTTTTGAATATTATTATGATTATCAAGATGGCAAGTTAAATGGTCCGCGATGTTGAGATTGTTGCTTGGAATAATCTAATTCTCTAATTTTTAATGCAACTGTTATATTAAATCTAGACTGATAGTTCTAGGTTGTATGATAGTTAGGGTCTTTTGTGAGCGATTGCTGCATTAGATTTATAATTTGAGGAGGATTTCGGGTAGCTTGGCGATTGTCGGTTATCTAGGATTATTAATTTCAATTGAAGGAAAAGATAATAATAACTTGATTAATTTGTTAATTAAAAGAAGGTGATACTGAACTAAAGAACTGAAGTTTGTTTCAATTGATTTTTCTAATATTTATTTATTATTCAGTTTTATTTGTTTATTTGAATTTTAATTAGTTAATAATTAATTCCAAACCCCCCATTTAATTAGATATTTTTGAAAATATTAGATTTATTAAAACAATTCACTCTCTGTGGGTTCGACTCTTACTTTCACTACTACATTAATAATTTTTTAAAAGTAAGATTTTATTTTTGGTTACTTGCGACAGCTTCCCACTAATACATCTTGGAGGGAGAATTTTGCCTTAAAAAAAATTGAGGGAGAGTTTTGTAAAAATAATACAAACTGAAGGGAGAGTTTTGCCAAAAAAAAGTTTGAAGGAGAGTTTTACAAAAATAATATAAACCGGAAGGGCAATTTTGCATTTCAGTCCAATAAAAAATAACAATATGTACTAGCCTTTTACAACAGGATAGAAATGCAAAGTTAAGTTGAATATCTTTTTCTATTTTAAAGCCCTGATTTTTGAGAGTTTTGTTACACGTTCAATGAAATCCATCAACAGTAAATAAGACCATGAAAAAATTACTATAATCTTTAACCTCACTTGAAGGAGAAAATAGCTGGCAAATCTAATTATGCTCCTAAGTGAAGAAGAAATTAAGAAAACTGACATTTTTCATCACAACCTGGCCAATATAAAAAAAAGTATAAAGCTTGCTAGCTACCCGCATTGAGTTATAAAAAGAGTACATCGGTGCACTAGTAGTATACCAGTATCTCATTGACTGCCTTCCTCTGGTATTATCCTTTCAAAAGATTCATGATATAAATCTCACAGCAGATAAAAGATTCATGTTCGTTTCTCTTACTATTTAGATCCAAGCAACATGGATTTTATGTTTTTATTTTATTTTATCAAACAAATCTGCAGATAATTTGGAATAGAATTAGATAAACTTGTTGACCTGCCTAGAAACAGCAAGGAAATAGTAGTATCATTCTTAAAATCAATTATCAACAACATTTTTAGTAACACCATCAGCAAGATTACAATGATCCTTTCTGTCACTAGAATCCCTTTCAGGCTAGACAATGATCTACATAGGCATCATCGCCGTCTTCAGATGTTGAGCTAGCGTCTGTTTCCTTTTCGGGACAGTCAAGTTGCACGCATTCTTCAGCAACCGAGTCTGAATCATGACTCCTATTTGATGGGGTCAAGTCTTCTTTCTTCACAACGTTCAACACAATCCCATTATGAATCCTTTCAGGCTGCAAGAGGTCACCTTCACCCACCAAAATGCTAGAACTGCTCACCGCAGCTCTGTTTTGGATATCCCTTTGATCAATATCTGTTTCTGGGCTTCTATCTGGAGTCGACACCCTTAAGCTTTGATAATATGGATCCCTTGCCGCCATTTGAATTACGCTGTTGGGGTAAACCATTATTCCTCTGTTCATTTTAGAATCCATGTCCAAGTTTTGGACAAAGTCGATAAACTTATCGGCTGAAGTTGTCCTCATCAAGGGACCTCCAGACCTTGTCCAAGAATTGAGATCAGCACTCTCGGATTCACTGTCACTACCTTCGTGTCTGTTACGGTGGGTTCGCCAATTCTGGCCAGAGGGTCCCGTGGATCCGCCAATACCACCTTGATGGAGCGAGTTAGCAACATCTGCAACGAAGTCATCTTCAAGGGAGCCTGTTGAGTTCTCCCGCGCAATGCAGTTCCAAGAAGGAATTCTTTTGGAAGCGTTGAATCTAATTGTGCTGGATAAGCCATGAGAAGCAGCAGCCGATCTCTCAGCGCTCCTCTTTAGCCGACGCATGTGATTGAGTATTTGAACACACTCATCAAGCACTAGCTCGATCCCGCAGTTGGCCTTTATGGCTGAGAGCTTCTCCCAAGTGCACCTCCTGCCTTGGTTGGCTGCTTTGTGAAGCTCCGTATGAGATGGGTTCTGTATAATTTTGGAGTACTAAAACAAAAAATACCAAAGAATTTGTTACTCAACCACAATAAACATGATCCAAATTTACGTACCAAAACATGGAGAAACTGCAATATGAACAAAACTTAAGAAGTCTTTCATTTGATCCCTATGTCTTCAGATAACAAATGCATGATTTCATAAAAAGTAATTTCTTACAAACCTGAGCTAGAGTGGCAGGCATTACAACAGTGACATCACCCTCCCAATCTTGAGCAAACAGCCTGGCAAGTCCTCCTAAGGGAAAACCAAGCTCTAGTATCTGGTTGCATCTGTGTTTCACCTCCATCTCAACTAGATGGGCGAGCTGCATGGATAAAGTATTAACAAGATCAATTCTCATCTGTGTCTGCACTCACTCACTTACGGTTGTGCTCTTTTTAGGGAGAGATGGAAGCTCATTTATTATTATTGTTATACATATAAGTAGAGGGAAATTCATTTTAAATTTTTATTTTGGAGGTTAGGAAGGGGAGGAAGAGGATGAAGATGGAAGAGGAAGAGCGAGAGGGAGGGGGAGGGGAGTGTCGACAGAGTAGTGCAAACTTTTCCAGATTACCCTCTAGCAATAACGTCATCCAGCCAAGGGGAAAAGTATTCCATTTATACCACCGTTAATAATGTATAATGGTTCACAGAAGTTACAACTCATTAGGTCAAAAGAAAATAGATATATTTATTTGATAGTAAATTTGGCCACAAGGATGGGGATTGGAACCAGCGAGAAGAAAACTGATATATATAGTTTTAAGCATACCCTTTTAAATTTAATATATTATCTCATTATTTGCAGTAGGAGAACATAAGTGAAAAACTGATGTCATAAAAGTAGGATTTAATACTCGAGAAATATATGCTGGTTTTGCCAATTACAGTTGGCACCCCTGTTTAAGCTGCAGCAGATCATCAGAAGTTCAGAAACATGAATATATATATATATATATATAATTTGAATTAACACCGACTTGAACACAACCTATGAGCGACACACCCCCTTCTCTTTTCTTTTATCCACTCTATTATCCTCTTTTAATGTTTTTCCCTTTTTGCGTTTATGTGTGTGGAAGGGAAGGGAAGGGGAGGGGAGGGGAGGGGGAAAGAGAGCGAGAGATCATGGGGAAACATGAGATATAGTTAGTTGAGTTGATACTTTCACATGACATTTATATTAGATGTGAGAAAATGTAGATACAGGAAACTTCTGATTGAAGAATAAATATCAAGTAAAACACATACCTTGGCAGCGAAGTTGCCTCCATAAGCTCTCACAATTTCCTTCAGCCTCAGTAAAGGGGCAATATGAGGATTTGCCTGACTCACAATAAAATGATTGACATTGAATAGCTCTTTCAGTTGCATCATGGGTAAATCAATCTGCAAGCTACCATCCCTCCACCTACGTACAGATGCACTTGAACCCTCTTCTGGTCCCAAATGAAATGGAGGATGATAAGGAACAAACTCTCCACTTCTATCCTTCGCCATTAGTTCTTGAGCTTCAAAAAGACCAGGAAAGGCACAAGAGGCAGTTACTGCACTCCAAATTACAACATGAGGTGAAGTCAAGTAGTTAAGGCATCTAGGAGGTTCGTGCTTTCTTGGGGAACATACTGTGATCGCAAGAATTCGACCAGTCATGTCATAAGCTTCTTGGAATGTGAGATTATTTGTGAGATGCCTTAACATCATCTGCAATTGTCTGATATCATGGACTGCACCATGTGTCATAATTCTTTTAAAAACCACGAAAACCCCGCCCATCTTATCAAAAAACTCCAGAGAGCTCCAAGAATCCTCAAAAAAACTTTGGAGCTCAGGCCAGGACCTAGTAGCAACAACAGAACACATGATGGACCCCACACTAGACCCAGCAATTATACGGGGCATAAGCTTATGCTCTATGAATGTTTTAACCACTCCCACGTGGAATGCTCCTAGTGAAGCACCCCCACTTAAAAGCAACGCGGTCCTCCCAAAAGCATGCCTCGTCTCATGCATAAACGCTAGTTTCTCCTCCAACAAAAGCTCCTCCGAATCCGAGTCACAAACAATTCTCAACTGAGTTGAGACTTCATCAATGTATTCTTTTATGAGTCTGGGCACTTGAAGCCTCCCCTTGTGAAGCTCTGGGTTGCACATATTTCCAAGATTTCTAACCAAGTCAGCTCGCATGCAAAATATAATATCTCTTAGAGAACAATCTTGGCGACGGTGGCGAAGATCTTGAAGCTTATTCCTCACGAGTTCTTCATCATATAGGTCTGACTCATTCATTTTAGGGGTCTCTTTATCCAGCATCTTAGCAGCATGAGCCCATTCCTCATAGGTTAAGGCAGCTCTCGTCATATTCCTCCAAAATTTCCTCCGATAAGCCATTTCAGCACTCATATTTAAGTTGGTGCATCTTTTTAACATAAAAGCTATTAGTGTCACTATTACCAAAATCCCCTGTGGGTTGCGGGGATGAAGCCATGATATCATGGGTACCAAATAGTAAGTGACACTATTTTTAACTCTATGTGAGTATTCTAACACCATATGAAAGATTTGGTGCCTCAAGTGTGACATCGACTTACAAAATAGCACCCTGAAAGCAATTGTCCGACCAATGATTGTCGAAGGTCCAATTGAGAATGGATCAACACTGGCCTCATTACTTATATCCATATCTTAAGAAAAAGTAATTGTTCCCGAGATTTGATCTATCAAGGAGAGGGTATTATCATTGATTCTAAAAATTAAGTTTTGTACAACCCAGATTAAGTGTGCATCCTCTTGAAAAGGGAGGAAGATTAATATTGAATTATTTAGGCCTTGGTTGCTCTGGAAGTAATTAATGAACTGAATGCTTCTTATTAGACGAATTTAAACAAAAATGTTTGGAGAAAATTTATAGAGAATCAAAAGGAATCAAGAATATTCAACCAAAAGAAGGTCTCTTTTACAACTGTAATAAGCTCAATACAGAAGCATAAAAAACAACTAGAACTTAAAACAGCCCACTGTAAAAGAAACAGATCCTAACCTCTTAGTTTCAAATGAGTTCTGCAAAAGTTCAGCTCAAAGCCAATGTCACACTGAAGAAGAAGAAAAAGAAAGATTTCGCTGAGTTGCTTCAGTTTCCGAAGATGACCCACCAATCAACAGCCCAAAGGGTTCTGAAATCAATCCCCAAAACCTCCCAATTTTGAAGAACTAAAATCCCCACAGCCCAGAAAATTAGATTCCCAGAAAATATAAAAATCCCAAAGATTTTAATCTCAACCCCGTGAAGTCCCAACAGCAATCAACGCCCAAAAGGCTCCTAAATCGCGTACAACAAAACCCTAAACAATAACAAAGAAAGCAAAGGTGGGGTTGGACTTTGGAGTAAATGGTTGGAGGTAAGAGAAATGAAAGAGTGGGAAACGGGGAATTGAATATAAGGGGAAAACCCATAATGGATCGATCAGACAACGAAATAGTTATGGTTATGTCGACGTGTGATATGTATCAGCTGGTTCCCATTTAATAATATTTATTGTAATCCTGTTATATTCTATGATGGGATAGAAGATGAGGTAGAGGAGGCAACTCTGTAAAAGTATGACGGTATGTAACGCTTGTTTGAATATGTTTGGCCGTGATCAGTTATTGCGCGCAAAAGAAACAAACATTTTTTTGTTTCAGTTCTGTTGATGATGATACACGACAACGGTTTAGAGAATGAGAACCTGAATAAATAAATAAAGGGATTTCTTAATATGTATACTTAGGTACATACTAAACATATAATTTAAAAGAATATTTTTTTGAACTGTGTATATATTCTTTTGAATTTGATGTAAATACAGAAATTAAGAGAATATACACACAATTTAAGAGAATATTCTCTTGAATTGTGCGTTTAACATGTGCCTTTAAGACATATGTTAAGTTTTCCCATAAATAAATAACCAACTACTACAATTATTTACAGGACAAACATGCAAAATTGTCCCTGAGATTTTTGAGGGGAACTCACCTAATTCCGAAACTTTTTTATAAAAAAAAATGTCTCTGACATTTGAAAACGTGGCATTGCCCCTCCTGTTAAAAAAACTTAAATGGATTACAAACGGATGTTAACAAAACTCATTTTAAAAGTCTTTTCCATTATTCAATATATATATTAAAATACAAAACAAAATAAAATTTTAAACATGCATATAAATATATTTGTGATGGAGCTTTGAACTGAGCAGTGGCATGGGCGAGGATAGACTTGACAAAATTAGCCCGGGCATGGGCGAGCATAGACTCTCTTATTTTTAATATTGGTATAATATATATATTTATTAATTAATTAATTACAAAATTAGTTATATTTTAATATATATGAGTACAAAATGTCTATAAAAATATTAATTGCCTTATTTTATTTACTAATAATATTAAATTATTATGTAAAAATTATGTGTCGTAATTGTAAATAATTAAAGTTGGTATTTATTTTAAATTATTTGTTATAGTTGTAAAAATATATATAAAAAAATTAATTTTTTTATATAAAATATTAAAATTACCCGCAGACTGGCCCAATCAAGACGGACCACGGACTCGCATTATCCCAACTCATAAAAAATTAGTCCATTTTGACCGAACCCGTTTGCCATTGCCAGACAAGAATAACAAAGATAATGGATCCTTGTTTCTCTCTCTAGAAAAGGAAGAGACTAGAACTTTCTCACTCCTCAATTTTTTGGCCTTGTGTGAGGGATTTGGTTTGGATTTACTACAAATACCTATTGTACGTTAAATAGCTTCACCCGCTCCTTTGCTTCATTATTCATCGAGATTTAATCTCAGAACTCCACATTATTTTAATTCTTCTACCTCTTCGGCATCATCGTGTTCTGCAAAATTTTCGGTAATTGCTATATACTTTTCGCGTTTATGTATATGTTGTATGTAGGTTAAATTTTGGTAAGTGTCTCGTAATTTTTCATCATAGCTGAAAATAGGTGAATTGTGCTGTAATTTGGATATGAAATGAATTCAGAATTGAGGAATTTTGGCAATTTAAGAGAATTCTGTTCACTGCCAGTTTGTGATTTCATTCCCGAAGCAACTAAATTATGGTAAATTTTTGGACTCACAATTTGGCATTGATATGAAATTCTTTTAGGTCCCAGTTCATTCAAATCCTTGTACAAATTTATCAAACACCCACAATCAAAACCAAAACTAGGAAAGAATGTGCAGCAGCAGCCATGGCTTAGCATCTCCAACAACAAGAACCACCCCTCCTCGTACTGATCCAATTCTCCTCTCCTTTCAAAACCCACTTCCCAAAACCCCGTATTTCCTTCCAATCCCATTATTTACGTTCTTTTAAATGGTTTTGGGATGTGACCCCTAATGCTAATCCACCCTTGTTTTCTTCCTCCCCAACGCCCAGCCATGTTTTTTTTAGCTAAATATTGTTTTCTTCCTTTGGTGGTGTCATCCACGGTTCCATAGGGGTACACTGGTAAGTCCGTACATAATTTATAATGGTAGTTTTACTTCTTCTTTTTTTTAAAAATTATTTATAAAAATATAGTGGTGATAATATGATGGGTTAAATAAATACTACTCCATCCTTTCACAAAAGCACGAGTAAAATGTATTTTATGCATATATTAAGAAAAGCATAATAGAGAAGAAAGAGTAAAAAAAAATTCAAATTTATTCTTATTGAATCCACGAGATTATATAAAGTGATAAGTATTTTTATTTTTTTTATATTAATGAAATCCACTAAGTAACATGTTTACCTTTTACTTTATGTATATTAACTCATTTTTTTTTAGGACAGAAAAAAATTATACTTTTAGTCATCCCTTTGAGGACGGAAGGAGTAGTTATTGTAATGAAGAGGAGCATGATTTATTGCATTAAAAATAGAAATTTGTACAACTTTTTACCTAAACAACTTTTACTCTTGATTAATACCCATCTAGTATGGATAATATACATGTATGTGTACATGTATATGTGGTATATGTGTAAGAGAATTTGATCTATAAAATAGTACTTTCAATATTCATTTTTGAAGGTTACTTAAAAATTTCTAAGTGTGATAGTATAGAGAGAAAATAAGAGAGTTGGAGAGAAAAAGAAAAACTAGGGGAAATTCTTGCCAAATTGTGGTTCAGGTGTGGTCTAGCAAGAAAAAGGAAAGTAGAGAACCACTACAAGTTCATATCTAAGAGAAAGAAAGCTTTTAAGAGGTATAAAACTTCCTAACTTAAGTTTAATGGTTTTTAGTAAGTTATGTAGTGATAGTTATATATATATATATGCTTAATTGTGGGAGGATTCTATGTATGTGAATCATGGTGGATTCCGAAAGTATAAGGATGGATTTGTGAGGAGAGTATGTGTGTTTGTAGGCATTTATATATGTCTTATGTTTAAATGAACAAAAAAAAATGTGTGTGAACATAAAACCCTAAAATGCCTAGTGAAAACATGTGATTTGGTACTAAATGGAACAAAATGTATAAGCTATTTGGATGATCTAATTTTTTTTATGTTGAACATCTATGAAATACAAAAGTAATCCAAGTGGAGCGAATGAAAACAAAACTAAAATGGATTTATGATAATTTTTCTTGTAAAACATATCAAATAGAAACCCTAGCTTAAAAAATTAATATTTTTGGCTAAATAAATATTTTGAAAAATGATTTAAAATTTTGAATATTGAAGATATATGAGTTTAAGAAATAATGAATTTGATTTGAGCTCATTTAGATGTAAAATGAGCAAGTTATAAAAGATTGAATCAAAATAAGTAAACATCAAAAATGCTAGAAAAATAACATGAGCATTCTGCCCTAGAGAGCAGGGGTGATCTTATTGCATTGAGTAGCAGCGCCGAGGTTTAATTTTTTTTAAAAATCAGTAGTAGTGTCGAGGTGTTGTTCCTAAGCCAAAAATGAGCGTCGGGGCGTTGATCTAATTTCATAGTTGACTGAGTTGGTCAAACCTGGGTCCAACTAGTTGGGTTGACCCAGTCCGATCCGACCCAATCCGAATATATATATATATATATATATATACTAAACAAATAAAATAATAATTAAAAATTATTTTATTTGTGAGTTAAATAAAATAATAATAAATAAATAAAATAATAAATAATATTATTTTATTTGTAAGTTAATTAAAGATTTCTTAAATAATTAAAATAATATTATAAATTATTTTAATTGTGAATTAAAGAGATTTAAACAATTAAAATAATATTAAAAATTATTTTAATTGTAAATTAGTAAAGGATAAACAATTAAAATAATATTAAGAATTATTTTAATTGTGAAGCATAAATGATTAAAATAAGGGTAGTGATTACCTTAATTAGAGATTAAACAAATAATATAATAACTTAAATTATTTTATTTGTGAACTAATAAATTATAAACAAAGAGAATAATAATTAAGTAATAAATCGTAAACAAATAAGGTAAGAACACTTTATTTGTGAGACGTACAATGAACCCAAAGTGAGAATAATTAAATAATGATCAAGGATAATTAAACAAATAAAATAATACTAAGTATTATTTATTTGTGAAGGTTAATGAAAGAATTAAACAAGAGAAATGAGGAACAAGAATACTTAAACAAATAATTTTATTTATGAACAATATGTATAAGAGGTAAACAGTAAAGGTTAATTGTGAGTTTTAGTTGTGTGAAACTAGTAAGTTAGATCGATTAGATCATTTTGTGGAATTCAATAGAGATTAACCGATAGACAATAATGATGAATATAGGTTGTTCGAAGAGAAATGAGTTAGAGTCAAAAAGTGTTGACAATTCAGGTTAGTACTTAAACTTGTACTCTTTATCGATTCGTACAAGTAATTTGAATGCTATGATTATTAAAATAAAACTCATATTCAAAGATAATTGTTCATGTTATATCTATGCAATATTAATCTCATATTGAATTATTGAACTTGAAAGTCCGAATTATTCATACTTAAATATCTTTGAAAGATTATTCAAACCCTATCATGCATGTGGACATTAAAAGTTTTAATTGAACTCGTAAATATTTGAGAAGAATGTCTATGTCATTTGATTCGGCTAGAGACATATTGACGTAAAGTCAATCATACTTTTCTAGAAAGCAATCCAAACCAATTGTTTTGGTGCGGACTTTTGTATGTTGAGATGAACAATCCTTATAATAGGAAAAATTATTTTATGTCGAGGAACCAACTGCGTGCAATTGTTGAATGTGAGTGTTATGCATAACATATAGTACTTTAGACTGATCACTTACTGTATTTGTTTATATTGTGAATTTTTCAGTGAAATACTATTAATCTCGGTGTCTTCATGGTCCATAGCGATCACCCAGTAATGATAATATTTTGATTTTGAATCAATTAAAGCTATTTGTCCTCAGTTCATTCAATTTACTTTATAAACTACCTTCAAATGTTATATTTTGATTGGTATTAAACCTTGAGCATTATTATTTATTCTTGTTGGTTTATTACTTGCTGAGCAAATTAGTTGCTCATTCTTTATTTACTTTAAATTATACAGTTAAGACCGAGCAAGACAATGTTTCAGGAAAAGATAAGGAAAAAGGCAAGGTTGTAGAGTAACTTTGTTTTAGTTATATTTTAAGACAATGATATTAAATATTTGTATTAAAACTTATGATTTATTTATTGTTTGTATTAGTCATGGTTACGAGACTTGGGAAGATAATATTTATGTTATATCAATGTAAATATTTATATTATTCCGCAACGAGTTGTTATTAGTATAATGCATTAATTGAATCGTGAAGCACCATATTTGAGATATATGTATTTGAATTTGGGGGCATTACAGTTATCGTCTGCATACACACACAGACACTATGTATATGATTTAATATAAAAAGAATAAGAAAATAGGAAAGAGTGGGAAAATAAAAGAGATAAGAAAGTCAAAAAGCGAGAGTAGTAATAAAAAATATTTTTATGAGCATGTTTATTTGCAGGACTAGATTACAAAAAGACTATTTGTCCTTTGGACAATTTCTCTGAATTGGACTATTTTTTTGAATTAAATTAAATGGGATTATTTTACTAGTTGTTTGTTTTGTTATGAATTATTGCTTTGAACCGGACTAAATAGTCCAATTCAACATTTATTTTAATCAAATAATCTCATTTCAAAATCAGATTATTTATTTAAAAAGCTCAAATACCCTTATTAAATAATTTCAAGTACACTACTAAAAAAACATCTTCTCCTTCGCTCAAGATAAAATTATTTTTAACATCAACACATTAGTAACTTAAATAACATTTAACTAACCATACAAAATATTGGGTAATCATATTAACGTAAAATAAATTATTAAATATATTACTATTTAACTTAATTAACTTAGATAGAATTACTATTTCAAATGTGAAATACCAACTAAATATTCTTTGTATGCGTCAATGTGGTGGTGCTGGTGCTGATGATGTTGTTAATGGCTATAATAATCATAATAATAACAACAACAATAATAATAATTTTTAATATAAATAAAAAAAGAAGAATGGATAACTAAATGTATTTTTGAGTGTTAAGTTTTTTTCTATCCCCAAGTGTTTGTCTCTCTTACCGGAATATCTTTATTTTATTAGTATAAAAAAATAAAAAATAAAAACTCTTTTTAGTTACACTTTTCAACATAATTCTTTATTACACATAGTTAAAGAATTATAAATTTGCAAAATAAATAATTCGCACTAAATTATGGTAAAAATTATTCTGAATAAATTATTATTTCATCTTGAATTTTAAATAGCATCATCATAGTCTATCAATTAAAGTATATATGATATATATATTTTTTTTACTTAATAAGGATATAGAGATGAAGATCATACTTGAAGAAGATAAAACTTTAGAGATAAAAACGATTTATTAAATATTATTAAGTCATGAAATGGGTTATTTAACAAAAACCTAATAAAGATAATTATGAAATATTAAAAATTAATTGGGACTATTTGGTCCATTAAAACTTAGTTCCAAACTTTGAACCATGAAACTCACCTATTTCCTCCCTCTAATTAATCCCTCATTTGGGGTATTATTTTTTAAATGGGACTAACAGTTCAGCAGAAAGATAATAAACAAATATATAACAGTCAAATCTCATAGTTTAATTTGTCAAACAAACGTACCCTACAGGTAAAAGAATTAGCAGGGATCAAACTAATAAAAATAAAAATAATAAGTTTTACTTTTAATATTAATACTAAAAATAACTGTCTAATTTTACTACAGCTTTATAATATAGATAGAAAATAAATAGATAAAAGATTCTTTCATTTTGAAAACGAGTATAAAAAAAAAAATTGAAAACGGTTTGAAGTTTCACTTGCGTGAGGACCAAAACCAACCATTGTGAAAAATTTAACGACAATGATTTACCTTGTTACTTACGTTACTTATGTAAATCGCAAAGGAAAAAAAGAAGAAGGAAAACATATGAATGTCTCGAATCCCAAGGTGGCAAATGTCAAGGTTAGCCATGCCGTTATCCATTGCAATCTTGCAGTTTGTGGGTGGGTCTCTTTTAATTTTCAGAGTATACCTTAAATCATTGTAAACCTTTCCTCATTCGGAAATAATTGCTTAATCGGAGTTTGTGGAATCATCCAGATTAGATATGCAGTTATGCACTAAAAGTGCGCGGGCCGAGCTGAATTAGTCTAAGCTTGATCTGATCAAGATTTAGGGGCTGTTTGTTAGTGGCTGAATGAGGGTCTGAATCTGAATCGGTAAGTGGCTGAATGGTTAAGTGCGTTTGTTTCATCTGAATGGCTGAATCGGTCAGATGGCGCGGCTGAATGGTTAAGGTCAGAATTTGTGGCTGAATGAGCTGAATGGTGGCTGAATGGAAAAAAAAAAATTAAAAAAAATTAAAAAAAAATTAAAAAAAAATAAAAAAAATAATATTATGTAATATTAAATAAATTTACAACAACTTTGAATTTTTTCAGAGGGGTAAAATATTAAAAATATGTCATTCAGATCTTTCAGATATGTTAATTATCAAACAACTTTTTTCATTCAAATTCAGATTCAGCTCATTCAGATTTAGATTCAGATTCAGATTCAGCTCATTCAATTTTTATCAAACACCCCCTTAGTCTATTCAGACTCAATTTACGGACTGTAAAAGGACTGTTATTTGAACATTAAAGTTTACTCCGGTCGGGCTTGAAAAAAAATTCAATCTAATCAGATGTGCAGATCATTGTTATAAAATGATCGTTATTTAATATATTATTATTGTAAGTATTGTTTTTATCTTAGAAATATTTTTTATATTTAGTCAATAATAAATTAAAATAGTTATTCACTCACTCTGTTATATTTTTAAGATATTAAAAATGTAGTTCATTTACCTACCTTTGTCTCCCATTACAACTAAAAAAAATGAGGAAGAGGAAAATAAAATGAAAAGTTAAGATATAATAATATACCTTTTAAAAAACTAATAAATTATATGTATTCTTGAGGAGAATTTGTCTCGTAGTTTATTTTTTTATAAAATATTACTCCACTATCAAATTTATACATAATTACAGATCACTCTAAAGGTTTGATTATACATAATTACAGAAAATGACCTGGACCAAGACCTGGCCTGCAAACCTTAAAATGCCAGATTTTCGTTGAGAAGCCTGACCAAGCCTCACCTGCAGGCTCAAAAGTCAAAGGCTAGCCTAACTTGATCAACGATCAAAGTTTGCCAAACCTAGGTCAAGTCATACCAGGGCAACCTGTTGTGCAAGCCTAAACCAGATCAATACTCCATTTATCTCACAAAATAGTCCTATTATATTTTCTTTTAAAAATATAAGTTCTTGGAAATATAAAATAAAATGTTTTCAATGTAGTTGTAAATTTTATAAATAAAACTTTTGTGAAATAAAAGGAGTTTATAAATATTATATATATACAAATAGAGAGGGAGAGATTTGTACTTTTTTTTGTGAAACAATTTTTTTTATACCTTACTGCCACGTGTATATTTTGTTTCCCAATTGTGTAAAGAAAAGAATCATAATAGGGGTGCCCAAAATAACATATAAAATTATTTTTCATGTTTTAATCAATATCTATATATTTAAAAGACCGATTTGAGTTTAATTTTTAATTAATTAAAAAATCAATTGAATTAACTTGGTAGTGATTCGTATTATCCAACCAAGTTAACTCGGTAGTAATAAATGTTATATTTAATAATTACAACCTAATTGACTCGGTAATTGTTAGTTGGATTAATTTTTTTAATTTCAATAATGGATGCGAAAATTTTCACATTGGTAAGACATTTATGTTTGTTTATTTTTCAAGTTTCATGAATGCATTTGATTATAATCAATATTTAATCATGAGTTTTTATAAAATATAATAAACTTGCACTCGATACAAAATAAAAATTTACTATTATTATATGTATGAACAATTACTATTATTTTTATCTAGATTGCTTTGAATTCTATAAATTATTATGATATTATTTATTACAGAATTTCAACAAATTAACTAAACATAAAGATTATTCAATTATCAAAAAAATTATAAAATAAGAACAAAACAATGCATATCTTGCACAGGCTAATAGGCTAGTTCTGTTATGATTTTTAAAATCAAGTAAATAAATTTAAATTAAGAGGTTCACTTATAGTTTCTCTCTCTGCTAATTGACTTGGTGGCTGTCCTTAATGTAAATTAGCGCTAATTTTTGTACTTTTTACATTTTTTTTTTCAATCCAAGCAAATTGTAAATGTTACTATTCTTATTTTAGGAATCTTAAAATTTTATGTTTGGAACTCAGAATCTCGAAAATTTAAGGGGAAAAAAGTGAAATGTAATATAAAAAAATTTCTAATTTTAGCATTATCCTACATGCATGACTACTTGAGTTTCGACTCCCTCCCTTTCAAGTTTCTGACTACGTCCCTATACAAATATATATATTTCATCCTCAAAAGATGTTTGACATACGGAAAATTATTTTATGATCTTAAGATATAATCATGTGATGCTCCAAAATTATTGAATAATTTCTCCTAACATACAAAATTTACACAAATAGTGGATGCTAATATAGATGAGGGATATATTGGAAAAAAAAGAATTGATATTTTCACAAGTAAAAATAATAGTTCTATAAGTTTCCTTTTTAAATGAGTGTGAGGCTTATTTACTATTCATGTGAAAAGGAGATTTTAAAACTATTATTTTTATTTATAAAAATATCAATTTTTTATAAAAATAATAATAATAACGTTAATTCATTGTAGGTCATTTATAAGTCGATTAATATATTTTTGTATCTTTTTAAAAAATTATCGAGGCCCTTAAATATACCTTTGAAGGTAAAGCACAACAAATTATTATGTGGTAAATTCTTGACATTGAGATAGATCGACAGTGATATATCATTGCAAGTTATGTCGTTGAATATGAATTTGTCCGAGGGTATCGTCCATCTAAAATGTTTTGTAACAAGCGCTCCTAAGTGCTACATGTAGTGTAAACTTCTTGTTAGTAGTATTCTTAATTATCTGATGTGTTGTTATGAAAAAAAGAATACTCCTTCAGTCCATAGACTTCAAAATTACAGATAAATTTCAATTTTTTTAAATTAATTTCAAATTCACCACGTAGAGATATTCGGAATCCTGAAAGAAAGGAGCTACATCGAGAAAAGAGCGATTTTGCCACATTGTTAATTGATATACTCCTCAGGTTAAAAAGATATATTTTTACTTTCTAAAATGAATTTATAAATTTAAATTGTATATAATTTTAAGACAAACAAAAATAAAAACTTCAATAGCATAACTCCTAGATATTGTATATTTCTTTTTCCTGTTTTGCTCACTACATAATAATGATTGAGTCAGCTCGGCTACAGGGACCTTGTTTTTGATGCTATATCACCTTTTTTTTTTTCTTTATAATTTTCTATAGTTTCCATAGCAGTCAATTTTGACTTTTGACAATGATAATGAAAAGAAAGGTCCTGTTGACCAGTACTATTCTCGTTGCTGGGCACTCATTAAGACCTGGCTAACGAATTTCACATATTTTGGTTATTGAAACTCCACCAGTAAATTAGGTGCACTACATTTAATACGTTTTAACAAATTTTGGTAGCAGTAGTTTCATGAATTAATTAATACATATAATATATATTTTCATAAGTTCTTACAATAACAATGCTTTCCTCCATTCTACCCAACACGCACTTTCAATAACAGGTGTTCGTATAATACTATTTGTTAATTAGCATGTCTAAAAAATATTCAATATATTTTAAAAGATAAGATTAATAGTAAATGTTATAAATTAATTTGAAACATTTATAAATTTTAAATTGATATGAAATTTTAATTTTTGTAAATATTATAAACTAGAGTACTATATTTATGAGATTTATTATTTTTAAAATTTAAAGAACTCGTCTCAATTTTAAATTTTAAAATGTATTAAATTTATTTTGAAAAGAGAAATAATAAAAAATAAATTAAACTTTATCACTAGAAGCTGCTTACAAAAGTTAAATTTCTAATATTCCATGATGTGGTGATAAAAGACGGTATGAAAATCGTAGCATTTCTTTAATTAATTTATACAAGGTGATGAAATGAACTACGCAATAAATACCTTTTAGTCATGGACAAATTGGTGCTATAAGCAATAAATATTGGCGTTTCGAGGGTCCACGCGTTAAAAATAAGGGACCAGTTATGTCCCTTGTCAATAATATCAAATGCAACTGTCGGAAGAGCCAGGTCTACAACAAGTGCATGCTTTACCTTTGAGCCAATTTCGGCCCACAAAAATTTACAAGTAGACTGGTCCAACTTTTTTGGTCCCCAGGCGGTGCCTGTGCAAGATAGAGTAGTATTTTCATCAGGAAATAATAATACTAGTATTTTTATATACACTTGTACAAATATTGAGAAGTAGATTTAAATTTATTTATGAATTTTTATATCATTTCTTTTCACGGCTTATTACGTGGATAGTCTTAGTATACATAACATCATTTAAAATAATTATGTTTATAATTTGGACGGTTCAAAAATTATAGTCTCTCATTTAATTTTTGGACGGTTATCTCTTTTATATATATATATATATATATATAAGAGAAAATACGTCATAAAAAATTGTTGAATGGTTCTTTTTCTTTTCTTTTTTTGACTACTAAGTCTTTATTTTTTGTAAATAGAATGTAGCATTAAGTTTGTTGTACGGAGAGAATACTTTTGAGTTCTAGATCAGATACAGTGATGCATAATATGGTCGATTATGCATAAAAGACCCCCCAATAAGAGCATACATTTGATTTAATTTAATAGTGTCTAATAAACCAGATCTGTTACGTTGGCTGAGGCCAAGTCAAAACACCTTGTTGTACAAGTCAAGATTTAAATCGCATTCATATGTCAAAATTTTAATAGTGTCGCATTCAATCGCCCTTTTCAAGTCGTCGAACAATTTCCTTGCAAGAATTTCGTCTTAGACTAGTACTCTGCCTTTATTCCAAGCTTACTTCCACCATAGCAGCCGCTTCAAACCAATCTTGTGTTCTTAATCTGATTCATTCTGTCCATCCAAGACAAAATAAACACCCAAAAGAAGGATCCGCAATAATCTTGAATTGCGAAGAAGCTAAGGATATATCGATGGCATATAAATCACCTCTTCCTCAGCATCTGAATCGCAGTAACAGAGAAAAAGCTGAGCCAAAGATAATGTTGAAGAAGATAAGATCAATCAAGCTTCATAAGCTCTGCAGCTTAAAGCAATCCGATAGGCGGGCAACATCGCAGTTGGATTGGCGGTCGACTGATTCATCCAGCAATGATTCAAGCTCAATCTGCTCGAGCCCAGATCGTATAAGCCTCTCTGATGGAAAGGAGAGTTTTCAGGTATGTCCTTGTAATTTTGAATCCCAGTTTTCTTAAATCAATCATCCATATGGAAAGAATTATTATTAATTCAAATGAGCTAAAAACAAGAAAATCAAGTTTACAGATTATTCGTTCAAATAATTGTATAACCTGACATAGCCTATTAGCCTCCATTCACATTCCTAAGCATTCACTGCCATTTCTATTTCTTACAAATATGTAGCTTGGAGTTTCTTCAACCTAATAATTATGATATGCCTTTGCAGGGAGAAAGGGAATCAGCAGCAACTGCACCATTTTCTCTGAATCAGAATCGAGGTATAAATGAAGGGATTGAACGGAAGAAGATATCCAAATTGAACAAACATGCATGTCCCAGCTGCTTAAGGCCTTTTGGTAGACACCCTAAATCAAGATTGAATAACCCTTCTGTTGTACTGCCGAATGAAGTGGAATCAGAAGCATCACCAAATAGTCATTCTGCCGGGCTGAAGAAGCAAGTTCAGGCGAATCCCCGTAATTCAGATTCTAGCTTTCTTAGCAGTGATCATAGCTGGACTAGTTCACGTTATTCTCAGTCAAACTCGGCTGCTTCCAGTCAGAAATCTTTGCAAACTTTGACAAAATCATCTAGTATGAGAAGGGTGAGAAAATTGCAAAGCAAGACTAGTTTCAAATCCAAGACCCCTTCATTGAAAAAAAACTCCAAGATTTCTCAAGACTTGAGTCTTAATAGGGCTACCTGTTCCTCCACTCTCAAGGATTCAAAGTTCCCTAAGCATGCTGAGCACTATCCTGGTCAGAGTGAATCTGAAGTAATTTCAGTCAAGAAGGTTTGTCCATACAATCACTGTTCCCTCCATGGCCATTCACATGCTCCTGAACCCCCACCAAAGCGCTTCTTATACAAAAGGAGGCACTCAATGAAGAAACAGAACGGTGTGAAACTGAAAAGCTTATCCACAGATGGAATGGCGTCTTCTGGAGATAAAAAGAAAGCATTTCAAACAAGCAAAATGGTCTCTAACGTAAGGCCTGCTTTGGCAAAAAACAATTACCGCACAGGCTCTCTTGTAAAAAATGACCAGGGTTTAGATTTTACAATGAAGAACATTGCCAAACCAAGAGATGAGTCTTACAGAGAAGCAAGGCAAGAAAATGAAGACGCAGATGTTGCTGGTATCCTGCTTGGCGAAAAATCACACCCTGCGGAAAGTGCCAAAGAGAATCTGAACCAAATCCAAAAGTTTCCTGCGGTAGAAAAAGATATGCTGGATCCAGTGCTCACGGAGCTCAAGAAAACTTCAGATTGCAGTTGTGTTGAAACAAAACAGGATGAATCCATTTCTGAAACTGAAAATGTGCACTTGAAGGGTGAGGAAGTAATTGCCTCAAATCCTGGTAATGGCATCAGCATTGCCACTTTTAAGGGTAAAATTTCTTATTTCTCTAATTTGAGTTCACCACAATCCCAGGACCCAAATCATAAAGCCAGTACCTGTACTAATGAAACTTCAATTTTGAACTCAGGATTGATCAAGGATGAACCATCCACCTTAATACAAGTTTCATCCTCAGATGATTCTGGTGAAGCAACAAAACAAAATAGTGAAATTTCTTTAACAAGTTGTCTCCCTCTCGAGGAACTTGGTACCTCCAAGGAAGAGAAGAATGGTCATCCTGATCCAAATGATGCACTCATAAGTGGGTCCTCTCTAGCCAGAGAATGTGTAACTAATGGATTTATCCCACTCAATGACGATAAAGCAAGTGCCACCATTCATGTAGCAAGAAAACCTCGGGTCAAGAAAAATAACCATATCAGCATGTGGCATATGATACATCAACAAATGGTATTAGGTCTTGCTGAAGAAGCTGAAAACCAGCAATGTCAGCCTACAGATGAGGAAGGACGAGTGAATGATGCCAACATATTGCCTGAAACAAACAGTTTTGGTTTAGGTTCAGATATCTCTTATTCAAAAATGGGTACTGAAAATCACGTTCCAGTAAGCAAGGAGCTTGAACTTCGCAAGATTTTTGCAGTCAAGCTGGTACGAGAAGCCATTGAGAAAATTCTACTTCCAGAAGTTGAAGACCAGTCATCTGATATGATATCTGTTACAAGTGAGGCTATTTCTGATGAAGAGCTTTCCGAAAAGAATCAAGAAAAAAGTGAGGAACAAAGCATTCCAACTTCCAAGGAAGCTGAACACAATCTCAAAGAGACTGACAACAATGAATTGGAGGATGATAAATCAGTTGATGAAGAGAAGGCAGATCAGGCAGAGAATACTACTTCAGTCCCAGAAGAAGAGAATGCAAGAAAAAAATCAGACAAGCAGACACCCAAGGGTTGGAGTAATCTGAGGAAAATAATCCTTCTTAAGCGGTTTGTCAAGGAACTGGAAAAAGTGAAAAAATTCAATCCAGCAAAGCCACGACATCTGCCTTTAGAGCCTGAATCAAAAGCAGAAAAAGTTTCTCTGAGACCTCAAATGATGGGTGAGAAGAAAAGCTCAGAGGAGTGGATGCTTGATTATGCACTTCGACAGGTAATCAGTCAACTAGCTCCCACTCAGAAAAGAAAAGTGGCACTGCTAGTCAAAGCTTTTGAAACAGTGGTGCCTCCCCAGGAATCTGTTTCTGAAGCCAGTGATACAGACCAGAAAATTGAGGATTTCGCTGCATCAAATCCTGTTTCTTATGGAAAAGCTGATGCAACTGATCTGAGCATGCCTACCCTCAAAGGTTCTCAATTACGTAGTAATGCTAGCTTGAAGTCAGATAATACTGTGAGCTACTTACACGAGAAAGTGCCTCTGGATTTAAATGCTCAAGAAGACGAAGGTATGATTTCAAATTTGAACTCTGAAAGTGGGGGTCCTGAATCGAGTGATAAATTGATGGAGCTGGACAAGTCAAGTGATGTAGCTGGTGAGCCACCTTGTGCATTCAGCAGCTCTGCCACAGAAAGAAATATAGAAGCAAATGCAGCCAACATTGTTCTCCCAACCTCGGATTCTGATCCCCTGGAGAAACTCCTTGCAGGCAAAGAAGGGAGTAACAAAGAATCTGGGCCAGAGCATTTAGTCCAACAAGAGTTTCCACTTCTGATAGCTTCCAAACCCGACAGCATGGCCAACAGTGAACATAAAACCCAGTTGGACAAGCAAAATATCAAAATGTGGCACATGATATATCAGCACATAGTATCAGGTATTGCTGCGAAAGTTGGAACCCAACTGCTTGACGGAGAAGATGAGGAACAGGTAGATGATGCCAACATGTTGCCAGAAAGAAAATGTTCTGGTTCTTTTCATGAAAACATGAAAACAGATCACGATGATGTTGGCAAGGAAAATCATGATACAAACAACCATCAAAGGATTGAGTTCAGCAAGAGTATTGCTGTTAAACTCATACAAGAAGCAGTTGATGAGATCCTTCTCCCAGAAATTGAAGACAATTCATTGGATTCTCAATCAGTTGCTATTGACATACTTCCAGACCAGGAACTCATAGAAAAGCATGATGGTGATTGTGGGGAATCAAGCATCTTAAATTCCACAGATTCTGCTGAAGACAGCTTCAAGGAAAGTGACGAAAGCAAAGTTGAAGATGGTGTCTCATTGTATCAAGAAAAGGAAGCGTCTCCAGTTGGTAATATCAGTACCAAGGAAGACGAGAGAGCAGCATCAATGGTTACTAACAGATTGGAGCAGCAAAAGTCCAAGAACTGGAGTAAGCTAAAAAAGTTAATCCTCCTCAAGAGATCCATCAAGGCATTAGAAAATATTCGGAAGCTCAACTCGCGACCACCACCACAACTGCCCCTGACACGTGATCCAGAGGAAGAAAAAATTGATTTAAGACGTCAAATGAAGAATGAGAGGAAAAAAGCTGAGCAGTGGATGCTGGATTACGCAGTTCAACATATTGTCACTAAATTAACTCCAGCTCGGAAAAGAAGAGTAGCAATGCTTGTTGAAGCTTTTGAAGCAGTTGTTCCGCTGCCAGAAGTTTGACTCAGAATGAAACCTGTCAAGACCGCTTAAATTTTTCAGAAAGGTAAGCACAATGTCTCTCATTTTTCAGTTATAGTTATTTATGTTAGAGCAAAGCAAGCACTCCCATTAAAGAAAATTCAGCATTACTCAATCTAAGATTTGATATAAACTAACACACTTCTAGGAAAAAAATAAAAATGAAAAAACTAACACCTAGTCAATAAATCTATTATCAAATCTCCGGATGTATAAAGGATGGCTTCTTATTCTTCTGTAAACTTGCAGGTATGGCATCAGTATTTGTAGAAGTCGATCATCATAAGTAGAGCATTACAAGGTCAAACTCTGAAGTCAATTTCCAACCAAATGATAATTGCCACAGCGGAGCAACTGAATGCATCTCATTTTTCATGTAAAGGAGGTAGTTGTAAAGCAGTACAAGGGAAGTTATAAGTAGATGGAGATTATATGGCACAGACAATAAGTAGAATTGCTACAATATCAGAAGCTTTCAGAAGTCAGAATTTAGCTAAGGTATAGGATCATTTTTAGGTTCATATATTTAAAACGTCTTTTGTATATCTTATTTAAGATTACTGGGTTGTCTGTTCTACATATTCGTGAGTGGATTAGGTGTGCATACTCAAAAGAAGATAAATAAATTTATTTGCTTGTATTTTGGTGATTTTGTTGTTAAATACTAATGAAGTGTTGTATTAAACATTTTCTTGGAGGCTTTTATATATGGGAATGACAAAAGCTTATAAGATCATTTCAGCCTGATCACAACTAAACACTGATACAAGACGGTTAGAGAGAAGAACAATTGTAGATAGTTAAAAAGACTAAGCCAACGAAACTAAGGAAGTTTAAAACAATAACATAACTGAAAGTTTGATAACCGTCTACGAAGATTCACAAGAATTGATGCCTAAAAAATCACAGAAGCACAAGCCACTTGATATAAGTTTTAGTCTTCGATTAGTCTCCATAAGGTGCTGCAAAAGTTAAGTGGTTCTAGCGCCCCTGTGCCCAAAAGAAGTACTTGATCAAACCAGACTTTTCTTCTCCAGTTGAATGGCCTAAAATTTTCTTGTAAACTTGCAAACTATATACTTCCTAGTAATTCAAACTCAACCCTAACTGAGCAGTCTGTCATAGTTATTATAAATAATCGCGGCTGCACAAACCATAGAAATTGAATAACTCCCCTCCTTCCAAGACTTGTAGTAGCACTGTACTAAAATAACCAGCATTCAAGAATGATGTAATGTAATTATATTGAAGAAGAGCAGCCACGCTATGAAGAAAACACGCAGTTTCACATATAATGATGATATGCTAACATAAGTTGATGCAATAATCCAATAGAAAATAAATTGTGTGTATGAGAGAGAGAGAGATAGAGGGTTCTTGTTGTGACCTGTATGTGGGAGATTTTTTTGGAGTGAACGAAAACAGGGACCGTTTGTCTTAACAGGAACTTGAATTTTACCGGTGTATTTACAGGAATGTAATACCACCGAACGGAAGCATAATTTGGTAGACCATTAAATTAGTCGTGAAAATTGTAGTGACCCGTCTTTGTGGAGATACCGTACAGAGTGTATAAGTTATATATCCTAATTTTAAAAAATGAACTTATCTTAATTATTTCTGTAAAATTTAATCATTAGAATAGAAAGATCATTTAAAAATATGAGTAAATATAAATTATTATTTAATTTGGGATTATATAACACCGTTAGTATTATATTATAAAATAAGTATATTTTTTAAAGACATAAATTTATTAAACTTTCACTACTATAAAATCGAGAATAGAAATCATCAAATTATATAAAAATTTATATATTCAAATATTTTTACATATCCTTTATGTCCGTTTAGTTAATTAAACCTTAAAGATTAATATAGTAACTACAGAGAGTATACCAGCCGATTAAATAAATACCCTATAGGGTATCTCTCTTTTTCGATACGTACTTATTCAATCCCCCTCAAAAGTTGTTGTCAAGGTGTCAAATGTTTTGAAGTTAAAAAAATTGAGGAAAGGAAAAGAAAAACAAATAAAATATAGGCTCATTAACCGTCCGAGTTTGATCTTGCGTAGCTCGATCTTATATCAGTTATTCGGGTGAATCAACAACTCCTACAGCACGTGTACATCTTTTAATTTCTAGCTCTGATCGACGTGAAACTCTAATTTACTTTCTCTCTTTATGTCCAAAAAAATCTAAGAAATATTAACTCTTTTGTCTCTGAATAATATTTCCAATTAGTTTTTATGTTTATAAAGCGGTCATTTTAAAATTAAAATTTTAACATATTTATCAAGATTTTCAAAATTATAAATCTTGGGATTAATTATTACTCCGTAAATATATGACATAACAATACGACAATTATCCTGATCAACAAATTGATAATAAAAGTGAAAAACAAAATAAAGGAAAAGAACACATAAATAGGTAGCGTGGTTCGTCAGTCCAATATTGACGTAGTACATGTTGTGTTGAAATTGTTAAATTAAGGGGGCATAAGATCTCCAAATAACACTCACAACTGTTCTCTTAAATTATTATGCTTTTATGTTTTTCTTATCTCTGCTTCTGTTATTTGGGAAATTTCTACGTTCAAAACAAATAGAAGACTTACTGTTGCAGTACAAATAATTGGCCTCGATTTGGTTGGTTTTGGTGAGATCTATTATAATATGTTTTGACGGTTTGATATTCTAAAAAAGTCAAATTCTAAATTGAATTGTGATTATTTGTCTTATTTAATTTCTAATTTGTATGGTGTAAGGATTTTATTTTCAATTGTATGAAAATTTTCATTAAGACTTCTATTTTTAAGTGGTCTCGAGCGAACTATAATAAAAAGATGTAAACAACTATCAATACAATCATATATTAAAGTAAAGGTACACACAATTTATTATTTTTATTCTTTAGCAATTTAGTCCCTCCACGGTTAACTCTTTTGTCTTGTACGTATTGATTCTCACACGAAAGTTATCCCCCGAACTTCCAAACCAAACTAACAAACTTTTTAGTGTGCTCATTATTTATTCTTGGTGTAGGTTAACAAGCAATTTGATAAGCGACAAATTTTAACGTTAACACTTGCATATTTAGAGGCAATAGGATAGAAAACCTTAATATGAAATGGAATCCATAATTTAAAATAATTAAGATAATGAGTTGCGAGGAAAGTCTTGAATTCAAAAGTAATTTGTAAAAGATTCAAGGTATATATATTTAAAGAAGAGAAAAATAGCCAAGAAATTAAACAAACAGAGCTTAACGTAGTGCCCAAGTCAGTAATGAATGCATAAACTAGTTTCTTTGATTCTTCCCCCTATATAAATAAATTAACATAAAGTGACAGAAGCACCACAGAAAGCTTTTAGCTGGCTTGCTAGAGATATTTCCAACAAGAAGAAATTGATCGAGCATATTTTTAATGGCAGGCCTTCAGTACTACTTCTTCCCGACAGATTTCTATTACCCCCGCTCCCTATCTGCAGACACCATCAACAAACAGCCGCAGCAGCAGCAGCAATTTCAAGTTCTATCGTCGTCTGGTGATGTTATTAATAATAATAATAATATTAGCGATCGGAAGATGAAGCCAAATAATGTGAAGATGATTAGCAGCACCACCAACAGCAACTACAAGCTACTCAAGACTACTTATTCTTCCTTGCCAACCACCATAGTTCCGATCCCCAAGAAAAACATATATCAAGGCCAGGCCGATATATAAATTAACACACATGTATACGCTACAAGTCTAGAGCTAAGTTACTGCCGCTACATTCTCCTATATGTATTGCTTAGTTGCAATTAAATTATAGGGATATATATATATATATATAGTATGTTTCTGTTAGTTTTTATGTTTAATTTATATATCGCATCACATGTAACAAGAGTTCGTTTTTCTTCTTAGTCTCTCTAATCTGTCTGGACTGATTTTATTTTGTTAAAAAATTATGTGAGAAATTTGTAAAAAGGATTTTGTTTTGATCGAGGGTCTTGTTCTTTACATATCCAAAAAGGCCTCTAGGCGCATAAAACCCTATGTGCCATGATTAATTTCTCCAGGGCCTGTTCGGAAATGACTTTTTTTTTTTTGACTTAAAATTAAACTTTTAATAGATTTATAAGTTAAAATTTTAGTAAATTTCTAAGTAAAAGTGTTCGGGAGTATTTTTACTTATAAGTCGGGAATTATAAGTAATAGTTATAGATGTGTTCGGCTAATAATGACTTATAAGTTAAGTAAAATGTAAAGATTACTAAAATGTCCTTTAGTAAGAAGAAGGAAAAAAAACAAGGAGGGACAGTTTTGTCATTTCATTAGAGTTGACCAACTTAAAAAAATGACTTATAAGTCATTTTTTTTAAGTTCCAAAAACTTACTTATTTTTTTTGACTTTTTTTTCGACTTATAAGTTCAAAAAAAGCTATTCCCGAACACCACTTTTGACTTAACAACTCATAAATTGGGTTGACCAACTTATAAGTTGTTCCCGAACACCCCCTTAGAGCCTCCAAAACATATGTCACCCTTCTTCTTTGATCACCCTCACAATACTCTCTGTCTTTCTCTCTCATAAATATTCTTTCCCACCTTCCAAAACTAAATTCATTTGAATCTTGGAAATTAATTACAAAGGTAAAATAAAACTTCAAAAAAATAAAGGGTGGGTACTCGTCCTTGAAGAAAATCTCATTTCTTTTGTTGGTTGTTTTTGTGATTATTAGATTTTGAATATAACACTGATAATTTTTTAGGTAATTTATTTTAGTACTTCTTATATTATTTGATCGTTGTTGAGTTTTTAAAATTAATTTTAAAAAAATTAAACTTAAAATTGATATTGATTATTTTAATTTTAATTAATATAATGATAAATATTAAAAATTATTAAAAAAATATTATTAATTATAAATTTTATTATTTTATAATTTTATAATAAAATTTTAAATTAATTTTTAAAAATTAATAATGATCATATAATTTTAAACGGAAGAATGACTATTAAAGTTTGACAAACTCAAAATTAGTATACTATTTGTTAAAAAGTTTATATAAAAAATTATGTCGAAAAAACAAAAAGAAGACTCGCATGGAGGAGACTAATATTAGGTTTCTATTTTATTTTTTGGTCTTTGCTACATTAATTCAATAAAGACAAAAACGTTGTGAATTTCTAAGCTACGACTGAAACAACGAAAATAAAAATGGATACTGGACTGACTCCTCTCTCTGAACTTTTCTACAGCGACCGGGTCATTTTTTTTTCTTTGTTTTTTGACGTAAAATATTTATTTTAACAAAAAAAATTATAAAATTTAATAATTTAAGTATAATTTAAATGTATATAAATAATAATTTATGTAATATTATTATTTTTTTAATTATATTTAAATTATTAAAATAAATATTTTATGAGTCAAACAAAATAAAATTGAACGATCGCTAGCACGATCGCCCAAGACTTTCTGCCTCTCTTAACGTACGAAATATGTTTCGTCGCCTTGTATGACAAGGTCTACCTATGGCTTCCAGATAACTTTTACTTGTTAGCAAAATTGTTTGACACGGTCATCTTTTCCAATGGACATTAATTAATTAAATACATGCATAAGTCCGTCAAGCATCTTTTTCTCCAAAGTCATGTTTGGTCTTAATTTAACAGTATTTTATATTATATAATTTTTTTGAGAAGGATTATTAATTTCTTGATGTAGAAATAATAATTTTATAAAATTATTTAATAATCTAAAATAAGAGACTATTAATCTCAAATTAATATTTTTTTAACAAATCTTAATATCTAAGCAAATGTCTAAATGAATTTTCTCGAAGCCTTTTGTTATGATTAACATGTTGCATGATAATAAAATTTTGGAACAAACTTGAAGACAATCTATCATACGGTTAATAGAAGTATTACTCTTTTGGAAACAAATTTATTTTACTTTTTATCAATAAATCTTTTTGTGAAGCAAATAGAATATTTTTCTTTTAATAAAATAAAATAAGTTAAATGTTAAAGAAATATATTTTACTTTTTATAAATAAATTTTTTTGTGTGAAATAAATAGAGTATTTCTTTTAATATAATAGATCAATAAAATAATAAAATAAGTCCAAAGTTTATAGTGGCCAAAGAGAACTAGTTTAATGGGCTAAATATGTGTTTGGCATTGGACTTTCTTTCTCTTCTACGTCGTTGGATTGGGCTTATATTCGATGTTGGGTGGTCTTAATTCGTAGTCGGTCTGGATTTTCACTCTAGTGATAGTTTTAGGCTTTTAGCTAATGATTTGGGCTTTCTAGATTCAAAACCTTTCGATCACTCTTTTCGTTACTTTATATCCAACTTCTTCAGGGAGAAAATTTTATAATTTTATCAGCCGTCTGTAGGTTTCAAGAAGAAAAAAATAATAATTCAATTTTTCATAAAATTCCTGAATATTAAATATTAAATTATTTCCTTTTCATCTTTGCAATGAATTATAAAACGATAATATTAAGATTCTATACCTAATTTACTTAACTAAACAAAAAATTAATTATATTTTTGTTCTTCCTCTTAAAACGTCAATAAAGAGATTATTGACTACACTTTTTCCTCAATTTGTGTATAATGCGATGTGAACAAGTGGTTATATTTCTTAGTTATTACAATTTGTAGAAGTTCCTTCTTCTTTGAAAACCATTTGTAGAAATTTCGTGATCCAAATCTTTTGTATTGAAGTTTATTTTTGGAATAAAATATATTGGTTTTTGCAATTACAAAAATAGAAGAAGAAGAAGAAAAGTGATGAGTAAAATTAAAACAACATTTTGGACCTGACCTACTGGAACAAAGATGATACAGAATAATTAATCGGAAAAAAATACTACGCACACAAATTAAACACAAAAAGTTATGGAGTAATAATAGAATCTATATATATAATATCTCCTAAGAGCTATGTTCTACTTTCTATATTTTTTTCTTTTTGTTTTCGTTATCGCCATTGTCAAATTGCCAGCATCGACCATAGATAAGAGAAATTATTCTATGATCCAAGAACATGATGAACAGTATATTCTCCCTTTCACATATATTTGGGTCTCGCGTGGTACTCTTTGTGCTGAGATCTACATATATGTGAGATAGAGAATATTCTGTTCATCGTGTTCCTGAATCATAAAATAATTTCTCCTATCTATGGTGGATGCTGACAATTTGACAATGGTCATAACGAAAACAAAAAAAAAAAGAATATAGAAAGTAGAACATAGCTCTTAGGAGATATTATATATATATTTTTATTAATATACAATATATAGATTCTATTATTACTCTATAACTTTATAACTTTTTTTGTTTAATTTGTATGCTTTGATGGTATGAATGGTTTAAGCTTGCTTATTTGTATGCTCTCTTTCTCACACACATTTGAATTTCGTGTGGGACCTCTTATACTAGGGTCCACATGTATGTGAGAGAGGGAGCATACTGTTCATTATGTTTCTGGTGCATTTAATAATTTTTTCATAGATAGATAATTATTACCTCATAAATAAAAAAATAAATATAAACACACAATAATTAAATATTATATTCATTTATACAATTAAAAAATAATATATAACATTAAAATTTATGTGATATTCAATTTTATAATAACATAAATAGATATAATATTTAATTATTTTATGTGTAAACTTGTCCGAAATAAAATTCTTAAATTAGGTACCATAAGAGTCTGTCCAAATATTATATACTCTCCCCACTTTTTAAATGTCTTGTTCAATGATTTTGAAGTTTAATTATATATTTTTTTATTTAAAAATAATGTAAAAATATTTACTTTAATAAATTATTTAAATAAAGTATTGGCTTTTAAATTTAAATTGGCGCTAAGATTTTAGAATTTTGTGAATGGACACGCAAAGCCAAAATAGAAAAAGAGAGCATACCGAGTTACCGACCATGCGGACAACTGGGGAATGGGATGGAGGACTAAAGTTCTAACCTGGGTCCCACCATTAAAACAAAATCATGAAGTCATCCACCCTATCTCAACCGTCAATTTGTACAATAACATATTCTCAGCCGTCGATCAGTACATCCTACAAGAACCCTTCCCATGCCATGCGGGTCCCACTTTAACATCAAGCTGCTTACAACAACTCGCTATACAACACCACCTGTAGGGGTGAGTATGGTGCGGTTTAGTGCGGTTTGAAACCTAAACCGCACATGAAATCGCTTAGGTGTGGTTTGATAAATTCAAAACCGCACATGAAACCGCTTGCGATTGGTGCGGTGCGGTTTCGAATCGTTTGGTGCGGTTTCGTTTGATGCGGTTTCGGTTTCGGTTCCAAAACCAATTAAAATAATTAAATTTTATGCAATTGAAATTAACAATTTAGTATCACACAATATTAAATACTACTTTGATAATACACAATTTTACTTATAATATTTTGTCTAAACAAAAGCAAAATAGAATCTAAAAACATGAATAATGATTTATCCTTATATATGAAAATTCTAAATAGAGATAATTATAATTTGCGATAATTCTAAATATTTGTACTTCTTGATATGCTTCATTTAATAGTGCATGGTGCGGTACGGTTTCTTAGATGCGGTTTTGCTCAGAAACCAAACCCAAACCGCATTTGCGGTTTTTCAACCACCTAAAACCGTCACATACGTCGAAACCGTTGGAGCGATTTTAATTGGTGCGGTTTGTGGGGTTTTTGGTGCGGTTTCGGAGGCAATTCGGTTTCTTGCTCACCCTTAACCACCTGTACACGCTTTATCGACTACCGGTGACTGACAGGCTGTTACCCGTCGAAACCGCCTATCGCCCCGTCTAAAGAGTCAATATAATCCAAGCTTACGTTCCGAACACTCCTAACCTTAGACTCGTAAATCCGAAGCTAACAGATTCGGATAGCCCTTCCGACACTATAAATACCCCGTTGTTAAGCATCTAACGGTCCGAAACAAAGCTTTAGCCCAATTGGTTAGATATTTCTTCTTCGCTAACAGCAACAGGTACTTTCATCTAAAGAAATTCCGATATATATTTGGTTAGATCTCTCATAGTTAGGGATTCTAATACATTTGAAGTAGTTTTTTTGGGGGGGAATTTAAGATGTTCTTTTAATGGATGATTAATTTGATTAAATTCAAAGTGTTTGACCTGATCAATGGATTATTTGAGCTGCAATACATGTTTTTTGCTATATATAATTAGAAAATCATGACTCATGTGGTGGTCTTTTGCTGAATTTAAAAAGTTTTTATGATTTTAATTACTGATCGATTAGGATTTGTAGTCATGACTATTGTGGTTTCTTCAATAGCAACAATACTTTTTTGTATTTAGATTTTGTTTATTTTCATGATTCTAGTGATGGGATATATTACTAAAGTCAGATGATCTGCTTGTGAGGTCTGTTGATACTTTGATCTCTACTTTTCTGGTCCATTAAGTGTTTGCAGTGTTTGGTATGTTTTGATCATCTGATGTACAGTTGGTTGGTTTATAACTTGGGATTCTGAAATATTGTAGCTTTAAAAAAAAGTTCAATAAGATCTTAGATAGTATTGCTTGGTGATCAGTTGGCCGAGGCTGTTTACAAATCGTGTTCATGATACTGTTTAGAATTGATATTGAAATTATAATTTATGATTTGTGCTTGTGAGTAGCTTGGTTTTTGGTGTGAAGATTATATTTAATAGACTTTCTAAATTGGGTTTTGATTAAATTCAAGGTTGTATATGAGATATTTACAGTTAGTTGCAATGTTCTTTTTTCTTTTATAATTCAGCCATTTCTCCTTTCTATCTTTGTTAGTTTATATTTACATAGCACAATTATGTGATATCTCACTCTGAATTTGGGTCTCTGCAGCATAATAAATGAGACGTGTAGTTGTGTTCAATGTTCAATGTTCAATGTATTTATCTATTTTCTTTATTCAGTATTGAGTTTAGGACTGAACTGGTTGTTTAGTTGCCATTTCAGAGGTAGAGGTTCTTTAGGAGCCACATTGCTCAGTGAACCGATTTGACATTCTCTGATAAAAATTAGTGAAATGTCTTGACATTCTGAGTTTTAATTCTGCTAATCTAATATATTACTTTCTATAATCTTTTAGTACAAGATTGGTAAACAGAGTTGAGGCTACTGAAAAATGGCACTAGTCTCAGGGAGAAGGTCTACGCTGAATCCAAATGCTCCTCTCTTTATTCCAGCTGCTGTTCGCCAAGTGGAGGACTTCTCGCCAGAATGGTGGCAATTGGTGACAACATCAACATGGTTTCATGACTACTGGATCAACCAGCAACAGGGTGATGATGATTTCTATGGTAATAATGAAGATGACTTGGAAGATATTGCTGGCCTGCTACCAGATACCATTGATCTTGGTACTGAGGAAGAATTTTTAAACATGGAAGTGCAGTTTGAGCAATTCATTCAGTCGTCTGAAGCTGAAGCAGGAAACGAGCCATTTCTATTTGCTCAGAAGGGAATGCCTGAAAATGGTACAGCTCATTAACTTATTATGCGGTGCACAAATTGAATTTCATTGCAACTAAGATCTGCCTGTACAAAGTTAAATTTTTGATTGTGTTATGATGCACTTTGCTTTCTAATATTGAAAGTACCTTGCTTAATAGTAAAAGCCAAATTTTTTACCATTATTGTGTTTGCTAGTTGATGGGAAGCGATTAGTGTAACAATCAAATTGTAAACGGATTCTTAAATATTATAGCAGAGTAAATACTCAAAAACTTCATCCTGATTGATTGCAAAACAGATGTAGAAGTTGATCATGCGGCACTGATGAAGAGCCTGAGCTTGTCAAATTCTTTTAAGGAAAGAAGTCACAAATCCCCAGTGGAATCAGCCAAGTATTGGGAGAAGCCAACCAAGTCTGTTGGCCCAAAAAGCAGCAACCGTCGAATCCAGCAGCCCCGCTGAATTTTAGCTTCTCAAGATATGCTCTTCCGGTGCATTGTAGACATCCTTCAACTAAGTAGTCTCCGTTTCCTGTAATTTCTGTATAGGGCAAGGTCGCAACTCTTGTATCTAGCCTTGTTCATATTCTGACAGTCTTTTGTGGTAGTTAACAAGTAAACCTTCAATGAAGATGTTAAAAAAAGAAAAAAGCAGTATAATTTCAATGAAAAAGAAGTCTTTAAACCTCATTTTTCTTTCTTTTATGCTATGCTACATCTCCTCTGCCCTTTGATTAATTGCTAGGACCAGAATTTCTTCATTTTTTTTGTTATATTAGATTTGGCAGCGTGTTTGTGTTGTGTGGAAGTGATTATGTGAAGTTACCAGATTAACGTGAGAGATTCGAAATTGCTGATTCTATATCCGCTTGCTGCTGATAGATAGGGTATTAACCATAATTCATAAGAGCAGAGCCTTATATATCTAGTACTGGCCATAATTCACTAAACAGAACAGGGGATCATAATTTTCTTTTTTGGGTAAATTACGAATTAAATGGACACCATTTTTCAAGGTTCAAATAGAAAAGGTTGAGGACTAAATTAGTGTTATACTACTTCACTTATATTCTTTTTATTAAGTATATGTTATATGTTCAAGCTGAATCAGAAATACTCCCTAATACTATAATTAGATTACTCCATAATACTATAATTAAAATAGTATTCTTCAACATATATAAACTAAGTACTTACACAACATAAAGTTCTAAATAACTTTATTTTATTATTATATTTTTAAATTCATTCTCGAAGAAAAAAGGATTTATATAATAAAATCGAGTCACTAGGAATAAATATAAGTATACGAATACTATATCTATCTTAATCATTAAAAAGTGAGACATGACATTAAAATCCGTGTCATACTTCACTTTTTAATAGTTAGGGATAAATTGAGTTTTGATTTTATATTTGAATATTATATTTGTAGACTTGTCCGAGTCACTACAAGATGGAAAAGAACTTTTACAACATTATAAGTTGATATGTATATAACTGAAATTCTAATAATTGTTGTGTCGATCGGTCTATGAGTAGTGAACCGTCCATCAATTAACCTTGCTAGTTCACATACGCAGCATTGCAGCAATACTCTAATTGAAGGAGAAGATAACATTTTCTAAATTTCGTTACCAATATATAAAAATAATATTAAAAAATGTTAAATTACTTCTTAAATCCTATTTTGACAGGGAGTTCTATTTTTAAAGGAAATTTTATTTTCGAAAGTGACCTATTAAGAATAGGAATATTTATTATATGTGAGAGTCCGAATTCAAGCAACATGTGCGCACTACGGTGTATATATAAAGGGTTTTATTTTATAAACTGGTTAAATTAATTTTTTTTCCATTAAATTGAGTTTTAATTTATATTTGCAGCATCGAATTAATTTTTTTTTATATTTACCTAACTGAGCTATAACTTTTTAACAAATCCTTGTAAAATTTGTTAAACTATTTGAGTTTTAACAAATTGACTAATACACGAGAGAGAGTGTGAATGCCTATGCATGTCATGCATATGCCAAATTAGCATGCCATTATCAAAAAAAGTAAAAAAAACAAACAAACAAACAAACATAAAATTAACAATTAAAATAAGTTAACCATATTAAGTAAAAGAAACAAATCAACCAACTAAAATATATTTAACTTTGCGGTTATAAAACGTAAGATATAAAAAGAATAATTGTATAAAATATGGTATTATATATATATATATATATATATGTTGGTAAAAAAAGTTAATTATTAAAATAAAATAAAATATTAATAATCTATTACCTTCACAATCAAACTAGCAGACCCAAATAATAATAAAAATAAAATAAAATTGGGAATCAATTCCCATCACTAAAAATTCACCCATCATTACCGAAATAGCACTAAGAATTTTCTTGTTATATTTGTCTTTACTTAGTGTTGCAAATATGTGTGTCTATTATTGAAAACTCTCATCACTCGATTAAATCATGAACCACCTGTTTTACCAAACAAATTTTTACATAGATGTATGTATAGGGATGAGATCCTCTGTTGTCTCTTTCTGTGGCAATTCTCTGTTACAAAAGAGTGGTAACAGATACATATATATATATATTCTTGAAAAGGTTCTACTAATTGGGATTTTGAATTATTAGCGGGATAATTTTTACATTAATGTACGTATCCCTTGTTACAAACACAAAATTAATGTAACTATTTAATGATTTGAAATGTACGTATTTTGTTCCTGGTTTAAACTTGGTGCATAAAATAATGTCCAAAACAGCTCCCATAAATAAAATAGATTTATGAGTTATAGTTCCCAAAAAATAGATTTATTTGAAAAGAACCGCTGCAAGTAGGGGAAAAAAATACAATCAAGGCTTAAGAAGCTTTGAAAAGGCTAGCCTTTGTCCAGCATTTCAATAAAAAAAAACTCCGGCATGATTTGAATAAAAGCCCGGCTTGTTTCAACATACAGATTTAAAGCAATTTTTGTGGAATTAGTGTCACTAAAATCTTTTTCGAAATATATTCAAGTAACTTATAAAAATAAATTCAAGAAAATTAACATCATATCAACAGTTTCTCGATAGGAAGGAGTTTTGAGCTTACGCCAATAAGTGGGAGAAATCTGTTATATTGACATCTTCTTCATCTCCCTCCTTTTTCAGTGGTGACAAAAGTCTGGGTTTTTTTTTCACATTTGTCTTACATTTGCTGGATTCATTTATGCAGTGGCATGTTGAGTACAATACAATGCAGCACCAGCCATCCATCTGCTTCATGATTTTGCTTGGGTTTGTGGATGATGTCCTTGATATCCCTTGGAGAGTGCGAGTTTTTGCGCTAAGCTTTAAGTTGTTTTTGTCCTATTCTCTGTTTTAGATGCCTATAAATATTGGTCTTGTCACTCTTGTTACTAAACCAGTCGTGTGGGACTGCAAAGCCAGGAAATTGGTGTTGCCTTCAATTGCCGCTCTTCCCAGGTCGATGGCCTATGCCGAACATACAACAATTATTGTACCAAAGCCTCTTGTTTAGTACAAATACTTTGCTGGAATGACGATGGCTGTAGTTGGCATTTTGGGGCCACTTTAGGTGCGTTCACTCAGTGTCCACCTCCCTTGTTGATGATCAATGATATTCAGATGTGTTGATATAGCTAATTTTTAGAAGATATAATTTGCTGCGACATCAGTAAAAAAGAAGGAAACATCTTCTTCTTATGGAACCTGTTTCATCATGATTTGATGGTGACAAAACTTAACAATGCTTCAACTCCCAACTACATGAAAGCCTGTCTTTTCTTTGAGCATTGATTAGTTTGTTTATATACATCTTTATGATTAAATATTTAAGTTAGTTCCCCTTAATCTTGATACAGTGAAACACTCCTTATATTCTTCCTTACTCTAGTTTTGAACTTCCTCTTGTCACTTCCTCAGGTTTGATCTCTCTCCCTCTTTCTCTCTCTGTATATTTATTCCTAATACTTTCCATCTGTGATAGATTTAAGAATATTGACTAGCTATAACTTTCTGCAAGCAATCTGGATATATGCCTTGTCCACGGCATCGGCTACCGAGGTAGCGTTATAAGTCTCTTCCTTCTGGCATGTGTTTTCATGATTTGTTACTCGACAGTTTGAACTTTCCTTGATGTTATTGTATGGCTTTCCTTTTTTTAAGGTTCGATCCTCAGACAAGTGATGGAACCCTTGTGAACTTGTCCTTGAGACAATTTGGCAGGAGGTCTGAAAAGTCCCTTTGCATCCTACTATATACTAGTTTTCCAGGTGATTAAATATCTAGCGCATCTCTTCTCATTTCATCTGCGAGGTGCAGAGTCAAAAAGGATATATCGAATCCTTGTCAGGCCTACAAATGGTTTGAATGTGGTATTGATCCAGTTATCAGCCAATTTAGTCTAACAAATGGTTGGAGAATTGACTTTAAAAATGGGGTTGCCTAGCTTCTTTCATTCCCTAGGTAGGTTGTTTTTCTTGAATTTCTAACTTATGTATACGTACATAATTTAGTTATTAAATCTAATTCTAAGTATATCCAAGGCAATACAAGCCGTAAACGTGCTTTTGGCATGTCTCGAGATCTGTTCTGAAAAACACCAAAAAATAATTTTCTTACGAAGTTGGATGGATGGAGCACATGTATCACCATTATAATTAGAATTATATAGTACTTTGTTACAGGCTATAGGCTGCTGTTTCTGCATCCTGCTGAGATGGGTGTTTACTGGTTGGAGCAAATATGGAGGGACACACAGCTTCAAACGTGCTGTACAATTTAAATGCTCTAAGGGAGGAGTGAAAGATTTTGACACGGCATAAACAAAGGAGTTATCTTCAACTATGGCAAGCCAAGAATACATAGTGCCAGTTGATGGTGTTGATATAATAAGCCTTTTTTGTAGCATCATATCCGAGGGGAAATGTTGTTGAAAGTTGCGAGTCTAAATCCAGGTGTGTTCTTTTCTTCTTGGTGTATTTCTTTTATCTTATCTCGTTGATTGCATCTCCTAATTTTTTCAGTTCTGATGGCGATGGTGGTGGTACAAATGAAAGAGTGCATGCGAGGCATTTATTAAGCTTATTGCACATAAGCTAGGAGTTGGTAAAAATACCAAATTAACCTAGCTTGTAAGGTCATCCATCCCACGAAATGAAATTTTTACCACATTTACAAAACAAAAAAAGAATGTCACTTTGTAAATATGATGGACGTACGCGGCCTAGACCTGACAAACAGGTTGAACCGGCCTAAACGGGTTAGGCCTTTGGCGGGTCAGGTGACCTGTGGCTCGTTCATGCCAGACCAGGTCGGCCCGTGTATTATTTGAGTAATTTTTTATTTTTTAAAAATATATATATATTTATTTTTAAATTTATTTTTTATGACTTATAATTTGAAATAAATACTAACACTAATTATTTACAATTATGACACATAATTTTTATATAACCATATAATATTTTTAGTAAAATCAGAATATTGTAAGACCTCGACACATTAATTATTTTTGAAATCCGTGGTCCAATATCTAAAGTGTTACTGTTCACATATCTGTAGTTCGCGAGTGGTGTTCATTAAGTCTGGATAATTTTCAAAAACATACCAAGACTCCATTCCATTCCCCAATGGATTAGCAGGATAAAAATCAATTGTAAATTTAAAATCTCCTCACTGTTGATCAGATTTAAATATGAATTTAAAACAATTACACACATGACTGGTAATTACACAGGTACGAACCATATTTTATTTTTGAACATCTTTCTTTCCTTTGTGATTGATTAGGTGAATTCTTGAGAGAATCATTACTATCCCAATGGTGATATAGTTGGTTATTGATGGATAACTTACCTGTTCCACATTTAATGGCATCTTCTTCATCTTCTCCTTTTCCTTGTTCAGCAGTGAAGAGACACTGTTTGAGTTGCTCGTCTCATTCACACAGTAGCTAAGCATTTTCATCCGTCTGCTCATGATTTTGGCAAAAATGATCGAGTTGAAGCAGGAAAAAGCTATTTCTCTATTCCTTTCTTTGATGCCTAAAACTTTAACTAGTTTATTGACCAACTACACTTCTCTTATTTGTTCATGGGCGTTCTCAAGCTCCAACCAGATCTATAGTTTCATCTAATGAGACAATAAATAAATAAAAGCGTGTCAGCTCACTATTCTCCTCCACAAGCGCAATACATTTACTCCAGGCCCCATAAGTCCTAGCAGTATAATATAGCTTGTGCCAGGAATTCTCGCTTGAAAAAGAAAAAGACCTTAGATAAGACCCTTCTCGTTAAGAAGAAACAATTAGAATGTCAATTGGAACCTGTTTTTCCTGCTATGCACAGAGTTATTGAAGCCCAGGGAAATTCAAGAAGAAGACCACGATTCAACTTTATCGAAGAACAACAGCTTGTCTCACAAGAACCAGAAGTTGGTAAACACCTGCATAAATTCCATATGATAAGGAAAAACTCCCAAGCACATTGACATATCAGAAAGCAACTCATTATTTGTTTCTATACATTTCTCCTCCACATGCATATAGATGATACCAGTATACAACAGTATTTTTCAATTCCATCCTCAACCACCCACGAAATTTTGCAGAAAAGGTGTAAAAAAACCATACACAAACCGAAGCCAAACCCCTAGGTTGATATTCTGTAAATATTAGACTATACGTTCGAGGAGGCGTTATATTGTGCAGTTGAGTTGAGAAAGTCCTTCATAGCCAGACCTCAAACATTATATATGCTGCATTGCTGTAACTAATAATGTAATACAGGAGCAAAACTATACAGAAGCATCAGCAGCTTCAGCCTTGGTTCAAGCAAGTGCACAGGCTAATATAATTGCATCAAGGATAAAGCGGGGGTCAAAGCCAAGTTGTCTTGCAATATACAACAGCTACTAGCTTAAGAGTAATTAGCACGTGATAGATAACTGCTCAACATTTTTGATTAGTCCATGTGTACAGTTAGTTACAAGTAGCTTTTACTAATTTATTGTAATAACAGTCTATAAATACATCAAGTTGTAATATCAGTTAATTTGATGAAATACGAAGAATTCTTTCTTTTACATCTCTTATCAGGAACATCCATCAACATTGTGAGATTTTATGCATTTCCTTGAAGGTTCACAATTCTAACATTATAAATGAAGAATGTTCAGTGTTAATTTCACATTATATACTCAGTTTGAGCTTCTAATACCACGCTGTTACAAGGATAGCATTATCTCCTGCTTCCTTCTAGAAATAAAAGAAAAAGAATCGTAGAACTGAAATTTCCACAATAGTTCTCAACTGGTAACAAGGGGACTTGGCTCCCCTCCATTTCCTCCAATTCCATCCAATATATCATATTTTTATAGTTTTGGATAGTATACTTGAAATCAACACCGGTCAATTAATTTATAGTATTGAGTAGTATAATTGTGTCAAAAATGAAAGTAATCCGACACTTCTTTACTATTTGATGAACATGTGGATTTTTTATCAAAGTTTTAATGGTTGAAAATTCTTTTAAAATGTTAACGATAAAAAATATTTTTAATGATTCTAATTTTTAATAGAACTGATCTTAATATCATCAACTATTTATTAACATATTTTGATCATTACTAACAAAATTATTAGGATCAAATAATTGTTGTATCACTGTATTAGATGGAAGAATTGGAGGAAAGGTATACTGGAGGGGAGCCATATCCTTAAATCCCTATAAATTAACATTCTCTTAACTCTCTGTAAGATACAAACTAGATAGAAAGAAATTGAATAACAACCTGGAATGGCAGGGCAGTTTAGACTTGTGCAAATGATTCATTAAAGGCAAATCAGCACAAATAAGTGGCCCAACAACCACCACATATGGTAACTAACTAGGTAACTTCAGTATGGTTTTCCCTCAGTATATGCGATGTAAAAGGTAAGAAAATGGTTCAGAATAAAGATCACGATGAGTTGTAAGGGATGATAGGGAACCTATCTAAGCTTGGAATTGTTAGAAGCACACAAACAAAGCACAAAGCTTTAATCTCATATTAATTCATAATTCAAATCTTAAAAATAATGAAGAATTATAATACTTGTATAGAAATCCAAAACTTTGAGAGTAAGTAAAAATCCTAATAAACAGGAAACTACTCCTAATAATACTCTACTACTATCTTTAGACTTATAGAATATTATATTAATATAATCAAAATATAATTACATTAATAGCAAAATATTTATCTCAAAATAACACAAAATAATAAATAATTAAGTTCTTGATATTCTTCTTCCGTTCTGCGCAAATATGGGATGATTAATGATATCAACAAGATAATATACCAAACAAAGAAGCCCACATGAAGGTGAAAACTAATTATAGTCCAAAAGCAGTTCTAAATTTTTCGAAAGATAACGAGAAGAAGAGGGGAATATAAAGACAGAAGGGGCAAATACTGTGAACCAGGAGAGCAAAATGCAATTCTAAAGGCTCGTGCAAATGACACCTTGAAGGCAGACCAGAACAAATAAATGGCCCAGCAACCACCATGTATTATAACTAACTAGGTAACTTCAACATGATGTTCCCTCAATATATGGGATGATTGACGGCATCAACAAGATAAAAATTCAAACACAGAAGATCATGTATTCATGTGAAGGTGAAAAAATATATATAATAGTCAAAAAGCAGTTCTAAAATTTTAGGAAGATAACAAGAATGAGAGGAAGAAAATATAAAGACAGACGAAAGGGACAAATACAGTGAATCAAGAGAGGAAAATGCAATTATAAAGAACCTGACACAAGAATTATGTTGAAAACTTTCTAGTCTTGATAAATAATGAAAACCCAAGTTTCAAGTTTCATTCCTGGAACATCACATTTCCAAGTAGCAGTATAGAGTATAGAATATCATGGTGCTAGAAAAGCTAAAGCCGGACCCATAGATATTTGACATTTCTCACCAAAATTCATCTAGAAGCCAAAAGCTATTTAGTCAACATCCATAGCCTTTTCCTTTTCATAATTTCTACTTGACCACAGCTTGATGGTCCGATCATGTGAAACAGAAGCAACAGTATGGCCATCTGCTCCAGCAAAAACAGAAGCAACATTAGTTGTGAATAATAGAAAGAAAACGGAGAGGCCTTAGCAATAACAGGAATGGCATGTAAGAGAGAAATTTCAGTTAACAAGAGTGCTTTTTTCATGAAATAAAACTGTTCAACAGATTGCATAACATATGAAGTGACATGCCATTGCATTGCATTGAACAACCATATTCAGAATTTTGAAACCTAATAATTGTTGAACAATATAAATCTAAGAATGACAGCGGACAAGATTAACAACCCCTATTAAACAGCCATTAAATGAATCCAGTTTAACTTTGGGTATTGAAAGAGCATATCAATTATTATACCATTACTTAATTCTATCAATACCACTTCCTCAAGAGAGCTCCTTAAGATTGATGTTGATGTCTATTGCTAAAATGTATTGTTTTACTTTTCAACTAATTTGTTGTAATATGTGCATTACTTGCTAAAAAAGGGTAAAATCAGGATGACAATTGAGGCAGTGTAATCCAAAAAGTTTCTGGCAAGCTACCAAACCGAATATAATTTAAAAATTCAAGTTAAAAGACATAATCTTATATTTTTCATTACCGAATTTATATACTAAAACCTTCAATTTTACTCCTTCATAGGTCATGTGGGGGGAGAGAGAGTGTGGGAAAGAAACTACATAATAACAACAGGTTCCAACCTGGGGTTTTCCTAGATTTTAAAGTTTGAACTTCCTCCAACCGATTAGTTCCCCTCTTATTGTAGTTGAAAATTTCCGGTCATTCAAACTTACGGGTTCTAAATTTTGGTATATAGAAATTTACCTGCTACTACATCCAAGGATGTAACCTTTGCTTCATGACCGGACAGCGTCTTGACAGGCTTATAATCTTTGGATGACCACACCTGAAACATAATTTTATGCTTCGGTGAAAAAACATACAAGCACGAATTAATCAATTCAGAAATTCATCATCCACAACACTAATAGTTTACCTAGAGAAATACCTTGGCAGTCATATCGTAGGAAGCCGTTAACAAAAAGTATCCCTCTTGAGGCTCAAACTTGACTTGAGAAATAAGATTTGCATGAGCTGGTATAATGTATAATGATTTCTTCTTCCTCAAATCCCAAATTCGACAAGTGTTATCTTCACCACCAGTTGCAAAGTGATAGCCGTTTGGAGAGAAACTAATTCCAAGAACCTGAAATGCAGCCAAAAATTATTAATCATCAGTTCACCTAGCAAACAAAGAGGGGGTGAGAAAAGAAAAATATCATGATGCCATGACAAAAAATGTCTCACCGGCTTAACATGGCCTTCCAAGGCAAGGACACTTCTCCCAGACCGAAGGTCCCACACCCGAGCTAGTGAATCAAGTCCACAGGATGCAGCAAGAGACCCATCATAGTGAAACGATAATCCATATACGCTCCTACTGTGACCTTCTTGTAGAAGCAACTCTTCACCCGTCTCTACATCCCATAATCTCCAGGTTTTGTCAAAGCTAGTTGTGCCCAAGTATTTCCCTGATGGATGGAATGCAATACGGGCCAGGCGGTCCAAATGTCCCTCGAAAGTCTTCATAAGACATCCCTCACTGTTCCATAACCTTGCAGTGCGGTCAGCAGAGGCAGTTGCCAAGTGGTTGTTGATGGGAGAGAAGGCAACATCAGTAGCACGCTCTGTATGCCCCTTCAGAGTACAAACCTTCCTTACTTGAGGCATGCTCCATATCTTAGCAACTCCACTCAAAGCACTAAAGAATTAAAAACAAAGAACAGATCAAAAATCAGTTTTGCAAGTCAAAATATGTAAACAAATTAAGCCGATCATGCAGGATGCTGTTTTGGTGTTGTGAGGTTTGTGGAGTCATGGAGTTCCTTAAACAGTCGTAATAAACATTTTCAAAATATAACTGAAGTACTTTCTCAGTTTCTTGTATTAATATCCAATTAATTACAGGTTAATTCTCATCTAACAGTAAGTCAGCAATACAGAAAGAACTCAGATGATGAGTCATACTAATGGAAATAATCTCATTAAGCAAATCAACATTATTATAGCCAATAAAATAAGTCTTTTAATCAGAAAAGGTACTTGATATTCAGAAACTAAACATAAAATGCTTTGAAGCAATCACACAAACAGTGTAAATATCAGTCTGTAATATCAATCACAAATAACTTATGCAACTAAACAGAAAAAAATGAGATACCAAATTTTTAAGTTAGAATACCCAGAATAGTGCAAAAAAGGCATAAGTAGCAAGGCCTAAACATGGAATCCTAACAACAACATCAAACTAATTACCTAAGAGAGAGAGAGAGAGAGAGAGTACCATGTGGCAAGCATCTTCCCATCATGTGAGAAGGAACACCCTGAAAGCGGTCGATCATCCCCAATTTCACTGCAATCCAGGGCCAAACTCCCAGCTTGATCCAAAGCCCAATTGGTCTCTGCGTCCAAATCTTCATCCGGATCATCCCTTTTCCTTCTTGCACGCTGAAGACGCATAGCACCTCTCACAATAGAATACTTGGCAATCTCTACACGGGCCTCTAAAAGAGTTCTTGAGCCTTCGGTATAAAAAGGATACTGGACCATTTCTTCTTCGGGTCCCTCTGACATTGACACAGAAGCTGCAGCTTCCTCCTCTTCATGAACTTTCATCAGCTTTTCCAACTGTCCTTCAGAATCCAGCTTTGCCATTTGCATGCGCAAACGGTCTCGTCTTTCCATCTCTCTTTCTCCAAAAAGAGTTATGGGTTCACCAAGCCGCCGAAGACGAGCGCGTACAGCCATGTCATTTGTTGGTACTGCAAGAGCGGCAGCGCGTCTTTTCATCAAAAATTCTTGCATGGCTCTTTCCTGGCGTTCTCTAATCAGTCTGCTCTCTTCTGAGATCTCATATTCAGCAGCGCCTGCAGTGTTCCGAAGAGCTCCGGAGTCATCGTGATCAGAATCTGAATCGTTGCCCTTAATGTCACCATTCTGTGGCTGGGATGGCCTGGGGATGGGCGGACGAACAGGAAGAGGTGCCAATGGCCGAGGAATTGAGGGAGGAGCTGCAGGTATCGGAGCAATAGTGGGCAAAATTGGAGTTGGGATCAATGGTGGAACCAGTTGGGTTGGAATTGAATCAATCGCAGAACCCACAGTCTGACCATCAGGAACTGCTGTAGAAGGCTCCGCAAGTGAAGTTGAGATAGAATTTTCCTCGTCTATGTCCATGATACCTGATAAACCAAACATACAAAAAAGTTAATAAAGTTCATACTGCCATAAAGGTACATTAGTGTTGTTTCTCTGCTATATTACATCATATTATTCTTAGTAATTCTAAATAAACAAGTATATAGAGATGGAAGAAAAGCAAACAAATAAACAGAAGAACATCAGGTCTCACAGGTTTAATATTTGCATATAAGAGCCAAGTATCTAAACGTTAACCTGAATGCTCGATCAATCTGCACAAAGGCAGATATATATAATATGTAGTAATAAATTCAAATTGGTACTCACTGAAACATAGGGAGAAAACTGTAATCTACAAAAACCACTCTTGTGGCATACAACAGTTAGCATGTTAACAGTAAAGGAGAAAACAGCATTCACACGCTTTATCTCAGAGGTATATTATTCTAAACCAGAACATACAATTTGACCATTAACTAGGCAAAAATCATTGGAACGTAAAGTTCAACAACTTTATTCTCTATAACATAGCAAAACCAATGGCAGCATCAGAAATCATGCCAGAACAAGCAATTAGAGCAAATTATCTTACACTTTTAGGTGGGTTGTCAGAATGTGGAATAATATATCAAATTAGATGAACTCCTTGTTTCCGAGTTAGTCAATCAAGCTTCATTTGAATTCAATCCTTCTATTCTCTCTCACACCTTGAGCCTGAGATAAGGGGTACACTTTCATTCAATTTCTAATCCACCAAAGACGAACACAGTAATACAAAAATTACTCCCAACTGAAACAAACCCTGATTTGATAGATTCAAAGACGTAACATTCAATAGGAGAAGCCATAAATCAGTCAACCCTAACTAACAGCTACGCATGTATATTACTAAATTCAAGCAACCTTCTTCATTCATTCAGTATTATTATATGTAGAAATATAGAGGTCGAGAATCAGAGAGATGCATACCTGAGTTTATGGTAGTGAACGAGGAAAGATCGTGTTGATGAATCCTTTCCAGTATCAAGGAGTTTTAATTGGGCCAAACCCAAAACCCCACCTTCGGCTTCAAATTTGGAGACCAATAGATTGTCCAGAGTGTTATAAAAATAAAAAATAATAATAAATACACTAGTAGAAAGATTGAAAATAAATAAATAAATATATATATATATATATAACCCTCTTACACTAAATAATATACTATTTGCATTCTCAAATTATTTTTGAATTATGTAATTAATAATTAGTACTAACCCTCTCTCCCCTTCCTTCATAATAGAAACTTAAAATCAAGAGACCTAAGCGGCAAACTTATCACTGAGGCTCTCTCCAATAATGAACATCTTCTTGTCTTCACAAAGAATAATTAATGGTGGACGAATGCCTAAAAACTCAAGGCCGGAGGAGATCGTGTGGATAAATAAGCTTGAAAAAAATTAACCCTTCCTTTTCTTTCATATTTACTACTATTTCCATCAGACAATAAATGTTTTTTATTGACTTTTATAGTAGTTAAATTGATTTTATATATATATATATATATATATATATATATATAATGTCAAAATCACTGGCATTGTAAATTATAATATGACGTTTGTCATTATATTTAAATATCTAAAAGAATAATGTAACGATCAATTAAACCTTAATTGAACAAATTAATCATGAGATAGAAGTAATCTTTCTTTCATTCGATAGAAAGAGTTGTATTTTGAGTTTTGTTAGTAAGTAAAATACTAAAATTTAAAATTAATGCGAATTAATTTGATTTTAATTGATATTATCGCTACTAATATTGAATACTATTCAAAAAAAAGTATTATGACTTAAAAAATTGTTGTTTTCAAGTTATTATAATGCACATCAATTTTAAAATTTCAAAAACTCCCATTGAAACTCTCTTTTAGAATTAACTATTTATTTGATCTATTTAGGAATATTAGCTATGAGAGGGTGATTGAAAACCTCTTATGGTTAGAGGGGTGAACTCCAGCTCAAAATAAATAAAAGACAATTGAAATGGATATAATCTTCTTCCAAGTGACTGAGGTTTTAATATTTAAGATTTCAAGCTTAGCCGTCACATCTGTTGGGACAATCTCTCGAGATTGTCCCAATTATAGGGTGTTGGATATTTGATTAGTATTCTTCTTCTTTTTCTTCTATTTTTATTATCAATAATTGAAAGAAAAGAAAAATGAGATAACAAAAAGTCCGACAAAGATTTAGTATTGAGCTCATTTTATTCGACTCAAATCATATGTATGAGTTGGATCACTCTTGTGAATCTCTTCCTTTTATCTTGAGCAACGACCTCATTATTTTTGTGAACCCTTTATCAAAAGTTGACCCAATAAATATTTGTAATCACGTCTTTATTTAATTATGTTTGAATTATTTAAACTCGCACCATTCGATTCAAATCATATATTAATTCATTGTCAAACCCTTCACCCTTACCACCTTCCTACATCATTTTATTATTAATGCCCAATAAATATGTTGGATCACTTTTTTACTCAAAAAATTAACTTATTAGATTAAAACTGCAGTATACTTATTAATTCATCTACATTTTTAAAAATTTTCCAACGTGAAATTTATATAAAATATCTCAATAGCCTCAACTTCTATAAACATTGACAATTCTAGACAATAAAGATTGGTAGAAAAAGTCCATACCACTAGTTTTTTGCATGTTTTTCTTTTTGGGAAAATCCTACTCTTTTTTAAAAAAAAAATATTTTTCTCAACCCTTGAAAAAAGATTTATACTATTCTTGCGTTTGTATTAATTTACAGATAATGTGATTTAATCTTCTCACACCAACAATAGACGTCTTTGTCATAATATATAAAAGAACTCCTTGAAAATTTAAACTTAAAAAGACTCCCTCCGTCATGAAATATATATATATATTAATTCTCACTAGAAATCATAATGTATCCGGTGACGTTAGCAATTCGTGGAAGAGTTGCATTTGTATAAAACAGGTGAAATACAAGTATGTGCTATACAATTGCAACCCTTGTATCCCTCTTTTGCATATAGATGAAGTAGTATGGAACTCTGACCAGATGCAACTGAACAAAGTGACCGGCTCTACCCAAATGTACAAGCACAGGTTCAAAATCTGGAACCAGTTACCAGGTCTGTTAACCTACCAGCAGTGGCGAAGCTATATACTAGGTTGTGGGGTCAATTGATCTCACTCAATTTTTTATTTTTTTATAATATATAGTAAAATTTAAAATTTTTAAATATTATATACGAACTGATCTCACCGAAATTTTATAAAATTTGTAATATAAGGGTTAAATTAAAAATGTATAACTTTCTCAATTAAGTTTCAAACTCATATAATATATCATTCATATCTCTTCTATATGTGTATATTCATATAATCTTCTTAAATTAATTAATAATCTATTTTATATTATTTTTACATAAATTAATTATTTATAAATAATTTGTCTTTAAAAAAATCTATTAAGACTTAATAGGGTATATATATATATATATATATATATATATATATATATATATATATATATATACATGCATATAAATATATATAGAGTTAACAATTATTATATTATTATTATAATTAAATATATGTTTTATATATACAAGTTAAAAGTATAAAATTATTGAAAAAATTTTACTCGAGGGCGCTACCCCAATTCCCGCTAAATTATTTATAACCTTATAAAAGAGGTTACAAATTTTTTGATACCAGTGAAATTTAATTTTGGCTTCGCCACTGCCTACCAGATGAAATAGCATAAAAGCTTCGGCTCTATGAAGAGAAAAATAGCCGGATATCGCCAGGACAGAATAAAAAACAAACTAATGAACTCGATATTACAACTACTCAATATTCACAAACATAATCAAAAATCTCACAGGACCCTCTACAAACTCACAACTACAAAAAGGCAATCAAGCTAAACACAACAGACTCTGCAATAGTTTGGTACTACATAGCCTTTTTCACTCCCCACTTAAGAAACTGGTTTCTCCATGCTCCACCGATTTCTGGCTTTGCCTGATGCTTGGTGAATAACGGGCACATGAGTTTTTCAAGTTCCCCCTTGAAGCAGGTCCATCATCTATTGTTCACTGTTCAGAAGTAAAATTTACCCTCTTTCTCGCACTATTTGCATTCTTCCTTGATTGATTCCTCTGGTAGTTATTGCCATAATGCCTTGAGGTCTCGTAGCCCGACACATAACTACCAGTGCCTTCTCTATTCTCGTCATTGATATACCATGCCCCATAAACCCCATTAGGATCTTGCACATATTTGGGTTCAAAATAATTTCCGTACTGATACCAACCCCATGAATTATTCCAACCATCTCCCAATCCATAACCTACCATGGTTGTTCCATTATTGTCGTACCAGCCCCATGAGTTGTTACCAAAATTTTCCCATCCATTGCCTTCGACATGCCCATTATTCTGGCTATAATTATGCTCCCAAGAGTTATCAGTATTGACATTAGTTGAGTTAGGAGCTGCTTTTAACTCATCTTCAGAATCTCCCCAGCCAAAGCCCGAGAATCCTTGATTTTGGAAGAGAGTATCACCAAAAATCACAACATTCTCATCTTTTCTATCTGCATCAGGATCCGCAGATTCGCACTCTAAGTCTAGTATCAGCTCCTGATCAATTTTGCAATCCCAATCTATTTCATCAATATACAGACTAGGATCCGGGACAGGTATCTCACAAGGAAGATCGTGCATCCTTGCATAGAACCGGCTCTTAGCATTGTTGAATGCCTCTTCGCCTGCAGAGTCATTCCATTTGACCACATTATCATGGTAGGGCATAAACTTCTTAGCATCCAAGATCTTTCTCCACGGAACTTTGCCAACCGAAGTGCAGAATTGTTTCTCCCACGACGGAACAGTTGGTCGCCAATTACCTGAACATATATGACAAATGTAACTTCTTTTTTCTGAAAGTCAATCTAAGAACTGTCAATACATACTAAAATCTGATAGTTGGTAGGAAACAAAGTTGCGAAAAGCAGCAAACTAGGAGATGCTGTTGAAATTACACGTAATGTTAATACGTAGTACGTAATGGGAAACAACAGCCTTGCTTCTCACAAAATGACATTCAACTGTAACGCCATCAGAAAGACGACAATAAGAAAATAAAATAAAATAAAAAAATGAAGAACACAACAATATGCCATAAAAGTTGTTCTAAAGATAGAAATACGAAAATGATTGGAATGTTATGGGATAAAGCGGCGAAAACGACAACGGTATGCAAATGTCATAGATTACAACGGTATGCAAAAGGCTTAAATATATTTTACTACCTGAATTATTACTTTTTTCCATTTCGATAATTCACCTTTTAATTTTTTTCACTTTCGTTTAAATTGAGGTTACAAGTCAGAATTTGCTGACGTGGCCCTCTGCGTGGGATCATGTCCAGCTGATGTGTCAAAAATTGTTGAGTATGCAAGGATAAAATTGGCAAAACGCATTTCTCTCTCACAAATCACTCTCCCTCTATTCTCCTCCTCTCCCCCACTCACCGGCAGCCAAACACATTAAAATTGACAAAGCTGCCGCTAGGCTTAGATCTGATGGCGCCCTTTCTCCGATCTAAAATGGTAATACACTGCCAATGGCGAGGTCGAAGGAACTAAGGTAGGGGATGATTGTGATGCCGAACATAGGTAGTGTCTTCGATCTAGTTAGGGTTGCTACCAAGGGAAGAGAAGTGGGAGGATTGTGATGCTGAAAATCTGTAACTATAATCCTTCTCTGTCTCTAAAAAGTATGATTACAGGTGATGAGTTGTATTCTTATTCGAGTGTTCTTCAATTTTGTTAGTTTACCCTCACAGAAAGCCCATTTTCACAGCAAATCAAGCAATGCTTCTCTCTCAAGAAACACATAATGATCTTTATTCCCGCCTCTCTCCTCTTTTTCTCTCTCCTCACCATCGCCTCCGCCGCAGCAGCCACCACCACTGCCTCCAGAAGTTCAACCCCCACCATTGGAATCACCTATATCCCCACCACGCCCAACACTCGACACCACCATAGCACATCGCCACCACACTCTAATCCCAACGCGTCACCGCAGTGCGCCTCCCTCAACCAGTCAACCGGACCCCCTAATTGTCCAAGCATTCACATACTACAACATCTCTATGTTACTCGAGGTCCCAAACAACTTGGTTTCCTCCTTTGCCACCAATTGCTCTATCACGCTCGTTTGGCTCTACACGCACTTCGTGCCCTTTTGCCCCAGAGCCCACATCACCGCCATTTCCGTCGGCTTCGACGCCGTCAACACCACTCCGGTCGACCTCACAAATGATCTCCTCCCAGCCATGCGAAATCTTCTAGCATCTCTCCAATCACTGGGAATTTGCAAAATCTCCGTCTCCACCACATTCTCCTTCATCAACATCATCACCCTCTAGTGGGAAATGGCCCGACACATTTTTCAGATCTGTTTCTTCTTCTTTTACTCCATTTTTATTTTCCTTTTTCATCTCAAATATGGTGGGATCTGTACTTTTACTATCAGATCTGTTTTGTAACTTTGAATTGAAATCATTTCATGTATGGATTATGGGTCTTATTTTAATTTTTTCCCTCAAATATATTGTTTTTCCTGATGATTTTGGACGAGAAAGATGATGGCTCCGCCGCTGATAGATCCTATCGATCAAATGAATGCCTAAGAATGTCTGAGAAATGTTTTATTTCGCTTTAATGTAAAATAAAACATGATTTGCTAAATATACCCCTCACTAAACAATTGAATGGTAGAAATATTATTTTTTAAATACACATCAGCTAGACATGGCCCCACACAAGGGGCCACGTTAGCAATTTCTGACGTGTCGCCTCAATTAGGACAAAAGTGAAAAAATTAATATCATCTAATTGAAAAAATTGAATGGTGAATCATCGAAGTGAAAAAAAGTAATAATTCAAGGTAGTAAAATATATTTAAGCCTATGCAAAAGAACAGATTTTAACTGTATGCAAACTAACGGAACTAATCCTGATCTCCATGAAATTTCATAATCCCCGCCGCCATACTTTTGCCAAGCTCCTCATTAATTTTAGACATTAATACTGAATTATGTATCAATTAGGTACTTTCGTAAAATTCTTGCACATAACTTCCCGTCATAACAAAATAAACCAAAAACAGAAACATCTAAGCAGAGACCATTTCAGTTTCCATGCTGGGATTAAAATTTAAAACAGCACATTATGATTTGAAAACACATAACAACTCAAAATTTCAACAATTAGGAATGTTAATCATGCCAAGTAGAACTATGAACTAAACACTTGCCCTCACTACAAAGCTAACAAATAACTAAAAGGATTAGAATTTCATAATAAAGATGCAACGCATGCAAACAAAGAATTTCTACCATGACAAAGGCCTGACCTATATCTACTTTAGATAATTAAATATAAAAGATAAAAATCAGCCACAAACAAGAAAAATTTAACAACCGCCCAAAAGAGACAAACTTGAATTGTAATGGCGCAAATTCTTACCTGCAAAATTGTAGAAGCCACTCTGATTATTCAAGCAAAAAAAAAAAATCAACCTTTTCGAACCCTTACCTTAAGAAACTATCCAAATAGGAAAAAATAATAAAATATCACTATCAAGTGCAAAGCAAACTCAAATTCCAAAGAAAGCCATAAAACTTGTAAACAAGGAAACCATCTCCAAGTTTATGTTTTAAAAAAATATAATCATCTAAGCAAAAGAAAACAAACACACACATGAAAAATAACAATCAAAGCCAGAAGCTATACATACCTACGGGTGGCTTTCTGTTATTTGTTTTTGAAACTTCTTTATTATAATTATCACCCTTGAATCTTCTCCGACCATCCATCAAAACAAACCCAAATCTAAAACCAATTGAACACCAAAAAAAAAAAATGATAAACAAACCGCGTGAAAATATAGGTTAGAAACGAGGGAACAAAAGCAATAAATCATAAAGTAAATCCAAAAAAAAACAATAAAACCCGAAATAGGGTTCTTGAAATTTGATTTGGGTTTGATTCCAAAGTTCGAAAAAGAGCCTTGAGATACATTAAGAACAAGAACAGATTCTGGAAAGTGGGTTTTGCCCAGAAGATTCAACTGGCACTAAAATGACTAGTTCTTGACGAGAAAACTGAAGACGGGTACCTAAATTTGTTGTCGGAGAATCGCTCAAAAGCTGGAAATGGTTTGATAGGTGGAAAATTGGGTGTGTAGTGATTTAACAGAGTAATGGAAAAAGATGAAATGCCCAAAACTTTGAAAGCGTTTCGAGCCTTGTCTTCCGAGAAGAAACGAGCCGCTGTTACGTTTCGTGGTTATTTATAGCCCCCTGTTTTAAACTGGAATTACAAAATTATTCTGCTTCCTTCTCTGATAAGGACTAAAGTGGTCGGTCCTTCGATTCTCACTCTATCTCAAGGTGCGTGTATCTTACCCAACCTTTTACTACCTTTTTATTTTATTTATTACCATTTTTTTAAAACCCAATATAGTTAAAAACTTAAAATTGAATTACATTCCAAAAAAATAAGGATTAGATCTTATTTTGGTGATCTGTTTTCCCAATTTAGTCTTTTAAATGTTCCGAACAATATGAGTCTAAAACTGTAATTAATTTATGTAGATATTATTATATTAATCTGTTTTTGTTTTGTACATTTACGATCCATAAAAAAGGACAGCATCGTTTAAAAGTTTAAAATACTTCTACACTATTTACTAAACCTTTTTAAATTATGTAAAATCCCAAGAGAGAGATGAGCAATTTAGGACAATTGAAATATTTTAAAACTGTTAATATTATCATAGCTAAATAATATAGTCAAACTAAATATATAATTAACAACACTTTTGTAAGTACTCCAATGATAATCAGTATCTAATAACATAATTTTTACTTGAACAATATCGGTTAATAAATTAATATTCAGAGGAGGGAATTTGTAATATCCCAGATATTTAAATGAATTAGAAATAAAATATTTAATATTTAATAAAGGTTGGAGTTTGATAACCTAGTAGTAATAGATAAATAGAGGTCCAAATTAAATTTAACGGACTAACTTATATATAGTGTTATCAAAATTTTTGATAAGTTAGCAAGTAAAGTGATAATTCAATAAACTTGACTAACAACAAGTTTAATTAAATTAAGAGAATTAATTAGTGGAGTTATGTAATTATGCGACGTGGTTGCGTGTAAATTAAATATGTATTTATATGAATATATATATGCGTGCATATTTAGTAACATAATTTAATGGTTAATTAAATTGTGATAATTAGATAGATTAATATTAAATTAATCCGAATTGAATTAAAAGGTTTATTGTGGAATTAATTATATTCATTAATCAACAATTATGCAAATTGTTGATAAATTATTTGTGAGGAATAATTATGTAAATTATATAATTATAAATTATATAAAGTAGTTGAATTAATTAAGGGAGATTAATAATTGTATATATGTACAACATTTAATTTCATATATATGTACATATAAAGGGATTAAATTAATTAAGTAATTTTAAATAGTAATTGAATATATTAAATGAATATATTCTATAATTAAATAAATCATTGTAAATGATTTATGAGAGTGAGAAATTTAATTATACAATTATTTGTGTAATATTAATTAAATAATTTAATAAATTATTTAAATAAGAAATTGAGTAAATATATTATTATTTTAATGTATTTTCGGGTAAATGGATTTATTTCCATAATTGATGAGAAATGAATTATTTAATGTAAATGTATTAAATAATTTAATTTATGGCCTAAATAATATATATTAAATTATATATTGTATTTATTTTAATTTCATAATTTATTGTGAAATTGTTTTGAGGTAAAGTAATGTGTATAAATAATATATATAGTTTATATATATTATTATTAGCGAACACACTCTAAAGTTTTAATATCAAAATAATTGATAAGTTGTCATTAATTAAATATTCAATGAAATTGAATATAATGAGTGAATTAAATTTTATAAATTAATTAATATGATAATTAATTAATGTAAATAATGTAAAATATTATTAATAATATTATTAGTCCATTTAGTAATTTAATATTAATGGGTTAGAGTATTTAATTAATTAATCAATTCAATTATTATTTAATTATGAATTGGATAATTAATGTGTAACAAAATTAATAATTAATCATTTGGGTTATAATTAAATAGCCCAATGATAAATTAAATGGACTTGACAATTTAGTAGCCCAAACAATTTAATTAGAGCCCAATTGGTATTTTTAAATAAAGCCCAAAGCTTGGCCCACTTGAAAAATACTTTATAAAACTATTAATTATTAAAAAGTGACTTGGGACAAGATTTTTGGGACAAGATGTTGGTGATTGCCGGCAACAAGGAGATAAAGTGAGTGAAATGATATTTTTTTATTTCATTTTTCATTTATTTAATAATTGTTTGCTTGTTTTATTTTCAAAGGACATGAGCACCATTCTTCTTTTCACCCACTTTGTCATTAGCTAAAATTCTTGCACAAGTCTCCAACTACTCTCATGATGGAAGTTTGATAGATATAGATTTTATATCTATGTAAATTGTAAGTATACTTGCAATTTATTAGTGTAGGCTAGTCATTTTTTTTCTTCTTCCACTTTTCAAGTTAGAGAGAGTTGAGAGAAATAGTTTGTGAGAGAAAATATTTGAGAGCAAGGATAAAGAAGGAGAAGGAATTCTTGGATCATGAGATCTTCTTTCACAACCTAGTTTGGAAGAAAATGAAGATAACCACTAAAATGAGGTAATGGTTATTTTAAATATAGTTTTGTTTTTAAATTAAATAAATTATCATGTTGGTATAAATATGTTAATATAGTTATTAATGTGTGGTAATAATATTTATGTCATGCTTGAGTTTAATATATTTGGTTTGTGTTTTGGTATAATTTATATGCTAAAAACATGTGTTTGGTGGTGTTAAATCAAATCTCAAAGTAATGACAAGAAATTAATTTTTATAAAATTTAGATTTAATGTTATAATATTATAGAACATTAAATCATGAGAAAAACAAAGTTTGAATCACTCAAAATGGAGTTATACACAAAAAGTTATGAATTGTGGTAGTTTATGTGATGTAAAAATTTTTATAAAAATTTTTAATATTAAATCATGAAAAAATTAAATTTTCATGTTATAAATTGATATTAAGTGATTGGTAATTTTTTTGGATTTTTAAAGCTTACTTGAATGTATAATTTTTATTAAAGTGATGTATAAAAGTCACTGTTCACAATCTGCTAAAGAAGGAAAAAAACGCCGGCCGCGCAATGCGCGGGGTACTATTCACTGCCGGACGCGGAGATGAAAAACGACGTCGTTTTGGGTACAAAATTCAGTCCCCGCGCGATATGCGCGGAAGCCAACAGACGGTGTCCTGAAACGGCACCGTTTTGGTACCGCAGAAATGCAGCGCGCGCAATGCGCGCGAACAGATTTTTCCGGAAATTACGATACTGCCCCTCCGGTCTTTTTCCGCGTAATTACGAAATTGCCCCTCCGTTCGTATTTCGACTTATTTACAGAATTGCCATTCTGGATAATTTTAATTAATTTAAAATGTTTAAAAATTAATTTAAAAATTATAACAAAAATAATAATAATACAAAAATGATATTTAGGTATTTAATATTATATTTTTCAAATATAATAAGTATTTAGGATTAATATTTAAATGTTGTAAATATTAATCTAGTTAGTTTAATATTATATTTTTCAAATATAATAAATATTTAGGATTAATATTTAAATATTTTAAATATTAATCTAGTTAGTTTAATATTATAGCTTCTGAAATTATGATTAAATTAATTATTATTTAATTAATATTAAATAATAAACAAGGATGATAAAATAATTAATTATTATTTAATTACTATTAAATAATAATTAAAGACAACTAAGATTGAGTATTTAATTATTTATTATTTGATTAACTTTAAATAATAAATAAATTCAGTTAGTTATTATGTAATAACTAATGATATTTGAGTATGTACTGTATAAGTTTATTATTTATTATTTAATTAACTTTAAATAATAAATGAATCTAGTTAGTTAGTTATTATTTATTATTAAATAATAACTAAAGATATTTGATTATTTTTAATATAATATAATTATTTATTATTTGATTAACTTTAAATAATAAATAAATCTAGTAAGTTATTATTAAATAATAACTGAAGGTATTTAATTACTTACTATTTAATTAATATTAAATAGTAATTAAATGAAATAAAGAAAATGTCTTTAACTCTTTTGTTTAAACAATTATAATAAATTGTTTAATAGTTTAATAAGTGTTTAACACTTGAGAAAAATTATTTTCTAACTTATTAAATTATTAACCTAATTTGATTGAAGGTCTATAAGGTTAATAATATCATTTTGACTGATGTAAATTATGTGTTAGTACTTATGTGTGGTAAATAAGTTCCTTAGTGAGCGTATAGTTGTACAAATACGCTGTACTAATTATTAGACCAACTTTATTAATGTTAGGTCTTTCAAAGCCAGTTAGTTAAAGCTAGACATTAATTGTAGCTGAGCAGACAGGCAAGTTTCCTATCTTCAAACTTTACTTTGTGCAAGTTTCCTAAACCCTACTCAATTTATATTCGAGCAGGATATATTATTTTATTGTTCAAGTTCCTAACTCAAACTCAAGTTATTATGTTTCAAGCATGCTATGGTTTAATTCTGTATAATTATTCCACATCGTTAAATTGTTGATTCGCACTTAGTGCTTGTTGCATGTGTTCATCAGGTATGAAAGGCTGATCACCTTCATTACCATAGGTTCAGTTAAATTTGTTCATGGTCATTATTGACACTCAACATTACTTGATTCAGTCATTCAATTATTGAAATTATAATTCGTACTCTTTCACAATTATTATATTGTTGAAAATTCAAAAGCTTATTCTTTCTTTCAATCATGATATATCGTTATTGTATTTAAACTTGCTGAGCAAAGTCGTTGCTCACTCTTGCTATATCATGATAACAAATTTCAGAATAATACGAATGTCCGAGGAGAGACGGAGACAGAAGCAAAAGACAAGAGTATAGTGTTATGCATTATAACTAAATTGTTATATGACGTAAGTAATTTTGTAAACCTTTTTATGAATCTAAAGGTATATATGTAAGTTAAGGTTAGAAACCTTGGGAAATGTTGTAGAATAAACAATTTATGTTTATATATTCCGCATTAGTTATAGAACATGTATGATGATGATGTATCGTGAGGTACCAAGTCTAGGGTTAAAGGAACCCGGATTTGGGGTCGTCACAGGTTGGTATCAGAGCTGATAGGTTATAGTTCTTAGGTAGCAGTACCTTAGGCTATAATCATGGAAAGATAATGAAGACAGTGAAAGGATAAACTCAGATAGAGTTTAGAAATGAACATATACAGTTCATAAATGAGGAAATAAATCTATATAAATACATAGATATATGAAAAGATTCAAAGAAGGATCTTCAATGAGTGTAATCCAAATAAATGGAATAAGAATCAGGGAACACTTGATTCAAGAATTTAAAAAGAGAAGGATCGTACAGTAAAATGATCAGAGATGAATGATAAGATGATAGACGATCCTAGAATAAAGAAAAAATAGTACAGTGAAATCAATTGTATTATAAGATCACGATGATCATAGTAAAATCATGGAATGACAAATGGTCTGTTAAATGATTAAGAGGTTGTGTTGATAGCATGGTGCTATAACAATGAAGATACTGAAATAGTAACAAGTGGACTCTTGAAGTGTTGAGTGTGATAAGGCATGAATTGACAAAATTCATATCAAGTTAAGAGAAGTTAGAGGTTTGTAGGTTTTTAATTGAGGACTCATATTAGTGGTTGAGTTGTACAATTTCTTTGTATGGGCAGGGGATTTGTGCTTGGTTTTAGAACCGCTTAGCTTCCTATATTAATATAGTGGTTGAGTTGAACGAACCCTTGTATGGGCGGGGGCTATGATATGTCAGCGAACCAATTTGGGAGATGCTGCTGCGAAACTTGGCACGATCAGTGTGTATCGTAGGATAAGCGTATGCACTGATGGCAGGTGTTCCTTACAGTGTTGAACAGTTGGGAAACTGATATATTTGTTCTTGGTTTAACGACCGCTTAACTTTCTATATTGATTAGTGGCCAAGTTGACCAATTTCTTGTATGGGCAGGAGATTGTGTTTGGTTTGATGACCACTTAGCTTCCTATAGTGATAATCGATTGAAACCTGGTGTCGCGCTATTTGTTATATGAATGTTGAGAAGGTGATTCTTTTCTCATGTATAACGAATAGGTAGAGGATGTTAAGTTAAGTTCGTGTTCTGAGAACCGACACGCATGGAAAGTTCGTGACTCATAGTTATGTGGTGGAACCCCTCAGCGAATGGGCGAATTTGGCCTGACTAGGACAAGTTCCTCAAACCATATGATTGTGGTAAGTTCCTGAGCCCAAATACGTGGTAAGTTTGATGAACAGTGAGTATGGATATATTTAAGTAGTCAGGTTAAGGCTATAATAGATATAGTTATTAAGCTGGAAAAGAATGTGGAGGAAAAATTTGAGGTGTTTTGAGGTTTTAGGGTATTCCAAATCTTCTAGCTATGCTAGATTTTGAAATTCTTAAAATCGTGCTAAATTCGCACTTTTGTGCTTTTGAAAAGACAAATGTATTTTTGAAATCATTAATGCATTTAGTGCAGAGATGATAAGTGATGGAGTCATCAATGCAGAGTGACCGAGTGTGGATGTTTAAAGCCCAATATGGTACGATGTAATATGACAAAGTCATAAAATGATTTTCAGTATTTTGAAACGTGTAAAAAAGAGTCTATGCTAATTGTTTCGGCTAGACAAATTGATTTAAAAATATCAAAATGTATTTATAAAATCATCCACGCCATTAAAGTCATGGTGCAGAGATGAAAAAGACGGAATCCTCAACGCACTGTTGCAACGGTGCGGTATCATGAAGTCCTAAAAATGAATTACAGTTATTTTAACTAATCTAAAATGATTTTTAGTTCGTAATATACGAACAGTTCAATGATGAGAGTCTTTGTCATTTATTTTGACTGGACACTTTTAGTCAGAATTGACTCAAGTTTATTATCCAATCCAAATTATTTTGGAACGGAATTTTGTAGTAAGTCTGAGGTGAACAAGTGCAAAAACAAATATATTCTGTCAGCTAAAGCAGATGTATTTGGTCGGCATATAGCTCCGACTGGCGCCCAACTCAAACGTTCTGCACGACGTGTGGTACGATAGGCTGATCACCTAGCGTACACCTATGGAATGTTTCCAGTCCTTGTGATTGATAAACACTCTGTTTGTAAGTATTTACAGGGATAAATACTATTTATTCGGAATTCAGTTAATTCCATGTTCACAGTCTTGATGACCCCTCAGCATAGTATGAAAGTTTTAATGAATATTTTGATTTTCAATTTATTCTTCTGTAAGATATTGATTTTCAATTTATTCTTCTGCAAGATATTCCATTGTTCTGGAATTATGAGTTTAGAAGTATAAACTTCCTAGAAAAGGGTGGTCATAGAATTTGATGAGTAAAGAGTTATACTCAGAGATGAAAAGTTGTAGAAATGTGTATGAGATAATTTCGGGGACGAAATTTTTAGAAGAAGGGGTGAATGTAATATCCCAGATATTTAAATGAATTAGAAATAAAATATTTAATATTTAATAAAGGTTGGAGTTTGATAACCTAGTAGTAATAGATAAATAGAGGTCCAAATTAAATTTAACGGACTAACTTATATATAGTGTTATCAAAATTTTTGATAAGTTAGCAAGTAAAGTGATAATTCAATAAACTTGACTAACAACAAGTTTAATTAAATTAAGAGAATTAATTAGTGGAGTTATGTAATTATGCGACGTGGTTGCGTGTAAATTAAATATGTATTTATATGAATATATATATGCGTGCATATTTAGTAACATAATTTAATGGTTAATTAAATTGTGATAATTAGATAGATTAATATTAAATTAATCCGAATTGAATTAAAAGGTTTATTGTGGAATTAATTATATTCATTAATCAACAATTATGCAAATTGTTGATAAATTATTTGTGAGGAATAATTATGTAAATTATATAATTATAAATTATATAAAGTAGTTGAATTAATTAAGGGAGATTAATAATTGTATATATGTACAACATTTAATTTCATATATATGTACATATATATAAAGGGATTAAATTAATTAAGTAATTTTAAATAGTAATTGAATATATTAAATGAATATATTCTATAATTAAATAAATCATTGTAAATGATTTATGAGAGTGAGAAATTTAATTATACAATTATTTGTGTAATATTAATTAAATAATTTAATAAATTATTTAAATAAGAAATTGAGTAAATATATTATTATTTTAATGTATTTTCGGGTAAATGGATTTATTTCCATAATTGATGAGAAATGAATTATTTAATGTAAATGTATTAAATAATTTAATTTATGGCCTAAATAATATATATTAAATTATATATTGTATTTATTTTAATTTCATAATTTATTGTGAAATTGTTTTGAGGTAAAGTAATGTGTATAAATAATATATATAGTTTATATATATTATTATTAGCGAACACACTCTAAAGTTTTAATATCAAAATAATTGATAAGTTGTCATTAATTAAATATTCAATGAAATTGAATATAATGAGTGAATTAAATTTTATAAATTAATTAATATGATAATTAATTAATGTAAATAATGTAAAATATTATTAATAATATTATTAGTCCATTTAGTAATTTAATATTAATGGGTTAGAGTATTTAATTAATTAATCAATTCAATTATTATTTAATTATGAATTGGATAATTAATGTGTAACAAAATTAATAATTAATCATTTGGGTTATAATTAAATAGCCCAATGATAAATTAAATGGACTTGACAATTTAGTAGCCCAAACAATTTAATTAGAGCCCAATTGGTATTTTTAAATAAAGCCCAAAGCTTGGCCCACTTGAAAAATACTTTATAAAACTATTAATTATTAAAAAGTGACTTGGGACAAGATTTTTGGGACAAGATGTTGGTGATTGCCGGCAACAAGGAGATAAAGTGAGTGAAATGATATTTTTTTATTTCATTTTTCATTTATTTAATAATTGTTTGCTTGTTTTATTTTCAAAGGACATGAGCACCATTCTTCTTTTCACCCACTTTGTCATTAGCTAAAATTCTTGCACAAGTCTCCAACTACTCTCATGATGGAAGTTTGATAGATATAGATTTTATATCTATGTAAATTGTAAGTATACTTGCAATTTATTAGTGTAGGCTAGTCATTTTTTTTCTTCTTCCACTTTTCAAGTTAGAGAGAGTTGAGAGAAATAGTTTGTGAGAGAAAATATTTGAGAGCAAGGATAAAGAAGGAGAAGGAGTTCTTGGATCATGAGATCTTCTTTCACAACCTAGTTTGGAAGAAAATGAAGATAACCACTAAAATGAGGTAATGGTTATTTTAAATATAGTTTTGTTTTTAAATTAAATAAATTATCATGTTGGTATAAATATGTTAATATAGTTATTAATGTGTGGTAATAATATTTATGTCATGCTTGAGTTTAATATATTTGGTTTGTGTTTTGGTATAATTTATATGCTAAAAACATGTGTTTGGTGGTGTTAAATCAAATCTCAAAGTAATGACAAGAAATTAATTTTTATAAAATTTAGATTTAATGTTATAATATTATAGAACATTAAATCATGAGAAAAACAAAGTTTGAATCACTCAAAATGGAGTTATACACAAAAAGTTATGAATTGTGGTAGTTTATGTGATGTAAAAATTTTTATAAAAATTTTTAATATTAAATCATGAAAAAATTAAATTTTCATGTTATAAATTGATATTAAGTGATTGGTAATTTTTTTGGATTTTTAAAGCTTACTTGAATGTATAATTTTTATTAAAGTGATGTATAAAAGTCACTGTTCACAATCTGCTAAAGAAGGAAAAAAACGCCGGCCGCGCAATGCGCGGGGTACTATTCACTGCTGGACGCGGAGATGAAAAACGACGTCGTTTTGGGTACAAAATTCAGTCCCCGCGCGATATGCGCGGAAGCCAACAGACGGTGTCCTGAAACGGCACCGTTTTGGTACCGCAGAAATGCAGCGCGCGCAATGCGCGCGAACAGATTTTTCCGGAAATTACGATACTGCCCCTCCGGTCTTTTTCCGCGTAATTACGAAATTGCCCCTCCGTTCGTATTTCGACTTATTTACAGAATTGCCATTCTGGATAATTTTAATTAATTTAAAATGTTTAAAAATTAATTTAAAAATTATAACAAAAATAATAATAATACAAAAATGATATTTAGGTATTTAATATTATATTTTTCAAATATAATAAGTATTTAGGATTAATATTTAAATGTTGTAAATATTAATCTAGTTAGTTTAATATTATATTTTTCAAATATAATAAATATTTAGGATTAATATTTAAATATTTTAAATATTAATCTAGTTAGTTTAATATTATAGCTTCTGAAATTATGATTAAATTAATTATTATTTAATTAATATTAAATAATAAACAAGGATGATAAAATAATTAATTATTATTTAATTACTATTAAATAATAATTAAAGACAACTAAGATTGAGTATTTAATTATTTATTATTTGATTAACTTTAAATAATAAATAAATTCAGTTAGTTATTATGTAATAACTAATGATATTTGAGTATGTACTGTATAAGTTTATTATTTATTATTTAATTAACTTTAAATAATAAATGAATCTAGTTAGTTAGTTATTATTTATTATTAAATAATAACTAAAGATATTTGATTATTTTTAATATAATATAATTATTTATTATTTGATTAACTTTAAATAATAAATAAATCTAGTAAGTTATTATTAAATAATAACTGAAGGTATTTAATTACTTACTATTTAATTAATATTAAATAGTAATTAAATGAAATAAAGAAAATGTCTTTAACTCTTTTGTTTAAACAATTATAATAAATTGTTTAATAGTTTAATAAGTGTTTAACACTTGAGAAAAATTATTTTCTAACTTATTAAATTATTAACCTAATTTGATTGAAGGTCTATAAGGTTAATAATATCATTTTGACTGATGTAAATTGTGACGACCCCAAATCCGGGTTCCTTTAACCCTGGACCTGGTTCATCACTATACATCATCTTCATACATGTTCTATAACTAATGCGGAATATATAAACATAAATTGTTTATTCTACAATATTTCCCAAGGTCTCTAACCTGAACTTACATATGTACCTTTAGATTCATAAAAAGGTTTACAAAATTACTTACATCATATAACAATTTAGTTATCATGCATAACACTATAATCTTGTCTTTTGCTTCTGTCTCCGTCTCTTCTCGGACATTCGTATTATTCTGAAATTTGTTATCATGATATAGCAAGAGTGAGCAACGACTTTGCTCAGCAAGTTTAAGTAAGATAACGATATATCATGATTGAAAGAAAGAATAAGCTTTTGAATTTTCAACAATATAATAATTGTGAAAGAGTACGAGTCATAATTTCAATAATTGAATGACTGAATTAATTAATGTTGAGTGTCAATAATGACCATGAACAAATTTAACTGAACCTTATGGTAATGAAGGTGATCAGCCTTTCATACCTGATGAACACATGCAACATGCACTATGTGCGAATCAACAATTTAAAGAGGTGGAATAATTATACAGAATTAAACCATAGCATGCTTGAAACATAATAACTTGAGTTTGAGTTAGGAACTTGAACAATAAAATAATATATCCTGCTCGAATATAAATTTGAGTAGGGTTTAGGAAACTTGCACAAAATAAAGTTCGAAGTTAGGAAACTTGCCTGTCTGCTCAGCTACAATAAATGTCTAGCTTTAACTAACTGGCTTTGAAAGACCTAACATTAATAAAGTTGGTCTAATAATTAGTACAACGTATTTGTACAACTAAACGCTCATTAAGGAACTTATCTACCACTCATAAGTACTAACACATGATATACATCAGTCAAAACAATATCATTAACCTTATAGACCCTCAATCATATTAGGTTAATAATTTAATAAGTTAGAAAATAATTTTCTCATGTGTGAAACACTTATTAAACTATTAAACAATTTATTATAATTGTTTAAACAAAAGAGTTAAAAGACACTTTCTTTATTTCATTTAATTACTATTTAACATTAATTAAATAGTAAGTAATTAACTACCTTTAGTTATTATTTAATAATAAATAATAACTTACTAGATTTATTTATTATTTAAAGTTAATCAAATAATAAATAATTAAAATAATCAAATATCATTAGTTATTATTTAATAAATAATAATAACTAACTAACTAGATTCATTTATTATTTAAAGTAAATTAAATAATAAATAATACAATTATATAGTAAATACCCAAATATCATTAGTTATTATTTAATAATAAATAATAACTAACTAAATTTATTTATTATTTAAAGTTAATCAAATAATAAATAATTAAGTAATCAATCTTAGTTGTCTTTAATTATTATTTAATTGTAATTAAATAATAATTAATTAATTTATCATCCTTGTTTATTATTTAATATTAATTAATAATAATTAGTTTAATCATAAATTCAGAAGATTAACTAGATTAATATTTACAACATTTAAATATTAATCCTAAATACTTATTATATTAAAAAAAATATATAATATTAAACTAACTAGATTAATATTTACAACATTTAAATATTAATCCTAAATACTTATTATATTTGAAAAATATAATATTAAACTAACTAGATTAATATTTACAACATTTAAATATTAATCCTAAATACTTATTATATTTGAAAAATATAATATTATATACCTAAATATCATTTTTTGTATTATTATTATTTTTGTTATAATTTTAAATTAATTTTTAAACATTTAAATTAATTAAAATTATCCAGAATGGCAATTCTGTAAATAAGCCGAAAAACTGATACGAGGGCAATTTCGTAATTACGCAGAAAAAAGACCGGAGGGGCAAAAATGTAATTTCGCCAAACTCGGTATCTCGCGCATTGCGCGCGCCGACAAAACTAGGTCCCAAAACGGCGCCGTTTTATTGTCACCGAAGCTGGCTTCCGCGCATGGCGCGCGGATGAATTTTACACGCCAAAACGACGTCGTTTTTCGGTCCGCGGCCGACAGTGAACAGGGTCGCGCGCATTGCGCGGCACCCCCTTTTTCTTTCCCCTTAGCAGATTGTGAATAGTAGTTTTAATACACTACTTTAATAAAAATTATACCTTCAAGTAAGCTTTAAAAATCCGAAAAAATTACCAATCACTTAATATCAATTTATAACATGAAAATTTAATTTTTCATGATTTAATATTAAAAATTTTTATAAAAATTTTTACATCACATAAACTACCACAAATCATAACTTTTTGTGTATAACTCCATTTTGAGTGATTCAAACTTTGTTTTTCTCATGATTTAATGTTCTATAATATTATAACATTAAATCTAAATATTATAAAAATTATTTTTGGTCATAAATTCCAAGACTTGTTTATACACTACCAATCACATGTTTTTAGCATATAAATTATACCAAAACACAAACCAAGTATATTAAACTCAATCATGGCATAAATATTACTACTACATATTATTAACTACATTAATATATTTATACACACATGTTGGTTTATTTAATAAAAAAAATAAACTACATTTAAAATAACCATTACCTCATTCTAATGGCTATCTTCATTTTTCTTCCAAAATGGGTTGTGCAACTTGAAGATATGCACCAAGATCTCCTTCTCTACCTTCTCCATGCTCTCTCTCAAAATTCTTACTCTCCCAAACTATTTCTCTCAAACTCTCTCTTTTGGAACTTAGGAAATAAATGAAGTATAATTGCCTTAATAAAACAAGTATACTAGTAAAATTCTTAGATACAAAAATTGTATCTATTATTCATGATGCTCCTACTTGGATACTTGCTCAAGAAAGCTAGCCCATGACTTAGTTGGTGGAAGAGGGATGGTATCATGTACTTGAAATAAATAAACAAGCAATCCTTTATTTAATTAAAAGAAAGATAAAATAAACTAAAAATCAATTAACTACTTTTTACTCCCTTTGCCGGCAACAAGCATGTGATTGTCCCAAAATGAATGTCACTTTTCACTTTTTAAGAATTAATAGTTTTATTAAGTATTTTTTCAAGTGGGCCAATCATTGGGCTTTAATTTAAAATACCAATTGGGCTTCTATTAAATTGTTTGGGCTACTAAATTGTCAAATTTTATTATTCTCCACTTGGGCTACTAATTGACCCATGTTGGGTTAATTTAATAATTTACACATTAATTATTCAATCCATGATTAAATAAATAATTAGATTGAATAAATAATTAAATATTCTAACCCATAAGTATTAAATTACCAAATGGACTAATAATATTATTAATAATATTTTACATTATTTACATTAATTAATTATCATATTAATTAATTTAAAAAATTTAATTCACTCATTATATTCATTTTAATTGAATATTTAATTAATGACAACTTGTCAATTATTTTGATATTAAAACTTTAGAGTGTGTTCGCTAATAATAATATATATAATCTATATATATTATTTATACACATTACCTTACCTCGAAAACAATTTCACCATAAATTATGAAATTAAAATAAATACAATATATAATTTAATATATATTATTTAGGCCATAAATTAAATTATTTAATACATTTACATTAAATAATTCATTTCTCATCAATTATGGAAATAATTCCATTTACCCGAAAATACATTAAAATAATAATATATTTACTCAATTTCTTATTTAAATAATTTATTTAATTATTTAATTAATATTACACAAATAATTGTATAATTAAATTTCTCACTCTCATAAATCATTTACAATGATTTATTTAATTATAGAATATATTCATTTAATATATTCAATTACTATTTAAAATTACTTAATTAATTTAATCCCTTTATATATATGTACATATATGTGAAATTAAATGTTGTACATATATACAATTATAAATCTCCCTTAATTAATTCAACTACTTTATATAATTTATAATTATATAAATTACATAATTATTCCTCACAAATAATTTATCAACAATTTGCATAATTGTTGATTAATGAATAAATTAATTCCACAATAAACCTTTTAATTCAATTCGGATTAATTTAATATTAATCTATCTATTTATCACAATTTAATTAACCATTAAATTATGTTACTAAATATGCACACATATATATATATTCATATAAATACATATTTAATTTACACGCAACCACGTCGCATAATTACATAACTCCGCTAATTAAATTATCTTAATCTAATTAGACTTGCTATTAGCCAAGTTCATTGAATTATCACTGTACTTGCTAACTTAAAAAAAAAAATTGATATCACCATATCTAAGTTAGTCCGTTAAATTTAATTTGGACCTCTATTTATCTATCACTACTAGGTTATCAAACTCCAACCTTTATTAAATATTAAATATTTTATTTCTAATTCATTTAAATATCCGGGATATTACATTCACCCCTTCTTCTAAAAATTTCGTCCCCGAAATTATCTTATACACATTTCTACCAATTTTCATCTCTGAGTATAACTCTTTACTCATCAAATTCTATGACCACCCTTTTCTAGGAAGTTCATATTTCTAAACTCATAATTCCAGAACAATGGAATATCTTGCAGAAGAATAAATTGAAAATCAATATCTTACAGAAGAATAAATTGAAAATCAAAATATTCATTAAAACTTTCATACTATGCTGAGGAGTCATCAAGACTGTGAACATGGAATTAACTGAATTCCGAATAAATAGTATTTATCTCTGTAAATACTTATAAACAGAGTGTTTATCAATCACAAAGACTGAAAACATTCCATAGGTGTACGCTAGGTGATCAGCCTATCGTACTTCTGCGTTGTGCACAACGACTTCTCACGGGGTCGAACTCTTTGGATTTACCAACCCATATCAGCATGCCACCACTGTTGGGCGCCCCCTCGCGGGTTCTTTATTCATGGCTCTGACATATCCCCCATTACGGGGTTGTTCACCTCAGACTTACTACAAAATTCCGCTCCAGCATAACTTGGATTGGAAAATAAAACTTGAGTCATTTCTGACCAAAAGTGTCCAGTCAAAATAAATGACATAGACTCACATCATTGAACTGTTCGTATATTACGATTCAAAAAAAATCATTTCAGATTAGTTAAAGTACTAAAATTCATTTATAGGACTTCATGATACCGCACCGTTGCAACAGTGCGTTGAGGATTCCGTCTTTTTCATCTCTGCACCATGGCTTTAATGGCGTGTGATGATTTTATAAATACATTTTGATATTTTCAAATCAATTTGTCTTGCCGAAACAATTAGCATAGACTCTCCTTTAAACGTTTCAAAATACTAAAAATCATTTTATGACTTTGTCATACTACATCATACCATAGGTGGCTTTAAACATCCAACACTAGGTTACTCTGCAATTGATGACTCCGTCGTTTATCATCTCTGCACTAAATGCATTAATGATTTCAAAAAATAAATTTGTCTTTTCAAAAGCACAAAAGTGCGAATTTGGCACGATTTTAAGAATTTCAAAGTCTAGCATAGCTAGAAGATTTGGAATATCCTAAAACCTCAAAACACCTCAAATTTTTTCTCCACATTCTTTTCCAGCTTAATAACTATATCTAGTATAGCTTTAATCTTGCTACTTAACTCTATCCATACCTACTGTTCATCAAACTTACCACGTATTTGGGTTCAGCAACTTACCACAATCATATGGTTTGAGGAACTTGTCCTAGTCAGGCCAAAGTCGCCCATTCGCTGAGGGGCTCCACCACATGACTATGAGTCACGAACTTACTATGCGTGTCAGTTCTCAGAACACGAACTTATCTTAACATCCTCTACCTATCCGTTATACACATGAGAAAAGAATCACCTTCTCAACATACATATAGTGAATAGCGCGACACCAGGTTTCAGTTGATTATCATTATAAGAAGCCAAGTGGTCGTCAAACCAAACACAATCTCCTGCCCATACAAGAAATTGTACAACTCAGCCACTAATATGAGTCCTCAATTAAAAACCTACAAACTTCTAACTTCTCTTAACTTGATATGAATTTTGTCAATTCATACCTTATCACACTCAACACTTCAAGAATCCACTTGTTACTATTTCAGTATCTTCATTGTTATAGCACCATGCTATCAAAACCACTTCTTTAATCATTTAATAGACCATTTGTCATTCCATGATTTTACTATGATCATCGGGATCTTATATCAAAATTGATTTCACTGTACTATTTCTCCTTTATTCTAGGATCGTTTAATTCTATCATCTTATCATTCATCTCTGATCATTTTACTGTACGATCCTTCTCTTTTTAAATTCTTGAATCAAGTGTTCCCTGATTCTTATTCCATTTATTTGGATTACACTCTTTGAAGATTCTTCTTTGAATCTTTTCATATATCTATGTATCTATATAGATTTATTTTCTCCTTCATGAACTGTGTATGTTCATTTCTAAACTCTATCTGAGTTTATCATTTCACTGTCTTCATTATCTTTCCATGATTATAGCCTAAGGTACTACTACCTAAGAACTATAACCTATCAGCTCTGATACCAACCTGTGACGACCCCAAATCCGGGTTCCTTTAACCCTGGACCTGGTTCATCACTATACATCATCTTCATACATGTTCTATAACTAATGCGGAATATATAAACATAAATTGTTTATTCTACAATATTTCCCAAGGTCTCTAACCTGAACTTACATATGTACCTTTAGATTCATAAAAAGGTTTACAAAATTACTTACATCATATAACAATTTAGTTATCATGCATAACACTATAATCTTGTCTTTTGCTTCTGTCTCCGTCTCTTCTCGGACATTCGTATTATTCTGAAATTTGTTATCATGATATAGCAAGAGTGAGCAACGACTTTGCTCAGCAAGTTTAAGTAAGATAACGATATATCATGATTGAAAGAAAGAATAAGCTTTTGAATTTTCAACAATATAATAATTGTGAAAGAGTACGAGTCATAATTTCAATAATTGAATGACTGAATTAATTAATGTTGAGTGTCAATAATGACCATGAACAAATTTAACTGAACCTTATGGTAATGAAGGTGATCAGCCTTTCATACCTGATGAACACATGCAACATGCACTATGTGCGAATCAACAATTTAAAGAGGTGGAATAATTATACAGAATTAAACCATAGCATGCTTGAAACATAATAACTTGAGTTTGAGTTAGGAACTTGAACAATAAAATAATATATCCTGCTCGAATATAAATTTGAGTAGGGTTTAGGAAACTTGCACAAAATAAAGTTCGAAGTTAGGAAACTTGCCTGTCTGCTCAGCTACAATAAATGTCTAGCTTTAACTAACTGGCTTTGAAAGACCTAACATTAATAAAGTTGGTCTAATAATTAGTACAACGTATTTGTACAACTAAACGCTCATTAAGGAACTTATCTACCACTCATAAGTACTAACACATGATATACATCAGTCAAAACAATATCATTAACCTTATAGACCCTCAATCATATTAGGTTAATAATTTAATAAGTTAGAAAATAATTTTCTCATGTGTGAAACACTTATTAAACTATTAAACAATTTATTATAATTGTTTAAACAAAAGAGTTAAAAGACACTTTCTTTATTTCATTTAATTACTATTTAACATTAATTAAATAGTAAGTAATTAACTACCTTTAGTTATTATTTAATAATAAATAATAACTTACTAGATTTATTTATTATTTAAAGTTAATCAAATAATAAATAATTAAAATAATCAAATATCATTAGTTATTATTTAATAAATAATAATAACTAACTAACTAGATTCATTTATTATTTAAAGTAAATTAAATAATAAATAATACAATTATATAGTAAATACCCAAATATCATTAGTTATTATTTAATAATAAATAATAACTAACTAAATTTATTTATTATTTAAAGTTAATCAAATAATAAATAATTAAGTAATCAATCTTAGTTGTCTTTAATTATTATTTAATTGTAATTAAATAATAATTAATTAATTTATCATCCTTGTTTATTATTTAATATTAATTAATAATAATTAGTTTAATCATAAATTCAGAAGATTAACTAGATTAATATTTACAACATTTAAATATTAATCCTAAATACTTATTATATTAAAAAAAATATATAATATTAAACTAACTAGATTAATATTTACAACATTTAAATATTAATCCTAAATACTTATTATATTTGAAAAATATAATATTAAACTAACTAGATTAATATTTACAACATTTAAATATTAATCCTAAATACTTATTATATTTGAAAAATATAATATTATATACCTAAATTGTAATGTCCTAGAATTTCCACATCTTTATTAATTAAATTATTAATTTAATTTCCAAAGAGTTAGTTTTACGAGATTATTTAAATCTTTTTATGTGATTAATTAATTATGTGATTAAATAATTATGTAATTAATTACTAAAATTAATTAAAGGGGGTCACTAATATGTTATTACATTAGTGAACAAACCCTAAAGTTTTAATATCAAAATAATTGATAAGTTTCCTATTAATTAAATATTCAATTAAATTGAATATAATGAGTGAATTAAATATAATAAATTAATTAATACGATTATTAATTAATGTAAATAATGTGAAATATTAATAATAATATTTATTAGTCCATTTAGTAATTTAATACTTATGGGTTAGAATATTTAATTATTTATTCAATCTAATTATTTATTTAATCATGGATTGAATAATTAATGTGTAAATTATTAAATTAGCCCAACATGGGTCAATTAGTAGCCCAAGTGGAGAATAATAAAATTTGACAATTTAGTAGCCCAAACAATTTAATAGAAGCCCAATTGGTATTTTAAATTAAAGCCCAATGATTGGCCCACTTGGAAAAAACAATTAAATAACTAATTAATTAATTAAAAAAGTGGAATGTGACTCAATTTTGGGACAACCCAACTTGGATCAGCCGACCATGTGTTGAAAGAGAGAGAAAAATGATTTTTATTTGTAATTTTCATTTATTTATTTAATAGATTGCTTGTTTTATTTTTTCAAGTACAATGACCATGCCTCTTTTCACCAACTAAGGATGGGCTAAATTTCTTGTGTAAGTATACTTGCTATCTCATTATGGAGATTTGATAGATATAGATTTTATATCTATGACCATTGTAAGTATACTTACAATTTAGTAGTCTTGGAAATTCATTTCTCATCTTTTATTTTCAAACAAAAGAGAGAGCTAGAGAGCATTTGAGAGTGAGAAAATAGTGAGAGCAAAATACTAAGAGAGGAGAAGGAGTTCTTGGTGCATGTCATCTTCATTCATCACCTACTTTGGAAGAAAAAGAAAGATAGCCATTAAATCAAGGTAATGGTTATTTTAAATAAAGTTTTGTTTTTAAATTAAATAAATCACCATGTTAGTATAAGCATGTTAATATAATTATTAATGTGTAGAGGTAATATTTATGCCATGCTTGAGTTTAATATGTTTGGTTTGTATTTTGGTATATTTTATATGCTAAAATATGTGTTTAGTAGTGTGTAAACAAGTTTTGAAATATATTACCAAAAATATTTTTGTAAAACTTAGGTTTGATGTTCTAATATTATAGAACATTAAATCATGAGAAAAACAAAGTTTGAATCACTCAAAATGGAGTTATACACAAAAAGTTATGATTTGTGGTAGTTTATGTGATGTAAAAATTTTTATAAAAAAATAATGATATTAAATCATGAAAAATTAATTTTTCATGTTATAAATTAATATAAGGTGATTGGTAATTTTTTTGGATTTTTATTGAAGAGTTAAAGATTTATTGAAGGTATATTTTTATTTAAAATGGGTAGCCGGAAACACTGTTCACATTCTGCTTGGAAGAGAAATTTAACACTGGCCGCGCAATGCGCGAGCCACTGTTCACCCACCGACGCGGAGCCAAACGACGTCGTTTTGCATCGGCAGAAAATTTCTTCCGCGCGTTATGCGCGGAAGCCATTTCCGGATTGCCAAAAACGGCGCCGTTTTGGTCCGAAAATATTATAACGCGCGCCATGCGCGGTAGTTATTTTCCGGCGAAATTACAAGTTTGCCCCTCCGTGTTTTTTTCGACAGAATTACCATTCTGCCCTCGGTTCAATTTTCGAATTAATTACCATTCTGCCCTCGGTCCGGTTTTTCAACTTATTTACGAAAATGCCATTCGGGTTAATTTTAATTAATTTAAATATTTGAAAATTAATTTAAAATTATAACAAAAATAATAATAATACAAAAATAATATTGGGGAGGATATTTTTCATAAAGTTTAATATTTAAATATTTTAAATATTAATCTAGTTAGCTAAACCATGGTTAGGTTAAATAAATTTATTATTTATTTATTATTTTAAATGTTAATAATAAATAAAGATGATAAATTAGCAATTATTATTTAATGCCTATTAAATAATATTTAAAGAGAGATAAAATTTATAAATTTATTATTTATTATTTAAATATTATTAAATAATAAATAAAGATAATTAGGTAATTAATTATTATTTAATTAACATTAAATAACGATTAATGGAAATTAAGTTATTAGAGGAATAATTTATTATTTAATTTAAATAATAAATAAGAATGTTTTGATTATTATTTAACCTTAAATAATAATTAAAATTAATTAAATAATTAATTATTATTTAATTGACATTAAATAATAATTAAAGAGGATTAAGATTAGTAAACTATTATTTAATTTCCTTAATTAAATAATAAGTAAGGATAATTACTTAGTTAATTATTGGTTGATTAAAATTAAATTAAAGAAGGTTAAAACTAAGTCAATAATTATTTATTATTTAATTATAATTAAATAATAAGTAAGTACAATTAGTTATTATTTATTTTAAATAATAACTAGAGTTAATTAATTAATTTCTATTTAATCAAGATTAAATAGTAATTAAAAAGAGATTGAGTTAATAAAATAAATTGAATTTAATTAAACAATTATAATAAGTTGTTTAAAGGTTTAATAAGTGTCCAACACTTAAGAAAAATATTTTCTAACTTATTAAATTATTAACCTAAAGTGATTAAGGGTCTATAAGGTTAATAATATTGTTTTGACTAATGTCAATTATGTGTTAGTACTTATGTGTGGTAAATAAGTTCAGTATTAAGCGTATAGTTATGTAAATACGCCGTACTAATTATTAGACCGACTTTATTAAATGTTAGGTCTTTCAAAGCAAGTTAGTTAAAGCTAGACAATTATTGTAGCTGAGCAGACAGGCAAGTTCTCTAACCCTACTCAATTATTATTGTTGAACAAGTTTCCATACTTGTATTTATTGTTAAAGCTTGAAGTGGTTTAATTATCGAAAATTATTCCACATCCATATTGTTTATACAATCGCACTTAGTGCATTTGAAGCTTGTTAGTTCTTGATTCACGAACTGTATTAAAAATGTCTGAAGCTAATAGTTCAGCTAGACATTGCGTTTCTAAATTCAATAACTTGAATACTTTTAAAAGCTTATCCAAACCATTGTTGGGTGCGGATTTCTTATATTAAGACTGAGATTTGAACAACCCTAAATTAGGGGATTTTGTGTCGGGAAACCGATTTTGGCGCCAGTGACTAAATGTAATGCATATACAGCGGGTTGAATAGGCTGATCCCCTTGAAAACCAAACAACTCAAAGGGTCGGAGGAAACTCTATTGTACCCTCGTTAGTTCAGGGTCCTTGGTGACCACTCAGCATTTTAAGATTCAAATAGTCTGTTTATTAAAATTTGAATCTTGTTTCATTCACAATTGTTATATCTATTGTTGAATCATTATTGATATTTCTCATTCATTCATGATATATTAAATCTCCATGATTGTTCTAAACTTGCTGAGCAAACTAGTTGCTCATTCTTGTTATATTATGAACCATTTTTCAGATAGACCCGATTGCTCGAAGAAGGATAAGGGAAAAGGAAAAGCCCGAGATTAAGTTAGCTTATGCATGCTAATTAGATATTTAAATATGTATTTACTGTTGAAGAACCTTTTGTAATTCCTTATGATAGGAACTGTTTTTATGTTAAGGTTGGTAGACCCTGGTATTGTAACCTTTTGAAGGGAACCAATATGTATTATTCCGCGATATTTAAATGCAATGTATGTATTTAATTGTTAGTAATGTGTTGAATAGTGAGAACCAAACTCGAGGTTATGGAACCCGGATTTGGGGTCGTCACAGGCCGATTGCTCGAAGAAGGATAAGGGAAAAGGAAAAGCCCGAGATTAAGTTAGCTTATGCATGCTAATTAGATATTTAAATATGTATTTACTGTTGAAGAACCTTTTGTAATTCCTTATGATAGGAACTGTTTTTATGTTAAGGTTGGTAGACCCTGGTATTGTAACCTTTTGAAGGGAACCAATATGTATTATTCCGCGATATTTAAATGCAATGTATGTATTTAATTGTTAGTAATGTGTTGAATAGTGAGAACCAAACTCGAGGTTATGGAACCCGGATTTGGGGTCGTCACAGGTTGGTATCAGAGCTGTAGGTTAGAAACGTTAGGATTTGCGAAACCTAAGTTATAACCTTAGTATTAAACTCATATCGAGTGCGTTAGGGGATGAATCGGGGAGATTCATCATGTTGTGTATTTTTGGAGATGGATTGAGAAAATCCATCGAGCCGAGATGTACATGATAAAATATCATTTCATTTCATCAATGAATATATTTTATTGCTGTACTAACGTGTGTTATTGTTTTATGATATAGGATGGCAGAGATCGGACAGTCGAGTCGCACTGCTGAGGAGGACTATATTGATATCCATATGGATACTGCACAGCCGCTGGTGGCTGCATCCGTAGAGGGGCCAGAGTCAGATCCTGAGGAGGGGGATCGTGTGGAGCCCGTCTGGGGCGGAGTCATGAGGCCTTACAGTGAGGATGAGGCAGAGTCAGAGGAGTCTGAGGAGGAGGAGTCAGCTGATGGCATGGGCACCACTGCCGCTGACATCATAGAGGGACTGACCGATAGGAACGAGGGGCTGGAGGCAAGGGTCCAGCATCTAGAGGAGCAGAATCTGACCCATCAGCACATGGAGGATCAGTATAGGGATGCGGCTTATCAGTTCTCTGGCGAGAACACAGAGCTGAAGGAGAGGATTGTAGGACTTGAGGATCAGGTACAAGAGTACGAGGATTCAGTGGAGCACCTTGCGGTGCTAACTCATCAGCTGGTAGAGCAGGATGTAGAGCTGCAGGCTAAATTAGCAGTGGTTGAGACTAGGTTGGCAGAGGCTGAGCTGAAGGTTCAGCAGGTTCAGGCAGAGAAGGCCGCCATCCATGCACACTGGCAGGAGGCGATAGAGGACCGTATTGAGATGGAGAGACAGCGGGATGCCGCTTATGGACAGATAATTGAGCTAGAGGAGGAGGTCCGCGAGAAGCGGGTGAGGACGGATAGACTTAGCTACGTCTACCGATCTTCATATGGTAGGCTTCAGAGCAGGGTGCACTTCTACCCAGCTGAGGAGGGCCAGTCTATGCACACCATCAGCAGGAGCGTGGTGATGGCCATCGGGGATGAGGAGTATGACGACGCGATCCGTAGGGGGATGCGCAGTCAGTAGTAGTAGTAGTTATTTTCTAATTTCGTATGTAAATAGATGCAGTAGAACCCAACTTTTGTTTTATTAGAGGGTTAATATGTCACTAAATCCCAACTCTAGGAAGTTGTAGGATATGTCAGATCCCATCTTTTGTAGCTTCTCAGGGATAGAAGCATTTGTAGCGGTATGCTTTTGATGTAAAGTGCTACGCACTACTGTTTTAGCATATGAATATAAATGCAGTTGAAATTATGTTTATATGCGTATTGAAATAATTACTTGTATTTTAGCTAAACATTGTCTAAGATACAAAATAATGAAATGAAAAAGATGAAATTAGTATAATAATGTAAATTTTTGTTTATAACAGAAAATGAGGCCACGTAGACAACCACCAAGGAACCAGGGGGTAGAAGAGTCAGTTAACAACGACGCGGGGGGACACAACGTAGACCCAATGCAAAACTTTGTCGACATGCTAGCTGAGGCGATGCAAAACCGCCACCCTGTAGTAGCAAATCCACCACCACCACCAAATCAGTTGGCAAACTTCAAAGACTTTAAAGCGGTGGGACCGCCAGAGTTTAGGGGAACGTCGGACCCGATAGAGGCCCAATCCTGGATAAAGGAGATAGAGAAAGCGTTCGTTATCGCAAGAGTAGCTGAAGAGCAAAAGACAATCTTTGCTACCTACATGATGAAGGGAGAAGCCAATTTCTGGTGGGAAGCCAATCAGAATAGGGCTGGGGATGGTGTAGTGCCATGGACAAGATTCAAGGAAATATTCGATGAGAATTATTTTCCAAAGAGTATGAAAAGTAGGATGGAAGTAAAATTTCTAGAGCTGAAACAGGAGAACATGTCGGTACCGGAGTACGCGGCAAAATTCAATGAGTTGGCCAGGTTCGCTCCACATCAAGTGGATACGGAGGAACGCAAGGCCAGAAGATTCGAGAATGGGTTGAGACCTTGGATATTCAACAAGGTAGCGGTACTGCAGATTGACTCGTTCGCAACGTTGCTGGAGAAGTCAATCATTGCTGAAGGTGGAAGCGACGCGTTGACCAAGTTTAACCAAGAGAGAAATAAGAAGAAAAATGAAGGGGGAAGCAAGAGCAGTAACAACGGAGGCAATAATAACAACAATAAGCGTAAGTGGGACAACAGCAACAACGATAGGAACTCGGGAAATCAGCAAGGAAATACCCAGAAAAAGCCGATATGTAATATATGTGGAAAGGCCCATTTCGGGGAATGCAGGAAAGGAAAGAATACATGCTACAATTGCGGTCAGGTGGGACATATTTCTCCAGATTGTCCCCTCCCAAAGAAAGGGAGATGCTATTCTTGCGGAGCATCTGACCATCTGATTAAGGATTGCCCTAAGAAGAAGAATGACGGGGGTAGCGGCTACAAGGGCAATAACAGCAAACTGACTATCGGGGGACCGGTACCACAGAACAAGCCGACAGCCCGGACTTTCAATATGACGGTGCAAGATGCCGTGGGGTCAAAAGACGTGGTGTCAGGTATTATTCCGATCAATAATATAAATGCATATGTATTGTTTGATTCGGGTGCTACCTGTTCATTTGTGTCTGATGATTTCGCTAGACGGTTAGAATTGCCTAGAGACAAACTAGAAAACTCAATGAACATAGAAGTTGCTAATAAGGAAGTGATTCCGGTAGAGTACATACATAGAAATTGTTGTGCTGAAATCAGGGGTCAGAAATTAAATGTGAATCTAATTCCAATACGTCTGGGGGAATTTGATGTAATACTTGGGATGGATTGGTTGTTTAACCACGGGGCGATAATTGATTGTCAGAAGAAGTGCATACACCTTAAGACACCAAATAAGTCTAAGGTCGTATTTTATGGCAGCAAATCGTCAAGACAGTCTTCTTGTCTGACGATGATGCAAGCCAAGAAATTATTGAAGAAAGGTTGTGTAGGGTATTTGGCTCATGTGGTTGATACACAAGTGGTGAGTCCCGAGATGGAGCAAATACCAGTAGTTAGAGAGTTCATGGATGTTTTTCCAGATGTACTGCCAGGTTTACCGCCGGACAGAGAGATAGAATTTACGATTGATTTAGTACCGGGGACAGCGCCGATATCAAAGGCACCATACAGAATGGCTCCGGTAGAGTTGAAAGAGTTGATGGTGCAATTGCAGGAGTTGTTAGATAATAAGTACATTCAGCCAAGTGTTTCTCCATGGGGAGCACCGGTGCTGTTTGTAAAGAAGAAGGATGGATCGATGAGACTGTGTATGGATTATAGGGAGCTAAATAAAGTAACAATTAAGAACAAGTACCCGTTACCACGAATTGACGATCTTTTCGATCAATTGAAAGGGGCGAAGTGCTTTTCAAAGATTGACTTAAGGACTGGTTATCACCAGTTGAAAGTCAGGAAGGAGGATGTACCCAAGACGGCATTCAGAACTCGATATGGGCATTATGAGTTTCTGGTGATGTCGTTTGGACTAACAAATGCGCCAGCCGCATTTATGGACATGATGAACAGAATATTCAAGCAATACTTGGATAAATTTGTAGTCGTGTTCATTGACGATATTTTGGTGTATTCCAAAACGAAGGAGGAGCATGCTGAACACCTAAGATTGGTGTTGGAGATTTTACGGAAGGAGCGGTTGTACGCTAAGTTTTCAAAGTGTGAATTCTGGTTGGAGAGAGTTCAATTTTTAGGTCATGTTATTGACAAAGAGGGAGTTTCAGTTGATCCAGCAAAGGTGGAATCGGTAAGGAATTGGGAACAACCAAGGACGCCGACAGAAGTAAGAAGTTTCTTAGGGTTAGCGGGTTACTATCGGAGGTTCATTCAAGACTTCTCAAAGATAGCAACACCGTTGACCAACTTAACAAGGAAGACGGTAAAATACGTGTGGACGGAGAAGTGTGAGGAAAGTTTTCAGGAGTTAAAGAAAAGACTTAGTGAAGCACCTGTATTGACTTTACCAGACGATACAGGAGGTTTTACGGTCTACAGTGATGCATCGCACAAGGGACTTGGCTGTGTGCTTATGCAAAACGGCAAAGTCGTTGCGTATGCATCCAGGCAATTGAAAGATTATGAGAAGGGATACCCTACCCACGACTTGGAATTGACAGCGGTAGTGTTTGCCCTTAAAATTTGGAGACATTACTTATATGGAGAGAAATGTGAGATATTCACAGACCATAAGAGTCTAAAGTATATCTTCACACAGAAGGAGTTGAATATGAGGCAACGGAGATGGTTGGAATTGATCAAAGATTATGATTGTGAAATTCTATATCATCCCGGCAAGGCCAACGTAGTAGCGGATGCTCTGAGTAGAAAGAGTAGGGAGAAATTGTTCATATTGACAGATCAAGAACAATTGGTTCAAGAGATGGCTCGAATGGAGTTGGAAGTGAGAAGTCCAAACGAGTCAATAGAAGTCGAGGTGAGCCCAACCTTGTTAGATAGGGTGAAAGAGGCTCAAGACAAAGATGAGGAATGTGACAGAATCCGGGAGAGGATGACCGATGGAGAAGAGGTCAAGTTTAAAATTGATAGCATGGGATTGCTGAGATTTGAAAATCGTGTTTGGGTACCGCTAGTGCCTGAATTACGAGAAGAGATTTTGCAAGAGGCCCACAGTACGAGATACTCGATACATCCGGGGAGTACGAAAATGTATCAAGATCTACGTCAGCATTTTTGGTGGCCGAATTTAAAAAGGGAGGTTGCAGAATGTGTCAGCCGATGCCTAACTTGTCAAAGGGTAAAGGCCGAACATCAGAGACCAAGTGGATTGTTACAGCCGTTAGAAATTCCTGAGTGGAAATGGGAGCATATCACAATGGATTTTGTGGTAGGACTTCCAGCAACACAGAAGGGATATGACGCAATTTGGGTGATTGTAGATCGACTAACAAAGTCAGCGCACTTTTTGCCGATCAAGATTAGGTTCAGTTTGGATCAGTTGGCCAAATTGTACATCAAAGAGATAGTTTCAAGACATGGGGTGCCGGTGTCGATTGTGTCAGACAGAGACCCGCGCTTCACGTCAAAATTTTGGAGAAGTCTTCAGGAGAGATTGGGGACACAGTTGAGAATGAGTACAGCGTATCATCCACAGACCGATGGGCAAAGTGAGAGAACAATTCAAACATTGGAAGATATGCTCAGGGCATGCGTGATGGATTTCAAGGGCAGTTGGGAAATCCATCTACCACTAGTTGAGTTTGCATATAACAACAGTTATCATGCGAGCATAGGTATGCCGCCTTACGAAGCTTTGTATGGCAGAAAATGCAGAACACCTCTATGTTGGGATGAGGTAGGAGAACGCCGACTGTTGGGGCCAGAATTGGTTCAACAGACGGTAGAAATTATCAAGGTAATAAGAGCTAGGCTAGTAGCAGCTCAAGACCGTCAAAAGAAATACGCCGATTTACATCGACAGAAACGAGACTTCGAAGTGGGGAGTTTTGTGTTCATTAAGGTATCTCCCTGGAAAGGGAAGATCAGGTTTGGAAAGAAGGGGAAATTGAGTCCAAGGTTCATAGGACCGTTCGAAATATTGAGAAGAGTGGGTGAAGTAGCATACGAGGTAGCTTTACCTCCTGAATTGGAACATATTCACAATGTGTTTCACGTGTCGGTATTGCGGCCATACAAACCAGACTACAAGCACGTTATCTCCTATGAGCCAATTCAAGTCGGGAAGGACTTATCCTATGAAGAAGTTCCTGTTCAGATACTCGATAGGAAGGAACAGAAACTGAGAAATAAGATAATTCACTCTGTCAAAGTACTTTGGAGGAATCACGCCATTGAGGAAGCTACGTGGGAATTAGAGGAGGAAATGAGGACAAATTACCCATTTTTATTTGAGTAACCTTATTTTTACAATTCCGAGGACGGAATTTTTATAAGGAGGGGAGAATGTAATGTCCTAGAATTTCCACATCTTTATTAATTAAATTATTAATTTAATTTCCAAAGAGTTAGTTTTACGAGATTATTTAAATCTTTTTATGTGATTAATTAATTATGTGATTAAATAATTATGTAATTAATTACTAAAATTAATTAAAGGGGGTCACTAATATGTTATTACATTAGTGAACAAACCCTAAAGTTTTAATATCAAAATAATTGATAAGTTTCCTATTAATTAAATATTCAATTAAATTGAATATAATGAGTGAATTAAATATAATAAATTAATTAATACGATTATTAATTAATGTAAATAATGTGAAATATTAATAATAATATTTATTAGTCCATTTAGTAATTTAATACTTATGGGTTAGAATATTTAATTATTTATTCAATCTAATTATTTATTTAATCATGGATTGAATAATTAATGTGTAAATTATTAAATTAGCCCAACATGGGTCAATTAGTAGCCCAAGTGGAGAATAATAAAATTTGACAATTTAGTAGCCCAAACAATTTAATAGAAGCCCAATTGGTATTTTAAATTAAAGCCCAATGATTGGCCCACTTGGAAAAAACAATTAAATAACTAATTAATTAATTAAAAAAGTGGAATGTGACTCAATTTTGGGACAACCCAACTTGGATCAGCCGACCATGTGTTGAAAGAGAGAGAAAAATGATTTTTATTTGTAATTTTCATTTATTTATTTAATAGATTGCTTGTTTTATTTTTTCAAGTACAATGACCATGCCTCTTTTCACCAACTAAGGATGGGCTAAATTTCTTGTGTAAGTATACTTGCTATCTCATTATGGAGATTTGATAGATATAGATTTTATATCTATGACCATTGTAAGTATACTTACAATTTAGTAGTCTTGGAAATTCATTTCTCATCTTTTATTTTCAAACAAAAGAGAGAGCTAGAGAGCATTTGAGAGTGAGAAAATAGTGAGAGCAAAATACTAAGAGAGGAGAAGGAGTTCTTGGTGCATGTCATCTTCATTCATCACCTACTTTGGAAGAAAAAGAAAGATAGCCATTAAATCAAGGTAATGGTTATTTTAAATAAAGTTTTGTTTTTAAATTAAATAAATCACCATGTTAGTATAAGCATGTTAATATAATTATTAATGTGTAGAGGTAATATTTATGCCATGCTTGAGTTTAATATGTTTGGTTTGTATTTTGGTATATTTTATATGCTAAAATATGTGTTTAGTAGTGTGTAAACAAGTTTTGAAATATATTACCAAAAATATTTTTGTAAAACTTAGGTTTGATGTTCTAATATTATAGAACATTAAATCATGAGAAAAACAAAGTTTGAATCACTCAAAATGGAGTTATACACAAAAAGTTATGATTTGTGGTAGTTTATGTGATGTAAAAAATTTTATAAAAAAATAATGATATTAAATCATGAAAAATTAATTTTTCATGTTATAAATTAATATAAGGTGATTGGTAATTTTTTTGGATTTTTATTGAAGAGTTAAAGATTTATTGAAGGTATATTTTTATTTAAAATGGGTAGCCGGAAACACTGTTCACATTCTGCTTGGAAGAGAAATTTAACACTGGCCGCGCAATGCGCGAGCCACTGTTCACCCACCGACGCGGAGCCAAACGACGTCGTTTTGCATCGGCAGAAAATTTCTTCCGCGCGTTATGCGCGGAAGCCATTTCCGGATTGCCAAAAACGGCGCCGTTTTGGTCCGAAAATATTATAACGCGCGCCATGCGCGGTAGTTATTTTCCGGCGAAATTACAAGTTTGCCCCTCCGTGTTTTTTTCGGCAGAATTACCATTCTGCCCTCGGTTCAATTTTCGAATTAATTACCATTCTGCCCTCGGTCCGGTTTTTCAACTTATTTACGAAAATGCCATTCGGGTTAATTTTAATTAATTTAAATATTTGAAAATTAATTTAAAATTATAACAAAAATAATAATAATACAAAAATAATATTGGGGAGGATATTTTTCATAAAGTTTAATATTTAAATATTTTAAATATTAATCTAGTTAGCTAAACCATGGTTAGGTTAAATAAATTTATTATTTATTTATTATTTTAAATGTTAATAATAAATAAAGATGATAAATTAGCAATTATTATTTAATGCCTATTAAATAATATTTAAAGAGAGATAAAATTTATAAATTTATTATTTATTATTTAAATATTATTAAATAATAAATAAAGATAATTAGGTAATTAATTATTATTTAATTAACATTAAATAACGATTAATGGAAATTAAGTTATTAGAGGAATAATTTATTATTTAATTTAAATAATAAATAAGAATGTTTTGATTATTATTTAACCTTAAATAATAATTAAAATTAATTAAATAATTAATTATTATTTAATTGACATTAAATAATAATTAAAGAGGATTAAGATTAGTAAACTATTATTTAATTTCCTTAATTAAATAATAAGTAAGGATAATTACTTAGTTAATTATTGGTTGATTAAAATTAAATTAAAGAAGGTTAAAACTAAGTCAATAATTATTTATTATTTAATTATAATTAAATAATAAGTAAGTACAATTAGTTATTATTTATTTTAAATAATAACTAGAGTTAATTAATTAATTTCTATTTAATCAAGATTAAATAGTAATTAAAAAGAGATTGAGTTAATAAAATAAATTGAATTTAATTAAACAATTATAATAAGTTGTTTAAAGGTTTAATAAGTGTCCAACACTTAAGAAAAATATTTTCTAACTTATTAAATTATTAACCTAAAGTGATTAAGGGTCTATAAGGTTAATAATATTGTTTTGACTAATGTCAATTATGTGTTAGTACTTATGTGTGGTAAATAAGTTCAGTATTAAGCGTATAGTTATGTAAATACGCCGTACTAATTATTAGACCGACTTTATTAAATGTTAGGTCTTTCAAAGCAAGTTAGTTAAAGCTAGACAATTATTGTAGCTGAGCAGACAGGCAAGTTCTCTAACCCTACTCAATTATTATTGTTGAACAAGTTTCCATACTTGTATTTATTGTTAAAGCTTGAAGTGGTTTAATTATCGAAAATTATTCCACATCCATATTGTTTATACAATCGCACTTAGTGCATTTGAAGCTTGTTAGTTCTTGATTCACGAACTGTATTAAAAATGTCTGAAGCTAATAGTTCAGCTAGACATTGCGTTTCTAAATTCAATAACTTGAATACTTTTAAAAGCTTATCCAAACCATTGTTGGGTGCGGATTTCTTATATTAAGACTGAGATTTGAACAACCCTAAATTAGGGGATTTTGTGTCGGGAAACCGATTTTGGCGCCAGTGACTAAATGTAATGCATATACAGCGGGTTGAATAGGCTGATCCCCTTGAAAACCAAACAACTCAAAGGGTCGGAGGAAACTCTATTGTACCCTCGTTAGTTCAGGGTCCTTGGTGACCACTCAGCATTTTAAGATTCAAATAGTCTGTTTATTAAAATTTGAATCTTGTTTCATTCACAATTGTTATATCTATTGTTGAATCATTATTGATATTTCTCATTCATTCATGATATATTAAATCTCCATGATTGTTCTAAACTTGCTGAGCAAACTAGTTGCTCATTCTTGTTATATTATGAACCATTTTTCAGATAGACCCGATTGCTCGAAGAAGGATAAGGGAAAAGGAAAAGCCCGAGATTAAGTTAGCTTATGCATGCTAATTAGATATTTAAATATGTATTTACTGTTGAAGAACCTTTTGTAATTCCTTATGATAGGAACTGTTTTTATGTTAAGGTTGGTAGACCCTGGTATTGTAACCTTTTGAAGGGAACCAATATGTATTATTCCGCGATATTTAAATGCAATGTATGTATTTAATTGTTAGTAATGTGTTGAATAGTGAGAACCAAACTCGAGGTTATGGAACCCGGATTTGGGGTCGTCACAGGCCGATTGCTCGAAGAAGGATAAGGGAAAAGGAAAAGCCCGAGATTAAGTTAGCTTATGCATGCTAATTAGATATTTAAATATGTATTTACTGTTGAAGAACCTTTTGTAATTCCTTATGATAGGAACTGTTTTTATGTTAAGGTTGGTAGACCCTGGTATTGTAACCTTTTGAAGGGAACCAATATGTATTATTCCGCGATATTTAAATGCAATGTATGTATTTAATTGTTAGTAATGTGTTGAATAGTGAGAACCAAACTCGAGGTTATGGAACCCGGATTTGGGGTCGTCACATAAATATCATTTTTTGTATTATTATTATTTTTGTTATAATTTTAAATTAATTTTTAAACATTTAAATTAATTAAAATTATCCAGAATGGCAATTCTGTAAATAAGCCGAAAAACTGATACGAGGGCAATTTCGTAATTACGCAGAAAAAAGACCGGAGGGGCAAAAATGTAATTTCGCCAAACTCGGTATCTCGCGCATTGCGCGCGCCGACAAAACTAGGTCCCAAAACGGCGCCGTTTTATTGTCACCGAAGCTGGCTTCCGCGCATGGCGCGCGGATGAATTTTACACGCCAAAACGACGTCGTTTTTCGGTCCGCGGCCGACAGTGAACAGGGTCGCGCGCATTGCGCGGCACCCCCTTTTTCTTTCCCCTTAGCAGATTGTGAATAGTAGTTTTAATACACTACTTTAATAAAAATTATACCTTCAAGTAAGCTTTAAAAATCCGAAAAAATTACCAATCACTTAATATCAATTTATAACATGAAAATTTAATTTTTCATGATTTAATATTAAAAATTTTTATAAAAATTTTTACATCACATAAACTACCACAAATCATAACTTTTTGTGTATAACTCCATTTTGAGTGATTCAAACTTTGTTTTTCTCATGATTTAATGTTCTATAATATTATAACATTAAATCTAAATATTATAAAAATTATTTTTGGTCATAAATTCCAAGACTTGTTTATACACTACCAATCACATGTTTTTAGCATATAAATTATACCAAAACACAAACTAAGTATATTAAACTCAATCATGGCATAAATATTACTACTACATATTATTAACTACATTAATATATTTATACACACATGTTGGTTTATTTAATAAAAAAAATAAACTACATTTAAAATAACCATTACCTCATTCTAATGGCTATCTTCATTTTTCTTCCAAAATGGGTTGTGCAACTTGAAGATATGCACCAAGATCTCCTTCTCTACCTTCTCCATGCTCTCTCTCAAAATTCTTACTCTCCCAAACTATTTCTCTCAAACTCTCTCTTTTGGAACTTAGGAAATAAATGAAGTATAATTGCCTTAATAAAACAAGTATACTAGTAAAATTCTTAGATACAAAAATTGTATCTATTATTCATGATGCTCCTACTTGGATACTTGCTCAAGAAAGCTAGCCCATGACTTAGTTGGTGGAAGAGGGATGGTATCATGTACTTGAAATAAATAAACAAGCAATCCTTTATTTAATTAAAAGAAAGATAAAATAAACTAAAAATCAATTAACTACTTTTTACTCCCTTTGCCGGCAACAAGCATGTGATTGTCCCAAAATGAATGTCACTTTTCACTTTTTAAGAATTAATAGTTTTATTAAGTATTTTTTCAAGTGGGCCAATCATTGGGCTTTAATTTAAAATACCAATTGGGCTTCTATTAAATTGTTTGGGCTACTAAATTGTCAAATTTTATTATTCTCCACTTGGGCTACTAATTGACCCATGTTGGGTTAATTTAATAATTTACACATTAATTATTCAATCCATGATTAAATAAATAATTAGATTGAATAAATAATTAAATATTCTAACCCATAAGTATTAAATTACCAAATGGACTAATAATATTATTAATAATATTTTACATTATTTACATTAATTAATTATCATATTAATTAATTTAAAAAATTTAATTCACTCATTATATTCATTTTAATTGAATATTTAATTAATGACAACTTGTCAATTATTTTGATATTAAAACTTTAGAGTGTGTTCGCTAATAATAATATATATAATCTATATATATTATTTATACACATTACCTTACCTCGAAAACAATTTCACCATAAATTATGAAATTAAAATAAATACAATATATAATTTAATATATATTATTTAGGCCATAAATTAAATTATTTAATACATTTACATTAAATAATTCATTTCTCATCAATTATGGAAATAATTCCATTTACCCGAAAATACATTAAAATAATAATATATTTACTCAATTTCTTATTTAAATAATTTATTTAATTATTTAATTAATATTACACAAATAATTGTATAATTAAATTTCTCACTCTCATAAATCATTTACAATGATTTATTTAATTATAGAATATATTCATTTAATATATTCAATTACTATTTAAAATTACTTAATTAATTTAATCCCTTTATATATATGTACATATATGTGAAATTAAATGTTGTACATATATACAATTATAAATCTCCCTTAATTAATTCAACTACTTTATATAATTTATAATTATATAAATTACATAATTATTCCTCACAAATAATTTATCAACAATTTGCATAATTGTTGATTAATGAATAAATTAATTCCACAATAAACCTTTTAATTCAATTCGGATTAATTTAATATTAATCTATCTATTTATCACAATTTAATTAACCATTAAATTATGTTACTAAATATGCACACATATATATATATTCATATAAATACATATTTAATTTACACGCAACCACGTCGCATAATTACATAACTCCGCTAATTAAATTATCTTAATCTAATTAGACTTGCTATTAGCCAAGTTCATTGAATTATCACTGTACTTGCTAACTTAAAAAAAAATTTTGATATCACCATATCTAAGTTAGTCCGTTAAATTTAATTTGGACCTCTATTTATCTATCACTACTAGGTTATCAAACTCCAACCTTTATTAAATATTAAATATTTTATTTCTAATTCATTTAAATATCCGGGATATTACATAAATTATGTGTTAGTACTTATGTGTGGTAAATAAGTTCCTTAGTGAGCGTATAGTTGTACAAATACGCTGTACTAATTATTAGACCAACTTTATTAATGTTAGGTCTTTCAAAGCCAGTTAGTTAAAGCTAGACATTAATTGTAGCTGAGCAGACAGGCAAGTTTCCTATCTTCAAACTTTACTTTGTGCAAGTTTCCTAAACCCTACTCAATTTATATTCGAGCAGGATATATTATTTTATTGTTCAAGTTCCTAACTCAAACTCAAGTTATTATGTTTCAAGCATGCTATGGTTTAATTCTGTATAATTATTCCACATCGTTAAATTGTTGATTCGCACTTAGTGCTTGTTGCATGTGTTCATCAGGTATGAAAGGCTGATCACCTTCATTACCATAGGTTCAGTTAAATTTGTTCATGGTCATTATTGACACTCAACATTACTTGATTCAGTCATTCAATTATTGAAATTATAATTCGTACTCTTTCACAATTATTATATTGTTGAAAATTCAAAAGCTTATTCTTTCTTTCAATCATGATATATCGTTATTGTATTTAAACTTGCTGAGCAAAGTCGTTGCTCACTCTTGCTATATCATGATAACAAATTTCAGAATAATACGAATGTCCGAGGAGAGACGGAGACAGAAGCAAAAGACAAGAGTATAGTGTTATGCATTATAACTAAATTGTTATATGACGTAAGTAATTTTGTAAACCTTTTTATGAATCTAAAGGTATATATGTAAGTTAAGGTTAGAAACCTTGGGAAATGTTGTAGAATAAACAATTTATGTTTATATATTCCGCATTAGTTATAGAACATGTATGATGATGATGTATCGTGAGGTACCAAGTCTAGGGTTAAAGGAACCCGGATTTGGGGTCGTCACAGAATTAAAAAAGCAAATTGGTATGAGGTGGGATTAGTTGTGGGCATTTTATTCAAGAGTTGCATCATTTTCTTTAAATTGTATATTACTTTTATGTGCAATAATTTTTTACTACCAATTTTACATTAACATAAAAAAAATCTATATAATAAAACAGAGCGGTTCAAATCCCAAGATTTTAACATTCAACGGTCTTAAATTAATTTAGACTTTAACATCCAACAGTCTAAAATCATTTAAGGCTTCAACATCCAACGGTCATTAATCTATCACTCATTTTTCCCCAAAATTCAACATATTTTTTTCAAAAATCTATCTACTCACATTTCTCACCAAAATCAAATTTACCACTACACTATAATAATAATAATAATAATAATAATAATAATAATAATAATAATAATAATAATAATAATAATAATTAATATAATAAAAGTAATAATAATAATAATTATACTAATAATAATAGTACTAATAATAGTAATAATAATAATATTAATATTAATAATAATAATAATTATAATAATAGTAATAATAATAAAGATAATTATATTGTGCCTTCAGACACGGGTCATCCCTAGTAATCTTTAGTATAGTATATAAATAAAATCTAAAAATAGAATCCACATATTATTTTTTCTTTATCATACATAACGGTTAGTGTACATACAATTATCTTTATTATATTTCACAGAAGCATTATATTTTTACTTGAAAAAAAAAAGAATTTTTTGAAAAGAAAAGCGACTATTGTTCATTCGACACAGAGTCTTGACTCTAGAAAATGAAATAAAACGTCCATCTTGAATGTCATTTTAATTTATTTAACAAAAAAATTCACATCATTTCGTCCCGTTGCACACTAACGAGAAAACACCTTACGATTACCGTAACTGTTTAACCAAAATTTTCAAAGATAGCCTTGTTTCAATATTTGGAAACGCCTTGTACAGTTAAACTTTAAATAGAACAAGCAGACTAGATACAAATTAATGGTTAAATTCTGTAAAATTATCAGGATTTTGTGTCATATATCTAGTCAGCTTATAAGTTGATCAACTAGTAGTATATCGTCTATATCTAATAAAAATTCATAAATTTAACAAATTTTATCATAGTATGTTTTATAGGCATCGTGTTCACCTGCGGTTCGTATGTCAATATTCGGCATATTTAACACGTGTATTCGTTATATACTGTAGCTACCGCAGGCAGGCAACAGACTCACTCCGTCACTCGTACTTGGAAATGTTGGAATCAGTCACATACCCCAACCCGTTTGAGATGAATTTTGTGGCCGCCCGCCGAAATGAGATACTACTGTACTATATAATATGGCAGTGTATGTAGATAACTACAAGTTGATGGGGGGTATAATAAGAAGGGTTTGCTTAATGTGTGTTTTAAGGGTATATTCTAAGCGCGAAAAATAAGAAATGAGACCTGTTAAAAATTATTTATTTATATTGTTACACTGAATTCTATACACGGGGTCCATTAATATATTATTTTTTCATACATTAAATTTAGTGCGCCTATATAAATAAATAATACTATTATACATTGTTTTTCGCGCTTAGTGTGTGTCCTAAGGACACACATTAAAAAAATCCTAATAAGAAAAGCATTTGATTTCTGAATTTTAAAATCATACCAGTAAACTTGGCATGTGCGTCATTTACTTTTAGTTGACAAATATGCCCCGCTACCTTGTACTTTTGTTGGCTGTAGCCTGTATGCATGCCTTTTGACTGATTCAGTACAACGCCAGCCTCTTCCATTTTATTATTATTATTATTATTATGAGAATAAAATAAAGGATACTCCTCCATTTTATTATTATTATTATTATTATTATGAGAATAAAATAAATGATACTCGACTCCAAATTTTAAAGCATCATTACCACTTTGATATATATCTTTTCATAATTAAATCTCGACTCATATCTATCTAATTAAAATATATATTTTAAAATAAAAAAGGAGTTAAATTTAAATTATTATTATAGATTAATTAAAACAACAACTAAAAATATTTAAATTCATACAAAATAATACTAATATTAACTTATATCTTATATAAGTCTTGGATGCTAAATTCCATTCGATTCCATTAGTTATAGACATGGTTTACAAATTAAGTTCAATTAGATTTCAGATCTTAATGAAAATAAATTTTTAATGAAAATACATTTAAATACATCATTGAATATAATGCAAGTCACTGACAGCTAACAAAAGCAAATCAATGCGCAATAATTCTTCAACCTCCCTCCCACTACTTTCATTTATGCCGAGTAAATGGTAAATATACAAAATAAGTAAATACTGCTCATGGTACATATTAATGGCTGGCTGGCTGGCTGGCTGGCTGGTGATTATATATTCATATTTCATGATAATGTCCCATATTTCATGCACCAACGTCTAGATAAAACTCAAGTATGTAATAACGTGGAGAGTTTATCAAACGGATTTCTAATACCATTGAAATCAAAATTATTAAATAAAGGATAATATCTATTCTTATATATAAAACCACAACAGTCAATTAACATCCAATTGAATGACTTATGTATGGGTACTTTTTAATCAGCATTTGCCCATAAAGAAAAGGAAATAATATTTATAGTAATGAGTTTATATCTCCAGCACAAATATGGCAACGCGTAATTGTATATACATTATAAATTATACATTTATTTCTCATAAAAAAAATTCAAATAATTGTATGAGATTACAAATTTGTGAAAATTCATGCAGTGACTTTGAACTGTCAAAGAGTTTAATGATTTTTTAATCATTAACGAGAATGTCAATTTATATTTTTATCATTGAACTCATTTTTTTTTTTATAATTCCTCATTGAACACTCAATTTCTTACAAAATATCACAAAATCTGTTAACACAATTTAATTTTAAACGATTTTTGCTACATATAATTGCAAGTAAGAAAGAGAAAACTGACATGGAGCCTAAATGGAAATAAAAGGACAATTAGTGAAAGAATGGAAGGTTATTTTTATTTTCATTGAAAAAAATCTAGAAAATTTTAAGGGAGAAAATGAAATAAAAATTTAACAGAATAAATAGTTATAAAATAAAATATATCTCATTTTATTAAATAAAAAACAAATATGTTACTAGGAAAGAAGATGTAAATAAATAAAATGAGTATTTATTTTATTTAGCTAGCCATAATTTTTTATTTAAAGAACAAAGAGTCATTAAAACAAAATATTAACAAAATAAACAAAATGTATTTTATTTAAATAAAAATAAATAATTCAATTATAAACAAAATGTATGCTTACATAAGAACCTTTAGTTAATCATACTCATACTATCACAGACCTTAAAAAAGAAAGAAAGAAAGGAACGTGGTCTCCCCTCTTCTTCGACGTTCCCCTCTCCTCTCACCTTCCATCACAACCACCACCACCACCAATCCCCACCACCACACACTATAAACAATAATTTTCATCACTAATCCCAAATACGCATTACCTATATTAAACACTAATCGCTCCAGAAATCAAATAATTACACTTGAAATTCAAAATATCGCTCTCAGCTTTCATGGCGGTTATGGAAGAATTGAAGATGACAGAGACGATATTAAGAGGAAAAAATGACAAATTACGAGAAAGATAAAGATCCACCATTATAATTTGATAGAGAAATCTCTTTACAGAGGAAAATATAAATTGGGTGCAAATGAAGACCCAACTATTATGATTACAGAGAGAGGAGTTGAGAAGAATATGTTTCAACAATTTGCAGATTATTGAACCCGTTTGGCAAATCCCAATATCTAGTTCCTTCTCAAATTTGCAGATTATTATGAAATCTGAAACTTTTGTTTCTAGCTCAAAATTTTGTTTCTTCTAAAATTTTATTTTGAACTCCCTTCATCCTCGCTATTTTCCTTCATGTCTGTTGGTGAATAGTGGTGGGCGATGAGCAGTAGTGGTGGACATTGGTGGCGTGGTGGTAGGCTGTGAGCGATGGTGGTGGAAGAAGAATAAAGAAGATGGTGAATTATTCATTTTTAAAACCCTCATTTGATCTAGAAAACTTATTTAGACGAAAAAGATTTTGTTTAATTTATTTTATTAAATTAAATTCGCTTTAACTCAATTTTCTCTCCCATCCGCGTCATTAAAAAATACATATAGACATTGCCACGTAATTTTTCTGTTATAAACTTAATAGTCTTGACGGTTTTATCATTTTTTATAAAAGAATTAAAGTTTAATGAGTTAATTACAAATAAAATAAGTTCAGTAATAAAAATATAAATTGAACTCTAGTCTACTGTAAAAATTGAATCTTATCTAGGACTAATATTAGAATTGGTAATTTTTCATCCCAATGGAATCTACTAAAGCCCAATTTTTGATAAAATGTGTTTGAAAATAAAATTAAAAACTTTATAGGGTTAAAGTAAAATATGGTATTTCACGAATTTTTTCAACCACGAACTTGTTCATGATTTGTCTAAAGGGTTGTTTGTTTATTTTTAAATGAATTTGAATAACTCAAAATTTGATCGAGAATAAGTCGTTCAGAATGTTTGTTTTGTAAATTTTAAAATTTGAATTCATTTGATTGCATTTGAACGATGCTTACAAAAATATGTGAGTAATTCGGTCAGTCAATCTACTAAATAAAAATATTTGTGTAAATACCTTCGCATAACAAAAAAATTCCTTAAAGATTTGCTCATTTCTTAATCGCCATCTTCTTTCTTCAATCTATTTCTTTTGCATCTCTTTTCTATTCTGCTAGAACTTATTTAACCAATATGTGCATGTTTGGCTAGGCATTTTTTGTTGAGCCTGCGGGGTTTAAACCCTAAACATCCCTCAGTCAAAAATCTCTCAAATTATGAACAATTAAAACTCAAAAACCCAAGATAATTACTTGATCTTAATTACTACCCACCCAGATATATATATATATCGCACTGTAAGTAATTGACAATGATAGCTAATAGATAAAGTGAGAAAACAAAAAGAGAATAAGAGAAATTGGGGAAGAAAAATGTAAAGAGGATAACCTAGCAAAAGCATCAACGGTTGAAACTTGTAGCCGCTAGGAGCTTGGGAGGAATTTCAAAGATACGCAATCATTTCATTCAAACGCTATCGTTTTAAGTCTTTTTATTATTATGTTTGTGTTTGTTTATCTTTTAATGTCTATTAACAGCTTTATATTTAAATTAGTAAGAGGATAAAATTATTTTTTAAAATTTTGCTTGTCTCTTAATGCCGCTTAACGCTGTCATTTTAAGTCTTTTTATTATTTTGATATTTTTTAAAAATAAATACATTCAATAATATTATCCACTAATTTTTATTAAATTGAATATTTAAAATTATTAAATAAAATTTTACTTTTTAAAATGGTAAAATAATATCATTAAGGAGAAACTCATTTTTTAATTATCAAACAGTTTCTTAAATTTAGATGCTATTTTATTCGAATAATTTAATTTATTATTAATCATTCAGATCTTAATTATTAAATTTTATTTGTTATTTTTCTGCATAGTACACGTGTTGGCAGGGGGGAGAGGTGAGGTTGTTAGGGTGTTGTCAGTGACTTTGTTGGATTATGTGCATGTAATGCACTTATCATCGTGGAAAAAGGATCTAAAAATCTAGCTTATTTGCTTCCTTTACTTACTTATTACTTTTTTCTGTGCAATTTCCTTTCAAAAAAGAAGAAGAACAACAACAACATATTGATTGATTATTTTGTTGATAAGTTATTTTGCCTCCATACCTGATATTTGCTCAACCACAATCTCCATATTTACTTCAACAGACAAAGTTGTAGAGTTGATAAACGAAATATCCAAGAACGATTAAGAGGAAACGGAGAGGAAAGTCGACACTGTATAAATATTTATTATATTAATTATTAACACAAGCATTATTATAATATTAATAATTACTATTACTAAAAAACTTTTCTCTTATTATAAAAAATAAAGAATTTTGACCGAATCTCTTGAAATTATGTCACTACTTAACATATTACAAAAAAAAATATTATAGATTGTTTTTATAAGAAAAAATTATTTTAAAGGAAATTATTTTAGTAAAACAAAGAGGATATTATATATTATTAAATAAATAATTATAATTCAATCATGATTAGATAGATAAATACGTATAATTATCTAAAATTGTCTAAAGAGTTAAAATAGAAAATATTATTATTTAGATCTTTCACATAGATTAATTATCAGACAATATTTTTTATTCAGTATTCAAGTTTATTATGAAATTCTGCAATATTTAACTCATTTGGATACACTTAAGTATTTACTTTAGAGGCTGTCATTTAATTTTATCAAACAGTCCATAACTCAAATATACGCACTTAATCTTATTTTTATAAAAATAAATTATAAGTATTTATTTACTAATAATAGCATAATAATGAAATTATAACAATAAATTAAAAATACCATCAAAGAAAACAAGTCTCCCTTTTCTTTTTAAAAAATAATAATTAGCATATAGAGTATTATTATATATTGCGACAAGTTTGTGTCAAATAACAATTATGAAACTTATCAATATATGTGATTATATAGAATTATTAGAGGATCCAATTTATTACACATCTTTGTAAAAAAGTTTCCACTAAACTTATTCACGAATTATAAGAAGGTCCCACTTATTATATATTTTTGTAAAAATATTATTATTATTACTTATCCATATAATTGATAATTAAAAATTTGATATAAATATTGATAATATATACTTTTTATAATGTTGTCTAATAATATATATATTGATAAATTTTGTAATTATAATTGCGCAAAAACTTGTAAAATCCACAAAAACTTGTGAAAATATATATAGCAAACCTTAACATATGTGACCGAAATATATACATTTAGAAGGTAACATGACGGACACTTGTGTTGTAATATCCGGTTTGTTTTTTTTAAAAGTCCCACATCACCCACTCTCCTAAAATATTTCCCTTCCTTTAGCTATAAATATAACTCTACCCCTTTGGTTTTAAGCCACCAACAATTAAGACCTTCATTTTGAGAAAGGCTTTGTTGTGAGAGGGGTTTTTATAAAAGACCTCCTTAGTTAAAAATTTTGGTGTCGAGGGCGTAGGCAATCTTCGGTACTCATATTTTCGGGTATGTTCTTATTTAAATTTTTGTATTGTTATTATTGTTTTAAGTATTGTATTTAGTTTGTTAGTTAGTATTTAGTATATTTTGTTAGTAATTAGTATTTCTGATTAGTTGTTATTTTTATTGAACAAAAGGTATTTCGAAAAAGTGTTTTGCAAATAGTACTTGATCCACCTAAATAGTGAAGATTGTTACTTGCTGGGCTTCACCGCTCACCCTTACATTAACTTTTACAGGGTCCATTGTTAAGAGTCGAACAATGTGGATGCTTTTGTGGATGGCTGAAGTCCTTTTAGTTATGGCGTTATTAGTATTTTGAATTTGATAAGACTTTTGTTTAAGGGAGCTGCGTCTCCGAAGTTATGTTTTCGGTATTTAGTTTTTGAACTCATGTGAAATTTGATAATGAAAGATTGTTCGATTTTAAGTCTAGTATCGTTGTGTGGTTTTTGGGCTGCGCTTTTGATATTGTTGCCTTGCGAGTCCTTCGGGCTTGCGGCGTGTGGCATTCCGAACAAGTGATTGGTTCTGGGTGTTACAGAGTTGGTATCAGAGCGGTGGCCCCTCGTAGTGTGTTAGGTTGAAAAACCTACACATTCCCTGGGGAGTGATTTTGGGAGTTAACTGTGGGTATAGTCTTGACTAAATTTAAGAATTTGGAGTGAGAGATAGAATACGGTGAAAAATATTTGCATTGTCTGATTAGTTGTTATTTTGCATTTTGAACTTAAATTTTTACGGATTAGTATTTCGTTTACTATTGAATAAATTGATATATGTTTTGATACTAGTTTTGTATAGTGTTGTTTAGTGGGGATTGCTTTATTGTGTAGAAAATGCCGCCTAGAAGAAGTAACTCTACTAACAATGATAGTGGCGCTGATGGTATGACTCAGCTAGTTAATACCTTAGCCCAATTAGTACAAAATCAACAGTCTGGGCAACGTGGTATAGTAGCAGAATTCAAGCGATTGAACCCGCCCATATTTGAAGGAACTACAGACCCTGCTATCGTTGATAAGTGGATTCAGGAAATGGAGAAGGCGTTCGACTTGTTAGGGAGCACTGAAATTAATAAGGTGACGTTGGCGGTTTACCAACTGCAGGGTGGGGCTTATGATTGGTGGCTTATGGAGAAAAGGAAGCATGAGGGAAATCCCGTACCCTACACTTGGACCATGTTCAAAGAGGCATTTACCAACAAGTACTTTCCTAGAACAATTCGAGCACAAAAGGAGAGGGAATTCATTAGGCTAGAACAAGGGAACAAGACGGTTGCTGAATATGAAGCCGAGTTTGCGAAGCTCGCTAAGTATGCACCGACCTTAATACCAGATGAGGTGACAAAAGCCCGTAGGTTAGAGGACGGGTTACGTGTCGACATAAGGCATGGTGTTGCGTGTTTTGAGTTACCCACATATGATGCGGTGCTTCATAAGGCGTTAGTAATTGAGAAGGGCCTAATAGAAATTGAGAATGGAAAGAACGGCAATCGAAAGAGAGATGAGTCATTCGGGGGAGAGTCGATCTATGGGGGACCAACGAAAAAGATAAATACCCAAACTGTTAGATTTCGAGAGAATCAAAGAAACCAAGAGGACAAATTAAAATGTGGGAGATGTGGTAGGAACCACCCAGACAAAGAATGTCATTGGAATACAGGTGCGTGCTTTCATTGTGGTGAGTTAGGTCATAAAATTTCGCAATGTCCCAAGAACCCTCCACCTAAAGGAGATGCAAGGAAGGAGGAAGTAACTATAGCAAGTCCAAGGCTAACTCGAGGACGTGTGTTTCAACTTTCAGGCAACCAGTATTAAGGTATGTAACTATTTTGTTATTTAAACATGTTATTTTTAGATATACGCTTATGATTTGAAAATTTGGAGGACCAAATTTTTTTTTTAAGGGGGAGGTAATGTAATATCCGGTTTGTTTTTTTTAAAAGTCCCACATCACCCACTCTCCTAAAATATTTCCCTTCCTTTAGCTATAAATATAACTCTACCCCTTTGGTTTTAAGCCACCAACAATTAAGACCTTCATTTTGAGAAAGGCTTTGTTGTGAGAGGGGTTTTTATAAAAGACCTCATTAGTTAAAAATTTTGGTGTCGAGGGCGTAGGCAATCTTCGGTACTCATATTTTCGGGTATGTTCTTATTTAAATTTTTGTATTGTTATTATTGTTTTAAGTATTGTATTTAGTTTGTTAGTTAGTATTTAGTATATTTTGTTAGTAATTAGTATTTTTGCATTGTTGTTATTTTTGTAGTTTTAATTATTGTTTTGTATTTAGATTAATAGTAAATAGTTTTGGATTAGTATTATTGATTTTAATTATTGTTTTGTATTTAGATTAATAGCTAATAGTTTTGGATTAATATTATTGACTTTAAGTATTGTTTTAGATTATTATTTTAGTAAACTTTAAAGTTTTGGAATAATGGTTTAATTGTTTGGAAAATAATTAAAGATTGAAAGAATATTTTAAGATATACTTATAGCTATTTTAAAATGAATAAGAAGAATGTTGCATAATAGAATTATTCTAATAACGTTTAATTGTCCTGAATTTATATTTAGGATCTGTTCAGCTATTAATTTTGTGTTCAGCGATATCGAGGTAAGTGATTTTCCGAGCTATTTAGTATTTTAAAATTATCGTTTATAATTATGTATGCTTTAGAAATTATTCGGATGCCTAAATGTATTGTTTCAAATATTGTTATTCTTTATTTAAGGCTTCCATTTGAATGAAAATGTTACACTTATATTTTGTTAAAAACTCGGATCAAGTATTAAAATAGAATTTTGATTTAGAAAATGAGATTATATGATTTTGAACTGTGAAATAAGTATAGTTTTGAATATCGAAAATATTGAGAAATTGCTTTTAGAAACCTCAGTCCGACTATGTATTGAAACCGTTAGTGTTTACGCTAGTTCCGGAACAATTTAGGACCTACTAAGGCGCACACCATTAGATACCCTTCGGGGGGCGCTCTTCGGGGCGCGTGCATGATAAGATACCTTAGTAGGGGGCGTATCATTGACATTATCGAACATAAGGGCCGTGTTACAGGGCTGCTGTAACCTTAGTCGTTCTGTGGATTAAAAGATACATCGAATATATTGAACTTATCGAAATCGTTGATCGAATATATTGAGCTTATCGAAATTTGTCTTTGAATTGTATTTTGTAATTATTGATTTTGATTTTGAAAGTAAATATTGACTATTGTTATTGAACAAGAAAATGTTATTTCAAAAAGGTATATTTATTACTGTTATTGAACAAAAGGTATTTCGAAAAAGTGTTTTGCAAATAGTACTTGATCCACCTAAATAGTGAAGATTGTTACTTGCTGGGCTTCACCGCTCACCCTTACATTAACTTTTACAGGGTCCATTGTTAAGAGTCGAACAATGTGGATGCTTTTGTGGATGGCTGAAGTCCTTTTAGTTATGGCGTTATTAGTATTTTGAATTTGATAAGACTTTTGTTTAAGGGAGCTGCGTCTCCGAAGTTATGTTTTCGGTATTTAGTTTTTGAACTCATGTGAAATTTGATAATGAAAGATTGTTCGATTTTAAGTCTAGTATCGTTGTGTGGTTTTTGGGCTGCGCTTTTGATATTGTTGCCTTGCGAGTCCTTCGGGCTTGCGGCGTGTGGCATTCCGAACAAGTGATTGGTTCGGGGTGTTACATGTGTACTGGTTCACAGATGTTTTTTTCAAAGAAAAAGATTAAACTAAAATTGATGGATTTAACTATGACACTATGCTCTTCCGATGCTGCAATGACAAGGTGTTTCTCTGTCCCACTCATCTTGACCGCCGGAGGCACTGTCGAATGGAGCGATTGGTCAACAAAACAGGATGTGAATTCAGTAAAATTAAGGTCATGTCTACTCTGTGTGTGTGTGTGTATATATATATATATCATATGATTACTTATATGTATTTGCTTACACAAACATTTCCATGTTACTATAATGTTTCCAATCAAATTCATGAGAGCCAACATGTTCTTCTACTTCCAGCAATAAATGGCACAATTGGGTTTTTCTTTCGACCCAAAATGGGTATATATCATTTTTTGGCATGTAAACTAATATTAGGTACCATAAGATACTATTTATTTCTTTACTTCTTAAAGTCAAGGCACAAATGTATAATTGATGTATAATTGTAGTATCATAAGGGTTATACTGAAAATTGTGTTAAAAACTAGCATTTTGGATTTTCAAAGATTTACTTTTTTAGCATAGGAAAACTTATTGTGACATTTGTTGCATGACAGAGAAATTTCAGGGCTTGATTTTGGTGAAATTTCTTTGGACACATTTTATACTTCTGTGAAATTATTTTTTAACTCGGAAAGACATCAACTGCCGGAACCAATTATGTTACAGAAGTGTTGTGTGCCCCTATGAAGCATCTTAAGTCTATTAGTATGGAAAGTCTACAACGTGAGGATGCCTACGCTGAATGGAGACCTGCACAAAAGTAGTTGTCATAATTTGATACTATTCTCTGTCTTCTCTGTATATGTTGTCTGTGTCGGCTTAGTTCAGCTGCCAGGGTTCTATTAAGAAAGAGCTTGACATAAATATAACTGGTAGAATTTCATAAGAGTTGAACATACCCTTGCCAATTCATGTGCACAAAATGTAACTACCATAAGATAACACTAGTGTTTTAGAGTTATTGGCCAAGTGTATCAGTATATGCAAGTCATTTATTCGATTTATGCAGATAGATGTAACTACCATATGAAAACTGCTTAATCACCCCTAGGTTGATCTGGTTGATTAATGCTTCTTTTGGTACCCTTCCTTTTGGCAGTCAAAACAGGATATCAGAATATTACTTTGTTTGTTTCATTGGGTCTACTTGTTCTTGAAAGGCAATCCTTAAGAGCCCAAGCTGATCCCCTTTTCTCTTAATCAATTTTCCCTCGCTACCAACAATGCCTCCTTATGAAAAAACTCCCAACATGAAAAAAGAAGGGCGAGGTAATAATAATATATTATTATCTTCTTCTTCCAAATAATTGAAAGAGCTTTCGAATACATTCAATTTCAAGGTGGAGATTGAATTCAACTCATTCCAGATAGTATCTGTAACTTCATTGACTCCTAAAAATGAAAAATGAGATTGAACATAATGCATTTTGTTATTCTAAAAATGGTAATAAAAATCTTTGGCCAACTATATCGAACTATGTCCTTCAGATTTCATCATCAAAGGATCCTCAACTACCCGTGGCATTCATGTACCTTTTAGATTCTGGTCTTGGGTCATCCCAGAGGTTGTATCAAATGCCCAACAATAATCGATCCGAGGCAAATCTCAAAGATCGACCCTGATTTAAGGTAGAGGAAGAAATCCCCTTTAGTATTCTTCATGTCAATTGAGAGAACGATAGAATGTATTGAAAGTTTTAAGACTGATTATTCATTTTTCCTGTTCACAAAGCTTTCATTTATTTGGTTAAGAGAAAAAAAGAAAGTCTACGCAAGCCGTTGACTAGTCAAGTAGTTGTAAGAGGCTTGTCAATTTAAACTTTCTTTTATATTGATTATATGCGAACCATATGTTGGAGCAAGGATTCTAGATTTTCCCCTCTTCTTATTCTCTGCAAATATATGTAATAAGGTCTCTGAGATAAGGTTTTGAAATATAGAGAGTAATGTTAGAGTTTATGTCCTAGAGACTAATTATTTGATGTAATTGCTTAACATTTTTGATATTATATTTGATTGAATAAATGAATTATTTTATTATGATTTCATTTACTGCATTATATAAATGTTAACATAATAAAAGCCCTTAGAATAATGATACGAATTATATAGCTTTAAGTATGTGACTTGAACATGAGATTATATAATTATAATTAGTATCATTGTTCTTAAATGTCCCTAGTCGAGTATCATTGTTAATGGGACAACAATGATGCATTGAGATTAGTATGTGGATTGACTGATGGCCAAATCTCATTGATCATAAATATATGAGATATTTGAGTCAATGCATAGGTACATGTTAGAGAACAATGTACTGGACTGACCCACCATGAGAATTCTACATGGAGCATTATGCAAAGTGTCATAAGAAATTCTTATAGTGACAATGATGTAATGATCCTCCGACCTGAAGTCACTATATTATTACACTAGAATTTGTGTACTTTGATATCATCAAATGTCACCTTTAATAGGGTGGACAATAAAGGTGATTATTGGGTACATCATGAATCGTGTGAGGAATATGAGTGATCTAGATGGAATTTAACCCTCCTATATATTAGGGGTGATATCCATAGGCCTCTTGATTGAGTATGACTATGAAATGCATGGCCATGCTCAAATATTGATTTGTTTCATATAGTCTACTCATTGATCAAGAAAACTCAGATTAAATTATGAAGAGTATGACACATTCCATGCCTCGAGTTTAATCTAGGATATAAGGTTAAAAGGATTAAATTACATTGAAACATTGGTCACGAAAAGGTTGTATCGAATCACCGATCTTATTATTATTTGGGTAGCAGTGATGCATTACTAGATGCCGCTCACTGTTTATAATTTTATAATATGATTTTAAAATTATTATCAACATAATAATAACCTATAGGGTCACACACTTAGAACGTAATTAAAAGAGAATTAATTTAAATTGTAAGTATTTTAAATATGTCAATATGATTGATAGTATTTAAAAATTACGAATTTAAATTAATAGGATAATTTGTATATATGTATATTAATTAAGTAAGACTTAATTAAAATATAATATATATAAATTCGGATTTTATTTTTTTATTTATTTTAGGTTTTAGTTAATTCCTATTAACTACTATATATATGATATATCAGTAGTCTAAAAGTCACGTAAGGAAAAACTAAAACCCTAGCCGCTTTCAGAAAGAGGCTAGAGAGAAAAATAGGTTAGAAATTCTGATCTTGGTGGCTAGTACCGCGGTTCCTTTTGCTGCAGATCGTGGGACGATTCGCGGAGCGTTCGTGTGGATACCGTAGAGACGCAGTCACTGGATTGCGTTGAAGATTCGAAGCCGTTCCAGAATTCCATCGTCTTCTCAACATCTCAGATAATCGGTAAAATAATCTAAACCTCTGATTAATCTGTTTTCGCATGGATCCTGTCTTAGGGTTTCAAAAATTTTTAAATTCCGCTGCTTTCACTGTGTCGAAACCCTAACAGAAGCCTACTATGTGGTCTTAAGGTCTTATATACACAAAAGCATTTGCGGGCTTAATATTCTTGGAGACTGTTGGTGTTTAGGAAGCTGAAGGCAGTCTTTCAAGGTAAGTATGTCTAGATTTTTTGTTTTCATCTTATATATTGCAATACGCTTATCATGAAATTTGAAGGTTCTTAAGCGAATGAATTTGAACCTTTGAATTTGATATCGAAAGCCAAGAGAATATACGGAAAGAATGTTAAATATTTCTCAAACATAATAAGTAAGGATTTAATGTTGAATACTCCAATAATTGTGGTTTTAGGGTTCTTGATATATGGGGCCCTGTTGATGCACTTTTAATTGGTGCCGTGGGGTCCTATTGAGTTGTTTTATTTTGCATGGCAGCAGGGCATACTTGTAGGTCGTAAGCATGGTTGGGCTGGTACTGACCTAACAAGAAGCAGTGACTATGCTTTGCTCGGCATACTGGTTCCCCAGGATATGGAAACTATCTGAAGGAGATACAGTTCTCAAAATTATTCAGAATCCCTCGTCACTCAAGTCATGGATAAGGATGGAAGATGCCATACAAGCAGTGAAGTTCTCTTGAGCTATTGAAATGTTTTTTCATTTAATTTTCTCCTATAATAAGGATCCTAAGGGAAGTGATATTATCTGTTATTAAGAAGGGAAAAAACGGTTCATCTTCTGACAATGATGGATGACAAGAAGTAGACAATGAACCAGGTTTAGACTTGTAACAATCTGTTCACTATGATATGTTGAATGCTGATTTGGTGTCACCAAACACTATTAAATCATATATCTCGATTATGAATGTATTTTGTGAATATTTTTTTAAATGCAGTGATACATCCTATAAAAGTGTTTTAAGCCATTATGTAGTTTGATAAAATTATTACAGAGATAAACATGATACTGCAACGTGGAATGTTATTGCCATTGCGTTGAATATTTTTTCAATTTCAGCCTACTAAATTATACTCCATAAGATCGCAGTTCCCCAGAAAAAGAACAGGCATGACACATAATTTAAGAAAGAAATCATAATACTACCAGTATAAACTTTTACGTGAGTATTAGAGTATGAGGAAAGCAAGCATCAATGTTGGTAGTTAAGGGATGTGTGTATAATTATAGCTGACAGCTGTGGCAGTATAATTTATGACATTACATTATTAATCTCAGAAAAATTATTGTTTTAAAATTATATTGTAAATTTTGCATTTTCTTCCATATTAAAATGCCTGTAAAATCCCACCTGGAGAAAAAAATGTTTTAAAATTTATTTTTTTTTGTAATTTTTGTCGAAAACGTTACTCTCTGTTTTTGGGACAGGGTACAATGAGATGAAGTTTTGTTTCTTTTTCAAATTATTTCAAGGGAGCAAGTGCATAATGGAGATAGAGGCTTTTAACGACTTGTCAATTAGTTGGTCTGGTCTTCCATAACAAGTCAAACTAAACATAATAAACTTGTTAAAATTTCAAACTTTGTCTGCACAAATATACATAAAGTAGAGTCTTTTTGTTCTGAAAAAAAAGAAGAAAAAAAGCAGGATTTTTAGTTGATAACTCTTCTCGGACCATTAAATACAACCCCTCTTCTTCACGAGAAGAGATCCATTTACAAATGTTAAGGATTAATTTTGTAGAATCTTTTGGTGGGACTAGCTCAAAATATAGAATCCACTATTCTCTCCAACTCTCTTGATGGGGAAGAAGGCCTGAGCCTTTGGGGTGGGGGGGTGTACCCATATTTCCAGGACCTCTTTCTGCTTGGGGATGATTGGAAATTTAGAAAGGAGATGATAGAATATCCAAACTATACATTATTGCTTGGACAAATTATAAAAATCAAAGCACATGGCTTATGAAAAGGAAGTGAAGCTAATCTACTTTTATAGACCCCGCCATGAAATTTGGTGCACAAATAGTTTATTTATATAGACAAAGATCTTAACTTTCCAATCTATTCGAAGTTTCGGTCAAACAGTTGCATTTTCTTGGCATTCATAATTAAGTTTTTTTGGTACGTTTGAAATGGGGTTGGTGAATCGAGTACTTTCTTGATACATTATGTGGTGGATTTGAATTGGGATGAAACTGTAGATACTCTCTAATAAATGCCAGAGTTGGGTAAAAGATGAAAAAGAAAGACCGTTAAATGTGTAATTATGATTAAGAAAAAGGGAGAGAATTATTGAGATATTAGACCAAAAAAATTATTATGTCCCAAAAAAAAAAAGAGACAAAAATCATTAAATGGCAAATACCCAATTTGACTACTATCTTAACTACAATTTGACCAAAATAAATTAGTTTGTTCTATAGGAGTTCATTTCAGTAAATCTGTCAAAACAGACAATTGAAGTGGTCAGTTAGTTGTGAAAAATGACAGTTAGAGAAGAGTGGAAGAGGCAAAGAAAGAGAACTCCCTTTATGATGACACAGGCTTGCTCATACTACTATAAAGTTAGTATCCCTCTTAGTTTAAAGATCTTTTTAGCCTTTTTTTCCTTTGCAGTTGCTTTCTCTCACTTCCACTGAGCAAATGATTTGCACCGAAAAACAGAGAGAGAAAGAAAAACCCATTTAGAACACCATCATATTATTACAATTTCAATGGATTTTGGGTGTTTTCATGAACATATTATGAAATATTTTGTGTATTTACATGAGGTGTCTTTCTTTTTCTTCTTCAGTTTCATATGATCCTACTTTAAGGTATGTCCTATTATCCTCACACACTCATTAATGAAATATCATTATTCAGTTATATAATTATGGTGTGATGAAATACTATGTATAGTTTAGTATCGTCATTTAATTATATAAAAAAATTCTCTTGATATGGTTAATATCGTGAATCAAATTTATTTTGAATGTATGGATAGAGATTCATAGATAGTCATATTCATTTAGTCCTACTAATTTTTCATGTTCCGGGTATGTTTCTCTAGAAATTTGGTCAATTTTGGGTGCCTTGAACTTTCATCGGTGTGTATATATATCTATGATCTTTTTCAATTGATATTAAGATTTGATTAATGGCTGCTGTAAGTTGACCTTGAAGATAATCAACTGTGCTTGATTGATGTATTTGGCCACTGTATAGTTCTCAATGGGAAAGAAAAGGAGTTGGTTTAGTTTGGTGAAGAGACTTTTCATTCCCGAGGGAAAATCCAAGGAAGAAAAGGTAAATGGTCTGCGTTATCTTTCAGTTTTCTATTGATAAGTGAGCATTTGATGAATTGGGTACTAAAAATTTTCTAATACTATTTGGTATGTTTTCAGAAATCTAAGAGATGGAAATTGGTATTTGGAAGGCTAAAAATTAGACAATACCCTGCAATTTCAGTGCCAGAAAGAACTTTGAGTGAAGCAACAGAAGAGCAGAGAAAGCATGCTGTGGCTGTTGCCATTGCAACAGCTGCTGCAGCTGAAGCTGCGGTTACTGCTGCCCATGCTGCAGCTGAAGTTGTCCGTCTGACCAGTGTCCCTAGTGGATTTGATAAGAGAAATCGCAATTTTGCTGCAATTAAAATCCAAGCCTCTTTTCGTGCATATCTTGTGAGCTTCTTGTTCGTAGGCTGAAGTTCAATTTTGCATTAGTATAATTTGGCTAAATCATTCGTGATTAATGCTTAGATATTTACAAGCAATACGATTGACATTGGCAGGCAAGGAAAGCATTGAGGGCACTGAAGGGAGTAGTGAGGCTTCAATCTGTGGTTCGAGGCCAAAATGTGAGACGAATGGTCATCAGTCACTTGAAGTCTCTGCAGTCCACTGCAAAAGCTCACTCGCAAGCTCAGCAAATTAGAGTCCCTCACATTGATGAAAGCTGTATATATGCAGAAGAAAAGAGGTTTTTTAGCCCCAAAAAGATGTTGGAAGACAAGGACAATAAGGTAAGGAATCTTATTTATCACAAAATTATGTTATGTATTAATGTTTTGGATGGTGTTAGATACTTGTAGAAGCCAAAACACGTACACAAGTTGAATCAAGTGTTCGGTTAATTGCAGCTCGGATGCAAGATTAACAAGAACTGGGATTACAGCTTGTTTTCAAAGGAAGATATGGAATTCTCATGGTTACGAAGGCAAGAGGCAACCACAAGAAGAGACCGAATGAAGAAATACTCCTTCTCCCACCGAGTAAAACTTCATATTCATTAAGATTGATTATGGCATTCATTAATGTTGCAAAACAAGAAATAGGAACCAAACAAATTAGATTCAATTTGCTGCTGTTTCATAACCACAAAGCTTTCAACTTTCTTCTCTACAGCACCTTAATTTTCCTAAAAGAATATTGTTTTCCTTTTCCAGGAGAAAATAAATAATCTAATACTGGAAGAATCAACCAACAAAGAAAATGGAAGGAGGCCCTGGTTTGAAGAATGCCAAGATGTAGGGGCATGTACAATGAGAGAAACAGAGAAGTTAAAGTCGGCCATCCATGCATATTTAATCGACACTTCAACATTTGGCAAAAGACAAGTTAAACAGAGAAATGGTCACAAGGAAGAGCCAATGGAGATATTGAACTCCTCGATTTCACTCCCAAGAAGATCATTTTGTCGAGCAAATAAACAGGACTACTCGATTGCAAATGACACTTCTTTACCAAACTCTCCAGTTTTCCCAACTTACATGGCTGCCACAGAATCTGCTAAGGCAAAGGTAAGATCAGCAAGCACCCCAAGGCAACGGCTCAGACATGTAGATTTTTGTGCTGTTCATAGTTCACTATATAAGCCCAGGCTCTCTTCTTGGTCTTCTTTTGATGGAGACTTGTCTGGAATTAATGGGAAGAGTGCCACTTCTCAGCACAAGTCTGTAAGAATTTGAAGGCCCTTTCCAAGAATGAATATAATTTTGGTTTTCAGTTAATACTTCCATCAAAGGGTGCTTATGGAAGACTTTCTAAGAAGTCGGAACAAAGAAATTTGCGGAGTTTCATGTTCAAATTATCAGAAACATCTTTTTTTGGTTGAACTCGTTTTTTCTTTCAGGTACATATACTACTTGTTTCTATCTCAATGTATGTGATATAAAAGTGATTCTCTACCTGAAGATTTGTATGTTGAACATAGTTTTTTCCTCCTGCTTTTTTTGTTGTATGTTGTATGTTGTTTTGTTTTAATTAGTTCTGTGTTCCACAAATATGAATGTTCATGCCATGACAAGAGTGCTTGTACTATGAAGTATGAATATATGAACATCATGGAAATAATGAGTCTGGGTCACTACACTATGAACAGTTGACATTACATTTGAAAAGTTGTATGGCACTAGGGGCTTTGCACATGCATGTATTTGCTATTTTTCTGATTTATTTTGTTTCTTGGGGGAAACCAAACAGAAAACAATGATTTACGTTTTTTCTCCTTTTTCTTCCCTACTAAAAGGCCAATAATAGAGTCATAAATACATCAATATACATGAAAATCATCAAACCCAAGTAAATTAGTTAATGGAAAAAACTTCATTTCTAAAATGAGACTTACTATTTGACTTTATTTTATTAATGATTAAGATAATAATTGCTTACAAATGTAACTTGTTCTTTTATTGTGCATATAAACTATACTTTTGATCCCAGCTTATTCATGTGGGCTACAAGCAACCCTTATTTAACCATAAACTTATTACAAATTTCCGGTACCAACTAATTAAAATTAATCGGGTACTTAGCTTGTTTATTTGGAAGAAATATCCCAAAATGCTTTTCAAGTTCCGGGTTCTTCTGATTCTCATCAAACATGGAGAAAATGTAAGTTTCTATAGGCTTCCCTGGCCTTTTTGGAGTCCCCCCCTTTACATGCTGAATCAAATTGTTGTTATAAGTCCTGGCGTTATCGATACTTGCTCCAGTCCCTCCAGCCGTAGGCCATCCACTTTCTGACACAACAATTTCCAATGAAGCGCCACCGGCTTTTTCCAATGCCGCATACACACCATCCAAAATTGCATCAAAAAGGTTCCGGTACCCAAGTTGTCCATCTTGTACTACAACTGAACCAGAAGTAAATAGAGCATAATCCAGACGAATGTCACGCGTGTTACCCGCATAACTAAAGTAAGGATACAAGTTTACTAGTAATGGGGCACGGTTATTCACTAGGAAACTAATAATAGGGTCTAGAAATGATCGAATTTCAGGCTTGAAAGCGCCTTTGGAAGGTGGGAATGATTCTCCTATTACTCCGGTGTCAATGGCAGTGGAAACTTTGATTTGGCTGCCAAGTCCAGCCGCTGAAATAGCGTTGTACACGTTTCTCAAGGCCGGGAGAAGGAATTGTGCGTAGCTGGCAGTGGCGCCGTTGAGTGGACTAACTTCATTTCCTACTGCGATGTACCTGAATTTGATGTTGGCGTAGTTTCTGACATTGTTTTGGACCCATGTATTGGCACTGGCTTGGCTGGAAGCGACCAATTGGAGGTCAGTGTTTGGGACGCCTAGCATGAGCTCAATGTTGGTACCTCGAAGGGCTTGCTGGGCATCTCGGTTGGGATCATAGAGTCTCATTCTTCGGATGCTGTTTTGATTGTAGAGGTTCACAACTTCTTGTTTGGATGGTAATCCGTCGCCAAGCATCCCGTAGCAAACTCCTATTTGTGCACCTGCATTAATGTTTTTCACTTTTTAGTCTATGCTCGGCAACTCAATTCCAATGCAAATATTTGCAATTTCATAGTATTGAAACCGAATTAATTTTGGCGCTTAATTCCAATTCAAAGACTCGGAATTAAAAAAAAAAAACTCTAAAATTAGCACGATAAAAGCTACAGTTGTGTTTCAATGCAAACCAACAACTAGCATTATCTGATGATAATTTAATTTTTTTTTCTAGGATCCTCAGTTTGTTGAGAGAAGAAGAGAGAGAAACCTGAAGTGTCGAGGCAAGCTAAAAGTGAAACAAGTAGTAGCAGCATTGTAGCAATAATGGAAGGCCTATTGGTAAAGAAACATAATTTAGCCATGGTAAAAAGGAGGAGACAATAATAAAGCTATTTAACACCGTTCAAGAGGGATGCTTTTGATCTACAACTTAGCTTCCTTTTTATAGAGAGAAAATTGAAATTCACTTATTGGAGGTTTCAAAAGAATTTTCAAAGCACATTTATCCATCATTTTCTGGACTTGTTCCAGCCTTGAAAATTCTAAAAATGCCAACACTATAATATTAGAAATTTTGAGATAATGATGCGTGGAAAAATGAGGAATTTAGGTAAGTGATAGTAGCCAACTTAGATTTGTCTTGCTCTGATGCAGTGTATAATTTCATCACCTTGAAATTAGACTCTGAAGACTTGAATGAAAGTCCGAAAGTCGTGCCGTAAAACATATTTTGGAACTTCGTCAACGAAATTTTCAAGCATTAGTAATCAATATGTCATACATGCATTGAATACTAATTATTCGGCAACTAAGACCATAACAATTCTGAAAAAGGGTAGAGAAATTAAGAATTTCAGTTTGGTTGGCAAAATTTCTTTAGCAAATCGTGCACGAGACCATATATGAAAAATCTTAATCAAATAAATAAATAAATGTTTAAAACAGAAGCAGAAAACAAAATAGAAAATGGTTTCTTCCTACTAGAAGAAAAGAATGAAACACAAGGATCAGGTTGCATAGATCACATCAACCATGTTTTACTTCATACAATTCTAACGATAATGATACAAATGTACATGTACAAATTAAGCTCATCTAAGAATTTAAAATAATTTTTTTACCCGACAAGTATCCTATCAAAAGCCCATACAGACAGGCTTTTCAGTAATTCCGGACCTTTGCTCTTCTGATTCGTTAGTATGCCTGCATCCATCCCTCCTGCGTCCCTTAACTCACACCAAATATATGTCCCGAGGACACCATATAATACATCATTCAACGATGCAGTAGATGACCAAGTACAAAAAACCTTGTTAAGGTTTTACAACGCGCCAAATACTACATTTTAAATAACCAGGTATCACTTAGACTCCACCTCAAGGAATGCAGTGTGCAATCACTTTTTTAGCATGACCCAGTTTTCCTAGCCCCAACTCCAGTATGATTGAATTTGAAACACATTTTAGAGTAAAGGATCTTCCACTATCTATTTCACTATCTGGAACAATTGATCTCTCAAACTTTTGACTATTTTATCGAGAATCTCATTGTTTTTAGCCAGATAACTTTCAGCTTCCAGTCTATTGTTCAAAAAATTCCCATCTATAAAGTAGTTGTTTCCTTCTTTCGATATGACTTTTCATGTTCACAGGCCAGTTCCAAGACCTCAGATTCACAGGAAATGCCCCTACCAAACTGGATTCCTAGTTCAGCTGTTCTCAATGCAGGTGCGAGTTTGTTTTTAACCACTTTGATGCGAATCCCGAGACCTGTAACCTATAACATAATATCAAATAAAACAAGTTTTTTTCAAGCCTCAATAGATACACACACACACACACGGGCATAAATATATTTAAATGGTATTGCAAAGCTAAAAGTGTTCAGAAAAAAAAAAGAAAAAAAAAGAAAGAAATAGCCGCAAAGAAAATAGTAGAGATCCTAAAAAAGTATCGAATAAAACACAAAATTGTCCCCTATGTTTGTGCTAGTGTGATATTCCATCCTTGAGTATAACGAATTAGCAAATCCCTCCCTCAAAGTACAATTACTAGTGCAAGCATGTCCCCTTTGGGTCAAATGTGCACTACCAATTAAGGGACATTTTTGTACAAATAGTTTTACCTTGAGTGAGGGTTTTGGATAATACCTAAATTCACGGACAAAAACGTCACAAATGGATAAAATGAGGGGGCAGTTTTGCATTATAGACTTAGTCGTATTGAATAGTATTGCACAGCAGCTAAAAGTGTTCAAAAAGTATCCCTAAAGCAAATAGCAAAGATTTAAAATTGTTACCACCAATATTAAAATGTCTTATCGACTAAAGTACTACTTTCCAACAGAAGTTCGGCTCTCAAGAAACAACTATTTCCAATAGCATAATCTGCTAATCTTCAACACAACCCCACAGTAGGCCTGGGGAGGCAAGGTGAATCTCCTTTTCCAATCATCAATCAGTTTCCATATGCTTTGATTCCTTTCCCCCTCAACACTAAGATCCAGCAAAGTTGTGTTATTTTAGTTTTATACACTCCAATTTTGATAAGATAATCTAGTTCAACCAGCTCCTAAAAGAGAAACATTGCATCGACAACCTCACAAACCAAAACTTGTTTCATTATTAAATTCCTTACTGCAATTGGAAAATGGAGGCGTAGTTTTTCCCACACAATTGAGATCACGAATCACATAAACAACAAAATTAATGAATAATGCCATTCATGATGGAATGTGTGCTACTATAGAGTATAATTACAATCATGATTTTTCTTCACACATTCACACTAAAAGAAAATGTTTTCAGAGAGAATAATAGATACCCACGGACAGAAGCCATCCTAAAGCAGCCCACAACCCATGAATAAACATTACACACTCTTTCAGAGGTATTCACCATATGATTTTCTTTTGCTTTTTTTTTGGGCATGTTTGGTCAAACCTTGTCCAACCCCTAATGGATTTTATCCCAAAAAAAAAAAACTTCCCCAAATGGAAAAACTTCGCCCCTATATGGGCTGTGACTACAGCACCATGCCCAATAAATATCGGAATCCCACAACCCCATCACAAAAAAATAAAATTTAAAGTAGCAATATTCAACTAACTGTGCATAATGAAATGTTTTGAGGTTAGGTGTCCATGGTGATTTGGTTTAGTTAAGTTATCTTAGGCATTTTGACTTGGGTATACTACTATATTTGCAAGACTAGGATATTTCAGGTTTTTCTACTAGTTCACATATGTTGCTGTCAAACATTAATTTTAATGAATATGTTTATTCAATAAATTGTGCTTGCGTTGAACTGTGTAACTTTCGCTTGAAAATTTAGCCAGCCGATCCCTTGCAAGGATGAATCTTCCTCTTCTTCCGTATCTATCCTTCTTTGCCATCCACCCTTTTATGCAATTTTCTTGACATTTAGCATCAATTAAAAGGGTAACACGCTACTTATATTATTAATTAGCATGTTCCTCCAATGTCATTGATGAATGATAATGATCTTAGTGTAAATAGTTCTACAAATTTTACCTTATCCGTATAGCGGAATAGAATTGCAAAGCATTTCCGACACAAGTAACTTCCTTTGCATGTCCAAATCCTTGGCGTGACCTTAAATGTGATCTCACCTGATAGAAGAGATAAAAATCTTAACAGTTAATGCAAGTAGTCAGAGGACATGGCATATATTAAGCCAGAGTATTCTAATAAGTAAATTCCAACCTGATTAATAAAGATAATAAGAGTCCTAGAGTGGCATAATGAGTATTGATTTTTTCATAGTGCTTGAGTCATTATTCGTGATTGTCTGTTGTCATAATTGTCAACTATCATAAAATCAAGTTCATGTTGGGGAACGAGAGCAGCTACCTGCAAAAGTAATACATGTAAAAAAAATAATGAAAGCAGAAAAAATAATGATTCGAAAGCGGAAGTTAAGTGAACTGTAACAAACATCTACAATCAGTTAAGTCAATATCTGAAGATAAAGCATCTACATCATGAGTAACAATAGTGTCTACGCATGATATTAACATCAACGAAGAAATTATTCAAAAAGGAAAATCACCATTTAACTATCAAAAGAACCACAAATTATCATAGCTAGCAGGTTGGCAGCAGTTAAGTAAAATCAATAAGATCCTCAGATCTAAGAAGCCGTATGGCATAAAATATTTCAACATTGAGCTAGACATGACATTGACATAAATACAAGGAGTAAATTACATAAGAAAGGAAAACCACGATGTAACTCTCAGAAAATCCACCTAGAGACTCTCTTTTTTTTCATTTATTCTTTCTCATTATTGCTTTTCTAAATCAATAATTGATTTTAGGCTGTTCATTTTATATCTTCTTAGGGAAAATTTAAGTGCTTCTGGCCAAAAAGTAATAATCAGACTAGAGGCTTCTTTATCAAATAATTTAAAAAGAAAAACAATGAGTGCATGGAAACCCAATTGTGGCTCTCATGAAAATAGTACGACATTAGAGAGAGAGAGAACATCCCTAGCCTCAAAATAATGCAAGAATGTATTGCAATTTACAGGTCCCAAGCCAAGTCTGCAGCCCAGTCACGTCAAAGAAATACATTTGAAAAGGATTCTGACAAGAGTTTCAGGATAAAATGATGGCAAACAATGACTAGCTATGTCAGAGAAAGGAGAAGGAAATTTACACTGTCAACCGTGATTACATCCACAGATCCACTTTTTGTCAGAGTATCAACAACACTCAACAAATTTTCTGCTGAATCTGGCTGCGAAATAAGGAGATTTTCGATTTTCTGTATTTACACCTATTGACTCTGCAAGTGAAGGGTCCAATGCATTTTCCACATCAAGATATGCACAGTAACCTGCCAAAAAAAAAAAACCAATATAGTAATCAAAGATTACATATTCAAAAGACAGTACCATATCTGAGAGGAGTAGCATCTCAAAGGGGAAGTATTCAAATGGAGACTCAGTATCCTCTGCCTTCATCAGAATTCAGAAGAAAATCTCCTGCTCATGGGACTACAGTATGGAGGAAGTTAATAAATTTAATAGACCATGAAAACTGTAAGTGAGGAACATAGGTTTAAATTTTAAAAGGTATCTGGAATTGTTACCCCTAAATTAGAAATGTGAGAGCTTATCACCCAAAGTTGGTAAAACAGTATGTTCTATATTGACCAATGTACATACTTGCATATGTGTGTGCGTGTCTTGAACCTTTGAAGCTATGACAATTGTTTATTGATAAATATTACTGGCAACCATTTTTTACTTTTCATTTAAAATATCTCTATGCTCATATGTCATGATCAATGCAATCGCATAATTATTCATACCATATTCACTGCTTAACTTGATATCCTTATTAATTTTCTCATTGATGATCATTGTTCAACAGAACAAACAGGGAAAGAGAAAAAAAAACCAACAATATATAAAATAGATGTTTTCGTCATAATCTTCGTATTAGGCAGCATTTAAATTCAAGAGCAGTAGACATCTTACAAGTTTTTAGATTTATATTCAGTGGCTTACATAAAACAGATAATCACGTATTTAAAACGTGATTACAATGTCCGTAACTTCAAATACAAAATCGAAAATGATAATATGCACCTCCAAGCTTTCGAGCTTCCTTGATTATATGAAGGGCCAATGTTGTCTTACCTGATGCCTCTTGCCCAAAAATTTCAACAATCCTTCCCTACAAAGTGGAAACAACTCTTCTTTAGTTATTATGGAAAACAGGGTAGATATTTGCCGATACTAACGAGCACATAATATGCAGTTCTTAAAGCATGCTACCAGAAAAAGGGACACATTTATAGTTAGCATTCACCAGGATACCTATAAAGGCTCGTCCTAAAAACTCATTTTACATATTGACTATGTTGAGTGCAGTGTGTCAAAATATCCAACAATTATAAAAATCAAGTCATGACAAGCTAGGCGTTATGAACTTGATTTCATATTCCTCTTCACCAATCCACATGTCACGGTGTTTCTTGAAGTACTAAAGCTCTCAAATACGCGTTTTCTCTCTCCTCCCCCCCCCCCCCCAAAAAAAAAAAAACACTCTCTTTTGATGCCCTATGCTGAACTATTTTACTAATATCGAAAGAGAAATGGATATTCTTCAAGTGATTTGAAACTATATTAACCCTTGGACGGAACAAGAGAAAACAACAATTCTTAACGAATCCAATCAGAATGTACATTTCCTTCAAAGTCATACTGTGAAGACTCAATTGTGCAGGCTGCAAAAAACAAAGGGAAAGAAGAAGATTCAAGAACAGGAAAAATGGATATCAATTCAATGTCAAGTAACAAATAAACCAGCGGATATTAGCCTTAATATGTCATATGTGTAGCTAGATTTGAAATATTTATTAGTTCTTGTTATTGAGAGAATTTGGTAAATTCAAGTTGCTTAGTCCATAGATAACCTTCATATTAGATTACCCCAGAAAAGGTTTTCTGTAAGCAATATCACTTACTTCTTACTTATCACCTACTCACTAAGCTACTTTCATGTATTAGGATAACTCAGTAGTTAGTACTTAGCTATGAAGTAACCACCTATGCTAGGTTCATTATAACCTACATAGATATTGCTTTTTATACACAGGCTTGTAACTTGCACCTAGTAGTTCTCTGAACATATTTGCAACTTCTTGAAAAATGAATGATTTGAAAATATGTTATGGCTTCTAGTCTTTCATGTGCGAGATGCCTGCTACACATCCCTTTTCGCTGTAGAGGACCGCATGTTTTGTGCCATCAGAGTCGTGCATGAAAATTGTTGCCTGCTTTGTTTGTCTACTTCAATTTACATATGCATCTAATATGCAGTGATATGTTTACACAAAAATGTGACGTTAGGATTCAAAATGTTGCTTTTTAATAGATCACCTTTGATAATCTGCCAACCCCAAGAGCTAGGTCAAGCTTCAATGAGCCTGTTGATATCACAGATGCACGTCGTGCCCAAAAAAGTGCTGCAAAGATAACATGGATTCTTTGCTAAAATCACCTGCAAGCCAGTGAGGGCCACATGCAGTGCAGTATCTTTTTCTGATGTTATGACTTCATCATGTAGTTCATCAGCCTCAAATTCCAAAGCTTCAGCTGAGAATATGAAAGCAATTACATGATAAAGTTCGACCAGATTAAACCATTAGAAACAAACAAAGTAAACCAGAAAACATCCGAGATAACTTTTTATTATTATTATAGAAATTTGATTCAGTTGTAAATAACAATTACCTCCTCTGGTTCCCAAAAAGTGTCAATTTTTGGTTTTTATGTTAATGGACAAAAAATTTATTTTATTTTAAATGGGTTCTTTGTTTGTACAATTGGACCCATTCTTCTAATAAACGTTTCCTTCTTTACGTGCTTTACTTACACAAGGGGTCCCATTTTACCCATAACTTCTATTTCCTGTTAAAACATTATAAAAACTCAAAAGTGATATTTTTTGTGAAGCAGAGAGGGAGTATTAAATTGATTCAATCATGAGAAACACTTGAGCTAGTTTTTGGCATTGACACCTAAAATTGTTATTCCATGTGTGTTATAAATCAAATGGGGGATATTAAAATTTGGCCTAGGAATATTATCGAAAAAGAAAATGAAAACTTTCTTCAAAATTTGGTTCAGTATCAAGCAAACTTGAAGTCTTGAATAAAACCAATGTACGACTTTCGATGTTAAGTGCAATGCTTAGTGTGGCTGTCTTTCTGAAGACATGCACAAGGTAAAATATTGATTTCAGAGGAAGGAGTAGGCAACTCCTAAAAGGTTTTGTATGTTTCATTCAGAGGAAAGACATGTCAGCCATCTATTTGTACATTCTATCTTGCTTGGGAACTCTGGGTACTCTTCTCAATTTTGGGAGTTGTGTGGATTCACGCAAGAGCCGCTAGATATGCAAGTTGGTTGATTTGAGCATACAGACTACAGGACATAAAAAGATTAGGAAATTCATACCCTTTAGGTTGTATTTGTTTATCTCTTAATGCCTCTTAACAGCTCCATATCTGAAACGGTAAGAGGATAAAGTTGTTTGTTAAATTTTGCTTGCCTCTTAATCGGTAAGACATAAAACCAAGTCCAAATCATTAAGAACTGCCTCTTAATGATTTTTTTTTATATAAATACATTCAACAACATTACCTACTCATTTTTATTAAATTGAATTGTAAAAATTATTAAATAAAATTTTGCCTTTTAAAATGGTAAAATAGTGTCATTAAGAGGAAGCTAACTTTTTAGTTATCAAACAGTTTTTTAGATTCAGATACGATTTCACTCAAATGATCTAATTTATTAAGATATACTAACTACTCAGATCTTAATTATTCAGTTTTATCAAACACCACCTTAATCTAAACAGAAATGGAAAGGTGAAAATGAAAAGTTTCTTACCTGCTGAAGAAAAAAAACAGGTGCCTTTTTCGATCTGACCAAGTGCATCTCTTCTTCTGTTCTGGAGGAAATAGCAGGTCGTGATAAACTACAATAAGCGAAGGGTAATTATAGTATTTTCACCAATGTATGGTATTCAGAAGCTATTTATTCAGATATGTCCCATGTCTTCCTCACTAATCACTATAATATTCAATATCTATTTTATTTCTACTGCATTGTACTAAGGAACACTTGATGTAGAACAGTAAACTTAATTTGGACTTGGTATGGCATCCCTCAAATATTGTCACTTAGCGCTATCACTTTTCACATGTTTGGAAGTTGATATGTGTTCATCAAATATTTCCATTTAGCAACTCTTATGAATATAATAATGAAAAACAACCTATTAGACAAATAAATCTGCCAAAGCAGAGGACACACATCCCACGAGTCTACCTCTAGTTTAAAATAATTTGACAACCATGTTGTACTTATCAAAAGAAGGTTCTTTTATAACAATGTGGCAAGTAATTCTTTGTCAAAATGAGACAGAAAACAGCAAATGATCAAGCAATTAAGAGAAGATTAACTAATTACATCAAGATTTAGGTACGTGGTATAAATGTATGTACACTACACATATAAATCAGAATCATATACTCCCTCCGTCCAACCATTTAAATTTTTTTTTTCCTAGTCAACTTGTAAAATCCTAAATTCAAAATTAATTAATGCAATAGTTAATATTATAATTACTTATAAAGTATTCATAAATACAAAATTATTATTTCGGAAAAAAGAAATCACATAACGAATTGATTTAACTAGGATGAAAGTTAAATGGGACTTTTTTGGAACAAAGGGAGCATTATTAAGAAAATAAAAACTATCAAGCTACGATGTTGGCAGAATATAGAGAGAGAGTAGAGTGTGAAACAGAGGAACCTGTAGTTTGCAGGAGGAGAGGATGGAGAATAGGCGGCTTGTTCCGAATGTACCGGATCGATGAGACTGAACAAATGGAAATGCTAATTTAACAACCATGGTTTCTAGGGTTCTTCTACAAGAACCAACCGATACTAGCTAGCTACCTGGGGTTTTATAAATCAGGTTTTATTTAGGAAATTGATATTTTTGCATACTAATTTGATAATTTAATAAGTGAATTTTTTTTTATTTTTTTTATAAATTAATTTTTTTTTATTTAATATCATAAAAATATTAAATTAACTCATAAAAATAAATAAAATTTACACATATAATTTTAAAACACAAACTCATATTTCACCATTAAAAAGAGGGATCAAACACAAAAATATATGTTAAATTCTATTTATTTTTTAATAATGAAATAAAATTTTATATTTTAGTTTATATTTAACGTTTGTGTGTGTGCAAATATCAATTTTCTTTATTTATTTTTCTTTCTTTTCCAAGTGAGTGAGTACCATACTTGTACTTACTACCTCCTCTCCAGGTTGGAATTCTATCTATATTTTTAAATGAGATTTATTTAGCATAATTAAACATTATTTCTCTTAATAATAAAAAATTATGATACTCTAATAAAATTTTATACTAAAGAAATCATTAAAAAATTATGATTTGATTGAAGTTTTAAGGATTTGATATCAAAAAATATTTTTATTTGGCTCTTAATTTATTCCTTGACATAAGAAAGAGAAAAAAAGAAATTCATCTTCTATCTCTGATGGAGATCAGGAGATGAATCAAAAATGTCAAGCTGTTGAAAAGCCAAAAAGACTAATGGTGAAATGTATTATAATAAGAGTGTAACTGTTTTACTTATCTCTGACATCAACTGCCTTGTGATAATTATTCAATAATTATTAATTGGCTTATTTATATGATAATAATTATCTTTTTTTGTTGTTAAACAAATTTGATAATCTTTTATTCTAAAATATAAGAGTCATTTTGATATTTTATATATTAAAACTCAAAATTGATACGTATTAATTTACTTTAGTCAATATAATATGACGAATATTATAAATTATGTATAACACATTATTTATTGCAAAATTTATTATTTTTGTAGGAGGTTGTATCAAATATTTTTGAACAATATCAAATGTACACAACTCAAAAGAATTCAAACGGATAATAATAATAATAATAATAATATGAAAAACCTCTAATTAAATTCAAGTAATTATTTTATTATGGAGGGCAGTGTATTTGTTTTTACTAAAGGGTGGTTTTGAGAATATGAAAGTTTCAATTAAATAAATTATTTTCATTTTCATTTGAGTCATCAAAAAATTGAAATTGGGCAGACATGGTTGAACTTAGAAGCAGTATTTGGTAGGAAAAGTCAAAAGTCTCAAACCAACTCCAATTCAATAATACCAACACCAAATTCCCATTAAACTCGTGTTCGAGAGAATAAAATTTTCGAATTTCTTCGTCTTCGTCTTCAATCTCGAATTTGTGTTTTAATTATATAAGAATCATCAGCTCAATCATCCATTCGTTATGTCGTCAGCAATCTCTCATCTGTCGTGCTTCTCTTCGATCCACCGGCGACAACATATCCAAACGCGATGGTACCCATTTCCAAAGGTATCAATAATTTACGAAACCCTAATTATGCATTGTTACGAACGTCATATTAGAAAACTTGCCTTAATATTTGGTTAATTTTTTTGATACTCCTCTGTTCCACAAAACAGTCCGATTTTATTTTTTTGTTGTAACTTATGAAATCTTAAAATTCGAAAGATACGAATTATTTTGATTTTGAAATTCAGGATTTTGGAAATTAACTAGGATCAAAAGTCAAATGGTACTATTTTTTTTTCTATGCTAGATAGATGTTGCGTTTTAGATTTCTGAGTTTGAGGTTATATTGATAACTAATTTATATGTTTTCAGCTGCTGGAAAGGTATTGATTTGTTTCTTCAAATATTTTTCTTAATGTATATTTCAAAATATGTATGTATGCATGTTAAAATTGCACATGTATGTAACATATATGAGTAATTATGCTGAGAAATTGTTGATACAGTGATAAAGATAACCGGAACTAAACAGTTTGAGTTTGAAATGTAATTTCTGATGATGAAACTGAGAGAGCAAATCCTTAGTTGAAATTGCAATATTTGGTACCGACAATTATGATACCTCTGGCAAGGGAGTCACACGTTTTCCTGATTGAATATTGTATCTCCGTCTACTTGTATGAACTTAAGACACTAAAAAAGAAGATACTTATGAATACATCGTAAGTAAGCATTGTTGCTTCTGCTTGAGTCTGAAAAGATAAAGTTGGTATTTCCAATGGATCTAAAGTCCTTGGGAATTGACCCAGAATGGTTTAGGTGTGTTAATTTGATAACATCTTGTCATTTAGAGGTGATGTTAATGACTGAAAAGTTACATTTTCTAGGTATTGGTTGTTAGAAGCCAGGACGCACGTCGCACAGAAATATCCAGTTCTGACAGGAAGGTCACCCTAAGTTATACAGAAGATGCTGTGACATCACAAAATGACAGATCAGAGAAGACATATTCTGATACTGAAGAGCATGTCAATGGAAAATCGATGAGTGAGCCCATAGATCATGTTGTCACCGAAGAAAAAAGAGCAGCAAAGATCCATGATTTTTGTTTTGGAATTCCTTTTGGTGAGTTTTCTTCACAGTTAATGATGAACTTCTAGTGCTCCATCACAATAAAATAAAATGAAAAAGAAACAAAAGAAATGAAAAAAAGAAAAGTTTTACATTATTACATCTACATACAAACGATTTGTTGGAGGCTTTTCAAGAGTTTCAGATACTTGTATGTCTATGTAAAGGTGCATTAAAGCTGTTTCCATAAGTATGTGAATTAACAAATATAACACTGAGATTAGATGTTCAAAGTACATCTTATATTTTTTCCCTTTTCCTACTCTCTGTGTGAAAATTCTGGAAAGTTGTATGTAATTCTATATCTTACCTTGATTCATCATTATCTTTTATTTCAACACTTTACTTGTGTGAGGAAGGTAACTCAGAATTTTTTGATTGTCACTCAATTAAAGGTATGTCTATTCACAAACAAGGGTTCATCCCTTTCCGAACAGGATTTGTCCATAAACATATAGAAAAAACATTATCGTAAAGCATGTCCATCACCTTATTATATTGACCAATGTAATTGAATTAATTGATTTCAAATGGATCAAATCGAGACTTCCACAACCTACTTGCACAATTACTAGTTAGGAGGTGATCGTCGACAGTTTCCTGTTAGCAAGGAGGATTCAATGCCTATGGCTTGATTCTTGAGTAATTAATCATCACATTGGTATCCTAACAAGCTCACCAAACAAAGAAGGTTATCTTCACTTGATATTTGGAGTGTCTAATATAAGGGGCAGTTATTCTTTTTAATTTCTTTGGAATATAAACCTAAGCCACTTTGATTAAAAAGGGGATGGAGGGAGTAGGTTCAAAATCAGTATTTCTCTCTATGTATGGTCTTTATACATATTTATATCTGAATGTCATTTTTTTCTTTTCTTATACAAAAGAATAAAAGAGATTTATTCACCCCTTTCCTCTGGCACTGTATCCTTTTTATACCATATGGTTTTATTTGATTGGTGAACCTACTATGAAGACCCCAAAGGGAGTGAAACAAGTGTACAGATGATATATATAAGAACAAATGAGGAAAAGATCACAATAACTCACCACAAAGAAGCATAAATAAGACAGACTAAGCAATATCCAAAGTGCCTGTCGACCCTAAAGGAAGCACCACTAAATGGGAGAATGTTTTTCAAAACAGTGTGATCCTTGTTTTTTAGGACTCTTAATGTTGCATTTTATATAGACAGTATTAATATTTTTCAATGCTGCTTGTTTTCTGACTCCCAAAGCTTAGCAATACAAATATTAAGCATTGTTCGAAGGGTATCATGGAGTTCTCAGTTACGAATTACAATAGTTGAACCTTCCACTAATAGAAGCAGAGATTTGATGCCATTTTGTTTTTCATCCTCTGCTCAAGTTGAGTTTACGGGCACAAGTAAACTATTCTATTTTAACAATGGATTTACTCGAAATAGTTGACTAATTGATCTGTATCATTGATTTTTTCTAACGACTGCATCACACGTTAACCAGAATGATGATATTGATTCTATGTAGACGTGATGTATTATCTATTAAGTTAGTAATCTCTTTACTTATATATAATTATATAACCTTTGTAAAGCCCTTAAGGTCTTGTTAGAATTTAAGATGGAATAATAACACAATTGCACGATATATTAGATGAAGAAAAGAAAAATAAGAACACGCAATATACCCAAATTCACCAATTTTGCTAGTCCTGCTTGTCAGATGTATTCAATAGATGTCTCACACGCTCTACAATGATTCACATACCAAACAATTGCTTTTATAATAACTAAAAAACCTTAGCTGCTATAACATGGGTTCAAGCCCAATACATTAGTAAACCAAAGGTTGGACTACTAATAAAACCCCAAGCCCAATTACACCCTTGCGCTTGGCTTCCAAGGGGCGCTGTCCCCTTACAACTTCCACGAGACCTTCGACCACCCTGTCGTAGTGGCTATTAATCGAATCCGCAGAAATATGAGTCAATCCCAATAAGTCTTAAGCCTGGTGGTAAAAAGACCGGTCCCCTGCGACCTTTAGGTATGATGTTTGGTTCTCATTTGGGTGACTTTATTTTGTTCTTTATGTGAACCTTGTATCCTCCTTTATGTGAGGCTTGATTAATTATTGTAATTTCTCACCGTTAATTGATATTGTGATTGCGTACTTGATTATGAGAATTCATTGTACATCGTCCCCAAATTGGGGCTTTAAAAAAACCTTTGTACTTTATGTCTTTTCTTTCTTTTTACTTTTTATAATTTGTTCAATTAGGCTTCTCTAATTCTACTATAAATTGAAGGGTAAACTGTTTACTTTTAACAATTTTAGTGATTATATATTATTACTTATATGCTGTAATTTATGCTAGGTGGGCTTGTCTTAAGTGGGGGGCTTGTAGGTTCTATCTTTTCGAGGAACCTTGGTACTTTAGGCACGGGCGTCTTCTTTGGAGGTGCTTTACTGGCCCTCAGCATTTTCAGCTTAAAGATCTGGAGAGAAGGAAAGTCCAGCCTTCCTTTCATACTAGGACAAGCAGGTATGTACTTCCTCTGCCCATAAAAGATGGCTTAAGTACACTAAAATGCTATATAAAAACTACTTTGTCGTTTTGTCCTCATAAGTACTTAGGTGGGGTCCACTAATTTACAGAAAGAAAAATATTTTCTAGCATACTATATGTAGGGCTCACTATGGGTAGAAATAGAAATTATTTGATACTTTGTCCTCTATTGTAAGTTTCTTAATTTGCATGAAAAGTGTACTTCAATAATCTTTTTGGGGACGGAGCGAGCATTATTTTTATAATGTGAAAAGGGTCATGATGCTGAAAATTTCTTTCTTATATTCCATAATGTTCAATATGTGCTCTTTTTAGGAATTTTTTTCAAGTGAAACATTTTTATTCTTTCTATGCTTCATGTAATAGTTTCATCTTGTTTGTGTGGGAAAAAAAGAAGAAGAAACTTAGTAGATGATCAAGGAGCCTGCACACACACATGAAGGGAATAAAAGAAATTGGGATAGGACTAGATACTTCGCCATCAGCTTTGGATTGATAAAGCCTGCTTGCTAATGGCAGATAAAAGTAGTATAACACCAATTACAAAATAAAATAATTTAACTACATTACGTATTAAAAAAATAATGACAATAATTTACAACGTTAACTTTAGGATCTTGCAATCATTTATACAATCTATGAAGCAGACCAAGCTAATTCTACTTGGAATGTGATTTAGAAATGAGAAACCAAAATAACCTATCCTGACTTACTTCCTGGATATAAAAAAGTAAAACTTATCATGATTCAAAACATAATTAAGAATAATCACTAGACCTAAAAATGCGTCATATCAAGTATCAGGAAGTTCCAAGCATTGTTATAAAAAATTTCACACACCCTATATGCATTTTTCAAAAAGTTATGTGCATTCTGCATCTTTAATCCAGTGTATACTGCATGCCATTCAATAAACTTAAATACTGCAGTTGCTAGTCTAGGCATTTGGTTATGTGGCAATCTAGTCACAAATCCTTGAGGGGTATGAATTCTAGTGACTAGAACTATATACTTTGTCAATGTGTGGTCAGTGTTCACCATGGTGGATCATGTCCTGATCATTCTGTAGTTGATAGAGAGGTACTTAGATTCCCTGGGAGGTAAATAGGTTGTAATTCTCCCAACACTAATTAGTCAGTGTCGGAGGTTTTTTTTTTTTTTCGGGGGGGGGGGGGGGGGGGGGGGGAGGGGGGGCGGGCTTATACTTTTCCTCAATTGAGTCCATTATCTTCTCTTTTACTTTTTGATAGTTAGGCTACATGTAGGAAGGTATTGAACCCTTGCTCAAATATCTCCCAGCCGTACTGTACCCTGTCGCTCTCAAACTTCAACTGAGATGGAACCTTACCACTAGGTGATGCAGGACAAGGGTGACGGAAGGAATAAAGGGGAAAAAAGAAAAATAATATAGTGACAAAAGTCATCAAAGCACAAGGTCCAATATAATCAATTCAATGAATATAATCAATTCAATGAAAATAATGATGGATTGTATCAGTTTATATAGGAATAAAGAAAACCATCAAACTTGGAGACCAAGTAAAACCGTAATGCTACTCAGGTAATCTACTTTTAAAAGGAAACTAATCACCAATTACCATCTACTATGATTAAAGCCTCTAAAATAATCTGCATAAAATAATATAAATATTTAAAATCATTATAATAGTTATAGGATTATCTCTAACTAACAATGTAAACTATTTACCCAGTAATCTCTTAATTCTCTTGCTTCAATGCTCATAAGTAGGACAACTCTTTAACTTGGGTTCATTATGTTGATAAAGATGACCAAAATTACTGGTGGAACATAAAGTATCCTTTCTCAAGGATAAATTGATGATATAAATTTTCTAGCGGTGAACAAGGAAATACCCATACAAGAATGCTCATCAAACAAACCCCTACTGTTTAGTGGTGACCTTCTTGTCTTCTTATTTGTTATTCCCTTCTACTTCTATAAAATCTACTTCCTTTTTTTCTTTAATTTTAAAGTTTCATCAAAAGGTGAATAAAAGATGGATAATCTTTAAGCCTACCCTGTTTTCCTCGATGGAAAATAATTAGTCAGAGCCAATATCTCAATAATCAAGAGTTTCCTAGCAAGGATGTAATTCAAAATTATTAGGCATAAGACTTCTAAACTCTACCAACACGTATCAATAATAGAAAACCCTAACATTATCCTTTTTAAGCAAAATCAACTAGAATACTGGAACCTACCCAAGACTGAATCCATGGCTTGAGTGATGTCATGTTCCTATAAAGCTGCAATAACTAATCTAAAATCTTATGCTATTACAGGAGGTGGAATGCATCCATTTATATCATTGAACCATTTGTAACGGTATTGCCACATAAAATTTTGACAAGTGGCAAATTAATGTGAAGTTTTACTACAGGGTAGTCTAAATTCGATCACCTTGTGGTAGCAATCGCTTCAACATGATTGTGGTTTCTGCACTTGGCAATTATTTATAATCCGCCACTAATAGTTGTTGTCACCACAGTCACTTTAATACCGTTAATTGTTAACACTACTGGTCTGATAGTATTACCCTCATCAATTTGAGTAACACTACCATCATGCGAGAGCTTCAACTCCTGTTGCTACAGCTGTGTATATTAGGGAACGCCTCAAATCTTTAAATTATGGTACTGGAATACTTGATAAGTAAACTTTGGTTCGCTGAACTTTCTTTATATTTTGAATAGTTGATCTGTCGAAAATTGAAGCTATATCATTTCCTCAGTGCTGCTATGCTTGTAATGAGATCACGGTTGTCCTCTTAATTGTAATCATAAAAAAGAAGCAGCTACATAGCCGTCCATGAATGTATAATCAGTAATCTATATTTAGCTTTGCGCCACTATTTTTTGAATTTAATTTTTCTCATCTAAATATAATCCAAATTGATTCTTTCATTCTCTCCATGAACTTTCATCAAGAAATAACAACCTTCTTAGTGGTGGACGATTACCATGAGTTAAGTTTTTATGCTTAGAGTGAAAAAGATGTACAGAAGATATACTTTCTGTTTCACATTTTTCTTTGGACATTAACAATAACTAATCTATGTTTTGGATGTCTACTTATGACCTTGCAGTACTCGCTGCAGCCCTGCTCTGGAAGAACTTTCAGTCCTACTCAATGGTAGTAATCACAACAGAATTCTCCAAAATGATATTCTCACTCGTTTACTGCCTACGTATTTGACTTTAACGGGAAAATGGTATTTGTTTATGCAGACAAAGAAAATATTTCCTACAGGCTTATACGCTGTCGTTAGGTACTGAAATATCTTGTAGCAGTACTATTATTCATGAAAATCCTTCTGAGTTTTTACCTTGATGTAAACGTGTTTTCCTGCTATTCTTTTAACTACAGTGCTGCGATGTTGTGCTTCTATACTTATGTGATGATGTCTGGAGGAAACCCTCCACCGAAGAAATTGAAGTCATCTGCAGTTGTCCCATCATAATTAGGACCCTGAGCCAGATTGACTGTTGAGGTATAGGGTTTTCTTTTCTTGCCACTTTATTAGTGAACACAACCAGAGTTGCTTCATTTACTTGTGTTTGTACTGCAGGTTAGCTTTGAGAAGGTGGAATATATTTTGGTAGTTTGGGCTTAATATTTATATGAAAGATGAGGTGAAAATAGTGGAATTTGGATTCCGCACTGCTGCTCTCGGTAATTTAGAGTATTGGTTGACCACTGTGTAATTTTATATGGATTGCTGTGTTACTTTTATTAGATTATCAAGAGCTAAGAAGGTGAACATATTAAATGAAATGTTACTGTATTATTCCTAATTTTGTACTCCAAAAGAAGTTTATTGCTCCCCTTTATATGTGTTATTATTTTTACGTGTTTGCCTTTTACACATTAGCTTAGCTTTTAGCTCGTGCCATAAGCTTTAGTGTCCCCGGTAAAACATATGGGGTACGTACTTGCCTAGCTTTAGCTCGTGCAATAAGCTTTTATGTTAGGTTTGTATCGGATCGTAATGAAAGTGAGAATACAATAATTTATTCTTATGAAATTAAAAAAATTGTGTTTAGTTATTTCATTATAATAGAATAGATCATTCTTATTTCTTCCAAAATTATAAATTTTATTTTTTTAGGAAAGATATGGAATGATTCGAATCATTTCACTTTTTATTATATTCTCTATTTCATTTATTCATATATCCTATTCTTTCAATTCAAACGAAGCATTAATGTCACGTAAACTGATTCCTGCCTTGGACAAAATTTGAACAAATATTCTTAAATTCAGTTTACTATTTTAGTGAGTGGTAAATTTTTTGAACAAATAAAAACACGCTTTACTTGGCAACTTTGTCTGGGGAACGGGCTTTGTTATGCTTTAAGAATATGTTTATTTATAAAAAAAATATTTAGTATTGAATTATTTATTTTTATTTTGTATTAATTAATTCTGTGATGAAGGATTATTAATTCCTTAATGTTGGAATATTAGTATTAGCTTAAAATTAAGGGGACTATTAATCCTAAATTTTTTATGGAATTATATAATCTTACTAAAAAAAAATTAGTCTATAAGACTATTTAAAGGACTATTAATCTCTCATCATGAGATAAAATAGTCCAAAATAGTGTTAATTAATACAAATAGTTCAATCTCAAGCATATTTTTTATAAATAAATATAGCTTAATTTCTCCAAAACTGAAGTCAGAATTACATAGATGAACTTTATTATCTCTTTTTGTTACTCATTCTAGTTTACTTGTGAAATTTGTATGGAATTAATACTCCATTAAGGCTCTTGAGCAATATGAAAATTTTCAGATTCGGTTGATTGAATCATATATATATATATATTCATTCCGCTAGTAAAACATTTAACAGAAAGAACGAAGAAAAATTCTGAGATGATATAAAGTTAAAAAAAATTCACATATATAGCTAGCACCAACGAAGGCTACTACACCACATTATTCTTGAATAAACCCTAGACTGACACATTAAAAACTCATCATGTACATGAAAAGACAAGTGGTCGAATTATCTGGATGAAAATGCAGTAGTTTTAACTTGTACAGTAGGACTATATATAATTAATTCTTTTATAAAGATAAGGTGACCACTGTTGGACATATATAACAAAAGTCCAATTATGTAGCCGGGGCCTAAATTGGGAAATGCTTGTGAGTTTTGGAGGTGTCAAGCAATGGATCTAGGCCCAAAGAATGAGGGATGTTGGTGTGGAGACACATGTTTGATTTTCTTTACCAAAAACTAACCGTCAGTGCATGATTCTCAAGGCCAGGGCATTAACTAACTTCAACGAACTTTTTTCCAGTACCTTCAGGTTCGGTGGTGGTAGTAGTAATAGTAGTTAGTAGCAATCATTTAAGTAATTAATTAGCTAGATGCCATCTGAGCCCTAGAATTGGACAGACCTAGCTAGCTACTTTCTGGCAATCACATCCTGTCTTCCACTAGATATATCCACTTCCCTTTTTTCTGTTCATTTCTTCTTATTATTTGTGAGGGGAGTGAACCCTAGATTTGGAATCTTACGATTGACTGTTTAAAATGGCTCAATAAATGTACAGATGCATGTACAATCCCTTCAATTCATACACAGTAAGTACGATAAAATAGTTAAAAAATCTATGCATATTCTTATTCTGTGTATGGCAATATTCTTGTACAAATTATGTGCACGGATTGCTTTTCTTTTCTCTCTTCGATATTAAGAGCGGAACTCGCATTATTACGCTTTAGGTTTACATTGAGAAATCACCAAACACAATATCTCATAATTTACTTACGCACATTATTAAATAAATTATACTGAACTGCACCGCATGAAATCCTTAATAAAGTACTACGTTTATATTGGACTGCACCGTGTGAAATCCTTAATACAATACTATATTTATATTGGACTACACTGCATGAAATCCTTAATGGAGTACTACCTACATTTGGTTGGAGTACTACCTATATTTGGTTGGTTAGAATTATAAATGCACTATGTTTGAGTGGTACCAAATGAAATTATTTCTTACGAGAACTGTCGAGAAGTATTGAACCAAGACCCTGTGTGTGTGTATATATATATATATATATATATATATATATATATATATATATATATATATATATATATATATATATATCGTCCTCATTTATGATAATTGATTATTAATTTATTTTTTCAATTGCTATATATAGGGGATATTTTTGTTATAGATTGGCTTTACCGCTTATTCTTTTTGCGGTAGGTCAATTTTTGCGTAATTTTAGCCATATCGCTACCCACGATTGCCGCAAGCCAAAATTATGCGTAATTTGCCCTGTCGATAAATTTTCTTGTGCCAGACTAATTTTAATTGTTTCTAGCAACCGATTGTCATTGATAAATTTTCGTATATATATACTCCCTCCGTCCCATTATAAAAAGTCTGATTGACTTTTTATGTATATTAAGAAAGAGGATAAAATGATAAAATTATTTTTATTTAAATTTTTATTTAATTGCATAATTTTTTGTACATGATTAATGATGTTCTATAAATATATATAAAGAATAAAAATATAACAATTAATACTAAGAATATTATAGATAAATTATTATAAAAAATAAATTATTTAAATTAAATAAATATTTAATTTAAAATTATCTAAAATAATAAAAAGGTCTTTTACCTTAAGAAAGAGAGAGTGTATATATATATATATATGTAAACATTTGTCCTCCGTGGTTTGAATTTGACGATCACCTAACCCAGCTAGTCTTGCAGACTATAGCTTGTGTGAAACATGTATTATTAGTCTACGACCATATTACATTATTATATATATAGAAATATTCCAAGATTGACGACATGACTCATATATATTCCTAACACAGCCTCTTGTATATGAATGGGGTACATCTCACATGCATGGATCTAATTTTATATACGGGTGTTGATGCACATGCGTTAAGATAGTGACATACCATCATCAAAAACTAACGTCATTATGAATGATACCATTCATATATATATATATATACAGAGGAACTTGAGAATATTCTATTCATATATATTTTATTTAAAAATAAATTTGATTTAAAAGGTTAATTTAATAAATTTATGGATATTTAATTTATATATATTTACTTAAAATTAAATTTGACTTAAAATTTTAATTTATTAGATTTATGGTCAATTAAAATATATATGTTTTAATTTTTTTTTCATATTTTTCAATATGAGACTTTATTATTATTATTATTATATTTAAAATTTTTTGCTAATTTTATGTATACACCCCACCCATACGGTTTTAATTTAGAATCTGTTACTTAACAAAAGGTTTAGAATACCACTTAATCAAAAACTCTCGGTACGAGACTTTATTATACCTCAACACTTAATTGGTTCCAAAGTCTTGAGATGGAGAGTGATAGTTGTACCAAGCGTGGCCTAAAGCCATTTTCTTTTGTTTATGAAAATGCATGAAGGTAGTTCAGTCTTGGTCTTTGTTGGTGGGTGTCTTTTTCTTACTACAGCTAGCAGCCTAGCAGGGACGAAGGCACGCAGTATAAGTAGTGGGGTCAATTGATCCCAATAAAAAAATATGTATTCTAATATATGAAAAAAAATTAAAAAAAAATTAGCTATAATATATAAATTGGTCGCACTGAAATTTTATAATTTTTTTAATATACTGAATTAAATTAAAAATTTATAATTTTTTTAATTAAATCTAAATTTGTATCACTCCTACCTCTTCTGTATATATAAAGTCATACATACATATATATATATATATAATATTACTAGTTATTATACTATCATTATAATTAAATATATATTTTATATATACAACTCGAAAATACAAAATTATCTATAAAAAAAATTGATTTGGGCTAATGCCCCCGAACTCCCACCAACTTATTTATTTATTGCCTATAATTTTGACTCCACTGGAATAAAATTTGGCTTCTTCACTGGAAGCTAGACTTATTGAAGTGTCATAAAAATGACTCCCAAATACGGTTATACCCTCCCGTTCCCAGAAAATTAAAAAAAAATAAAAAATCCCATGGAAACCATCCAAATATTTCGTACATTATTACTTAACTAACAATTTATTAATTTTAAGAATATAAATGAAATAAAAATATATTTTTAGCATTTATAAAATTTGTAGGTGAGATTTTTGTGGGGAATGAAGTGAGTATGAAGAAGTTAGCTCCCTCCAAATACGTAGTCCATAGCAAAGAAAGAAAACATAGAAATTTTGATAGACTTGCGTTGTAAGTTCGAATTGTGAGTTTTATTTTTGGAGAGGGGAAAAAATTATTTTCAGACGGAAAAAAAAAAAAAAAGAGTTTTTTATTCTTATTCCTCTGAAACAAAATTATCAAATACAGCCTTAACGAGTAAGAAAGCTATCTTACAAATGGAAGAGATGTCTAAATATCTTAATTTAGAAAATGAGTTAAAATATTTAATTTAGCAAGCTATAAGATATGACTGAAGTGATTTAGAATTGAAATGACCATTTGACTGTAAATAAAGTAACTCGAGAATAATTCTTCCAAGAGTTTTGCCATGTCCACCGACTTTTTCAATTGACTAGAGAGAGCGATATGTTATGTAAATATTTAATATAGGGTTTTCGGGAGATATATACTTCTAAATTATGTAAGTTGTATACTTTAATTTTATATATCAAATAAGCTTATCTCAATTTTTTTTAATAAAATTTAACCTTAAGAATGAAAAGTTCGTGCAAAAATATGAATTAAACATAAATATTTATTTAATTTAAAGTTCTGTAACACTATTATTATAATATTATAAAATAAATATATTTGTTAACGACTAAGATTAATTAAACTTTCATTACCATAAAATCGATAATAGACATTACTGAATTATATGAAAATTCATATATTTAAATATTTTTATATATTTTTTAAATTCATACGATTGAATTTATCTATAAAAAATCTCAAAAATAAACTCATATTAACCTTATGAGATATAGTTGTTAGATACCCTTTGAAGTATATCTCTTTTGTACTTCAGTTTATTCTTTTACTGGGTCCAGTTAGTTGAAAAGATATTCAAAGGATATCATCTCATTCCCTTATTCCAATATGTCAACTTATATTTTACAAATATTAATAGGCGTTGTATATATAACAGTTATAATTTATTTTTGATGTGCTTTCAATTGATTTTGTCCGCCAATATAACTGGATTATGGTATCATATCAACACGATGACATGATATTATTATGATACTCAATTTTTTTTATAAATATTTTCAAATACTTTTGAGTAATAGTGTTTGAAAATTACTTTTTAAGTTAGTAGATTTTATTTTTAAATAAGAAATACTATGGATACAAATTATACACAAAAAATTATGTTTAAATAGTATAAAAAAAAAAAGAGAGAGAATAAATATGAATCAGAACCTACCATTAAATGTTTTATATATTTTTATTAGTAAACAATACATAGATCTTAGTTTTTGCATACAATTTTTGTGTAAAGTTTGTGGACATAGTATTATTTTTTTTGAATATTGCTCAATCTTGCTCATATTTTTTTGAATAAGTCTAGAATTTTTTATTAAAGTAATTCTAGGATCCTAAATTTCGAAGGATATCTTATAGTGATTGTCCAATAATTAATATTTATTACATAATTAATTATCACAATGTGGTCGATCATTATAATATATAATAGCACGTCAATTTAATATCTGATTTAGAATATATTTATACTATTATTTAAGTATTTTTAATCAATCTTGTCATTACTTAATTACTAATTTCACATTCATTAATTGTGATCGTTATTCTGATATCTCAAATATAGAAAAATATAAGTTTATAAAAATTGGTGATAAGATGCATTTTAACCATTAAAAAATAGAGTATGACACAGAAATCTATGTCAGGCTCCATTTTTTAATTATTGAGATTGATGTAGTATTTAATTTTGTCACCGATTTTTATATATGTAGTATTGTCTCTAAAGTATCAATCTTTCCATGCATGAGCTTAAAATCAAGAAATGACGACTAGGAAAGGTATATAATAGGTCATGTAATGTCATTTTTTCTTGAATAAGTATAAATATAAAATAATCAAATACTATATCTATCTATTGTGACGACCCCAAATCCGGGTTCCTTTAACCCTGGACCTGGTTCATCACTATACATCATCTTCATACATGTTCTATAACTAATGCGGAATATATAAACATAAATTGTTTATTCTACAACATTACCCAAGGTTTCTAACCTTAACTTACATATATACCTTTAGATTCATAAAAGGGTTTACAAAATTACTTACATCATATAACAATTTAGTTATAATGAATAACACTATAATCTTGTCTTTTGCGTCTGTCTCCGTCTCTCCTCGGACATTCGTATTATTCTGAAATTTGTTATCATGATATAGCAAGAGTGAGCAACGACTTTGCTCAGCAAGTTTAAATACAATAACGATATATCATGATTGAAAGAAAGAACAAGCTTTCGGATTTTCAACAATATAATAATTGTGAAAGAGTACGAATCATAATTTCAATAATTGAATGACTGAATCAAGTAATGTTGAGTGTCAATAATGACCATGAACAATTTTAACTGAACCTTATGGTAATGAAGGTGATCAGCCTTTCATACCTGATGAACACATGCAACATGCACTATGTGCGAATCAACAATTTAAAGAGGTGGAATAATTATACAGAATTAAACCATAGCATGCTTGAAACATAATAACTTGAGTTTGAGTTAGGGACTTGAACAATAAAATAATATATCCTGCTCGAATATAAATTGAGTAGGGTTTAGGAAACTTGCCTGTCTGCTCAGCTACAATAAATGTCTAGCTTTAACTAACTGGCTTGGAAAGACCTAACATCAATAAAGTTGGTCTAATAATTAATACGGCGTATTTGCACAACTATACGCTTATTAAGGAACTTATCTATCACATAAGTACTAACACATAATTTACATCAGTTAAAACAATATTATTAACCTTATAGACCCTCAATCATATTAGGTTAATAATTTAATAAGTTAGAAAATATTTTTCTTTAAGTGTTGCACACTTATTAAACTATTAAACAATTTATTATAATTGTTTAAACAAAAGAGTTAAAAGACATTTTCTTTATTCCATTAAATCTAATTTCATTTAATTACTATTTATCATTAATTAAATAGTAAGTAATTAACTACCTTTAGTTATTATTTAATAATAAATAATAACTTACAAGATTTATTTATTATTTAAAATTAATCAAATAATAAATAATTATATTATATTAAAAATAATCAAATATCTTTAGTTATTATTTAATAATAAATAATAACTAATTAACTAGATTCATTTATTATTTAAAGTTAATTAAATAATAAATAATAAAATTATATAGTAAATACTCAAATATCATTAGTTATTATTTAATAATAAATAATAACTACTAAATTTATTTATTATTTAAAGTTAATCAAATAATAAATAATTAAATAATCAATCTTAGTTGTCTTTAATTATTATTTAATAGTAATTAAATAATAATTAATTAATTTATCATCCTTGTTTATTATTTAATATTAATTAAATAATAATTAGTTTAATCGTAAATTCAGAAGATATAATATTAACTAGATTAATATTTACAACATTTAAATATTAATCCAAAATACTTATTATATTTAAAAAAATATAATATTAAACTAACTAGATTAATATTTACAACATTTAAATATTAATCCTAAATACTTATTATATTTAAAAAAAATATAATATTAAACTAACTAGATTAATATTTACAACATTTAAATATTAATCCTAAATACTTATTATATTTGAAAAATATAATATTCAATACCTAAATATCATTTTTGTATTATTAATATTTTTGTTATAATTTTAAATTAATTTTTAAACATTTAAATTAATTTAAATTATCCAGAATGGCAAAATCGTAAATAAACTGAAAACCGAACGGAGGGGCAGTATCGTAATTTCGTAGAAAAAAGACCGGAGGGGCAAAAATGTAATTTCGCCAAAATCGGTATCTCGCGCATTGCGCGCGCCGACAAAACTAGGTCCCAAAACGGTGCCGTTTTAATGTCACCGAAGCTAGCTTCCGCGCATTACGCGCGGATGAAATTTTTTTATTCGCCAAAACGACGCCGTTTTGGCTCCGTGTCCGAACAGTGAATAGGATTCCGCGCAATGCGCGGAAGTCCTTTATTTTTGTTTCCCAGCAGAACGTGAACAGTGCTATTTTAATACACAACTTAATAAAATTTATACCTTCAATAAATCTTTAAGTCCTCAATAAAAATCCAAAAAAATTACCAACCACTTAATCTCAATTTATAACATGAAAATTTTAATTTTTCATGATTTAATATTAAAAAAATTTTATAAAAATTTTTACATCACATAAACTACCACAAATCATAACTTTTTGTGTATAACTCCATTTTGAGTGATTCAAACTTTGTTTTTCTCATGATTTAATGTTCTATAATATTATAACATTAAATCTAAGTTTTATAAAAATATTTTTTGGACATAAATTCCAAAACTTATTTACACACTATTAAATACATATTTTAGCATATAAAATATACCAAAATACAAACCAAGCATATTAAACTCAAGCATGGCATAAATATTACTACTACATATTATTAACTACATTAATATATTTATACACACATGTTGGTTTATTTAATTAAATAAAAATAAACTACATTTAAAATAACCATTACCTCATTCTAATGGCTATCTTCATTTTTCTTCCAAAATGGGTTGTGCAACTTGAAGATATGCACCAAGATCTCATTCTATACCTTCTCCATGCTCTCTCTCAAAATTCTTACTCTCCCAAACTATTTCTCTCAAACTCTCTCTCTTTTGGAACTTAGAAAATAAATGAAGTATCATGTCTACCATTTCAAGTATACATGCAAAATTCTTAGATACAAAATTATATCTATAAGTCATGATGCTCCTCACTTGGATACTTGCACAAGAAAAGTAGTCCATAACTTAGTTGGTGGAAGAGGGATGGTCCAAGTACTTTAAAAAATCAATACAAGCAACCATTAATTAAATAAATACAAAATAAACTAAAATAACCACCAAAACAATCCTTTTCTCTCTCTCCTTCTACATGGTCGGCTGACCTCTTCTTTTCTTGTCCCAAATTCATTGTCCAAGTCACTTTTTTAATTAATAATAGTTAAATTAAGTATTTTCCAAGTTGGCCAAACATTGGGCTTTAGTTTAAAATACCAATTGGACTTCTATTAATTTGTTTGGGCTACTAAATTGTCAAATTTTATTATTCTCCACTTGGGCTACTAATTGACCCATGTTGGGCTAATTTAATAATTTACACATTATTTATTCAATCCATGATTAAATAAATAATTAAATTGAATAAATAATTAAATATTTTAACCCATAGGTATTAAATTACGAAATGAACTAATAAATATTATTATTAATATTTCACATTATTTACATTAATTAATAATCATATTAATTAATTTATTATATTTAATTCACTCATTATATTCAATTTAATTGAATATTTAATTAATGACAACTTGTCAATTAATTTGATATTAAAACTTTAGAGTGTGTTCGCTAATAATAATATATATAATCTATATATATTATTTATACACATTACTTTACCTCAAAAACAATTTCACAATAAATTATGAAATTAAAAATAAATACAATATATAATTTAATATATATTATTTACGCCATAAATTAAATTATTTAATACATTTACATTAAATAATTTATTTCTCATCAATTATGGAAATAATTCCATTTACCCGAAAATACATTAAAATAATAATATATTTACTCAATTTCTTATTTAAATAATTTATTTAATTATTTAATTAATATTACACAAATAATTGTATAATTAAATTTCTCAATCCCATAAATCATTTACAATGATTTATTTAATTATAGAATATATTCATTTAATATATTCAATTACTATTTAAAATTTCTCAATTAATTTAAACCCTTTATATATATGTACATATATATGAAATTAAATATTGTACAATATATATAATTATTAATCTCCTTTAATTAATTCAACTACTTTATATAATTTATAATTATATAATTTACATAATTATTCCTCACAAATAATTTATCAACAATTTGCATAATTGTTGATTAATGAATAAATTAATTCCACAATAAACCTTTTAATTCAATTCGGATTAATTTAATATTAATCTATCTATTTATCACAATTTAATTAACCATTAAATTATGTTACTAAATATGCACGCATATATATATATTCATATAAATACATATTTAATTTACACGCAACCACGTCGCATAATTACATAACTCCACTAATTAATTCTCTTAATTTAATTAGACTTGTTGTTAGTCAAGTTTATTGAATTATCACTTTACTTGCTAACTTATCAAAAATTTTGATATCACCATATCTAAGTTAGTCCGTTAAATTAAATTTGGACCTCTATTTATCTATCACTACTAGGTTATCAAACTCCAACCTTTATTAAATATTAAATATTTTATTTCTAATTCATTTAAATATCCGGGATATTACATTCACCCCTTCTTCTAAAAATTTCGTCCCCGAAATTATCTCATACACATTTCTACCAATTTTCATCTCTGAGTATAACTCTTTACTCATCAAATTCTATGACCACCCTTTTCTAGGAAGTTCATACTTCTAAACTCATAATTCCAGAACAATGGAATATCTTGCAGAAGAATAAATTGAAAATCAATATCTTACAGAAGGATAATTTGAAAATCAAAATATTCATTAAAACTTTCATAATATGCTGAGGGGTCATCAAGACTGTGAACATGGAATTAACTGAATTCCGAATAAATAGTATTTATCTCTGTAAATACTTATAAACAGAGTGTTTATCAATCACAAAGACTGAAAACATTCCATAGGTGTACGCTAGGTGATCAGCCTATTGTACTTCTGCGTTGTGCACAACGACTTCTCACGGGGTCGAACTCTTTGGATTTACCAACCCATATCAGCATGCCACCACTGTTGGGCGCCCCCTCGCGGGTTCTTTATTCATGGCTCTGACATATCCCCCATTACGGGGTTGTTCACCTCAGACTTACTACAAAATTCCGCTCCAGCATAAGTTGGATTGGAAAATAAAACTCGAGTCATTTCTGACCAAAAAGTGTCCAGTCAAAATAAATGACATAGACTCACATCATTGAACTGTTCGTATATTACGACTCAAAAATCATTTCAGATTAGTTAAAATAACAAAAATTCATTTATAGGACTTCATGATACCGCACCGTTGCAACAGTGCGTTGAGGATTCCGTCTTTTCATCTCTGCACCATGGCTTTAATGGCGTGTGATGATTTTATAAATACATTTTGATATTTTCAAATCAATTTGTCTAGCCGAAACAATTAGCATAGACTCTTCTTTAAACGTTTCAAAATACTAAAAATCATTTTGACTTTGTCATATTACATCATACCATAGTGGGCTTAAAAATACATCCAACACTAGGTTACTCTGCATTGATGACTCCATCGGTTATCATCTCTGCACTAAATGCATTAATGATTTCAAAAATACATTTGTCTTTTCAAAAGCACAAAAGTGCGAATTTGGCACGATTTTTAAGAATTTCAAAGTCTAGCATAGCTAGAAGATTTGGAATATCCTAAAACCTCAACAAAAAAAAACCTCAAAATTTTTTTTTTTTTTTTTTTTTTTTTCCTCCACGTTCTTTTCCAGCTTAATAACTATATCTATTATAGCCTTAACCTGATTACTTAACTCTATCCATACCTACTGTTCATCAAACTTACCACGTATTTGGGCTCAGCAACTTACCACGATCATATGGTTTGAGGAACTTGTCCTAGTCAGGCCAAAGTCGCCCATTCGCTGAGGGGCTCCACCATATGACTATGAGTCACGAACTTACTATGCGTGTCAGTTCTCAGAACACGAACTTATCTTAACATCCTCTACCTATCCGTTATACACATGAGAAAAGAATCACCTTCTCAACATACATATAGTGAATAGCGCGACACCAGGTTTCAGTTGATTATCATTATAGGAAGCCAAGTGGTCGTCAAACCAAACACAATCTCCTGCCCATACAAGAAATTGTACAACTCAGCCACTAATATGAGTCCTCAATTAAAAACCTACAAACCTCTAACTTCTCTTAACTTGATATGAATTTTGTCAATTCATACCTTATCACACTCAACACTTCAAGAGTCCACTTGTTACTATTTTAGTATCTTCATTGTTATAGCACCATGCTATCAAAACAACCTCTTAATCATTTAACAGACCATTTGTCATTCCATGATTTTACTATGATCATCGGGATCTTATATCAAAATTGATTTCACTGTACTATTTCTCCTTTATTCTAGGATCGTTTAATTCTATCACCTTATCATTCATCTTTGATCATTTCACTGTACGATCCTTCTCTTGTTAAATTCTTGAATCAAGTGTTCCCTGATTCTTATTCCATTTATTTGGATTACACTCATTGAAGATCCTTCTTTGAATCTTTTCATATATCTATGTATCTATATAGATTTATTTCCTCATTTATGAACTGTATATGTTCATTTCTAAACTCTATCTGAGTTTATCCTTTCACTGTCTTCATTATCTTTCCATGATTATAGCCTAAGGTACTGCTACCTAAGAACTATAACCTATCAGCTCTGATACCAACCTGTGACGACCCCAAATCCGGGTTCCTTTAACCCTGGACCTGGTTCATCACTATACATCATCTTCATACATGTTCTATAACTAATGCGGAATATATAAACATAAATTGTTTATTCTACAACATTACCCAAGGTTTCTAACCTTAACTTACATATATACCTTTAGATTCATAAAAGGGTTTACAAAATTACTTACATCATATAACAATTTAGTTATAATGAATAACACTATAATCTTGTCTTTTGCGTCTGTCTCCGTCTCTCCTCGGACATTCGTATTATTCTGAAATTTGTTATCATGATATAGCAAGAGTGAGCAACGACTTTGCTCAGCAAGTTTAAATACAATAACGATATATCATGATTGAAAGAAAGAACAAGCTTTCGGATTTTCAACAATATAATAATTGTGAAAGAGTACGAATCATAATTTCAATAATTGAATGACTGAATCAAGTAATGTTGAGTGTCAATAATGACCATGAACAATTTTAACTGAACCTTATGGTAATGAAGGTGATCAGCCTTTCATACCTGATGAACACATGCAACATGCACTATGTGCGAATCAACAATTTAAAGAGGTGGAATAATTATACAGAATTAAACCATAGCATGCTTGAAACATAATAACTTGAGTTTGAGTTAGGGACTTGAACAATAAAATAATATATCCTGCTCGAATATAAATTGAGTAGGGTTTAGGAAACTTGCCTGTCTGCTCAGCTACAATAAATGTCTAGCTTTAACTAACTGGCTTGGAAAGACCTAACATCAATAAAGTTGGTCTAATAATTAATACGGCGTATTTGCACAACTATACGCTTATTAAGGAACTTATCTATCACATAAGTACTAACACATAATTTACATCAGTTAAAACAATATTATTAACCTTATAGACCCTCAATCATATTAGGTTAATAATTTAATAAGTTAGAAAATATTTTTCTTTAAGTGTTGCACACTTATTAAACTATTAAACAATTTATTATAATTGTTTAAACAAAAGAGTTAAAAGACATTTTCTTTATTCCATTAAATCTAATTTCATTTAATTACTATTTATCATTAATTAAATAGTAAGTAATTAACTACCTTTAGTTATTATTTAATAATAAATAATAACTTACAAGATTTATTTATTATTTAAAATTAATCAAATGATAAATAATTATATTATATTAAAAATAATCAAATATCTTTAGTTATTATTTAATAATAAATAATAACTAATTAACTAGATTCATTTATTATTTAAAGTTAATTAAATAATAAATAATAAAATTATATAGTAAATACTCAAATATCATTAGTTATTATTTAATAATAAATAATAACTACTAAATTTATTTATTATTTAAAGTTAATCAAATAATAAATAATTAAATAATCAATCTTAGTTGTCTTTAATTATTATTTAATAGTAATTAAATAATAATTAATTAATTTATCATCCTTGTTTATTATTTAATATTAATTAAATAATAATTAGTTTAATCGTAAATTCAGAAGATATAATATTAACTAGATTAATATTTACAACATTTAAATATTAATCCAAAATACTTATTATATTTAAAAAAATATAATATTAAACTAACTAGATTAATATTTACAACATTTAAATATTAATCCTAAATACTTATTATATTTAAAAAAAATATAATATTAAACTAACTAGATTAATATTTACAACATTTAAATATTAATCCTAAATACTTATTATATTTGAAAAATATAATATTCAATACCTAAATATCATTTTTGTATTATTAATATTTTTGTTATAATTTTAAATTAATTTTTAAACATTTAAATTAATTTAAATTATCCAGAATGGCAAAATCGTAAATAAACTGAAAACCGAACGGAGGGGCAGTATCGTAATTTCGTAGAAAAAAGACCGGAGGGGCAAAAATGTAATTTCGCCAAAATCGGTATCTCGCGCATTGCGCGCGCCGACAAAACTAGGTCCCAAAACGGTGCCGTTTTAATGTCACCGAAGCTAGCTTCCGCGCATTACGCGCGGATGAAATTTTTTTATTCGCCAAAACGACGCCGTTTTGGCTCCGTGTCCGAACAGTGAATAGGATTCCGCGCAATGCGCGGAAGTCCTTTATTTTTGTTTCCCAGCAGAACGTGAACAGTGCTATTTTAATACACAACTTAATAAAATTTATACCTTCAATAAATCTTTAAGTCCTCAATAAAAATCCAAAAAAATTACCAACCACTTAATCTCAATTTATAACATGAAAATTTTAATTTTTCATGATTTAATATTAAAAAATTTTTATAAAAATTTTTACATCACATAAACTACCACAAATCATAACTTTTTGTGTATAACTCCATTTTGAGTGATTCAAACTTTGTTTTTCTCATGATTTAATGTTCTATAATATTATAACATTAAATCTAAGTTTTATAAAAATATTTTTTGGACATAAATTCCAAAACTTATTTACACACTATTAAATACATATTTTAGCATATAAAATATACCAAAATACAAACCAAGCATATTAAACTCAAGCATGGCATAAATATTACTACTACATATTATTAACTACATTAATATATTTATACACACATGTTGGTTTATTTAATTAAATAAAAATAAACTACATTTAAAATAACCATTACCTCATTCTAATGGCTATCTTCATTTTTCTTCCAAAATGGGTTGTGCAACTTGAAGATATGCACCAAGATCTCATTCTATACCTTCTCCATGCTCTCTCTCAAAATTCTTACTCTCCCAAACTATTTCTCTCAAACTCTCTCTCTTTTGGAACTTAGAAAATAAATGAAGTATCATGTCTACCATTTCAAGTATACATGCAAAATTCTTAGATACAAAATTATATCTATAAGTCATGATGCTCCTCACTTGGATACTTGCACAAGAAAAGTAGTCCATAACTTAGTTGGTGGAAGAGGGATGGTCCAAGTACTTTAAAAAATCAATACAAGCAACCATTAATTAAATAAATACAAAATAAACTAAAATAACCACCAAAACAATCCTTTTCTCTCTCTCCTTCTACATGGTCGGCTGACCTCTTCTTTTCTTGTCCCAAATTCATTGTCCAAGTCACTTTTTTAATTAATAATAGTTAAATTAAGTATTTTCCAAGTTGGCCAAACATTGGGCTTTAGTTTAAAATACCAATTGGACTTCTATTAATTTGTTTGGGCTACTAAATTGTCAAATTTTATTATTCTCCACTTGGGCTACTAATTGACCCATGTTGGGCTAATTTAATAATTTACACATTATTTATTCAATCCATGATTAAATAAATAATTAAATTGAATAAATAATTAAATATTTTAACCCATAGGTATTAAATTACGAAATGAACTAATAAATATTATTATTAATATTTCACATTATTTACATTAATTAATAATCATATTAATTAATTTATTATATTTAATTCACTCATTATATTCAATTTAATTGAATATTTAATTAATGACAACTTGTCAATTAATTTGATATTAAAACTTTAGAGTGTGTTCGCTAATAATAATATATATAATCTATATATATTATTTATACACATTACTTTACCTCAAAAACAATTTCACAATAAATTATGAAATTAAAAATAAATACAATATATAATTTAATATATATTATTTACGCCATAAATTAAATTATTTAATACATTTACATTAAATAATTTATTTCTCATCAATTATGGAAATAATTCCATTTACCCGAAAATACATTAAAATAATAATATATTTACTCAATTTCTTATTTAAATAATTTATTTAATTATTTAATTAATATTACACAAATAATTGTATAATTAAATTTCTCAATCCCATAAATCATTTACAATGATTTATTTAATTATAGAATATATTCATTTAATATATTCAATTACTATTTAAAATTTCTCAATTAATTTAAACCCTTTATATATATGTACATATATATGAAATTAAATATTGTACAATATATATAATTATTAATCTCCTTTAATTAATTCAACTACTTTATATAATTTATAATTATATAATTTACATAATTATTCCTCACAAATAATTTATCAACAATTTGCATAATTGTTGATTAATGAATAAATTAATTCCACAATAAACCTTTTAATTCAATTCGGATTAATTTAATATTAATCTATCTATTTATCACAATTTAATTAACCATTAAATTATGTTACTAAATATGCACGCATATATATATATTCATATAAATACATATTTAATTTACACGCAACCACGTCGCATAATTACATAACTCCACTAATTAATTCTCTTAATTTAATTAGACTTGTTGTTAGTCAAGTTTATTGAATTATCACTTTACTTGCTAACTTATCAAAAATTTTGATATCACCATATCTAAGTTAGTCCGTTAAATTAAATTTGGACCTCTATTTATCTATCACTACTAGGTTATCAAACTCCAACCTTTATTAAATATTAAATATTTTATTTCTAATTCATTTAAATATCCGGGATATTACATCTATACTATTAAAAAGTGGGACACAATATTAAAATACGGGCCCTGTCCCACTTTTTAATTATATAAATAAATATAGTATTTGATATAATATTTAGTTATTGTGTACGTAAACTTATCATTTTTTCTTATACCTAAACTCCTGCATAATAGTAGTGAAATATATGTCCTTACACAGTTACACTACCTTTCTTCAAATCTCCGACTTGTTAACTAATTAATGATGGTAAATTGAAGATAATTGATATTTTTATAAGTAAAAATGATAATTTTACAAAAAAAAATCTCACATAAATAGTAAATGGGTATCACATTCATATGAGAGGAGAGTTTGTGAAATTATTATTTTATTTGTGAAAATATCAATTCTTAAATTAAATACTAAAATGACAGTTGTCACCATTATTATATTTCTAGCAGATATTTAAAATATATTAAAAAATAAATTTAACAATATCATTTTTAGAAGTATATCAATATTTTATTAGGGAATTAAGGAGTAATGAATATCTAGATAATTCTGAATATGACGATTAATCTCCGCTACAATCTCGACGGATGCACTTGGTATGAAAGGTGGGATAATTAATAATATTGAATATTATTTTTCTTAGAAAATATGGCATGAGTGTGAGTGTGTGTGTATCCTTGCTTACTATATATATATATAATTTGGAGGAAAAGAAATTCTTTAATTTTTTTTAAATATTGAGATCAATTTGAAATAATTTCAAAGTCAAAATTAATATAATTTTATTACGATGAATAACTAAATATTATGTACAAAATATTAAACTCATTCTAAATTATAAGAACATTATTGACTTTTAAAAATTAATTTAATATATTTTCAAACTCAAATTGAGGCGAGTCATCAAAAATTATAAAATAATAAATCTTATAAAAAATAACACTTTTCGAATAATAGTTTATAAATTTCATCATTCTATTAAAATTGAAGAAATTTATATTATTTTTGAGTTTTAAAATATATAAAATTAATTTTTTTAAATCAATAATAATTTTATATTTATAACCAAAAGAGAGTATCTAAAAAATACTACCGACTGGTACAAGGTCTATTATTTTATTAATACTGATATTAATTTCTAATTTGAAAATGTTTAAGAAATTTGCATTTTGAGAGTCAATTAATAATGATATTAAATTTTGAAACGGAAGAGGGTGTACGACAGAAATAATGTTATTGTGACAGAGTGACAGTACTGTCTTATCCACTCTCACTCTCTCTCTCTGCACGCATGTCTAAACTCCGAACTTTAGTACTTGTTGAAAGTTAGTGGAGGGGATGGGCTAATTAAGTTCTTCGACAGTCTGAACTCAGTACTTGTTGAAAGTTAGTGGAGGGGATGGCTATTTAACTTGTTTGAGTCAAATTGAGGAAGATGTACGTACAAACATTAATTCTTTCACATGCACATGTTTTTCATTTGTTCATTATGATGTCTGGATGATTGATTGTGCGTAAAACAACAACAATATATATATATATATATATATATATATATATATATATATATATATATATATATATATATATATATATATATAAATCATTTATAATTCTCCTAGCTAGCTCTAAGGTTTCTTCCTGTAGGCTGGAGCAACGTGTATGTATAAAAATATATATCAACAACATTAATGTGAAATTTTAAATACTTCTTTTTATATACAGTCTTACCAAGCCTTAGTTTTTTATTTAATATTTTAGTAAATATTTTCAGATGGACTAATTAAGTGTTTAATTCTGGAACCGAAGAAGAAGAAGAATTATTATTATTCTCAAAACCTCCTACTTAAGATACTGCAGGTATGCTTTCTTTCTAAAAGAGTCCTTAATTTTCAAGCTTTTTGTACCAATGAGTAAATTAATATATACCTTATTATTATCATCATATCCTCCTCCTATATATATATATGTCACCAAATCAGTTTCTTATATCGATATGTTTACTTTTTCTCTTGTGATTTGTTTCTTCTAAAATCAATTAAATTAATTAAAAAGAAAACACCTTAAGGTGGTTCTTTTCAGTCAAATGGTTTTTGTAACCTAACTTATGATGTCAGTTTGCTCAAAATTTAATGAACAACGTTAATGGCAGCCCTACCTGCCTTATTTTATTTTATTTTTATTATAAAAAAAGTAGTTGCGCAAATAGGGCACACCAAGTATTCAATTCAACAATTAAAAACTACTACTAAAATTTATCCAGTAAAAATATATGCATGGCACGAATTTTAATATAAGTGCACACTTTTTATTGGTTAAGATCAATATAGTGATTGATTTTGTTGTTAGTTGCTGTGTACATAAATTTATCCGCAAGTAGTAGTGTTCATGAAGATATTTTGTACTGCCCAAAATATAAAATATTGACTCTGGAGGAGGTTTTTGAATATAAGATCACTATAGATTTTTAAATATAAGATTATTATTGATTTTTTGAATTCAATTTGAGATATTTATAAATTTAAAATTGTTATATCAATATAATGATAAATATTATAAATTAGTCAAAAAAATATACTCCAATACTTTTAATTTAGTACTGCATTCTTTTCATTATATAGGTTATTTAAGATATAATCACACATATTAAAAAACATCATTAATACTACTGTACGTTGGGTAATTAATGTTAATTTAAAATTTCATTACTACTTATGCATTAATTAATTACTCCTCTTTCTCTCTATTAATTACTCCATCTTTAAGGGTAAAGTAGGAAATGATTAGATTTTTTTAATATATATATAGGGATATGATCCATAGCAAGGCTTTGCTATGAACACTATTTGAACAAATGCCTTGATGACCGTTGGATGAAAAATGGAAGGGTCAAGATTTAAACCATTCCGCTACATCATGTAGCGGAACCTGTTTTTTTTTAGAAATATATTTAGAAATTTCAAATTTTGAAATATATTTCTAAATTTGAAATTTTGAAATTTCTAATACAAAAATTTTAAAAATTTTATTAAAAATTAATGACCAATTATAAAATTTTATAATTAATAATTAATATTAATTTTTAAAACATTTAAAATTATAAATAATAAATATTATAATTAATAATAATTTTTAAAAAGCTTTACGCCTTTAAAACGTTTATAATGCTCAGCTATTATAAACGATAGGATAGCTTTATTTTAAAACGTCCGTAGCAAAATGCACTAATGCTCAGTTTACGATATTAAAACTTTTTAAAAGCTGAGACCATTTTTACACTATTGATTAAAAATAATTACACACTGAGGACAGAGGGATAGGATAGCATTATGCCTTCAATTTGCCGAACCATTCCGCTACATCATGTAGCGGATGGAGTGAATTAAAAAAAAAAAAAAAAAGGTTCCGCTACATCATGTAGCGGAATGAGGAAAAAAAAAAAACAGGTTCCGCTACATGATGTAGCGGAATGGTTTAAATCTTGACCCTTCCATTTTTCATCCAACGGTCATCAAGGCATTTGTTCAAATAGTGTTCATAGCAAAGCCTTGCTATGGATCATATCCCATATATATATATATATATATATATATATATATATATATATATATATATATATATATATATGTATGCAAAACGTCTTATATGTTGGGAGAAAAAATCCTTCTAAAACGACCTATATAATGAAAATGAGATAATAATTTTTAATCAATCTTATTAATTTTGAGTTTTAAAATATTTTAAATTAATTTTTAAAAATCAATAATAATTTTAAGTATTTCTTTTATGAATTCACCGGTGTTTGCTCTGCAGTGCCGCACCCTATGGTTCATAAAGTATTTTTTAAATTAGCCGATGAAGAAAAAGATTTTGATATTGTAATAATAACAAGGTGTTAATAAAGATTCTCCTCGTCTATAACCAATAATTGTGTTAATTATGTGCATTTTCGTTTTTTGCAGGCCTTCTAATTGATAGCTAGCTAGGTCGATCACACAAACAATCATGTCTTGTAAGTGCATACTTATATATTTTTATCTTTTGTTATTATTTGACTCCATGCATATATATATATGTTATACTTTGAGGTGTATATGTGTTTATTACTGTTTGGCTGTATGCAATTGACCTCCGGTTCATATTTTATACTGTCAAAATATTAATTTATCTATATATATATTTCAGCAACATGATATATTTTATATAAAAAGAAATTAAATTAATTTGACAATAACTAGTAGTAGAATAAGGAAGAAATAAAGTAGCCCCTTGAAAAGTTTGGAGAGACAAATAGACATGATTGGAGTAGAATGTTACTGAGGAGGGAACATGATATTATAGTATATTATAAAAGAAATTAAAAGTTGTAGTATATCTTCTATATATATATATATATAACGACCACATGATATCATATGTTTGGTAGAGTTACCTATCTATGTTGTTGTATTAACATACACCTCAACACATGTCTTGATGTCTATAAAGTCCTATGCTTAATTAATACTCTTTTTGTAGCATTTTATTTCGCAATAATTGATTTAAAAATTCAGTTGATTATTCTTTAACTTAACAAATTATTACTCAACTTTAAAATATTGGCAAAGAGTTGATGATTACAATAAACTATAAAGAATTTGTTACTAAGCTCAAAAGAAAATAATTAATTAAAAAGGTGTGGGTGAGGATGGAGGGAATATTTACTAGATAAATTGACACTTATTATCTTACCAGTAATATTATTATTCTTACCTTCTCTTAGCTTCCAACTAAATGTTGCCTTTTCATTCATTGGCTTCTTAACTCTTCGAAAGCTAAATACTCAATTAGACATAACATATGGTTGCATGTCTAGGTAACACTATATATATAATTACAGTCTTTGTTTAGGCTTTTTAATGTTTAAAATACTAAAAAATTACTAACATTTTAATACCTTGAAAATTGACCATTCATGATACTAATTGTGTTCTGCCGATCTTTTAATTAAGGTGTTTTCTTACACCCAAATACATAGGTAGACTCATGCATGTTCTTTTTGTATATAGGATCTAGTTCATCAATAAATATCCTTTAAATAAAAGTATAGAGAAAATCAATTCTATTACTGTTGAATATATACATATAGTGGTCTGAGAACATACTTAACGAGCAAGTTTCTCAACTGGCAAATAAATTATAGTAGTTAACTAAAATTACGTTGTTACGTTCGACAATCCAATTTCAAGTTTTGAAATTGAAATTAAATCCACATATGCAATTTTATAGATTTTTAAGAGAGTGTTTGTTACAATTCATGTAAAATACTCATCGAAATTCAAATTATTAGGTATTTGATTAATGGTAATAGAAATTGATCTTATATTATAATTAATTCCGGTTGGTATAAGGTATTTGATTACTGATAATATTTGTTGTGAGTGTTTGGTACGAATTCAAGATTATTGAATAAATATATTTTTTAATATTCACCTTTTACTAAAATGCCCCATACACTAATTTAGTAATTTGTGTCAAATAATTTACCAATGATTTTTTTTCAAATAAAATTACACCCAAAATACAGTCCAACTAGTTAATTCAATAGTATTTAATAAATTATATTTAAAATTTTATTACTTTTGTAAAATAATAATTTATAGTATATTTAATATTAACACAAAAATAAATAAATTAATTAATCAATTTAAGCACAATAATAAATTAAACTTATAATAATAAACAACAAAACAAGATGAATTAGGTCAAATTAGAACATTTATGTCTAAATTATTAAAATAAAGAAGAGTGTTTGATATATGGGTATTTGTTTGGTAAACTTTTTATAATTATGTATAAATAAAGATATTTATATCTAATTTATTAAAATATGATGGGTATTTTTGTCTATCGAAAGATGATCAAGATGTCAAAATGTAAGATTCCCACCTATTTCTTGGCCATCCTGATACCTATTTCAGGTGGAAATCTTGACACTTTTTACCGGTATGGGATTACCAAGAATATAGATTAATAACGCAACAAACAAAATTTATTAGCACAATCGACTCATATTACTGAATATTTAAGGTGACTATTTTAGATGACCTATAACAAACGCTCTCTAAAAAATTTAGAACGTAATATGTTATTGGAGCTAAATTACATATTAAAAGAAGACTAAGGGCACAGTACAAAATACGAAGAGAAGAAGTGAAATTGAAGGCATTTGGTCCAAGTAGTACTATTCAATCCATAGTAACCATGAGGTTGGGAGATCGAACCTTGGCAAGCCTAGATAAGGTTGGGGGATCGAACCTAAATAAAAGAAAAAAAGTGGAATGAAAAGAAATGAACAAAATTAGAGGAGAATGTAAGTGAACAAGGGAACACAATAAGTGATAAGGACTACCATTTTTGTCAAGTCTGCAACTCTTTTTATTCCATTTCCGTAGCTAGCTATCATATCATACATGAAATTAACCCACTACTCTAAATATGAATCCTCCTCCTCTCTCAAGGACTTGTCGCAACCATTTCGTGGCAATTGTATCGACTTTGCTCTGACGTGTGGATGCTCATTTTCTACTTTTATTCAAGACTTCTCAACTCCCCGCCAAACCCCAAGTTCGGCTAAGCCATTGAAGTTGTAATTTGTTACAAAATATGAAAATATTATATTAAAGTCATAATTTGTTATAAAAGATATAAAAAAAACAATTATAATATAAAAAATTAAAATACTAATAATAATATAAGATAATATTCTAGTTTTGAAATAAATTGTAATATGAAAATCCTTCAATTGACCTGCTAACTAGCTTATGATCGTACTATTTTAAATATTCATGTTAGTTAGGTCTTTTGGCCTCAATTCCTGCACCTTCAAAAAAAAAAAGAACAAAAAAAGGAAGAGGATTAATTCCACATCATATAATCTATACTTCTACCAACATGTAGCTTTCTCACTTGTACTCATAGGTATGCCCTTTAGTTCTGAGTACCTATCGAGAACTAAAGAAATATAGCTCTTAAATGGTTGATACTCTCTATTTTCACAAAAAAAGAAATTATTCCATAGAAAATTACTCTTTTTTATTGATAATAATATAAAATAAGATAATATTCTCAAGTTTGTCATCACAATTTTAACTACATACTAAACTAATACTAACTATTTACGCAAGTCTATTTATTTTTGTCTACTTATATATATATATATATATATATATATATATGCTCTCAAGTTTTGAGCTTCGATTGGAAACGAGATGAGATATCACCTCGACTCTAGTGTTTTTGTAATTCAATCAATTTATTAGTAAAAATTATTCCTTGTTATTAATATTCCCGGGCTTTGTCAAAAATAAATAATAAATATTTTAAATAAACATAAAACAAAAATACAATCTTAATATTTACAAAATATGCAAATAGAATTCTCTCTTTAAGACGGATGGAATATTATATATTTTATTTGGTTGGCCTAGCTTTTGTTATTTCTTCTTCCTAGTGGTGGGTGGGTCTCCTACGTTAGCTAGAGAGAATAGTTCATGTAGACTTTTTGGTCCATGTTTTATTCCTCAAATACTCTCTCACTCATGCTTGTATATAGAATGAAAATCTCTGGCTACTCCATTATTGAAGGAAACGTTAAGACTCCCTTTGATGATATCTTAGCGCTGGACTTTGTGATTCTAGAGGGAACATAAGCTTAATTTATTGACTTTTGTGTCTTCTCTGCTTATTTCAAATAATTCTTCTCGTAATGCCTTCCTAATAAAAAAAACACCGAAAAGTATGGACATTCCTTCCGATCCAATATGAGAGTCCTTTTTCAAATAAAACATAGTGACACTACATCGATTGCGAAAGCAATTAGAAAGAATTTTCACTCTCAAATCATAAAGCCAAATTAAGCTTTAAAAAAGCAACCAATATAAGTGGAAGCTTATCTAATTTGGATTAAAAAAAATTAGTGGAAGCAAGGATCGTAGCCAAAAGAAAGTATAGGGAGCAAATCTCTATGGAATTATGTTGTCCAATCCGCATTATGCTAAGCTCAGACAGCAACACCATCATTAGGATGTTGATACAAATATTAAATTAGAATAACCATACTTAATTATCACAAACTCCTATTTATGGAACTCAATCAAATAAAAAAAAATAATTCTAATAGTAGAAGGATTAATTAAATGAAAGAATATGACATCCAACGAGTTCGTGTCTTTTATTCTTACTAAAAATGATGAAGCTACTGGATTTTTCTGATTTTCATGATAAGTGACACCATTGACATGATTCACATCGATCCGAACCAACGATCTTTGAAATTTTAATCCTTACATTTTCCTATCAAATACACACACACACACACGCACACTACAGGATATATGATTCTTCAGTCTTCGTTTACTATTATTGCTGGGACACTTGCTGTAATGAAAAGAAATAGGGGAAACCAGCTAGCTCAGTAAATTTTATCTACACAGACATGGCACATATGGAAGTTTTCTTTCGGCCCCCGAAGTACTGTTCTAAATCTCATTAGATAGACCTAGGCGGTCGGCGGACGGGGTGGCTAGTGCCTAAGCCGCCAGTTAGGCAATTAATACTTGGGCGTTTCCTATATAATACGAGATAATAAATGTATGTATTTACATGAAAAATCACCAAAAATACAGTACTCTTATAATTAAGGAAAAATAAATTCATTTCAAGTATTATGGAGGTTCAAGACCTTTATTGAATTGATGCAGCACAGGACCAAGTTCTCCTATGCGCTGAGCCAAATCATGACAACAAAAGACCTCCTAGCACATAATTCGAGGGCCGGAGTGTTTAGAGGATTATGGGGGCCTAGACAGGAATTTTCTATGTTCCACAACAAAAGTTTCATTGGTATAATAATAATAATTGTTCAATAAAAAGAGTCTTTTTTGATTGATGGGAAATTGTTAATACTAATTGGTAACCGTTCAAGACACGGAGTTTTTATAAAATTTATATTTTTCAAATTATATTTGCTGTGGAAATCAATTTATATATAAATAAATAAATTATGTCAAATTTTTGAATCCTTATATTAATGTATATTATGCATTTTTTGTATTGACCAATAAATTTTATAAGTTAATTTAGAGTTGTTATTAATTACTTCAATGTATAGCTTTATTTAATTTTTGTGATAAATAGTTAACTTCTTAAATTGAGTTATTTTTTGTTAGAAGTCATGTACGTGCAAAATATACACACACACACATGCGTAGATAATATGTCAAAGACATGATTTATTTTTATATATTGAATCTATTTTCAATTATTGGATAATTTGAACCTAAGAGTTGTCTGTTCATATCCATTAGTTCCCAAATTATGTCACACACACACACAATTATTGTATATATTTCACAGGGTATGAAGAGTTTATGCATTGTGTTAAAAATTAAATCTCTTAATGTCTTGTTATATATAGTTATTGACTACTTGACACAATGTTATTAAGTTTAAACATCATAATTTTACTATCATGCTACCACAACTAAACTAAATACTCAATACCTATTATATTATATTTAAGGATAAATATAGAAAAAATATATATATTCTTAAAATTTTGTATTTTTACAAATAAGACTATTTAGTGAAAGTATACAATTTAGAGGGAAGATGAGACTACCCTGTAGTGAAGGCTGTGAGGAATCAAATTTAATGGCCCTCATACAAACCACTCCAAATGCTATTGGTACAGATGCCCCCAAATATCGTCTTTTGGTAGAAGAAAATAAAACAAATGGAAAAGGAACAGAAATATACTCATAAAATGATCAGGATATGACACTGATTAAACACAAAAGCTAATTGTAAACGATACATTATACTACCATTAACTAAACATACTTTGGGAACAACAATAGCTGCCTGATTAACTGGATGCTGATTAAGCCCTCCAGAAATAATAATGCAAATGGCAAGTAATAATAATACCCAAACTAGCAAGGGTTTGACAATATATAGACATTGCGTTCTCCAGGGACATGCTCAATGCCTCATGTGCCCCAATACAACAAGAGCCCGCATGAGACGATGACCACGGAAGCTAAGTAACTTCCAAGTTCATTTATAGACATTTTTAGGAAATAACAAACAACATAATTAATGTCCATAATATACTCATTCATTATATTTCAAAATTAGATATACATTTCTAAAACGATATATTTTTAAAGAACTTTATTTTCCTAACATCTCATACCATTTGCTAGAAATAGAATGTTATGTTTGGATTGAGGGAATGGAACAGAGAAATGAGTAAAATGAAAAATAGTGTATTTGATGATCATTTTAGAGGATAAATCATTCCAATGGAATGAAAATTTATTTTATCCCCTTGATTTTTAATTCATCTGGGAGGTGGTGGAATAAAATTCATTCATATATGATAATTTTGCTATTATATTACACCACTCACCACCGTCAATAACCAAACATACATTTAAAATATCTTAAAATCATTTTATTTCGTCCTCCGTTCTATTTCTTCGATCCAAACACAACAAAATAGTATTCAATCTACTTAAAATATAAATAATGGCATTAGAAATTTCGTGCCAATTTCCAGTACTATAAAGTAGAAAAGTAGAATGAACTCGGTCTTTCCTAGTTTAATAGGTAGACCTCATTAAGCAATGCAGAACATAATTTAGGGGATATATACCCATATAATAGTTCAGTACTTGTCCTGATTTATTGTCAGTCTACCCACTCTCAACATTTGAAATAAATGACCGAGCAAAATAACTTTCTTTTTTATGTCTAAAATAATTTTGAGCCATACCATACAGGCATTTTTTCCTCAGAGCAAAATATTTTCCTCTTATTGTCGGTCATGTCTCTTCGACTGTAACATAGCAAAATGCTGAGCAGTCAAATTCGGAGCCAAAATTTAATGAAAAAACATATATACTCCTCTAAAGATATATAATACGTCCAACAGGACCACTTACAGGCACACTTAGCTCTAACAGCATAATTCGATCAGTAGGGGCCTCCCCCCCACCCCCCACCTCATTCACTCCACAATTAGAACAGTAAAGCAGATTGTTATCTGCAGTACAACTGACAAATATTGTCACGGAAATGCAAACAACTTAAGGATGTGTATGAAAATATATTGCTAAAACAACATGAAAGAAGTAAATGAACGATACGGGAATGTGGTTGTCTGGGATAGATCCATTTCGGGTGCAGTTAGGGTAAGTTAACTTCACCGTAAATTGATCCAGGACCAATAAAATGTTGACACACAAGCAGAGAGAATATACTCTTATCTGCGTGTTAACACTTTACAACAATGCAAGAACTGACTTAAATTGGTGATTGTGACTATGGGCAAGTATGAAGCTTATAAGAATTAAGAAATCCTCTCTTGCGACTACTGTTAGAACTTAGAAACCAAAAAGAACCATAAGAAAATCCTCAAAACCATTGTACAGTATATAGCACTATAAGAAATTTTCATGTACTAGCTCCCCTATATATATAAATTCTTATATTCACTTCATTTCATAAGCCCTTATACACTCTCATTCTTTTGTTTACATAGTAATAAGGCTCCATCTCTCTTTCTCTATCTCTCACCCCCACCCCACCCCACCCCACGGAAAGTATCTTTGAAAACTAGAGGAAAATGAACTCACCAGCACATGGTTTGTTCAAACAAAATGACATGGTCATCAGGCTTCTTATGGCCCTGTTATTAAGTTGTAATCTTAATGGAAATGATTTTTGTCCTAAACTTCCTTCAGTTACCCCCCCAACAGTTTCTCCTCACTCAGAGTTAACAATTCTACCATCATCACTGAAAGAACTTAGTCTTGATGGGCATATTTGCTTCAACAACATTCACCATGCAGCCAAGGACTTTGGAAATAGATACCATTTCTTGCCGGCAGCAGTTCTGCACCCAAAATCAGTTCATGATATATCCTCCGTCGTGAAGCATATTTTTGAGTTGGGTACTACTTGTGCACTTGCTGTTGCTGCCAGAGGTCATGGTCACTCTCTTGAAGGTCAAGCACAAGCCCATCAAGGACTGGTTATAAACATGGAATCGCTTGGGAAACAAGAAATGTGCTTTCACACCGGAGAGCTGCCTTATGTGGATGTGTCTGGTGGTGAGCTGTGGATAAATATTCTGCACGAAAGTCTTAAACATGGGCTTGCACCAAAATCTTGGACAGACTATCTTCACCTTACTGTTGGGGGAACTCTATCAAACGCCGGAATCAGTGGGCAAGCTTTCCGGCATGGACCTCAGATTAATAATGTGTACCAGCTTGAGGTTGTTACAGGTACATTTCTGCATACCAGTCTTATTCCTTCCATTTACAGAAATTGCATGGCTGAACCTCATACCACATTACATATAGGCATACTGAGATAACTTGTTTGAGTAAGGGTGTTTTGGTAATTACCATTTACAATTGGGCCTAAGTTACTTAGAAAGGCACTCATTCCGTTCCAAAATTAAAAATATATTTATGAAATGACGTCTTTTAAGAATAACTATATTTTTTCCAAATTCCAATAGTACCCCAAATATTAATCAAGAATTTAGTAGTGGTGGGTGTGATACTAAAAATGATAATAAAAAAGTAATAACAAATTAGAAAAATCATGATACTTTATAATCTTAAAATAGAAATATATCTCTTTTTTTTTTGAATGAGCTAAAAAAGAAATGTATATACAATTTTTTTGAAAGGCCCATCTTTTTTCTAATCTATGTAACCCACCAAAAGATTCTATACTAAGCCTTTGAAAGGCCTCCCAAATATACCAGAGCAATAACTTGTACTTTTAATTAAGTACAGGAATAGGTGAGGTAGTAACCTGTACAAAGAAGCAGAATGCAGATCTCTTTTATGGTGTTCTTGGAGGATTAGGACAACTCGGCATTATCACAAGGGCAAGAATCTCTCTTGAATCAGCACCAAGGAGGGTGAGATATGTTTTTATTTTCATTTCAAAGTCCTGTGCCAACATTGCATTAACAAGAAGTATCAGATTTGAACTGAATCCATCATTTTGCAGGTCAAATGGATTAGAATGCTTTATTCAGATTTCAGCATATTTTGCAAAGACCAAGAGCATCTAATATCATCCGAAAGTTCTTTTGACTATGTTGAAGGATTCGTCATTATAAACAGAACTGGTCTACTAAACAACTGGAGATCCTCTTTCAATCCCAAAGATCCGCTTCAAGCGAGCCAATTCCATTCTGAAGGAAAAACTCTCTACTGTCTTGAAATTGCCAAATACTTCAACACAGAAGAGAGTGGTATCACAAACCAGGTGAGCTAACAATATCTCAAATCATGCCCCTAATGACCCCACCCAATGTTCCGTAGTACTGACATCTGATTTCTACTATACAGAAAATTGACAGCTTGTTATCAGAATTGAATTTTATTCAGTCTACTCTCTTCCTATCAGAAGTCTCATACGTGGAATTCCTCGATAGAGTACACGTGTCTGAGATGAAACTTAGAGAAATGGGTTTGTGGGATGTTCCTCACCCATGGCTAAATCTACTCATTCCTAAAAGCAGAATTCATGACTTTGCCCAAGAAGTTTTTGGAAATATCCTTACAGACACCAGCAACGGTCCCATACTCATATACCCAGTAAATAAATCGAGGTACTAGTTCACCAATTAAACTCCTTCATGTTCAAATATTCAATGTTCTTAACCTGATACTAGTACTCATTTTTGCATATTAGGTGGAACAATAAAACTTCCATGGTAACCCCACAGGAAGATCTTTTCTACATAGTGGCATTTCTATCCTCCGCAATGCCATCTTCCACAGGAACAGATGGGTTGGAGCATGTTTTGACACAAAACAAAAGAATTTTGGAATTCTGTGATTCGGGTCATCTCGGGGTGAAGCAATATTTGCCCCACTACAACAATCAAGAAGAGTGGAAAGCTCACTTTGGCACTCAGTGGGAGGTCTTCAGCCGGAGGAAATTCACCTATGACCCCTTGGCAATTCTAGCTCCTGGTCAGAAAATCTTCCGGAAAGCAATACCCTTTTTGTGATTGTGTCCTTCCCAACTTTGTAGTACCAAGCTCCCATGGAGCATAGACATGCTTTAAATTATACCTCTAGTTATGTAATTGTTAAACTACCAGTCGACCCTCAAAATGCACAACACTATTTTTTATCTTCAGTTGGAGGAAATCCACCCATGACTCATGGTAACTCTAGCTCCTGGCCAGAAAATCTTCCAAAAGCGGTAAATAGTCTATTTGTGATTGCGTCGTGATTTCATCCGCTGTAAAAAACCACATTGTTGTACTAAGATCTCGTGGAGCATAATATGCTTCAATTTATACATCTTAGTTATTGAATTGTTAAACCTACACTAGTGTCCAAAATAATAACAACTATGCATAATTCTTGATCTTCTAATATCAAATAAAACAAAATGTCAGGATATACTGAAAGTCAAGTCGTACAAAAGATTAACAGGGTAAGGGGACAAGAAGTCTCCCTCACAACATCTGCTAGCTTGAGTGTGACAGTCTGTTACTAGAAGAGCTCCATATATTTACAATTCAGCAGCTCATTTTCTGATTTCATTAGTGAAAGTTAGCACAAATGGAAGTGGGGTATTATACTAACAAAGGCAGTCATTTAGGATTCGGAAAGTCTCAAAAGCAAGAGATATCAAAAGAGTGCAACCCAAAAGGCCCATAAGTAGTTGCTACATCGTAATAGATAAACCAGAGGACACTACATGATTTTAGCTCAACACTTGAACCGATGAATGACTCAAGTGATACAACCATTATGAATAAAGCATAACGAAATATTTAAGCTTTTACTAGTCAAAGCAAAACAACAAATTTCCTAGGATCTGTGGCATCTTACTCATTCAATTTTATCATTTTTATAGAAATAAAAGTACAGTGTATTGAGAAAAAGTTGCTCTCAAGGACCAAAACCACAAATCCTACGGCAAAAATAAGGCTCATCACATTGTAATTGACATACTTTGTAACAAAAGTTCTTTGGCCCAATGATTATCACCACCCAAGAGGGTGGGAGTTCAAACATTTGCACTGGCAAAGTAGTGTGCGTATTCTTTGTGTATCCCACTAGATATCCACAGTGGAAAGCTAGGAGAGAGAGATGAGAGAATGGAGATTGATAATGCTAAAAGTCTTAAATTTGGGGTCTTCAATATTCATTCTTAACTGATAAAGGAGTCATTAATTTGAATTCAAGAACTAAAGAAGATCTAAAGCATACTCACACAGCCAAAAAGTGCAAGTAAAAGTTTTCATCATATAAATGAAAAGAGATGAATCAAACACTTACACAATGAATAGTAGTATTAATCAAGTAAGAAATTGTGTGGCATTCAAAAATAGAGGTCGGTGGCATATGTGGATATTACCACAGTTGGGCTGGGCACTGAACAAATTATACGAAGTAGCATCAGCATCCCACGTACGTCTGGTAATCCACTAATACAATATTCAGGTGTCACTCTTATTATTGGGTTGATTTGCCTCTTGGCTTTCTACAAATATGCTTGATGTTAACATTACTTTAAATCATGTTCAGCTTATTTTATCTAAACAAATAAGTAAGGTGGTCTAAAACCAAGTTTCAAAATTGAACAAGTGCAGCAAACTTATAATTTCTGTCAACGCCTAGACTTGGAAAGAAACCCGCTGGTCAAAAAACTATATCGGAACTTTACCATGCAAAATTTCAACTGATTCAAACTCCATAATAGATTAACTTGCACCAATACAATACGCTATAGCACTTGCATCTTTGACATGTTTTTCCTCTTATCCGGTTAACCCTAAAAGACTTGATGAAACCTACAAAAAAGTTAATAGTTTTTACGAACAATTTAAACTCAATCGGTAAGCACAGCTGAAAAACAAATACGACACAGCAAAAAACAGTCGCATAAAAAGGTTTAATATGTACATTATAATCTTTAACAATGAGAAATTGCGTAACCATGCCAGGGAACATTAGATTATATAAGTTAGTTATAACAAGCATCATCAACACTAAATGAATTTCCTACTTGAATGACTCAAGTAGTATCTGCAGTTCTGGGAATGTCGAACTAATCCAATACCTAGTGAACATAAATTGTCAATTCCTTGCAAGGAAAATTCAAGAAGCTATAATACAACTCTTCTATCTAACGTCTCAATATAAAGTATATCCCAAAAGAACCAAGATGAGTAAATATTGAAATTGCCTAGCAATTTTTCCCATTCCTCATCACCACCAGAATTATCGAGCAGGCTGTGCTTGTGCATGTTCCAGTAGCTGACTAACTAATTTGTAAGTTCGGCCGGAAAGGCCCTTAGTTTGGTCAATAAGCTGCTCGTACCTGGAGAACTGTTTCCAAAAAGGCAAAAAGAAAATATTGAAAACATATCCACAAGGAAAAGGAATAAATAAATGGAAAAAAAAGTTGGACACATTATGCATTAAACCAGTAACTGTTCTGCAAACTTACAAATTGGGATGGTTAGGTTCCATGATGACAGTTCCGGTCTTGGTATCAATCTTAGCGTCAAGCTTTGAGGTCCGGATAAGATTCACAATCCACCTTTCAGCCTCCTCATAATTCAAATTTAGTTTCTCGGCCAGCACTCTGCAATGAACAAAGCATAGCATGCAAAATATCATCACTTGAACAAAGCAAGATCACAACTTAACTGAGATATACTGCCTCTATTCCAAATTATAATATCAATAGACTTTTCAAAAGTCAATTTCAAATATTTTTAAACTCAAAATTGACATGAATTTATGTAATTTATGTCAATATAATTATGAATATCATAAATTATCTAAAAATACTACTAATCATAAAATTTATTGTTTTCAAAACTTAAATAAATCATGTCAATTTTAAATTTGAAAATATCTCGAATTGACTTTTAGAAAGTATCTTATAATTCGAAACAGAGGAAATATTAAAATTTGTTTTTGAAAGACGACTATGAAATTCAATACTTTCACTTTTAGAAAAGTCTCACTGAATTCCACATTTATAACCGTGGTACTACTTAAATTAATTTTAAAATCATTTCAAGTTTTTTGTTTATTTTTTACCATAGTGATCCACCACAACCCTTAGGCTACGTTGTATGCCATAATGATGGCTGGGATAGGAATATTTCTACTAGTTTAATCCCTTTAGACACTACTTCATCCTTTTATTTAGTCCTTTATTTAATCCCATAAAATATATTTTTTCATTTTTAAGGTCATTTGATGATGAATTTATGATTCCAAAAGGGAAAGGTGGTATTACATAGTACTCCTTTTGGTGGGGTATCAAATGACCTTGATATGAGAACAAAATAATTCATGAAATTAAATAACGGACTAATCATGAAATAAAATAGTAACAAAAGGTATTAAATAGTACAAATAATCATACCTCATCCATCATTATTGCTAGCAAACATAGCCAAAGGGTGCGAACTGAATAAACCACCGGGTGCTTCAAGCTTTTCATCACAGAAAAAATAAGCAGAAAAGAGGATTCAGAATGTCTCACTCAGAAATTTATAACAAAGGGTAGATCAACCAAAGTTTCTCGGTGTGAAAACTCACACAATTCACACAGCTCTAATAATTTTTTGCTTAATACATAAGCATGAGCACTGATATGCTTAACCACAAAGTAGCAATAAGAGGTACACAAAAACAAATGAAAATAAACCAAGTAGACATGTAAATTCAGAAGATAAATTGCCCTATCTGCAAGCAAGGGAGAAGAAATGGAAGAGATCATGCATCAAAATATTGGCGCAAAGCAGAACTTGAAAAAACTGTATGTACCCTATGTCAATGCGTTGATGTATACGGCAGTAGGTCTCAAAGATAAAGAGGCAGGCATTCTCAAGAAACTCATCCCTCAACGGTACAGTTGACAAGCTGCTTTCTTCAACTCTTTTACCAAGAAATGGGTCGTTCAAAATTACCTGTGCAAATATTCATGCTCAAAAAAAGAAGCACATTCCTTTAAGACAAGCAACTAAATCCAAACTTGAACTAAAGGTTACAAACTCTCATCAGAAAATTGCTGTTCATATTTATCTCATACATGGGAACAAAATCATGGGATGTAGAAATGCTATTAATAATTATTCTTATTAGAGCAAGTAAGCTTGACCCAAGTGTCGGGATTAGAACCTACAACATTGAGGATATTCTTTCAAGTCGACCTCAGCTGTATCTCCAAGTTTGGTTTGCCACATCAACTAAAAGTCTTTGGGTGGAAACTGGACCTGTGCGTAATGGACAGATCATCCCATTGTATAGTACATATAAGAAAAGAAACCTTAAATATTAAGGTTTATTGTAAGAGTACGTACCCTTTGAACAAAACAATTAAAGCATTATCTAGTAATCAGAGATACATTTTCTCCACATCCCTAATCTCTTTTCTTTTCTTTTTTTTCTTTTTTTGGTTAAGCAACCCCCCTAATCTCAATTATTTTCTCAGTGAATATCATTCCACATCATCTTCAGAAATGAAGAAAACTTGCATCACTTTGGTATACATCGTACCTCTTATGCAACAGTATTCTAAGCACCCGTAAATCAGTTCTCTCTGAAAATCAATCTTAATGGTCATTGCTTGACAATATAAGAAAGAACGAAATCATAAAAAACATATAATGGATGTGACAAATGACAAATCATGTATTACATCAGGAATGGAAAGTTTGACATCCAAAACTAGAAGCCAATTTGATCTTTATGGTTCTCAGGCTCTCAGCTACAATTCCCAGGATTTTCAGCTTTTATACTCAACTCTTGATTCTGCTTGAGAAAGCTTAATTATTGGTGTTACTCAAAGTAGTAGGTCTACAGAACTGTAGAGTAAAAGAACATCTATTTATGTGTACGTGTTATTAACACACCATTCAAAAATGAGTCAAGTCCTACTATAACTAGCAGTTCTCATGTATACATATATTTAAGCAGTATTATAATAGTACAGGTACTGATATCAATTACCAAGACAGCCAAAATATTATTAGCAAGCAAAACAGTTGGAGGTCTGAGAGCCTACCTCTTCACATTCTCTCATCTTTTTCTGAGCCCCGTCAAAGTCGTACTTGACATATACACATGCCAAAAACTCTGTGATGGGATCTTCAAAAGAGTGTTGCTCTTGCTGAATAACATTTATGAAATCCTTGAATTGAGGTCTTCTCCTTTTGTTGACAATGAATGCTGTGGCAAGGTATCGTAGAAGATGGGGAGCATTTGTTTGAATGGCATTTAAGTACCTAGAAAATATATTCACTCTTTCTTTTAGTCACGGCTAGAAAACAGCAAATGATATAACATGTACTTTTTTATTTTTTAAAACAAGTTATAACAGCGTGATTTTATAATAATACAGATTATTACAGAGATGATGAGCATATGCAGGGAACAAATGAATGCTGTGGGAACATAAGGATGGAGAGTAATTGTTTGAGTGACATTTAAGTACCTAGAAGAAATATCCTCTGTAACTTTTAGTAACAGCAATTAAGAACACAACAAACGATATAACAGCATGCTCTTTTATTTTTTAGATATGCCATAACAGCCTAATCTTAAAAAGAATACAGAGAAAAGACACAACATGCAGGAAATAGAGAAACAACCCTGGGCTAAAAGTAAAAATTATAATGCACTCCAAATAATGAAGGTCTGAAGAGTGGCATACCAGATGGGCAGGTAAACTGGGTAGGGTGGTTTGAAGGAAGATAGAGACTTTTCAAGCACTGATTTGTAAGTTTGTCCAGATCAAAATATGCACATGTAGTACATCTCTTGATTCAAAAAATGAAAATAAAAAAGAGACTCGTAATTACGCAAAATAATAATAATGATAAGGAACAGGAATTTGAGTGAGGAAGGTCAGTCTTTCATAAACGGTGAGACGCTCATTTTGGTATTTTTGATTGAATAAATTCCTTACATATATGCCGCGGAAATGGGGAGTATTAGAGACACAATTCGAATTACCATTATACTTAGATGGAATAAACGTGCAAAAGGAACAGTAATACGGTAATCAGAATATTCTCAATAGCATGCAGAAAAATCAGTAAAAACATTATGCTGCATTATTAAGCACGTATTCACAGTAATGAGAAATGATAGCAGTGGCATGTAATAGATAAGGAAGGGAAAGAGAAGAGTCAAAGATAAATCTAGTCATACGATTTAAGTACACATGGCAAATAACCTTTCAAAGAAGGGTAGCTTGAACAAGCTCAGACACATACTTGTCCTGATTAAATAGGTCAATTATCTGTGTTCTGCCATTGTCGTTGTTGAAGAAGATGAACAAACTCCAATGCATTAGCCATATTCTATTTTGCACTTGATTCAAAGGAGATGAGAAGTTCTGATATACATAGCAACATTAAAAATATTCAACCAAATACTAAAAAATTTAAATGAGTTCATAAATTAACTTAAGAGTGTAATTGACCACAGAAAAAAACAAAACCTTTGAATCAATAGTTTCTTTCAGCTGGTTTAGTTCTTCAAGTGCAATATCCCAGTTTTGCATCAGTATCTCAGCTGCCAACTTTCCCCATAATGCACTTAAACTCCTATCACTGTTGGTGCATAAAGCCCTATAATGATACAGATAATCAGCAGCACCAGAATAGTTTCCGCACTCGAACTGAAATTTGGCATACTGATATAATGCCTCTATCTGATCTGGACCAATCTGGTTGGAACACGGGAATTAACAATCTTAAGATGCAAAGATCCATAATATCTTGCTAAATAACATAACAATGGAATAAATGTTGATAGTAGTAAGCAATGTAAGTTTTAGTCTTTCGAAACTGAGGGAAACCAATACAACAACAAAAATTTGCAGGGCAACAGGCTAAGATCTATATCATATCATCTAATTAGTGTTGAAGATTTGTCAATTCCTATAGCATTAAAGAATAATACTCCTTTCGCCCGTAAATTATAAAATGAATATTAATTTTTTTTATAAATATTTTTAAATTTAAAATTGAGATAAATTCATTTATTTTATGTCAATACAATACAATTATGAATATCGTAAACTATTTTAAAAAGTACTACTAGTCGTAAGAGTTATTGTTTTAAAATTTTAATTGAATCATGTTAATTTAAATTTAAAAAAAAATTGAATTAACTTTTAAAAAATTAATAATAATTTTATAATTGTAGTTGAGAATTGGGACTATTTATTTACTTTAAATGAAATCTACGTAATTTCAAGCATTTGACCAGTTTCATGTTGAAATAATTCAAAATTTCAGTGAAAAATATTACTCAATTTTTATATGGACTGAAATTCAATTTCCTTTGTTACCCTCTTTGAGACGTAATTGTTGAATATGGAAAAGCAAAAAGAATATTATTATCCAAATTTTAGGAATTTTCAAAGAATATTTTTATATTATTGAAAATAAGTGTGAAAACTGAAGACAGGTACGCAACCATTTCATTCCCCTATTTCCCTTTCATATTCAAATTGACGAATCTGATTCTGCGTTTCTATAGGAGTTTGCACTATATATATATTTTTAAAATGTTGACTTGGATCACTAATCAAATACTATCGATCCCCGCCGCGTAGACGACCCGGCTACGCACATGGATATAAAGCGGAGCACGTTAACATGCCCCCGATAGCTAAGGGTACGCGGTGTGTCCAAAGTACATCTTTGCCCCCGAATTTTTCTTTTACAGAGTAATGCACTAATAATGAACGCTACAACACCATTACTCTATAGGGTAAAGCAAGGTGCGATTTAAAAATTAAATTATAATCAAAATTATTTAAGTATAGTTTAGTAAATTTAAAATTATATATAAAATCGTAAAATGTGATTTGGTGCGATTTTATTTGGTGCAATTTCAATTTTAAAACCAATTAAATATATATATATATTAAAAAATATTTTTCTAATATAAAAATTGATGGTAATAAAAATATTCATTGTAGTTTACAGTGAATACTATCTATAAGAAATTAAAAAAATGTCACATAAAGTAATAATGACCGTTCAGACTCAGTAACCCTTGTAATGTAATCTGATAAAGTATAATTTGTCCAAAAATTAATAACTGGATAAACAAATATACTCAGTAATATAGACAATGTCTATCTCAAGCCTCCCAAAGTAATTACAATCCATTATTCGATTCCAATTATTCAATGTTATACAATGGATCATTGTCCTTCATTCTCCCATAAAAAATATATATATACAGTAAAAGTAGAATGTCACCAATAAAGTTTAATAAAAATTCACAATTTTTTTACAAAATTACGAGCAAAATGAAGGCTTGTTAATTAGTAGACAACAATGTTCTCGAGTTTCAAGTTTTTCATTTAGCAAATGAATAAAGGTCTTATCTGTTAAAAGCAAATTTGTAAACCAAATTCAGCAAGCACAATTTGTATATATGTTTATCAAATAAAAAATCAAAACAAAGAGACAAAATGATAAGAAGCTGCACATCGAAGAGCCGAAAACTATTGGCGATGGTGCGGTTTGATTTTTTAAATGCGGTTTTGCCCCAAAAACAAAATCTAAACCACAAATTCGATTTTTCAACTCACTTAAAACCGTTATATACGCCAGAACCGTTTGTGTGATTTTAATTGGTGTAATTTGTGTTATTTTTTGTGCGATTTTAAGAACAAATCGATTTATTGTTCAGTTTTATTACTTTTTATAGACTTAAGAATATATTCAAAGTATACTTTGAATTTTTCGTCAATATTATACTTATTCTATTATTTTTTAGGACATTTTAAAACTAAGTAACGCAATGTACATTGAAATCATTATTTTAAATTACTGATTATCAGAAAATTTTATTTTATAGTGTCACTCACCTAATTTAACAAAATGTGTCTGGTGTGATAAAAAAAAAAAAAAAAAAAGGTAATTGCAAGTGTGCAACATTAAATTGAAAAACTCGTAAATATAGGTCGAACTCACATAAATTATAGTAATTTTAAAACTTTCTTAAAACGAATCTCAGACAAATTAAAAATAAATTTGAAAAAATTGATTAACTATATAATTAAACACGAATTAAATTAATTAAAAGATAAAAGTTAATAATAAGGAAGTAATGTAGGAATTCGAATTCACCAAACAAGAAACATAACAAATAATTCAATCTATTCTATTTTTATCACTCATTTTATGCACTGGTTTGGTGTACATAATTATAAAAAATTAATTAAGTCCAATTAAAATTAATTATACTAATGATCTCCCTTCCTTTTAATTTAATAATTTTATATTTAACTTGGGCAAGCATAAACTATAAAAATTTAATATTAACTATAACCCATTAAAACTTATTGACCAAGAATGAAATCATATCTTAACAATAATTTATCAAAATCTCTTCAATAATTTAAAAATCATTTAAGAGGTATAAAACGAAGGTATTTCAATATTAAAACGTGAAGACAAAAATCAATTAAGCATTAAAGCACAAATAATAAAGAGATGAATAATTATTTAATTTCATTTTCATCCTAGACTAAAGAAACAAACTAAGTTAGAGAAAGAAAAGAAGAAAAATAAAATTAAAAAAGTCCTTTTATTTAACGATCCTCCAACGAGGGTACAAGAAATATTTTATTCTACTTCTACCCCTAATATAAACTAATGCATAAGATACTCTAACCTAATACATAATTCATATATAATTCTTTTTTGGTAAATACTCCTCTATTTATAAGCATCAAAGTTTTAATTAATTTATTAATATAAATTAACTTTTCCGTGACAATCAACTACTCTCAAAGAAATCTTCTAAATGAACTTTTCTTTATGTTTTTGTTATCTAGTATTTGTTATTTTGTTTGGACCGCGCATTATTGATATAGTTGTCCGATAAGCCTTTGGACTTTTGTCATGTAGTAGTTCGGACCTAATTTGGGGTGTTCCAACTAAAGTATGTTGTAAGCTTTTAAATACTTTCTGTGTTACTATCTCAAAATATAAAAACTAAGCAATGAAGGGATTTTGGTGGATTGTAACAAGTAAATGGTTATTTTGCTGTACTTCAAAAAGCAATGAAGGTTGTTTATAGATTGGTATAACTTTAAAAGTAAAATAAATATTATGTGGATAAATATTTATTTAACGAGATTATTATTTTTAAAAAGATTAAGTGTCCTAACTCTCCAACTCATTGCTGTTTTTTTCCTAGAAATTTTTTAATTTAACGTAAAAAAAATAAAATATTAATATTTACGAGTGATGTATAGAAATATAAGTTTAATATAAATAAATCAAATTTTAAACTTAGATGACGTAAAGGAATCGAATTAAAACTCGAAGTGGTGTAAGAAAATTAAAATTTAAAATTTAAACTTATGTAAATAAATTAAAATAATTAAATTATAATTGATATAAAATGGGTTGAAGAATTAAAATAGGTTTATGAAAATAATAGTTTTACCAAATATTTAGAGCCAACTCATTCAGTAAATTACGTTAAAAAATAAAATTAGAATAAATTTTTTATTTTTCTTAAGGATAATTATAAATAAAGATTATATATTATATATTTATTTTTTATTCCCGAGTATAGTTGTAAAAAACAAGCTTCAATGGCAGTATCGAATTTAAAAGAACCGAAGAAAACATAAATGGCAATATCGTAAAACAACAAAGGTTCGGACCGAGATGTGTTGATCTCCAGTCCAATATAAAGTCACAATCAATTTGCACAACAATAAAATTAATCCAACCCTCTACTCTTTGATAGTCGATAAAAAAAAAATAATGGCAGGATACCCACACAATAACCCATCAGGCTACGGTTACGGAGCCCCTCCACCGCCGCAGCCCTACTCCTCCGCTCCCTACGGCGCCCCAACAGCACCACCAAATCAACCTCCATACGCACCCGTCGCCGCCCCATACGGCAGCGCCCCATACGCGCAACCACCGTACGATCACAACAAACCCCCAAAGGACCAACACGCTAAACCCTCCGCCCCTCACGGCGCTCCGGCTCCTTACGCTCACTCCGGGTACCCACCACCGGCGGCGCCTTATGGCAGCCCATTCGCGGCTCTATTGCCCTCGGTTTTCCCACCGGGCACGGATCCAAATGTGGTGGCATGCTTCCAGTTGGCTGATCGGGATGGGAGCGGGTCTATTGATGACTTGGAGCTGCAAAAGGCTCTCTCTTCCCATAATGAAAGCTTTAGTTTGAGAACTGTTCACCTTCTGATGTATCTCTTCACCAATTCCAACACCCGGCGAATCGGTAATTTATCTATCTCCTCTACATTTAAATGAATATACATACGTATCTGATCGGAGTGAAAAATACGTGCTCCACTAGTGTGCATTCCGTGGTACTGATTAGTAAAAAAATGACGCGTCTTACTTTTTTGCTGCAAAATCGTGGCGCTTTCGTTCATGTGTGTTAGAATTACCATAATGTCCATGTATAGGGAGGGTCCTTTGAGGCAGTGGAATTGTCGTATTTGTCCTTTTGGCTTTTGTTGTTGTGTAAGCTGTGTACTGATTTTCTTTTTCTTTTTCAAATGAAAACACAGGGCCAAAGGAATTCACTTCTGTGTTTTACAGTCTTCAGAACTGGAGGGTAAATTGAATTATTACCGCGAAATTTGTATTTTGAGATTTTTGTTTCTAATTTGGGATGTTGGAGTGTAATGAACTTGGCATGTTGATATTTTTAGGCGAATTTTGAGAAATTTGATAGGGATCGCAGTGGCAGAATTGATGCTTCGGAATTGAGAGAGGCACTGATGAGCCTTGGATTCGCTGTATCACCTGTGGTTTTGGATTTGCTGGTGTCCAAATTTGATAAGACTGGTGGAAGGAACAAGTCTATTGAATATGACAATTTCATTGAGTATGAATTATAATCCACCATTTTTATTGCCCCTACCTGCGAATTTGTTCTTATTTTATACCCTCTAACATTTTTCTTTTCTTTTGTTCTCTTTTCTTTTTTGCTTTCTGGATTAAAGGTGCTGCCTGACTGTGAAGGTATAATATTTAGAGATGTGTAACAACAATTAACAAACTCATTTTCTATATTGCGGGTTACATAAATATTTTGCCTAGGTAGAGATTACTGGCTAAGCTCTTTGGAAATTCTTGAAATATTTTTTGTTCCACGAGGACGAGTGTACATTCTCGAATACATTATATAAGCTATGCTTAATAAAAGTTACTGTGAAATGTCATGCATCTGGACTTTATGCTAACATCTATCGCCACCTAGAAACTGCAATTGAGATCATGATTGTGTACTGTACATAAAAATTGAAGTTGGTTATATAATTTGGAACTCTGATTGTGGTATATGTCTGATGGTTCAGTATCTCTTGCAGGGACTTACTGAGAAGTTCAAGGAGAAGGACACTGCATACTCTGGCTCGGCTACTTTCACTTATGAGTCTTTCATGCTCACTGTTTTGCCTTTCCTCATTGCATAAGAATGCATGTAAAGCGTCCTACCCTTGTGTAGACTTGTTGTTGACTTGCTTTGATTTGATATGATTTGGGTTGGTAGTGTAATCATGTGTTTTGTAATTGACGTCTGCTGGGAATAACTAGTCTCGGTTACGTATGAATTAGACTGGCTATCTAGAAGGAGCTTGCTCTTGTTTTCTGATGATTGTAATGAGTGATATTCTTATTATAGCTGCTAGTACTTTATCGGTTTCAATGGGTTCTTGTTACAATGTAGTTTCTCACTGAATTTGAAGCTTATTTTATGATATTAATGGCAGTTTGTTTGTATTTCGGAAGTTCCGAGTATATTGCAAATGAGACGAGGCCTCACGTGAATCTATCAAGTTGAATTTCTTAAAGAAAGACAATGAAGAGTCTTCAACTAGTGGAAGTCATCCATATCATAGTCAGGAAAGAGGGGGAATATCTGTTAAACAAGCTAATTTGCTTTTGCTATACCTGTATTAGAGAAACCTTTGGATTTTTTGAAATTATTGTACGAAATTGTGAGAATGGGTTCAATTATGATAGGAAAACAATGTATGCCATTGGAGGGCAATTTCATTCTCCCAGATTTTAGTCCACTAGTTTTCACTATAAAAAAAAATGAGTATATTTATGTGCACGACTAAATTAACATACAAAAATGGTACTCCTACATTTCAAATTATAAGATTATATTGATTTTATAAAAGTTAATTTTAAATATTTTTTAACTCAAAATTGACATGAATTTATTTATTTTATGTTAGTACAATTATGAATATTATAAATGACCTAAAAAGTATTACTAATTATAAGATTTAGTGTTTTCAAAATTTAGATGAATTATGTCAATTCTAAACTTGAAAATATCTCAAATTAAAAATTAATATTGATTTTATAATTCGGAACGAAAAAGTACATAAAGATAAGAGATTTTTTTTGAAGTTTCACCTTTCGGAGAGTATAATATAATTTATAATTAAGTACATCATTACTATTACAATATAAAAAATCAATCAACCCTCACTAAAAAATAAAGAAACTAAACTCACAATCCAAAAAGCCTCGCACATAACTAACGGTGAATGCAATTGCCCTCACTCTCCCTCCATTTCAAAATTTATAAATTTGTTGGCAAAACAAGCAATTACCTCACTGTATTTATAAATTTTTGTACAATAATTTACTAAACTTTTAATTTATATAATTATCACGTTAAACTAATAAAAAGTTCAATCAAGTCATTCTGTCAAATTAATCAAGTGTCCGTTTTTTTTTCTTACGTGCCTTTTTTTGTTGTTGCACAAATGAAATGAAAAAGTCTAGTTGACTAGTGCGCAAACTAATCGATCCACACCTCTCCCACGTGATTTCCCGTATGTATTATAAAGCCAACACTAAGGATCTTAAGGTGTCGATTATCAGAAACTAGGATTCCATATTTCATATTAAAATGAAGGTCAACTGGAGATGAATTTATATGAGATAATTGAGTTTTTTTTATGGCTATCCTTCTCTTTGTTATTTAACATTTAAGCATATTAAAAAATCACACTGATAGGTATTATTTTGAAGATTCAGATTTCTTCAAACCCTTCAAATTTCTTCGAACTCTTAATTGTAGATAGAAGAACTCTTGATTTCTTCAATTAACTTCATCTACCACAAAAATTTCTTCAATTCAAGCTGAGGAACCCTACATTTTTTCGACCCACATTTCTCAGATTGCACTTACTAAGTGTTTAGGAAATGATTTTCTTATCAATTGTTTGGAGTCCTCCTAAATTAGTCGCACGCCTTCTCTAATTTGCCCCATAGTCCAACTATATAATCCACGTAGGAAATTAAAAGTCACATAGAACAAAAATAAACAAACGTTTGATTAATTTGACATACAAAATAACTCGATTGAAAATTTTTAATTACTTTAGTGAGTTATTATATAAAAATGTACAAGTACGGTGAATTAATTGTCAACTTTATTATTTTTAAGTCTGCTAAACTATAAAGTGACATAAAATTCTTAATATCACATTACTTATATTTTAGTTCATTGAAATTATATGTCACAGCTATTATATCTCTAGAAAATGCTCAAACTGTATTTAAGAAAAATAAAAAAATTCTTTTAGAAGTCATTATTTAAAAAATATATTTTTGAATAATACTGTATATTTAATTTTAAATTAAATTGATTGGTCGACAAGTTTTTATTTTCAAAAAAGAATCCATAAATCGTTCAAATCTAGGTTTGGATGCAGTTGTCAAACAAGACTTTTTTGTTAGATTACCGTGGGCAACTTGTAGGACATTTTGCGGGTGGACTTTTTATTTATTTATTTATTTTTCTTAGTATGGGAATAGAAAACCATGATATACAAGCTTTATTTTAATGAACACAATATGTAAAACAAGTACAAGTGGACCACGTTATTGCTAAGGGATAGCTGCAAGTTCATTATTTCTTCTCAAGTCAATCTCGAGATTCTCAAGTCAATGGCATCGACCATTTCCATTTCTTAGTTAGCAAAATGCGACTTTGGGTAAAATATGCATGTGGTTCCCTGTTGGATTGTAAAATTTTAATATTTTTTTATTTTAAATTATAAAATTATTATTAATTTTTAAAAATTAATGTCATAAAATTTAAAATTCAAAATTGACATAATTCATTAAAAATTATAATTTTTTTTATAATGACTAATAATTTTGAGATAATTTATAATATTTATTATTAATTATTATATTGATTAAATTAAAAAATAATTATTATTATACAATTTAACACACATATATACGTTCTACCGTTGCTTCTCGAATCCAACGACCACTACCAACTCGTCATCTCACCGTACAACCATCATCAATGGCGGAGATATCCGTGGACTGTTGGATGTTATTGCTTCCTGATTTTTGTTCTAACTTTACTCTCTCTCTCTCTCTCTCTCTCTAACATTTATTGTTTCTCTCTCTAAAATAATATACATTTTCTTAATTTGAAAGTATTTACTTATCCTTCAATTTCATTGAGAATCGTGAATCCGAATATAAGTTTTAACTTGAAAATCGGGTGGAAGAACAAACCTTGTATGGACTAGTTGAAAATATTATACAAGTTTAAATATAAACGGACAGCCCATTTCTACCCGCATAATAAATGGACGAATATGTTATTAAAATTATTTATAATTTTCATTTGATAATTAACAACCCACACCCATTTAATGTGGGCGGTTACGGGCAGCTAGTTGAATTTAAACCCATTTTGTTAGGCCTAAATTGTTGACAATCATTTTCATACTCATTACTTTTAAAAAATACTTGATACAAGAGAATGTGTTATTAATCCGTATTGAACTTGTAGATATTTTGAGTATAATTTGGTTTGTAGTGAGAGATTTACTTATAAATATAAATAAGATAATTTTATATTAATTAGGTTCAAAAATTAAGAAAACTAAATGTCAAATTACTATTAAATATCCTTGGTGAGTTCAAAAGTAAAAATTTAAATACAATATAAATAATAATTCTAATGTAAAAGATACATAAAATGTTTAATACTTTATCCGTCACAAGATAAAAGTCTTAGTTAATTTTGTGCGCCTAGTAAGAAAGATGAAAATGACAAAATTTTAATTTTAAATTTTTTATTTAATTGTATAGTTTTCTGCACGTGACTAGTGATACTCTATAAATGTGCATAGAAAATAAAAATATGACAGTTAATACTAAAAATATTATAGACAAATTATTGTAAAAAATAGATTATTTAAGATAAGTAAATATTTAACTTGAGACTACTTAAAACAGTAATAAATACTTTTATTCTGAGACAGAGGGAGTAATAAAACCAAAAAAAAAAAAAAAACTCTTGGACACTGCAAGTAAAAAACCTTAGGACTTCGCATGTTTAAAACTAAAATCTAGAAACCTTGACTTATTGATCAATAAAAATAACTCGTTTTAATCTAGTTCTATTTTTGTAAGGACGTTTCGATGATTGGTAAATTTATTCTAAGGTGGGCCACAATTTGGATCAAGTATGTTGCATGTAGACTTGACAAATGCGTTGAGTCGGCTCAAATGAATTGGATCATGACATAGCCGGGCTAAAAAGGAATTGGGCCAAAAAAGTCTATTTCTTGGCCTCAAAAAGTGAGGCAGCCTAAGGCACGATGGGATAGGTTGGGCTCTGGCCTTTTGTATATTTTTTTATCTTTAAAAAAAGTCAATGGAATGTTATTAATTTTTTTTTATGAAATAAAGTAATAATCATCTAAAAAAAAAAAAATAGTGTAGAACAAACAAACAAACAATTTCAATTGATGAAGATAATCAATTTTGACTAACTTACTAATTATTTTTGATTTATTTTTTTTATGTTACGTATGTTTGCTTGTATACAATTCAAACGCTATTTATAATTTATTTTACTTTCTTGACAAAAAAATACTAAATGATCTGAGATCATCGTTCCCAAATTATTTAATTACAAAAGTTAAAACACTATATATCAATGAAAAAATATAATAATTTTTTTCTATTTACAAATAATAAATATATAGTTAAAATAGTTGTATCATACAAATTTTAATTAAAGTATATAAAAAGAAATATAAGTTTTAATAAAAACGTTGAATTGAAAGAGTAGAAACAATTGATTTGAGTAAGACGAATGAGAGACAAATATAGTAAGTGAGAATGAAAATTGAGGAGAACATATTTAGAAGTAATAATTTTTTTCTTAGTTTATTTACTTCTAAATTCTTTAAAGAATTGGATTTGATTTTTAATTTTATAATAATGTTATAGTAGATAGAGTTAATAAAATAAATTAACTTTGAATTGTTATTATGAAATAAATTGGGTTTGGCTGGACCATCCGTGAACTGGGTTGTTGCATCAACCTATTTATCTCAACCAATAACACTAAATAAATTTGGGAGATTTACATTTACCAATACATTTTTTTAAAATATTACAATAAAAATACATACATAAAATATTTACAAAATTAGTACATCTTCAATATTTAATTTATAAATTAGTGCATTTTTATTCCTTTAATTTAGGTAAGTGATTTAATGGGTAGTTAGTTGGTTTCAAATTTCAAAATCCAAATTAGATGATTTTTATTCATTTCTCTCTCCTCCATTTTATCTCCTCCATCTTCTTTCTTCTCCATAGTTAGTGGCGCCACTCTCCTCCCCGCGCCCGCCACTCCTCCGCCTAACCCCCACCCCATCCCTTCCGCCCACCTCCCCCCGTCTCCACGCCCCCACGCCCGCACCTCCTCCTCCCTTCTCCCCCCGCCTTCTCCTTTCTCCCTTCTCCCCCGCCTCCTCCCGCCCTCACCCTCCTCCCCCCGACCACCACTGTGACGCCCCCAAATCTGGGCCCACACAGCCCAAACTTGAGTCGTCAAAAGACTACAACAAAATTATTACAACAAAGCACAACGTACTACAATACAGTGTATAATAATACACAACTAAGTCTTCACTATTATTGCCACACTATTTTACAAAACGTGAAGACTATGATAACTATTCCTCGGACCCTCACTCCATTCCCCGGCTAGACCCTGTTATGTTTTCATCTCCTGTTGAAAAACAATGGAACAAAAGAAAGGGTGAGCTCAAATAGCCCAGTAAGAAATATCATAACTAAGATAGTGACGAATAAATTATCATTAGCCTTCAACAGTTGAGTTCTTGATAGAATACAATAGAATACAAGGTTTATATCAAAAACTGCAGTTAAATTCTTAAACAATGTTCAGATCAATAATAGCAGCGGAATGAGCAATCTATTAGAAGAATAATGCAGACTATAATGTCCACTCGCTTCTCTTTTTCGTAAAAACATCATCAACTTTTATCATCTGAAATACCATTAGTCATGATAATATAAATTCACAGTTCCTGATCATAATCATGCACATCAACAGTTCATCTTTGCACTACGGGCCAAAGATATTCAATATAGCACCAACGGTCATGATTATACCAGATTCAGCCTTTGGTCATAATCATACCAAACAACAGTTCATCTTTGCACTACGGGCCAAAGAGAACATTCACCACGTGCCATAAAAGACACCGAACAGATGTATCGCCTTTAACCTATTATATCGCCTTTAACCTATCATCTGCTCAACAAATATATCACATCTGTGCCCCCGGCCACAGATATTCACAACAGCTTGATTTTTGGATGATTAGAATGATATAAATGATGAACAGAAGAAATAGGATAACAATAAGTATCGGAAGTTTACTTTGTACAGATTCAAATAATGTCCAAATTGTCAACATGATGTGGAGTGAAATTTAAAAATGATATTCAAGATCCACAGTTCAGAATAACGGTTACAATTCAATAGAAAGGTTCACGTAAATAGGAAGGTTCAGTTGAAATAATGAAGTTCAACTATTATGGAACATATAATATTTTCAGGAATTATAGAAGCAATAGTTCCATAATAAATTTCGATTTAGGAGTATGAAAGAAAATAATATCCCTTACCGTAGCAGGTTTGATTAATAAAAGGTGAAGGAAATTAATACAAAGGGTTATTCACCAACAGGCGGCAATCCGCTCCGTAAGGTTATTCCCACAATTTAATAGAATTTGAGTACAAAGAGTTATTCACCAAACAGGCGGCAATCCGCTCCGTAAGGTTATTCTCAGAGATTAATAATGAATGAATACGAAAGGTTATTCACCAACAGGCGGCAATCCGCTCCGTAAGGTTATTCCCACAATTTAATACATGGAAATAAAAGGCACGTCTTATGAGTAAGGAAGAAACAATATTATTATCGAGAATCAAATAATGATAATCCCTTACCATAGTATGTTTGAATAATGGAAGATGAAAAAGATGGTATCCCTTACCGTAACACGTGACTGGATATTGATTTAAATGAGGTTGATTAACTTGAACAGTACACGTATACTTATAGATCTTCACAAATACTCAAGATGACTTAAGCACACTTAGAGAGAACTTTCACAAGAAGTATTTAGAGAGAGAAAGAAAGAACAAGTAAGGAAGTTTATGAAAAATCTTTAAGTTAAGGCTTCTATTTATAGCCAAAAATCTTATCATTCATTTAATCTAAACCATTCATTTAAAGATCATCTTTTAATCTACACCATCCATTTCAAATATTATATTATCTTTAATCTACACCATTCATTTCATATCACCTAATAATCACCTAACTTTATATTATAAACAAATCAATTTAATTATTCAACAATAATTCACACTTTAATCTACACCATTCATTTCATATCACCTAATAATCACCTAACTTTATATTATAAACAAATCAATTCAATTATTCAACAAAAATTCACACTTTAATCTACACCATTCATTTCATATCACCTAATAATCACCTAACTTTATATTATAAACAAATAACTTTATCAATTCAATTATTATGACTAATTGTTATAAATACAGTATAGTTAGCTCTTAGATATCAAGTCAATAAATTAATGAAATACAACTGTTTAAATAACATCATAATAGAGATAACAATAATGTAAAATAAAGCATACGTTACTGTGTAATGACAATTATTGATTTAATAATGTGAATTACTGTGCATATGTTACTGTGACAATTATTAGGTTCAATAATTTTAAAAACAGTGCAACAACAATTATTGACTCAATGATATAAAATACAGTGTAATGACAATTATTAAATCAATAATGCAAAATACTGTGTAACAACAATTATTGAATTGATAATATAAAATATTATGCAGTGACAATTATCGATGAAATGATGCGTAACAGTTACGGTGTCAATTATCAGACCAAAAATATGAGACACTATGCAATACCGTGTGTTACTGTAGAGTACCGAGTGCTACAGAAAATACCAATAACTACCGTATGCTACTATTCTTTTATCACCGGTATTTTAACAGTTCCGTTGACTATTTTTATTTAAAAAGGTTATTTCTGTCGTTTTCTATATCCGACAAATATTCCGTTGTGGGGTCCACCAATAATTTGTTATTTCGGCGCCGTCGGACCAAACGAATATTCCCCGACCAAACGAATATTCCCCGACAAAGCGAATATTGTCCGACAAAATAAAATTTGCACATAACATCCTTAACTTTTAACTTTATCGATTTAACCACTTACTGTTTAAAAAAAAATATCTATATGAAGAAAAATTAAATTTTGTATTTCATAAAATTCGGGGTCTTACAACCTCCCCTCCTTATGAAATTTTGTCCCCGAAATTGACGTACCTGACATATCGAAGAGGTAAGGATACTTAGATTTCATCTCAGATTCTAGCTCCCAGGTCATTTCCTCAGTATCTTGGTTCCTCCATAAAACCTTAACTTGAGGTATAACCTTTGAGCGTAGGATCTGCTCCTTCTTATCCAGGATCTTAACAGGTACCTCCTCGTATGTTAAATCCTCTGCTATAACGTCTGGTTCTAACTCAATGACGTGGTTTTGGTCCTTCACATATTTACGTAACATAGATATGTGAAAAACGTTATGGATGCGAGACATACTTGGTGGTAGGGCTAGTCTGTAGGCTACGGTTCCTATTCGATCGAGGATTTCAAATGGGCCAATAAATCGAGGGTTAAGCTTTCCTCTCTTTCCGAATCTCGTAACCCCTTTCCATGGAGAAACACGTAAGAATACATGATCTCCGACGTTGAAACTTTCGTCTCTCCGATGAAGATCAGCATAACTCTTTTGTCGTTCTTGTGCGGTCTGTATTCGTTGTCGGATCATTTGGATCTTTTCGGTCGTCAAGCGTACCAACTCGGGTCCCAACAATTTTGCTTCTCCTACCTCATTCCAACATATTGGAGAGCGACACTTCCTTCCATACAATGCCTCGAATGGAGCCATGCCTATGCTTGCTTGGTAACTGTTGTTGTAAGAAAATTCCACCAACGGCAAGTACTTATCCCAACTTCCTTTGAAGTCTAATACACAAAGTCTCAAAAGATCTTCGAGGGTCTGGATCGTCCTTTCCGATTGTCCGTCCGTTTGAGGATGGTATGCAGAACTAAAACGTAGTTCAGTGCCCATAGCTTTTTGTAGACTGATCCAAAAGCGTGAAGTGAATCTAGGATCCCGATCAGAAACTATGGAAACTGGCATGCCATGCAATCTCACGATCTCATTTATGTACATACCGGCAAGACGTTCAAGTGAAAAGTTTTCTCGTATAGGCAAGAAATGAGCAGATTTGGTCAATCTATCTGCGATCACCCAAATTGCATCTAAGCCTTGAGAAACTTTTGGAAGACCCGTCACGAAGTCCATATTGATGTGTTCCCACTTCCATTCGGGAACTTCAAGTGATTGTAATGGACCTTTAGGAACTTGATGCTCTGCCTTGACACGTTGACAAGTTAGGCACCTTGAGATAAACTCCGCAATCTCTCTTTTCATATTGTTCCACCAAAATGTATGTCGAAGATCTCGATACATCTTGGTACCTCCTGGGTGGATTGCAAACGGCGTGTTGTGTGCCTCCATCATGATTTTATGCTTTAATTCAGGATCGTTAGGAACACAGAGTCGAGAGTTGACTCGAATTATTCCTTTCTCGTCGATTCTTGCTTCGGGAATGGCACCTTCTTGTACTTTCTTTATCATGTTTATCAGTTCCGGATCGGTAGCTTGAGCAGCTTTAATTTTATCGATTAAAGTTGGTTCTACTCGCACTTGAGCAATCTTCGAGTGGGTCCCTGGTGTCTTTAGCTCTGTCTCCATCTTTTGCAAGTCGTACAAAATACACTTTTGTGTTGTCAGCAGTGCACTTGTACTTGCATAAGAGTTTCTGCTCAAAGCGTCAGCTACAACGTTCGCCTTTCCCGGGTGATACTGGATTGTGTGGTCATAATCCTTCAACAGCTCAAGCCAACGTCGTTGTCGCATGTTGAGTTCCTTCTGGTTGAAGAAATACTTGAGACTTTTATGATCCGTATAGATATTCACTTTTTCTCCGTACAAGTAGTGTCTCCAGATCTTTAACGCGAAAACGACTGCTGCCAACTCTAGATCATGAGTAGGATAATTTTTCTCATAATCTTTGAGTTGTCGAGAGGCATAGGCTATAACCTTTCCATGTTGCATAAGGACACAGCCTAGACCTTTGCCAGAAGCATCGCTGTAGATAACAAATTCTCCTGATCCTGATGGTATGGTCAGAACAGGAGCTGAAACCAGTCTCTTCTTGAGTTCTTGGAAACTTTTCTCGCATTCCTCGCTCGATATAAGTTTTGTACTAGAATGAATGATACCGATATATAGTAATTAAACTTTCAACTCTTGGTGTTCTATGGGAGCCATTTGGTATGTGACTTTAAAAATGGGCTTAGTGTCGGGTTCAAGATCGATACAGAATTCAATTTCACGGTTTGGGTAAGCCAGAAAGTTCCTCAGAAAAACGTCAGGAAACTCATTAACAATGGGAATATCATTCAAGTTTGACGTATTTTTGTTCAAATCAGTGACATGAGCTAAAAAGGCTTGACATCCGTTTTTCAATAAACGAATGACTTTATGGCTAGAAATAACAGTTATAGATTTCAATGGTTTAGTTGCTTGAATTTGCATGACAGGTTGATTAGGAATATGAAAACTAATAATCTTATGAAAACAATCAATTTTAGCATGATGGGTAGTCAACCAATCAATTCCTAAAATCATATCAAATTCACGCATCTCCAAAGAAATAAGGTCAACAGGTAATGTGAGGTTGTTGATTTGAACTAGGCAAGATTTATAGATAGTAAATGTAATAGGTATTTCTCCCAATGAGGTTTTAACTGATAAGACAAGATTTAAGTTTTCAATAGTCAAATTTAAACGTTGAGTACATATAGGTGAGATAAAAGAATGGATAGAGCCAGTATCTAATATGTCATAGACTTCACGAGAATTTATGAATAGCTTACCGGCTATCACCTCATTCGGTTTCTTGACTGTTATCGTCAAATCGAATCCCGAATACTTCATTCGGATCTTCACGTATTTCAACCATGGGAATACCACTGAATAATTTTCTAGCAAACTGTTTCTCGGGTTCATCAACTTCATCAGTAGTAAGGTACCAATGATTTCCATTAAAATAGTATTTTCGATAGACTGCAGTTTCCATGATAGTGACTAACTTAACCTGAATTCCTCTAAATTGTAACGCCCAAAAATATAGAAACATCATTTTTAAATAATCTTGAAAATCATAGCTGGAACATCATAAATCCCAAAGACTAATATGAAAAGTCCATATATTCTGATCCTTTGTTATAGAGCATAACCAGGTGATATCACTCTCCCAATTAGTGAGTAAATTAAAGGCAATAATTTCCGCAAGTTCGTTACTTCCTTTAATTGCTTCTAAGAATGGATCTGGAACGACTGTAGCAGAGCTTTCACCTTCATCCTTACTGGATAGAACACGCATAATTTTTGCCTTAGGCAAATGATTCAACTCTGAGTTTGTAAGAAGATTATTCGTCGCCTCTTGTTTTGCAGCTACATTTGTTTCGGTAATTTCATACTTAACCTCCTGATTTCCAGATGTCATAATTAACTGTGGTCACAAAATAAATGTTAGTTCAAATAAACTAACTCATCTCTTCATGTTCCTACATTCAAATCGATTCATTAGATAAAAAATAAATCTAATTTAGGTAGGACACACTAGTGATTGATTCTATTCGTCTCTCCCCTCCTAGTTCTAACCCCAGATCTCCATTAAAGACCATATCCCTAAGCTCTGATGCCAACTGTGACGCCCCCAAATCTGGGCCCACACAGCCCAAACTTGAGTCGTCAAAAGACTACAACAAAATTATTACAACAAAGCACAACGTACTACAATACAGTGTATAATAATACACAACTAAGTCTTCACTATTATTGCCACACTATTTTACAAAACGTGAAGACTATGATAACTATTCCTCGGACCCTCACTCCATTCCCCGGCTAGACCCTGTTATGTTTTCATCTCCTGTTGAAAAACAATGGAACAAAAGAAAGGGTGAGCTCAAATAGCCCAGTAAGAAATATCATGACTAAGATAGTGACGAATAAATTATCATTAGCCTTCAACAGTTGAGTTCTTGATAGAATACAATAGAATACAAGGTTTATATCAAAAACTGCAGTTAAATTCTTAAACAATGTTCAGATCAATAATAGCAGCGGAATGAGCAATCTATTAGAAGAATAATGCAGACTATAATGTCCACTCGCTTCTCTTTTTCGTAAAAACATCATCAACTTTTATCATCTGAAATACCATTAGTCATGATAATATAAATGTTAGGGTTTCGACACAGTGAAAGCAGCGGAATTTAAAATTTTTTTCGAAACCCTAAGACAGGATCCATGCGAAAACAGATTAATCAGAGGTTTAGATTATTTTACCGATTATCTGAGATGTTGAGAAGACGATGGAATTCTGGAACGGCTTCGAATCTTCAACGCAATCTAGTGACTACGTCTCTACGGTATCCACACGAACGCTCCGCGAATCGTCCCACGATCTGCAGCAAAAGGAACCGCGGTACTAGCCACCAAGATCAGGATTTCTAACCTATTTTTCTCTCTAGCCTCTTTCTGAAAGCGGCTAGGGTTTTAGTTTTTTCCTTACGTGACTTTTAGACTACTGATATATCATATATATAGTAGTTAATAGGAATTAACTAAAACCTAAAATCAATAGAAAAATAAAATCCGAATTTATATATATTATATATTAATTAAGTCTTACTTAATTAATATACATATATACAAATTATCCTATTAATTTAAATTCGTAATTTTTAAATACTATCAATCATATTGACATATTTAAAATACTTACAATTTAAATTAATTCTCTTTTAATTACGTTCTAAGTGTGTGACCCTATAGGTTATTATTATGTTGGCAATAATTTTAAAATCATATTATAAAATTATAAACAGTGAGCGGCATCTAGTAATGCATCACTGCTACCCAAATAATAATAAGATCGGTGATTCGATACAACCTTTTCGTGACCAATGTTTCAATGTAATTTAATCCTTTTAACCTTATATCCTAGATTAAACTCGAGGCATGGAATGTGTCATACTCTTCATAATTTAATCTGAGTTTTCTTGATCAATGAGTAGACTATATGAAACAAATCAATATTTGAGCATGACCATGCATTTCATAGTCCTACTCAATCAAGAGGCCTATGGATATCACCCCTAATATATAGGAGGGTTAAATTCCATCTAGATCACTCATATTCCTCACACGATTCATGATGTACCCAATAATCACCTTTATTGTCCACCCTATTAAAGGTGACATTTGATGATATCAAAGTACACAAATTCTCGTGTAATAATATAGTGACTTCAGGTCGAAGGATCATTACATCATTGTCACTATAAGAATTTCTTATGACACTTTGCATAATGCTCCATGTAGAATTCTCATGGTGGGTCAGTCCAGTACATTGTTCTCTAACATGTACCTATGCATTGACTCAAATATCTCATATATTTATGACCAATGAGATTTGGCCATCAGTCAATCCACATACTAGTCTCAATGCATCATTGTTGTCCCATTAACAATGATACTCGACTAGGGACATTTAAGAGCAATGATACTAATTATAATTATATAATCTCATGTTCAAGTCACATACTTAAAGCTATATAATTCGTATCATTATTCTAAGGGCTTTTATTATGTTAACATTTATATAACGCAGTAAATGAAATCATAATAAAATAATCTATTTATTCAATCAAATATAATATCAAAAATGTTAAGCAATTACATCAAATAATTAGCCTCTAGGGCATAAACTCTAACAATAAATTCACAGTTCCTGATCATAATCATGCACATCAACAGTTCATCTTTGCACTACGGGCCAAAGATATTCAATATAGCACCAACGGTCATGATTATACCAGATTCAGCCTTTGGTCATAATCATACCAAACAACAGTTCATCTTTGCACTACGGGCCAATGAGAACATTCACCACGTGCCATAAAAGACACCGAACAGATGTATCGCCTTTAACCTATTATATCGCCTTTAACCTATCATCTGCTCAACAAATATATCACATCTGTGCCCCCGACCACAGATATTCACAACAGCTTGATTTTTGGATGATTAGAATGATATAAATGATGAACAGAAGAAATAGGATAACAATAAGTATCGGAAGTTTACTTTGTACAGATTCAAATAATGTCCAAATTGTCAACATGATGTGGAGTGAAATTTAAAAATGATATTCAAGATCCACAGTTCAGAATAACGGTTACAATTCAATAGAAAGGTTCACATAAATAGGAAGGTTCAGTTGAAATAATGAAGTTCAACTATTATGGAACATATAATATTTTCAGGAATTATAGAAGCAATAGTTCCATAATAAATTTCGATTTAGGAGTATGAAAGAAAATAATATCCCTTACCGTAGCAGGTTTGATTAATAAAAGGTGAAGGAAATTAATACAAAGGGTTATTCACCAACAGGCGGCAATCCGCTCCGTAAGGTTATTCCCACAATTTAATAGAATTTGAGTACAAAGAGTTATTCACCAAACAGGCGGCAATCCGCTCCGTAAGGTTATTCTCAGAGATTAATAATGAATGAATACGAAAGGTTATTCACCAACAGGCGGCAATCCGCTCCGTAAGGTTATTCCCACAATTTAATACATGGAAATAAAAGGCACGTCTTATGAGTAAGGAAGAAACAATATTATTATCGAGAATCAAATAATGATAATCCCTTACCATAGTATGTTTGAATAATGGAAGATGAAAAAGATGGTATCCCTTACCGTAACACGTGACTGGATATTGATTTAAATGAGGTTGATTAACTTGAACAGTACACGTATACTTATAGATCTTCACAAATACTCAAGATGACTTAAGCACACTTAGAGAGAACTTTCACAAGAAGTATTTAGAGAGAGAAAGAAAGAACAAGTAAGGAAGTTTATGAAAAATCTTTAAGTTAAGGCTTCTATTTATAGCCAAAAATCTTATCATTCATTTAATCTAAACCATTCATTTAAAGATCATCTTTTAATCTACACCATCCATTTCAAATATTATATTATCTTTAATCTACACCATTCATTTCATATCACCTAATAATCACCTAACTTTATATTATAAACAAATCAATTTAATTATTCAACAATAATTCACACTTTAATCTACACCATTCATTTCATATCACCTAATAATCACCTAACTTTATATTATAAACAAATCAATTCAATTATTCAACAAAAATTCACACTTTAATCTACACCATTCATTTCATATCACCTAATAATCACCTAACTTTATATTATAAACAAATAACTTTATCAATTCAATTATTATGACTAATTGTTATAAATACAGTATAGTTAGCTCTTAGATATCAAGTCAATAAATTAATGAAATACAACTGTTTAAATAACATCATAATAGAGATAACAATAATGTAAAATAAAGCATACGTTACTGTGTAATGACAATTATTGATTCAATAATGTGAATTACTGTGCATATGTTACTGTGACAATTATTAGGTTCAATAATTTTAAAAACAGTGCAACAACAATTATTGACTCAATGATATAAAATACAGTGTAATGACAATTATTAAATCAATAATGCAAAATACTGTGTAACAACAATTATTGAATTGATAATATAAAATATTATGCAGTGACAATTATCGATGAAATGATGCGTAACAGTTACGGTGTCAATTATCAGACCAAAAATATGAGACACTATGCAATACCGTGTGTTACTGTAGAGTACCGAGTGCTACAGAAAATACCAATAACTACCGTATGCTACTATTCTTTTATCACCGGTATTTTAACAGTTCCGTTGACTATTTTTATTTAAAAAGGTTATTTCTGTCGTTTTCTATATCCGACAAATATTCCGTTGTGGGGTCCACCAATAATTTGTTATTTCGGCGCCGTCGGACCAAACGAATATTCCCCGACCAAACGAATATTCCCCGACAAAGCGAATATTGTCCGACAAAATAAAATTTGCACATAACATCCTTAACTTTTAACTTTATCGATTTAACCACTTACTGTTTAAAAAAAAATATCTATATGAAGAAAAATTAAATTTTGTATTTCATAAAATTCGGGGTCTTACAACCACCCCCACCCCCACCCCAGCTCCTCCGACACCCCCCGCCCCCGTCCCCGTCCTCGTCCCCGTCCCTCCTCCCCCCGACCACCACCCCCACCCCCACCCCCACCCCAGCTCCTCTGACACCCCCCGCCCCCGTCCCCGTCCTCGTCCCCGTCCCTCCTCCCCTTCCTCTCCCCACCCCCGCACCTTCTCCCCCCACCCCCGCCCCTCATCCCCCTGACTCTGCCTCTCCTCCTCCCCTCGTGGTGGCTCCAGATCTGATCGTGGTGGCCACCCCCTCCCCCCACCTCCTTCGCCTACTTTTTGGTTACCGTTGTATTAAAGGTTGGTTACATATGTATTAGGGTTTGATTACCTTTTTGTATTAAGGGTTGATTACCTTTATATTAAAGTTTAGTTACCTTTGTATTAAAGATTGGTTACCATTGTATTAAGGTTTGGTTACCTTTGTTTTAAAGGTTGGTTTCCTTTGTTTTAAGGTTGGATACCTTTTGTATTAGGGGTTTGGTTACCTGTGTATTAAAGATTGGTTACTTATGTACTAAGGATTGGTTACCTTGTATTAAAGTTTGGTTACCTTTGTAATAAATGTTTGTTACCTTCTTTATTAAGGTTTGGTTACCTTTGTATTACAGGGTTGGTTACCTTTGTATGGACGAGGTGGGGGAGGGAGGCGGGGAGGGGTGAGGGGTGAGGCAGGCGGTGAGGGGGTACGGAGGAGGGAGGAGACGGGGGAGGGAGGCGGGGACGGAGGAGGGAGGTGGGGAGGGGGGACGGAGGAGGGAAGAGGGAAGAGGGAAGAGGTAGGCGGGGAGGGGAGAAGGAGGACGAGGCAGGCGGGACGGAGGAGGGAGGGAGGCAGGGAGGGGGAAGGAGGAGGCAGGCTGGAGGGGGGATGGAGGCAGGCTGGAAGAGGGACGGAGGCAGGCGAGGAGGGGGGAAGGAGGTGGCAGGGGGAGGGGGATGGGGGACGGAGGATGCAGGCGGAGGCGGGAGGCGGGAGCGGAAGCGGGGGGGGAGGGAGGAGGCGGGAGGGAGGGAGGGAGGGACATGTGTCCTCTTTTCCCTCTCCTCTGTTTTTTCTTTCTCTCTCATTTGCATTCTTTTTGTAATTATTTTTGTTAGTGCATTTTTTTTTAATTATTTTTGTTAGTGCACTATTTTTGTAATTATTTTCTAAAAGTTGTATACTTATGTAAAAGACCCAATAAATTTAGTTTCCGAACCAAACCGCCAAAGGAATGAAGGGAGATGGATCTAGGCTGGCTCGACCCAGGACAGGATTAAGGCTTCATTCCACTCCCAACTTCCCAGAGCACTCGCTGGATTCATGCCCATCATAAATTCACTCAAAATTATAACAAGTTATATTTCGAAAGACTTGCAATTTAATAATTTATGAAAAAATATATATAAAAATACATTATATTTGCATTGATATTAAATAACTGCGTTAAAAGTTGGATCATAATGGTAAATGGTGCTTATAATTTAACTGTAGCCCGTCTTAAATTTAAAAGCATCATGTAGCATTATAATTTAACTTCAAAGTCAATGTAAGATGTTTTTAGATTTATTTGATTTTTAAAATAATAATTTTTTAATATATTAATATTTTTTTAGTATCTTACAATTTTTATAATTAAGCTGTCTAAAAATTAATCACTTGCTATTAGTTTTTAAATTAAAAATTTATCTCAAATTAACCTCAATATGTCAAAAATAATCTTATAATTTAAGACATAAAGAATGTTTACCTTTTCACTGTATTTGTTAATGTAAGGGAAAATAAAAAATAAGACGATAGAGATAAACTATGCTGTCTTGGGATTTAATCTTGTTAAATTTTAACTTAACATAACAATATATATATATAAAAGACAAAGGCAACGCGTTGACATAATAAATTATACAAAATAGAAATAGTGAATTAGATAAATAGTCGAAAGAAAAAAATATTAAACCGCCAACCAACACTATATTCTTGATGTCCCACAAAACAAATCTTATTTAACTTTGAGTTTTTTAATTTGTAAAATTTTAAAAATTAAATTGAGGTGTAAATTTATTTTAATTTTTGAAATTATTAATTATATTTTAAGTAATTTATAATATTAATCAAAATTAAATAATTCTTAATTAATATTAAATTTTAGGATTTTACTGTTAATTAAGAAATAATTAAACTCGCAAATTTTTGTCCCACAACTTTAGAATGGTTGCCAAGTGAGTGTTTTAACTTCTAACAGATTTGCAGCATCTCAAATTTATCACATATAATGTCCGTGGACAAACGAACGACTGAGATTGAAACTAAGGACACAGGGTACAGAGAACCAACAATTTTACAGTGGGCCCACTTAACATCAACCCTCCTGCGGAAGGGGTAAATTGATTATCCACGATGCAGGCCGCCGTAGCGTAACAAAACCTTCTCAGTTTCGCTTAAACAGGCTCATGTACGATACTGGTACAAAATTGAGAGAGAGAGAAATTGAATAAAAGGGAAAACTGTGGCGCACGTTAGCCAATAACACTCTACCGGCTCACGTTAGCAAGGGCTAGCAATGCACCCACCTGTGTTTAGGCTTCTTCTCTTTCACTTTCTCTCTCTATCTCTACATCCTTCATTATCCTGCGAGGCCCTCTTTCTCTACCCTCTCAGACTAGGGTTCCTTCTTCCTTTCCTTTTCTGCTACTATTTTCTCTCTCCTCCTGTAAAATTCATATATCTCCGTCTCCCAATGCTATTATCAACAGACCTAGGGTTTCACTCCTCAGAGCTCTTTTTACCACAATATGGACGGCAAGCGACAGTCTAGAGACTCGTACTCGAATTTATTCAATCTTGAGGTATTTGATATGGGTTTCTGCTATTTCAAATGGTTTGTCTTTGTATTCCAATTTGGGACTGTATTTTTATTACTGGGTTGATTTAGTTTTTGGGAAGTTAGGGTCTTTTGTTGGTCTTAATTTGTTATATTGAGTTTTGTTTTAATTTATTCAATTTTGTTTGAATTATGGGTGTCTGTTTCTTTCGGTTGTATTGTAGTCTTTGATGAGCTTTCGACTACCACAACAAGATGATGATTTTGATTATTATGGGAATAGTAGTCAGGATGAGAGCAGAAGTAGCCAAGGTAGGAACTTTGTCTCTTTATAGTTTTTATTGGGTTTTCCATTGTTTTTTAGTCGAATTACAGTTACCCTCTTGGACCAAAATCATTAAGACTTAAATTGCTTTGTTGAATTCATAGTCACTTCCTCTTCCCCACCTCCATGTTTGATTCGGTTTTTGTTGTTTTTGGTGAGCGGAATTTGGGCTCCCAAAAAATTTGAACTTATGTATATCGGCTGGCATTGTATTTTGTTTGTTCTGAATAGGTGGAGCAATGACAGAACGCTCTAATGGAATAATGTCTACTAGGGAATTAAGTGTTGCAAAGAAGAAGAAGAGGAACTCCAATAGTAGTGAAGAGGACGACAGCTACAGCACATATATCTCAGAGGAGCGGTATAGAACAATGCTTGGGGAACATATTCAGAAGTACAAGAGGAGGCTCAATAATGCCTCGCCAAGTCTTGCACTGACCCGCAGTGCGATGCCTGTTCTAAAAGGTAGTTTGGGACCCAAGGAGCGGAAGTTGGGGAGTGAGCACCGAGGAGGATCACACAAAGTTGAAACTACTTCTGATTATTTAAGAGATATAATCCCTCAAAAGCTTGGAAACTATAATGGAAATGAGTTTGCACCAGAGTATGGCATCAATAGGTTTGTTATCTAAAAGTTAATCCAATCTTAATTCTGTGATGTTTGAAGTTATACTACTTGTTAAAAACTTGAACTAGATGTTTAAAGAGGAACTTTTTCAAACACTGCAGATCAGTTTATGAACCTGCTTATTTGGATATTGGTGACGGCATTGCTTATAGGATCCCACAAACTTATGAAAAGCTTGCAATATCTCTGAACTTACCTAGCACGTCAGAGATCCAAGTGGAGGAATTTTACCTTAAGGGCACCCTTGATTTGGGGTCATTGGCTGCAATGATGGCTGCTGATAAGAGGTTTGGGCCGAGAAGTCGAGCAGGAATCGGAGAGTCAAAACCCCAGTATGAATCTCTGCAGGCAAGATTGAGAGCTCAGTCGGCTAGTAACACTGTCCCTACATTCAGTCTGAAGGTGAGTGATATTCCATTGGATTCATCCTCCATTCCAGAGGGGGCAGCTGGAGGAATTCGGCGGTCTATCTTGTCAGAGGGTGGTGTTTTGCAGGTTTACTATGTGAAGGTCTTGGAGAAAGGAGACACATATGAGGTCAGTATTCACAATTGCCATAAAAATGCGATAGTATTAGGTTTTAGCCTTGGGAACGGGGCTTTGCAGTTGTTCTGATACAGGGTTTGGACTTGTTTGGCTTCAGATTATAGAACGTAGTCTCCCCAAGAAACAAAAGGTAAAGAAAGATGCTTCTATGATTGAGAAGGAGGAAATGGAGAAGACTGGTAAATATTGGGTCAACATTGTTCGAAAAGACTTACCAAAACATCATAGAATTTTCACTAACTTCCACCGAAAGCAACTGGCTGATGCCAAGAGGTTTTCAGAGACCTGTCAAAGAGAGGTACTTGTATTTTTGTAGGGTCATTATGGAATTACTATTTTACATTAATATATAATTTATTCTTTTATGCAAGCTTTTAGTAAATGTTAATCTGTAGTTTTGCATCTGGGCCAGTGGATTTGTATCTTGTACCCATCTTGTCAGAATAATTTCCAATGTTCAAGCTTTAGTGGTGGGTTTTGCATCCAGGTAAAAATGAAGGTGAGCAGATCGCTTAAGTTGATGAGGGGTGCTGCAATTCGTACAAGGAAACTGGCTAGAGACATGTTGATATTTTGGAAGAGAGTGGATAAGGAGATGGTAACCTTACTTTCCTTGTAATATTAATACATTGTTAGGTACTTTAAAAAAGAATAAAAAACAAATACTTTGTTCTGTAAAAAATTTGACAATTGCAAATAGCATCTTCATTTTCGGGAGGACAAAGAAGCACAATTTCTCTTTTTCCCCTTTATATTCATATATATCAAATCTACGTATATTTTCTATGCTAAGAATTTTATAAGGCATATGGATGCGCTGAAGCACAGATGCACATTATAATTATTTATTATTCATTTGATTTGTTGTATTATGTTTGTTCGTAAGATGGACATAGTTATGTTTGTTCATCTGAGTTCCTTATTTCTAAGATCTATAATTTTTGGGCCAAGTTTTCTGACCTCCTGTTGCATTATATCTCATTATATGTATGGCTGTCACGATATTATTTGTGCAAGAGCCTTTTATTTGCCAATGTCTTAAAATGATAAGATGTTTTAACTGTTTGACCTTAGCAGAAGTACAAAAATTAGGGATGAAGAGTATTAGCGCGACTCTTAAGCAGATAACTTTTTGCATATATTTGCATGCTCGTGGTACCAGCTGGTCAAACTAAAATCTTTAATTGTAGTAATTACCAAATCAAATTGAACCGAACCACTCTCCGAAAGCCGTTGTGGACTTTTATAATATTTTCTTGTATAAATATACTAAAAGGATTCTCTAAGTGGTAATCCTCTTCCTGCAGGCAGAAGTGAGGAGAAGGGAGGAAAGAGAAGCTGCAGAAGCTTTAAAGCGAGAACAAGAGGTTCGTGAAGCAAAGAGGCAACAACAAAGGCTCAATTTTTTGCTGTCGCAGACAGAACTTTACAGTCACTTCATGCAGAACAAGCCGGCTTCACAACCCTCAGAGGTTTTGACTGTGGGTAATGATAAATCAGATGACCAAGAAATGCAATTGAGTTCTGCAGAAGAGAGGCCTGTAGAGGAAGAAGATCCAGTTGAAGCTGAGTTGAAGATGGAGGCTTTGAAAGCCGCTCAGGATGCAGTTTCTAAACAGAAAAAAATAACAAGTGCATTTGATGATGAATTTTTGAAGCTGCGGCAAGCTGCTGAAACTGAGGTTCCTCAGGAAGATTCTTCAATTGCGGGATCTACCAACATAGATTTGTTGCATCCGTAATTTTCTTCACCTCTTTCTCTTCCATTTCCATGTACTTTTTTCTGTCTGAAAATGTGAACATTCACTGTACTTTTAGTTTTAAGCCTGTTAAGTATAAGGCCTTTCAGTTTCAACTTATCAAAAAATAAAAACAAAAAAAACACAAAGTATATTAAAGCCTTTGTTGCAATATTTTCAGCTCAACTATGCCTGTAGCATCCTCAGTGCAGACACCAGAGTTGTTTAAAGGTACCCTCAAAGGATATCAGCTAAAAGGCCTCCAGTGGCTGGTCAATTGTTATGAGCAGGTAGGATTCCAGTCAAAAACTCCTTTTTCTTTTGTTGACATTCAATACATTTCTGCTTGTCTATTGAATTTAACAGGTCTTTTGTTGTTTTTCAGGGCTTAAATGGTATCCTTGCTGATGAGATGGGCCTGGGAAAGACTATACAGGCCATGGCATTTTTAGCTCATTTGGCTGAAGTATGTGTTTTTCATGGTAGGAATGTTGTGTGAACTTTTATATTTTTGAACTAATATGGATTTCTTGTTCATACAGGAAAAAAATATATGGGGTCCTTTTCTGGTTGTTGCACCTGCGTCTGTCTTGAACAACTGGGCTGATGAAATCAGTCGGTTTTGTTCCGACTTGAAAACTCTTCCATATTGGGGTGGGCTTCAAGAACGGACGATACTCAGAAAGAACATGAACCCTAAGCGTCTTTATCGCAGGTAATTGTCCATATGGTTGGGTCATTTCTTCCTTTTTATTATTCCCTGTCTGAGAGAGACACAAGTCGCAAAAAAGTTAATCTCATTGTCCTTGCACATAGAACAATAGCCTACCTTAAATGTATTGCAAAATTGGAAATGGGTTCATAGGTGTCAGATGTATGAGCGTGGGCAGAATGGCAAATACAAATTGCTTAAACAGTGGTAAGAGCATGCATTAATTTTAGTGCCAACTGCCAAAGTTTTGGATTTAAAATATCCTTAGATGGAGAGTAATTATATAGATATATCCTACATAAATGTTCACCATATGCTGAAAGGCAAAAGATCGTACGAATGTGCATGAAGGCAGAATCATAGGTTAATAATTATATGCATAAGAGACCAGCAACCTGATGTAGTTACAAACTATGGTTGGCACAGTGTAGTTGAGTTACCATTTTATTTGGAATCATTAAGACCGAACTATCACTTCTTTTCTAGGACTAGCCATGAGAATACTGGGTATAGAAACTGCGTTATACTTCCAGGTGGGCCACCCACACCTTTAAATTGGTTGGAGCAACTTATGATGCCTAAACATAAAAGGTGAATAGAGAAATGAAGGTGATACCAATAAGTGTGCTCCTAAAATCTTTCACCCTCGTGCATTGCTAGGTTCATCACTAATCTGCTTGCAGCCTTTAAAAGCGCAGTGTATTACTTAGTGTTTGACAGAAGTACCTACCAACATGATGAACAGTGGGGATGCATTTGGTGCATCAGATGGGGTTTCTTGTGGCAAAGGCCAAAGAGGTTAAACACATTATCAACTTATGTGGATTGTAAAACCGGAGAGTGATTGCCACTGAAATGTGCAGTTGCTATTTTTGCTTCAATTTCTGAACAAGATGGTATTATGATAAAACTTTGACAAACATTTATTCTCTGCCATTAGCCGGTTGAAGGAGTGCATTAAGACATACATTGTCGAGAGCACCCTGTTTTACATACCTTTCATGAAGTGCTATCTCTGATTTAAATTGCCCAAATTGTTTAATTTTGTTTCTTGAATGAAATTTTTGATTCTCTATTGAGAATTACAGTGAAACCAATCTTCTTTATCCCTATAAAAGGTCATCTCAGCATGATCCTGTGACTTGCCGTTTGAATAACCATCAATGATTTCCCTTTCTCAAACTTACAATATACTGATCAATGCTATTTTTTGCTTGTCAGGGAGGCTGGATTTCACATTCTCATTACCAGTTACCAACTTCTAGTGGCTGATGAGAAATACTTCCGTCGTATAAAATGGCAATATATGGTCTTGGATGAAGCCCAGGCAATCAAAAGTGCACACAGGTTTGGACTTCCATCTTTGAATCTGCTGTTTGTCAAGGTTTCATGGATTTGTATGGAAAAGGCAATACTAACTATTTAATTGCTGATGTTTTCTGTTGGAGTTACTTGGGGAAGTTAGCCAGCTGGTATATAACTACTGAGCTACTAATATTAAGATTGTATTTCCGGGAAAGATAACTTCTAACATCATAATTTGATGCTAAATGAAATTTTGCCATAAATTTCCTGCTTGTTCAGATCTCTAAATGCTTTCATCTTGTAAGACAGAAAGAATCAACCTTCTCTGCTCTCTCTCTCACCCCACAAAAATAGAAAAAAGTCAACGTGGACACTCTATATATGTGTGTACTTTGTGTCTATTTAGTTCCTTTAATGTTTAATGTGACCTGTTTTGTCTCTTCCTTTTGTTTGAAGTGCTTATTGAATTAATGAATCAATCACTGTATATTGGTGTTTATGCACGATCTAGTAACCAATCATTGGAACTTCTGATCCGTGTTGTATCAGCTAAAGTTTTACACTATTGACTAGTTTAAGCGTGTGAATTTGTTACATGTTCTAATTCTCATGGTATCCTGTTGTATTTTTGTTGGACAGTATACGATGGAAGACACTACTCAGTTTTAACTGTCGCAATCGCTTGCTTTTGACTGGTACACCAATTCAGAATAACATGGCTGAATTATGGGCCCTTTTACATTTTATTATGCCAACCCTATTTGACAGCCATGAACAATTCAATGAATGGTTTTCGAAAGGGTATTTTTCCTTCCACAATTTTTATTTACTAGTTACCTTTTGTGCCTATAACATAAGAATTCTTATCGTGTTTGCTGTATGCAATCAGAATTGAGAATCACGCAGAACATGGTGGGACTTTGAACGAGCACCAGCTTAACCGATTGGTAAATGAACTTTAGTTTCTAACATGACATTTTGAAGTGGCTGGGTAAATTGTTGGCTATAATATATACTGCACTTCCTAAATTACTTTTACATCTTGTTAACCTTTTCTACTGCTATGGATATGTACTAAATTCTCCCCCAATTACTGATCAATCAAAAACAGCATAATTCTTCTTTTAGCATCTCAGGTGGTCATCAAGTTTCATTTTGTGGTCAAGTCCATGTGCTTTTTATAAAATAAAATTATACTTGAAATATATTTAGTCTTGCCTCTCCTGAGACTTTTAATTTCAAGAATCTTTCTATAAGTAATCAAGTCACAAAATTGGGGGTGACTCCCATCTACACTGTGTATACAAAAAAGGCTAAAAACAAAATCTCCTTTCAAAACCATCGCCACAACACTATACAAAAGACAGAGTTCCCAAAAAATAATCACAAAGAACTCCTCATGAAGAATTCCTATAGAAACTCCATGCATGGAACTATGAATCCCGATAAACTTCGTTTTGCTAAAAAAGAAAGAGCAAACTCAAAAATAGGAACCAATATGAACAAGACCTCTTGTGCAAAATATCTACTACTCCTTTCCTTCCAAATGATCAGCTAGACGTAATGAGGGACCTTTACCCAAGTCTTTCTCAGCCTCCTATCCACCTTCACCCCCTCCTAAGCCTGCAACAAACCCACCACCACAACTGATCTCGGCATTAGACACTTTTTTCCCACAAGAGAGAAGACAATACCCCAAATGTCCCTAACAAAATCACATTGACTGAAGTAACAAATGGTCGGTTGATTCCCAAGCATGAAAATATAGCACACAACGGGTCACAATGGCTTAACCCATTCTCCATGAATTGTCTCAAGTCAAAATAGCTCCCAACGTGATCATCCAAGAAAAGAAAGCCACCTTCCTCAGGACCCCAATGCACCAAATAGTCTGCCAAGGAAACCACTGTTCATTTCGCCCCCATCAAACAATGATGAGATGAACTTACAGAAAATACCACATTTCATGTCCTTCCACTGCACAGAATCCAAATTGTCAACAAAGAACTTCTTCAAGCTCCTAATCCTGAAAAGCTGTCTTCTCTTGTGTTGGTTGGGCATCATGAAGTTTGGGAGCAAACATTATGCCATGACCCAAGAGATAATATGAACACCATCCAAGCAAACATGTATTATTCTGTTTTATTATGTGCCTCGTGTTGCTAACTTAGTCATTTTCTTGCATTTGTCAGATTGGTTTTATTTTTGTAAGAAAATGCAGATTTTTACTTGCTTCCATATTTTTAGCTCGTAGCTTCATGTGAATATGGGAGCTTTGTCGCTCAGGATGATTTCAATAGCTTGTTACTCCACAAAGTCATGGTTTTTATCCATACGTTGGTTGCCATATTCCTGATTCTTTCTGTTTTCTTTTTTTGTTCCCTTCAACAGCATGCCATTCTGAAGCCATTCATGCTTCGGCGGGTTAAGAAGGACGTAATTACTGAATTATCTGGGAAAACTGAAATTACAGTGCACTGCAAGCTGAGTTCTCGGCAGCAAGCTTTTTATCAAGCAATAAAGAACAAAATTTCTCTTGCAGAGTTGTTTGACAGCAATCGTGGGCATCTTAATGAGAAAAGAATTTTGAACTTGATGAATATTGTCATCCAGCTGAGAAAGGTGTTTATTAATTAATGCTGTCTTTGCTATAACATATTTTTTGATTTTGAATTTGATGAATATTCTCATTGAGTTGAGAAAGGTGTTCCCCCCTGATGATGTGGTTCTTGCGTTACTATATATCTAGTTATGTAATGAGTTAGTTCTTCATCTTTTGTAAATCTTGATGTGCCTTCAGTGGATATTTGGATGTTTAGATATAGTAATTTGTGTTCATCAAGTGATTGTCTCCTATGTAATGACAGGTCTGCAACCATCCTGAGTTATTTGAAAGAAATGAGGGGAGTACATACCTCTATTTTGGAGAGATTCCAAATTCGCTGCTTCCAGCTCCCTTTGGAGAGTTGGAAGATGTATACTACTCTGGCAGTCGGAGTCCTATTACGTACCAGGTAATCTATAAAAGTGCCTTTTATTTATTTTAATTATGTTTAATTTACTGGCATCCATGACTCGCTGTATATGTATGTGTGAGACAACTGTGGGTTCTTTATGTGCTACACTTGGACACATTTTGTTTGCACGCTAATTTATACCCATCATTGGGAAGATACATTTCAATGCCAAAAGAGTGAGCATGGTTTGTGAATTTGGATGATCATCTGTGTTATAGTTATTGAGTGAATTATTGTGGAAGCGGGTAAGTCTTTTCCCCCTCCCCACTTAACCTATATACTCACAGCAGAAAATTTCTTTGATGCATGAAGAAAGAAAGTAGTAAGGCCAATACTACTCACCTGCAGCCAGGGAATCCACTTAAATTAGGGGTGCTCTAGTATTATCCTGTTTTCTTACTTTTTACTACCTCTTTCTAGAAATGAAAGTCCTACTTACAATAAAATTTACTCTGTAAAGTTTATTATTGAAAAGACAACCATAAAATTATGTCCAAGTGTGTTATATGAACTTTAGTATTTGAATAGAAAGTAGACAACAAAAGTAGGACTCTCACTTCCATATGAAGGGAAACTAAGTCGTAAAAGCATTGGCAAGACCTCATGTTTAAGCTTTTTTTTTTGTCAAGTGAATCAACTGAAATTGCGTTGTGTATGATTTTCTTTTTATACTTTGTGTTGCATTAGAATCAGGTTATATTTTATCGCATCATCCTTTAGTTCATGACTAATAATCTCTTTTGTTCCTTCCAGATACCAAAGATAGTCTACCGTGAACTTATGCAAAATTCTGGTATTCTTTTCTCAGCAGTGAGGCATGGTGTCAGCAGAGAATTGTTTGAGAAACGTTTTAACATTTTTTCCCCTGAAAATGTCTTCCGATCCATGCTGGCACAAGTAAATAGTTCAGATGTGTCCTTTACTGAGAGTAAGACATTTGGGTTTTCTCATCTGATTGATTTGTCACCGGCAGAGGTCGCGTTTTTGGCAACTGGATCTTGTATGGAGAGATTGTTGTTTACTATTATGAGATGGGATCGGAAATATCTGGATGGAATGTTAGATATGTTTACGGAAGCTGAAAGCGATGACTCCATTTGTAGGCAACTTGGGGAGGATAAAGTAAGGGCAGTCACACGAATGTTACTTCTCCCATCAAAGTCGGAGAAAGCATTTCTTAGGAGATGTGCAACTGGTCCCTCGGATGAGGCTTTAGTATTGTCGCATCAGGATAGGCTTTTATCTAACAGCAGACTACTTCATTCAGCATACTCTTTCATTCCAACAACCAGAGCACCTCCGGTAAGTGTTTACTTAGTTACTCGTTTTTTGTTTCTTCTTATATTGGAGGAAAGATGAACTAATATTGACTGCTTTCTCTGCATTATTTTTGTTCTTTGGTAGATAAATGGGCACTGCTCAGATAGAAATTTTGCTTACGAAGTTCTTGAAGAATTACATCACCCCTGGCTTAAGAGGTTGTTAATTGGGTTTGCACGGACTTCTGACTATAATGGCCCTAGGAAACCAACTGCTGCTCCTCACTGTTTGATACAAGAAATAGATTCTGAACTACCTGTTTCACAACCTGCTCTTCAACTCACATATGAAATTTTTGGATCATGTCCACCCATGCAAAGTTTTGATCCTGCAAAGATGCTCACAGTATGACAATCTCTTCCCTTAAGTTTTCTGTTATTTCAATGGATTTACAAATCATGTGCATCTCTGAGACATTGCTTAAGTTATGGTATCATAATGTGTTCTTTCAGGACTCAGGAAAGCTTCAAACTCTGGACATACTATTGAAACGCTTGCGGGCAGGAAATCATCGCATACTTCTGTTTGCACAAATGACAAAGATGTTGAATATTCTCGAGGTACTTCAAACTTCTATTTTATTTTTTTAAACAACCCAAGGTCTGCATAGTGTTAAGCATATCTTGCACTAGATTTAAATTACATTTCATCAGCTGGGTGTGAGTTTGATATACTATTTGCCATAATGTCTTAAAACAATATTAAGTTGTTAGTTTACTAGTGATGGCATGATAATGAATGCCAAACCTGATGACCTTATGTCATGTTATAGTATTATTATTATTATTATTACTCTTATTTGATTGACAGACTATATAAGATTTGAACTCGCGTCATTTGCTCCATAGTGGCGTAGTTTTATGAAACTCTAATTTGTATGAGAGGTTTGAAATTTCTGAAGGATGTGAATCTTCTATGGAAGAAGAAAGTTTTGCTAAAATAAATAAATACATTAATAATAGTCAGCTATTGAATTATTGAAGCTATTGTAGCATAAAGGGAAAAAATCTATGCGACGTAAAAATTGTGGGTTTACAAAGTTGAGAGACCACCATAACTTTATTAAGGACAACGTAAAAAATAAGTTTATATTTTAACCTACTGCTAGCTGGGTTCCAAGGTAATCAGCCCAGCCTGCAAACTTCTCAAAGCTGGCCTGGATGTGCATTAAATATGAATCCTCTTGGGGTTTGCTTGTTTGTAACGTTTATAGATAAGGCTAGTGATTTTGGTGGGTTTAGCATCCTGTGTAAAATGGAATTATAAATCAAGTCTTTATAAATTAATTGTTCTTAAAGTTAATATGTCGCCTCTATCCAAGTTTGTCCAAGCTTGGTTTGTCTACTTGTTAAGCTAAACGAGCCCTTATCTAGCCTGCCTAATTTATAAGTGCTGAGCTCAATCTTGTAATAAGCTGAGTTTACAAGTGTGCTTAGCATATTAACAACTTTGTTACATGGTCTTGGCAACCCCTAGAAGGATCCTTAAAAGTACACGACATGGGTACGCCTATTTTTAGAATGTTTCGGTTCATTTTTCACCAAATTGCTGTGTCGGACACCCATACCTGTGTCGTGTCATGACTACACGGGTACTTCTAGATTCACGACACGATTACTTCTTGATTTTAGAAGAGTCCATATAACATAGATTAACAATTTTCTTCTATAGCATCATGGCAGTTCTTGTATCTTTTTAATCAGCCAGTTCTCTTTTCAATTGTCTGCAGGACTATATGAACTATAGGAAATATAAATATCTAAGGCTTGATGGATCCTCCACAATAATGGATCGTCGTGACATGGTCAGGGATTTCCAACATCGGTAAGGAATTTATTGAATTGCAGTTTTCTTTTCAGAGCTTCGATTTTGATTTGCAGTTTCTCTCTGTTCTTACTCTTTGTAGGAGCGACATCTTTGTCTTTTTGCTGAGCACAAGAGCTGGTGGGCTGGGTATCAACCTGACAGCTGCTGATACTGTCATTTTCTATGAAAGTGACTGGAATCCAACCCTTGATTTACAGGCAATGGATAGAGCTCATCGGCTGGGTCAGACTAAGGATGTTAGTTTCTCCTGACTGTTTATATGTGTGCTTATATGTCAGCTATATGCATGCTTTCAATCTCTTCCTATTGTGTACATAAATAATTAGAGGGAGGTCACTTTATCAAATCTTGCCAACTCCAAGTGGTGGCGACACAAGCTTACACTTGGATTTGCCAAGTGCACTGTTTTTGTGGGGTGGGGCCGTGGGGACATGTACCTGTGGGAAGAGTCTTAACTCTAAGAAGTTAGGATTCCTGTGATTTCAAAAACTATAAAGAAAGAGTAGAAATCCCTCGTCTCTAATGCAACTAGTGTAAGATGTTGTTTTAAGTCGTTTCGTTTGCCTTCTCAACGTTTTTACCCCCCCTCCCCATGTTCATGAAGACTACTTTTTAAAACTTATGCTATAGAACAACAAATATGTATTGTTTGTAAGTCTTTCCTCTAACTTATTCAAATGATTAAATCACATTGCGGTAGCTATCGATTCTTTTGCGTGCATCAACTCTCACCTAGAGGGAAAAGTTAAAATTTATATTCATTTGTGATTAATTTCAGTAGCTTTTAAGTTATTTGGAAATAGCTTTAAGGTCATCAGTGATGTGTCATACACCTAAATCTGACCTGACTGTATGTATATGGCATTTAATAGTTCTATACTATTCTTATCTTTGATATTTATGCTGCATTGGTATGGATTGAGAATTTTATAATTCTTATCTAGAGGGTCGTTTTTCATGATGTAGGTTACTGTCTATCGATTGATTTGCAAAGAGACAGTTGAAGAGAAGATTTTACAGAGAGCTAGTCAAAAAAGCACTGTGCAGCAACTTGTTATGACAGGTGGACATGTACAGGGTGACCTTTTGGCTCCAGAGGATGTTGTTTCTTTACTAATTGATGATGCACAGTTGGAGCAGAAACTGAAAGAAATTCCGTTACAGGTAAGGTCTAGTTCTGGGTTTGTGTTCTTCTTCAAAGACCTTGTTCCAATGGGGCAAGGAAAATTTGGAACTTGAAAATTTCAGAATTGTTGACTATACTTTTAATGAATTCACACTTTATCAGGCTAGGGATAGACAAAAGAAAAAAGGTGGAACAAAGGGTATACGGATAGATGCAGAGGGTGATGCATCTTTGGAAGATCTTACAAACCCTGAAACTCAGATCAATGGATCTCTGCCCTCTCTGGGTCCTGAGAAAGTGAAGTCCAATAGTACAAAGGTGCCAAATTTACATTAATCTTTTGTGGAATCAGAATATTTAATTTTTATTCTATTTTATTTGGAATTAGAACATTTATTTTTTACTTCTTTCATCATTAAATAACAAGGGTAAAGATCACTGATAGTGTAGCTACTAGCTAGCAAAAAGAAAATAGCAACACTAATGTGCTCAAAAGACTGTTAGTTGTGTTGTAAAGATTAATATTTGTTATGATCGTGGTCCAATGATATCTCCTTTCATTGCATAAAACTCTTTGCTTAAAGACTAGAAGAATTTTCACGCTTACCAATCAACAACTGTTGATAAAAGATATAACTGTGGATAGTAGAAAGATGCATTAGATGCCTCTTGGGTAACAGTGTTTTGATACTTGAAGCTCATGTTTCAGTCTACTAAAAAGAATTGAATTTTGAAACCTAACCCAGTTAAGAGAGTATATTCAGCAGTTGACGGGGAGGTGTTTGATTCTAGTTGTTATATTCTGATAGTTAATGGTAAGTAGTTCCATGCTGCCATTTAAGACCTCTCTCTCTCTCTCGCTAACTGTTAAGTTGGCAATGTGCAGAGAAAAGCAACCACTGACAAGCAACCTCCAACAAAACAAAAACTTCAAAAAGGTAGCATGAAAAGCACAGAATCTTCATCCCTAAATTTGATGCCAGTGGATTATGAGTGGGATGATCCCCTACAAGACTCAGACTCACAACAGCATAAACCCAAGAGACCAAAGAGGCCAACAAAGAGTGTTAATGAGAATTTAGAACCAGCATTTACTGCTACCCCCAGCTCTGGTTGATAATCGCACTCACAACCGGTCTGTATCTGATCAAAGTTTGACGGAATTAGAACTACAACAGAGGAAGATATGGTAAAGCATGTCAGTTTTTTTTGGTTCTCAAGTCCTACGCGATTGATATTGCAGGCAGGAAGTCTATAATTTTATTTGTTTGAGCCTAGAGGCCTTTTCTGTGGGTATTATTTGTTGTGGCCCATGTAATTGGGGACTGCAAAACCCAAAATCACTCATTGGATGATGGAACTCCAGTAGCAGAATGAAGAGCAAGCAGACTGTATGATAGTGTGTTGTACAGATTATTTGTTAGGATGTTATCACCAGGGTGACTGGTTTACTACAATAGAGGATGTATCTATGTATATAGGGTTGTCTTCCCTTTCTCTGTCTTATTAATTGGGGGTTATACATTGGATAAAACATCTTGTAAACGGCCTCAAGCGGAAATTTTGTCAGTTTGTGAATTGAAAGAGCATTGGGAACAAACTTCATTTTAAAGCATGTATATGCCTTTTTTATATTCTGAAATAATCACTTCTTCCCTTTAATTGATGCTGGTGTACCATTTTTCAAACTGGAATGAAGGGCAAGATAAATAAGTTCACATGATAAAAAAATGTGGAAGATGACTTGCTCTAATTAACTTTTTTAGTCGACTAAACCCAAGGAAACCAGCTCTGGGTATCTCGAACGGAAGGAGAAACACTTGACGTATAACATTTTTTTATTTTTTCCTCTAAATTATATGCATTGCATTCTGGTTATTGTATGTTTGAAAATACAGAACTTTGACCTCAATTTTAATCATTTTAATTATGACACAACCTTGTCAAAAACATCTCTTGTTTTGAAATCTTTTCAATAATATATAGCTTGGCTTTTGAATTTGTACAAAAAAATATTGAATTTTAAATTTAAATGAAGAAAAAGAAAAAATTGTGGTGGGAGAGAGAATGAATGTCCTAGGTTATTTCAAGTAAAAGTTACTAGCAAGAAATAGTTGCGGATACTCAAAACATCCTGCAAGAACTTTGAATAGTTTTTAGAAAATGTATTAGTCACATTGCTCAATTCATGTGTGTGTGTGTGTGTGTGTGTGTGTATATAGGTGATCATAGCTAAAGTTGGACAATTTTTCATCTAGCCCAATCTTGTCTGTCCATTGTGAGATCGCATAACAGTTATGCGATACCGGTTTGTTTTTAGGTACAACATAACTGTTATGCAGTGTCCTATTTTTTTTCTTCTATTTACAATACAATTATTATGCGGTACCACTAGATACCGAATAATAGTTATGCGGTGTTTTTTCTTTAAATTTTATCCCATACCGCATAACAATTATACGGTGCATCTAAGTTGTAATATAAATATTTTTTGTGTCATATGTCGTATTGTGCGATAGTGCTAATAACTATTATACGATATGTTTATTTCTAACTCTCGCAACGGACGAATAAGATTAAGTTCAATGAAAAATTATTAATTGTTCCGGTCTAACTTTTGCTATGAATCACTGCATATATATATATATATATATATATGTACGCGCGTGTTTAGTCCACAGTAATTAATGTAATTGTTATCAAGTAACCAACACATGGGAATTGGACATCCAAGATTATTCACCACCCTTTTCCCAAAAGAGTGGGTCCATTAGAGGATTTTCCTTCAAGCTCAACATATTCTTTCCAAAGAGACGCAAATATTTTCTTATTACAATCACTTTGTTGCGTCAGTCCTTTTGATAATATTGAAGGAAAGAACATGAGAGCTAGAAGGCAGTACATAAAGCTTATGGCGACCAAGAACATCACCTTAATATACCAAGACCGTCAATTTTTAAAAACATAAAATATCAACAACATATGATAAGCCTTGATAGTTATAAATTTTTAGAACTATTGATCACTCTTATTAAGCATCCAACAATGGCATCAAGATCCATCTTAACTGGCACGCACAAGTGTCAAGATGGTTGAATATCTCCAGTTTTTTGGTTCCAAGGAACTCCCATGGCGTATCAAGATAGAGAAGCATACTCCTGAAGAGGATGGATACAAGGTGCTTCTATTTGAAATTTAGATTGTACTCCAGCTTTTGAAAACTCCCAACCAGGAAAAAAAATATTCGGTGAATCTGTAAAAAAACTATAATCATAATACCAAGCATGTCTTATTTTCTTCATTACTCCTGGCCTCGAGCAGCACCATATATTACTGAGTTCAAACATTCTTAATGTGTCTTGCCAGTGAAACAACAAAGTATATAACAAGACCAGCTATCTCGATATAGTAGTAAAAAAAGGTTCAAAAAGTACACGCTTCAGAAGTCACAGATTAACAGCTTGAGCATGGTGACGGACATGATCATCAATGAAGGTGGCAATAAAATAATAGGAGTGATCATAACCAGGCTGCAACCGCAACAGGAGAGGAACATTGGCCTTCTTGCATGCCTCCTCAAAGTTGTTTGCTAACAGCTGATCATGCAAAAATTTGTCATCCAGTCCCTGCACATGGATTTTTCATTTTATAAGACTGGAAGAAAATGTCCAAAATAATTTATTCTTATAACAAAACTAGAATCTTAAACACTCTTTGAAGTCTTCTAGATTTTTTCTCAAGTCTGTTTGAAGTAATTATTAACCATTTCTTCAATATGAGAACCCCAACTCAACTATGGACATAGAGAGGAAACCAGTTTTTGCAAACCCATATGGTCAGCTTATCCTCCATACCATATTGCCATGTTATCATCCTCTATTTATAAAAAAAAATAGGAACAATGTTCATTTTAAATTTCTAATGCCAAAACAATATTTGCCCTTTTCTCAACAAAATGCGGAAATCTGCTTCATAGGAGGGGGAGTAAGTTGGAAATGGTTCTTTGCTTATTTCTAATTCAGCAACTTTTAGGGACAGATAACCTTTTCCAGTAATACCAGAAATTCATGTGTATCCTAGAAAAACAGTAATTACTGTCTACTATTTAACTATCATCAATACTTCAAACTTGGACCATATTTCAGAACGTATTACGACTTCGAGAAAGAAAATTGTGTTCCATAGATTAAAGTAGCAATTCCAACCATGTATGAAAAGACTAGGGTCTCACCTGATCAATTAGAATGGTAGCCGAAACATCCTTGAACTTTGAAATCAGGCAAGTAGCATCATAATCCTACATGAACATAGTTTCACATATAACACCCAACTTGGGAACAGATATTTCGTATTAAATGGCACATAAGAACCAAAGAACATACCTCCCAATCAGCTTTATTCCCACCCAAATAATTTGTAAAAGCTTTCTGGCCCCATGGACTGTTAATAGGATTGACTACAGGTGAAAATGCTGACACTGACTGAAAAATCATAGAAACAAAGAGTAAATAACAAAGATTAGTATCAGAACGCTTTGTATATAAAGATAAATAATTCAAATAATAAAATAGAATGCAGCAAGATATGTCATTACATAGAGGACAACAAATTTATACTCCCTCCGTCTCAAGATAAAAGTCCTTTATCGACTTTTGAGGTCAAATAAACCATTTTAAAAATTAACAATTAAACATACATATTTAGATTTTCAAAAAAGCAAACATTGAAATTAATACTAAATTGTATGTAGTTTTTAATGTTTATAGGCTTTTTACATATATATAAAAGAATAATAAAATATAATGATTTGAAAAATAGTCAATTTGACCACAAAAGTCGATAAAGGACGACTTTTATCCTGGGATGAAGAAAATCAAAATCGCATTGTAACACACACACACACACACACACATGTATATATAACATGTCATCAAATTAATAATTATCCAAATATAGACCACAAGTAAGTGAATATATGTGTTTGTTATGCATAGATTAAATGTTCAAGTACCTTATACTTGTCCAAGTTTTTTAGGTAGATTGTAAGAGCTCCATGCCCGCCCATAGAATGACCAGAAATAGATGCCCGTGACGTGTCAAGCTGCGGAAAGTTTTCACTCAGAAGGCTTGGCAATTCCTTGACAACATAGTCATACATTTGCCAGTTCTTCCACTTTTCTTGTGTAGCGTTCAGATAAAACCCAGCACCTGACTCGATGGTATGTGATACTTGGTTAGAATTCTACCAATTGTTGAACTTCTCGTTAGAGAAAGTTTAGGTACATTAATAAATGTTCAACGGCAGTTTGGACCAAGACATGGTTGGCTGATTGTGAATCATCCCTGGGTGTCGATAAAGAGAAATCTTGCTCCTCTCAAAAGCTCAAACACTTGCCTTCTCTCCTAAATTCCATTTTTTGTTTACCGCCAACGATGTTTTTTAATTTTTAATTTTCCAAATGCATTTTACTGCAATCTAATTGGGGTGACACAAGGATCTATGGAAAATGGAAGAAATTCATTGAGGATAGGTTTTTGAGAAGTACGAAAGTAAATGAGAAAGAAATATATTTTTGGAAAGAGATACATCCAAAGATGCATATACAAACCTTTTATTTTCTTTTTGAGTAAAAACATATATAAAACAGATTGAGAGCAATCCTCCAATTAAAGGCTGCAAATACTAGAAACAACTATAGGGCCTTGGCCCAATGGTTACCCCCATCTCTTGTGTACCAAGAGGTTGAGGTTTCACACCTTGGAAGTGGCTGAGGTTGGGAGTGTGTGTTTAAATTGTGTCTCAAACCAGCAAAAAAAACAAACTTTAGAGCTAGGGAGATTGAAACAAGATTCCAATCAGAAATTAGACTAAGAAACCGATTGACATACGATCTCATGATTTTACTTAATTAACATTCTTACTCAAGAATAGACAGTACAGGTTTTATACATACATACATCAAGTAACAATATAAAACATTATCAATATTGAATCATTTGGTAAATAATACTCTACTGACATTATAGTGCATATGATACAGTTATCTTTGTACACTATAGAGTATAGAGTGAAGTCTCCCACATACCTACACCAAAATCCCAGCTGTCTGCCTCCCCTTCCACATTTAGGCCTCCTATAAAAAGCAGGCAATAGATTTTCAGTACATCAGCTTCTGGAAAAACAACAGAAAGTCTAGAGAATGAACTTTAACTATATAGAACAGATTAATACTCACGAGGAATAATACAATAGGTAACCAGTAATGCAACTTTTTTTTAAATTTTTTTATTTTAAGGTTTTGAATTCATAGTCAGATCACTTTAACAGGAAAAAATACCATATCACGTTAGAAGATTCATACCCAATGTTCAGTGAATCCATGATAGTTTACACAAACAAATATAAACCAGGAATTACATTTGATGCAATAGACAGGTAAAGAGGTTTACAAATTTGAAAGGGTCCGCTGGTGACAAAAACTTTCAAGGGGTTTGAGAAAGGGTGTAACTCTAAGTATTGTATTTAATATAATAAAAAATTATATACTCAAAGTGATACACGATTCCAATACTACAAACTTCATCATCATGTTTTAAATGGAATATATAATGCTCAAAGTAATACACAAATATAAAACAGTACTTTCATTATAAATTTTTTGTCCAACTATTTGTAGATAAGAAGCTGTTTGTTGGCACAATTAATGCCCAACTCTAGTGAGGAAAAACAAAACCAGGAAGGAACATGTTTGAACAGCAAGCTGTCAAAGAATGTATTAGATGTGTAAAATGAGACTGAGTAAACATGCTTTAGAAATGGTGCGTCTTGACCCAACTCAGCATTACTAACAACCTAAAAAATTGAAAACCTAAAAAAAATACTAAAGTATTAAGCTTTCAATGATTCAGGGAACATATATTGATTAATTAGCAATTACAAATGAATTTTAAGAAAATCTGGCTTACTTGGAGATGTATCTAGTGCAACCAAGGCAATACCCTCACTTGATGCAGCACGTTGAGCACCAGATTTAGATATGAAGTTCTCATCCGTACACGTAAGACCAGAAAGCCAGTAAAGTACCTTGTGGTATTGAAAATAAAATCCAATATGATTAGTTACTTGATAACTATCTTTAGTTCTATTCCAGTATACAATGATGTATTCCGAATCTGATCTTGACAAAATTATATAAAACATCAACAACAAATTGCTAGGATGAGCGAATTATGACCCCTTGTCAATGTTGACTTTTAGACATATTGCTGTTACGTTAAAAACAGCAGCCAAAAAATGTGAGAAATCAATTTTTCAATAAACAGATAAAGAAAAAGTTTAAATAACACCACAATATCTAAAAACAAGAGGCAAAAAAGGAAAAGAAAAAAAGAGTACCCAATGATGCCTATATAATTTATGAAAGATTATAAAGCAATTGGTCTCAACTTCCTATATATATAATTTATGAAAGACTATAAAGCAGTTGGTCTAAACTTCTAAAATAATACGTATCATCTCCCCTGATTATGATCATGTGTAGCAGACTATATTAAACGCCAAGAAAGTAACGTTAGGTGTGAAAACTGTGCGGCAACAACTCATATGTTTGAGACTAATTATTAAGGAAGCATACATTTTAATATTTGAACAAAGACATGAAAGAATCAATGATATTCATATATGTGCATCTGTATAATATATGTGTGCAAGTATGAATTTTCTTAGGCACAACAGCAGTAACAACATTTTTCCATGAAAACCCAAATAAATTGTTACTAGAACAGTAAAAAGCATACAGATTTATACATACAGAACCAAATTAACGTGGACAAAACATCATAGGAAGAAGCAGATTATAACCCAAATTGATTAGGTGTGAGAAAATAGGAAGGGGGTACTTAACTTACAGGGAATTTGTGGGAATCGGGAGAAGAGGGTTTAGGAGTAGGAGGAAAATAAATGTGGAAGGTCATGGAACAACCCAATGTTGGGCTGTAATGCTTGTATCTCTTGTTGTAACCCTCAAACATCTTTGAGCTACTAATTTCTGTTGGCTTCGTCGTCTCCATCTCTCTCTAACAAATCTTGTTTTCTCTTTCTTCAGTCTACACTATTCAGGACTTAATAATTTCAATCACGACACTAATGGGTTAAATGCAAAGCGGACCACTGAACTCTAGGTTTATTTGGACTTCGAGTCCTTTATTTTTTATCGATACACATCGAGCTCCATGTAAGGTTTTTAGATTTTAAGCCCATGCGAGATTTTTAGACTTTGAGTTTCTTATTTTTGGTCAATACAAATTATGATTTTGAGATTTTTATTTTTGATCAATATAAATTGAGCTCCATGACTTGAACCCAAAATCTCATATTTAAAATTTGAACCCTAAAATCAGCAAAACATTAAACACTTATCTACTAATTTCATCCAAAAATAAATTATATATTATACTTACAAAATAATAATAATAATAATAATAAAACTATTATTAATATTAAAACTATTATTATAATAATAATAATTATTATTATATTATTATTATTGTTATTGCTGTTTTTATTATTATTATTATTATTATAATATTTATTTATCTAGAACAAAAAAAGTTATAATATTTATATCCTATTATATATCATTTCCCATGTCAGTTTTCTCAAGAAAAAGGGCAGTCAATTTAAAATTTTGGGAATCAATCAATTTATAAGCAAAACTTCTGTTTGCCCGAACTGGTACAAAACTCCGACTATTCACACAACGTGCTCAACACATTCCATAATAATAATAATAATAATAATAATTTATTTTTAATATTTTAGAGGAGAAATAAAATTATTTACTATAGAATTTATTTCTTGGGCATTTTAAACACCTGGACTTGTGCTTAGGTAGTGTAATGAACAAAAGTTCAAATTTGAAATTTTATGATCAATTCTTAATTTTTTGGGCCAAATATACTTCAAATTCCATGTCACTTATTTAAATTTTTAAATAATATGAGACTCTTAGATTATGTTTGTTTATAAAAATTATGTTTGGGATTGAGCTATTTATATTAATTTAACACTACTTCATATTATTTTATCTCATGATAAAAGATTAATAGTCCTTTATAAAAAATTAATAATATTTTAAATAATTCTTTCTATTTTAAATTATTAAATAAATTTATAAGATTGATAATCTAATATTAAAAGACTAATAATTCTTTATAATAAAATAAAATAATATTAAATTAATTCAAATAATTTAATTTCAAATATAATTTTTATAAATAAATATAGGAATAGATTTCAATAGCCTTCTTTGCATTTAACCCCAACAATAACCGAGCAAAAAATCAATCACAGTGTTCTAGTGGGACCCATCAAATCAAGTGGAATAAAGTGGTAATTTAGGTGCGGGACGGTGCGGTCATATTGTTCCCTTACTTTTGGCCAGGCCAGACTAATAAATTTTTGTTGATTTGTTTCTTTTCATCTAAATCGATCTATACTATATATAACAAAATATAAAGAGTAGATGTATTTTATATGAGAATATACCCCAACACTAACCGAGCAAAAAATCAATCAGGGTTCTAGTGGGACCCATCATAATCAAGTGGAATAAAATGGTAATTTAGGTGCGGACGGTGGGGTCATATTGTTCCCTTACTTTTGGCCAGGCCAGACTGATAAAATTTTGTTGATTTGTTTCTTTTCATCTAAATCGATCTATACTATATATAACAAAATAAAAAGAGTAGATGTATTTTATATGAGAATATACCCCAACACTAACCGAGCAAAAAATCAGTCAGTGCTCTAGTGGGACCCTGAATTTTATTTTATTTTTAGAAAAATATATGTAAAAATATCAAATATATATATATATATATATATATATAAATGATTAAGAGCATACTTACTTATCAGGCATACCAAGCATACCATTTTTAGTGACGGATTGAGCGACGGTTTAGTTCGTCGTTATAGGTTCGTCCGTCTCTATATATTTGTCCGTCACTATATGTTGTCCGTTACTAAAAATTATTGTAAGACCCCGAATTTTATGAAATATAAAATTTAATTTTTCTTTATATATTTTTCATGAAACAGTAAGTGGTTAAATTGACGAAATTGAAAATTAAGGATGTTATATGCAAATTTTATTTTGACGGACAATATTCGTTTTGTCGGGGAATATTCGGGCCGTACGACGGCGCCGAAATAACAAATTATTTGTGGACCCCACAACGGAATATTTGTCGGATATAGAAAACGACAGAAGTAACCTTTTTAAATAAAAATAGTCAACGGTGTTAACTGTTAAAATACCGGTGATAAAAGAATAGTAGCATACGGTAATTTATGGTATTTTACTGTAGCATGCGGTACTCTACAGTAGCACACGGTATTGCACAGTGTCTCATATTATTGACACCGTAGCTGTTACGCATCATTTCATCAATAATTGTCACTGCATAATATTTTATATTATCAATTCAATTATTGTTGCTACACAGTATTTTGCATTATTGATTCAATAATTGTCATTACACTGTATTTCATATCATTGACTCAATAATTGTTGCTGCACTGTTTTTAAAATTATTGAACCAAATAATTGTCACAGTAGCAAATATACAGTAATTTATATTATTAAATTAATAATAATCTGTAACGTGTTTATTACATTATTTTTGAATTATTGTTGTAGCATTATTTTATTTTATATGCAGGACCCATAGGAAGAAAAATTAAATTAAATAAATAAATGTAAAAAAAAAAAAAATATTAATTATTTTTTTTAAATAGTAACATGTGGACCCTATGTGGGGGGCCACATGAAAAAATTAAAATTTGAATTGGGCATGAGAAACGTGGCTGGTGAAGGAAGGAGAAAAAGGCAGCAAGGCGCCTGCTGCTGAATTTCAGCACTGGCGTGCGCAGCCGACTCCTACCAACCCGCATAGTAACTTTTTTTTTTCCTATAAATAGGTTGCTCAGCTGAATAGAAAAATCACACCTAAAACATAAAAATTTTCTATAAGAATTTTATGAGTTTTCTCTGAGAATAGTAAGGTTATTTTGAGAGTTTGAAAGCCAAAAGGAGTGCAGAAAATTTTCAAGTAAGTCTTTTATTAAAGAGTAGTAATTTCATAAATTCCTATATTTCACGGTATTCACAAATCTTCCTTTAGAAGACTCTTCTATTAGAAGATTCATTTTTAAAAGCTTTCTTTGGAAGATTTATTTTGGAATATTACTTTAAAAACTATTTTAAAGTTGTTATATTATACTACAAAAATTATGTTAAATATATATAATTTTGATAATTCATAATATACGAGTTATCATACACTTTGAAATTTATATGTGGTAATTACTAATTTTATTATAAAAATATAGGTTGATCAACCTCATTTAAATCAATATCCAGTCACGTGTTAAGGTAAGGGGTATCACTCTTTTCATCATCATAAATGGATATTATTTTCTTTCTTACTTGAAGGGATTATCATTCTTTGATTCTCGAAAATAATATCATTTCTTTCTTGTGCCATTTATTTCCATGTATTAAATTGTGGGAATAACCTTACGGCGCGGTTTACCGCCTGTTGGTGAATAACCTTTTGTATTCATTCCTTATTAATCTTTGAGAATAACCTTACGGTGCGGATTATCGCCTGTTTGGTGAATAACTCTTCGTGTTCAAATTGATGGGAATAACCTTACGGCGCGGATTATCGCCTGTTTGGTGAATAACTATTCGTATTCAAATTGATGGGAATAACCTTACGGTGCGGATTATCGCCTGTTGGTGAATAACCCTTTTTATTTGTCTCCTGTGAAAATAATTTGTCTACACGAATTATCACATGACACTTTTATTCCATATTCGTAAGTGATATCATTTTCCTTTATACTCATAAGGGATACCATCTTTTTCATCTTCCATTATTCAAACTTACTATGGTAAGGGATATTAATTCCCTTCACCTTTTGTTAATCAAACCTGCTACGGTAAGGGATATTATTTTCTTTCATATACCTAAATCGAAACTTATTATGGAACTATTGCTTCTATAATTCCTGAAAATATTATATGTTCCATAATAGTTGAATTTCATTATTTCAACTGAACCTTCCTATTTTTTTAAACATTCCTATTGAACTGTAATCGTTATTCTGAACTGTGGAGCTTGAATATCATTTTTAAATTTCACTCCACATCATGTTGGCAATTTGGACATTATTTGAATCTGCACAAAGTAAACTTCCGATACTTATTGTTTATCCTGTTCTTCTGTTCATCATTTGTATCACTGTTATTTGTATTAATCATCAAGAATCAAGCTGTTGTGAATATTTGTGGCCGGGGGCACAGATGTGATATAATTGTTGAACAGATGATAGGTTAAAGGCGATATACTAGGTTAAAGGCGATACATCTGTTCGGTGTCTTTTATGGCACGTGGTTAATGTTCTCTTTGGCCCGTAGTGCAAAGATGAACTGTTGATTGGTATGATTATGACCAAAGGCTGAATCTGGTATAATCATGACCGTTGGTGTTATATTGAATGTCTTTGGCCCGTAGTGCAAAGATGAACTGTTGATTGGTATGATTATGACCAAAGGCTGAATCTGGTATAATCATGACCGTTGGTGTTATATTGAATGTCTTTGGCCCGTAGTGCAAAGATGAACTGTTGATCTGCATAATTATGACCAGGAACTGTGAAGTTGTATTATTTTGACTAATGATATTTCAGATGATAAAAGTTGATGATATTTTTACTAAAAAGAGAAGCGAGTGGACATTATAGTCTGCATTATTCTTCTAATAGATTGCTCATTCCGCTGCTATTATTGATCTGAACATTGTTTAAGAATTTAACTACAGTTTTTGATATAAACCTTGTAGTCTATTGTATTCTATCAAGAACTCAACTGTTGAAGGCTAATGATAATTTATTCGTCATTATCTTAGTCATGATATTTCTTACTGGGCTATTTGAGCTCACCCTTTCTTTTGTTCCATTGTTTTTCAACAGGAGATGAAAACGTAACGGGGTCTAGCCGGGGGATGGAGTGAGAGTCCGAAGAATAGTTATCCTAGTCTTCACGTGTTGTAAAATAGTGTGGCAATAATAGTGAAGACTTAGTTGTGTATTATTATACACTGTATTGTTGTACGTTGTGCTTTGTTGTAATAATTTTGTTGTAGTCTTTTGACGACTCAAGTTTGGGCTGTGTGGGCCTAGATTTGGGGGCGTCACAATTATAGCGACGAACGAATGTATGACAACGGACTAAACTGTCGCTCGGTCCATCGTTAAAGAGAGTATGCTTGATATACTTGATAAAAGGGTATGCTCTTGATCATTTCTCTCTCTCTCTCTCTATCTATCTATCTATATATATATATATTATTTTCCAATAAAAATAAATTATAAATTGAGTCAATTCGTAATTTTCTCCTTTAAGCGACGTATAACAAGGTATTGAACTATAAAAATAAATTTTAAATTGAGTTTCTCAATTTTTGTTTTCTAATGAGCTAAAAAATCTATATCTATTATTAAATTTCAACGAGTTAATGTGACAACTCGATTTTGATTATATAATTTTATTCAATAAATAATATAATTTTAAAGAAAAATAATTTTAAATCAAAAAAATAATTTGTTGCTAAGATCACCTTACTTTGTATAAAATTATTTTTATTATTTATAGTATATATAAATATATTAATAATTTATATTATTGAAGGAGAGAAAAGAACATAACTATCTTCTTGAGATTGTGTTACTATTTTTGATCATTCTATTTTATTCTTTTATTCTTATTTTTATTCTACAATTCTCTCGTAACCTTTTCTCCTTTTAACTCTTATTTTTATCTATTTTCCGCACACGTAGTGTATAGAGTTTAATACATGAGTTTAAATTTGATGCAAATGGGAAAAAATCTTGACCTCAATCCATATTCAGCAACTCAGTTATATAATATATTAATGATGATTTTATACATAAAAAATTCTTTTATTTTAAAAATATATAAACTTTAAAAAGTTAATTTATAATAATTTTAAAAATCAAATATGAATACAAACTTGTTTAAATTTTGAGATCACAAAAAATAAGAATAATTATTCAGTGTTCCTGATCATTTACATGCTGTCATTTTAACATATGCAGTGGATCCAAATATAAAAGATTCACTTGTATATGTTAAAATGACAATATATGATTCGTACATTACGTGATAATATTCAAGGAGTACTAAATGGCTTCTTTGGTAACATTTTTTTTTGTGTGGTTTCTGATGGCTTTTCGAGTTAAAAAAGTGAAAAGGAACCAAGGAAGTTCTCTCGTAAATTAGGACCAGAGCCTCGTCGTTCCCAAAACCATAGAACTCGACCTGGTGGCGTTTTGGGCAGTTGTTGGGGTTTGAAGAAATGGAAGTAGTAGTACCATCAAGTGATCTCCAAGAGGTCTTGCCACCCTTTTACAAAAGATCTTCTGAGGCTGAGGTTGGACAAAAACTACATAATCGCCATGTATAAATGCATGCAACTTGCTTTTCTATTCAGTGTTTTTCCTTTCTGATTTTCTACGTAAAAATGATTGTAATTTTTTGTTTTTGGGAAGTTTGATAATTTTTGGCTGGTGGGTTTCTCTACTTCTTGGTGAATTTGGTTATTTCTGTTAATCTTTGGTTGCTCAAATTTGACTTGAGATACCGAGATACTGATCAAGAATATAATATAACTTGAGATACTGATCAAAAATATGATCAGTGACCATGACTACCAGGAATATACTAACAATGATTCCCAACCCATCATACATGCCCTTTGGCCAGCCTTCAGTGGCAAGTCCCACACCTATAGAAACCACAGCACAAACCATAAGGATGATAAGGGTTAGTTAAATCAAGCAAAGCCTCCCAGACAAACAACCAAGCAAAAACTTTTAGAAGGTTTCTCGGCGTATCTGCTGAAGCCATAGATCTTTTGCCTGATAGACAAACTATTGTCTTTAACTCCTTCATTGAATGAGACGTGTAAAACTAAAACTTTAAAATAGCCATTTATAGTAAAATCTAGTCTCTGAACAGCAAGAACCTAACAACAATACAACATAAAGGTTGCCTAGCACCCATAAAAGCCAAGAACTGGAACAGTCAAAACCCACAAAGAAGGTAGTAATTATTTAAAAAAGCAAAATATGATGGTTTTCCTAAGTACAATTTTCAAACTAAATTCAGTTATATATTACAACCTCGGCCTTCATGAAGACTAAATACACTATTGCCTGCCGGACAACCCTGGTCTGTTGCAAACTTGAACAATAGTTGCACGGTACATTGTTTAACAAAATTTCTAGATTGTGTAGGGGAGGGGGATAAACCAGTTTAAATATTAATCAGAAGTTCATGACTGCAAGGTACAATATTGAATGGGGATAAAATATACATACACAATATTCAAATACAAAATTAAATACTATATCTATCTTAACTATTAAAAAATAGGGAATGACACGGATTTTAATGACATGCCCCACTTTATAATGATTAAGATGAATGTAATTTTAGATGTTGTGCACTTATACTTATTCATTGAATGGTATTACTAATGAAGATCATGGTTCAGAGAATCTAAAAGATGTATCAACCAACATCATGATGGTATGACCAGGCCTTTCATGGCAAAGGTCCTGGACAACCACCCGACCCGACCCCATGTTGTAGTGATGAAATTTTAATTGTATAAAAAATAAAAAAATAAAAATGATGCAATACCGTGGTACAGTAGATTGTGTTTTGTTTATTAAAAATTTATAAAATATACTATTTTATCATTTTATTGTTCAAAGTTAATGCTATATTTGAATTGAATGAATGTAATAAAGAGTGAAATGATTCATTCGTAAAATAAGTCATTCCATATCATCCCTCAAAGAATAAAATTCATAAACTTGGGAGGGATGAGAATGATCCATTCCATTCTAATAGAACAATCAAACACAATTTTTTTTATTTCATAAGAATGAGACATTCCATTCTCACCTTCATTCCTCCGATCCAAACATAGCATAACTATATAATTTTACCTTATTGGAGTCCTCTAAACAGCTTATTTCTGAACATATAAGACATCAATTCAATAAAACTGACTTGTCAACACTCATTTTTCTGCTCTGATACAATGTAAAAGTTGGTTAAATTATCCAGCAGATATGGTAAGAAACCTGAAATCTCATAATTGTCCAACTCTAAGTCTCCAACTGATTTATGAATTAAGAAAAGAATAGAACTAATATGCCTGACCTTTATATTGCAGAAAGCCCTTTAAACGAGGGAAAGGTCTGCTTCTATATGAATGACACGTATTCTATTGTTTTAAGTAAACCATTGCTTTAAGCTCTACTAGACATAATATGGAGTAACTGAAAATAATAATAAAAAACAGCTGGAATCTCTTTCAACAAATTAAGCTTTCCTATTTGACAATGGGCTGTTACGTTTAGCAAGAATTACAAACAAAACAAAAATTATATACAACAAATTAAGTTTATCTGCAGATTTGAATGGGAAGGCACAAAAGCTATGGACAAACTGAAACCAAACAATATAAAGGCCAGTGATCAGCAAATGAATCAGTCCTGCATTGATCAATGATAATATCTATGATCACCTTCTTTAGTAGAAGCAAAATATTCACCAGTTGATAGGGGTGATAAAACTTTTAAGAAGCAACAGAGAGCACTTTCTAGATTCCACGACTACTAGAGGTCAACAAAAAAATTTAGTTAATCAATGATCCGTAATAAAACCAACAATTGTAGACAGAATATGGAGTTAAAAAATCATCATAGATCACAGGTCAAGTAAACTATTGCTTTAAACTCTACTAGACATAATATGGAGTAGCTGACTGATTAGACAGAGAAGACTTGCACACAAAAACTTAAAAACAGAACTAGGTCTGTAATAATATCATTTGGAATATAAACGAAACTACCAAAATCATAATAGACTAATACAGAGTCACCAGCTTTCCTAGAAATCACTACTAATAATCTTACTTTTTATGAATCCAATCTGGTTTCTAAGCCTTGTACCACCCCACCGTGCTTGAGCTAAATCATTCCAAGCGAAGTAATATTCAAGACTCTACTATGTTAACATATAAATCCAACCCTAAGAATTTTCTTGATAGGTGGCCATCTTGCTCCTTCTGGAGAGGGTTTTGTTCTTCATCAGGAGTTTTTGGCAGATTATGCTATTCGGAAAATTGAGGAAAGTGTAGTTCAAGAACCTTAATCTATCGGAATTTGTCATTAGAGAAAACCCGAACGATGGACCGGTCCAAGTGTTTAGCACATAAGGAATAGAAGGCAAAACTAGCGTCTCCACTCCAATTTTCATCAGTTTCTTTTCGAGCTCATCCATCATAATTTTGCACATACCACGTCTTTGATACCTAAACCGTGTAGCAACAAAGGGCACTTCAGCCACTCTCTCTCCAAATATTCTAACTGTAGCAACCGTAATCACTTCACCATCTCTCTCCAATATCATAGTATAAAAGCCTCGAAAATTCAATCGTTTGAACTCCGATTCTCTGCTAAAAATTACATCTTCAATGACATCCCTCCCACTCCAAGGTTCTTTCATGGGCTCAAAACACTCGTGCATCACACCAAGAGCATCGTGTAGCTTGCTGTGATTCTCAACATGATCACCCAAATTGTTCTCATTCCTCAACAAAGTACAAGTTAAATTATTTTCGCCCACAAGAAATGGCTTCCCCAATAGCTTATGAAGGCCAACAGATATATCCTCACACTTTTTAGTGCAAAACCAGTTTCTCTTGTTGTTCAGTTCTGCAGCACAAAGTTGCCTTAGGCACTTGACATGATACTGAAGTTCACATTGATCACATTTTTTGATATTTTCTTTATCATTTATACTTGTATTCTGGAGACAAATTCTGCAACAACACGAGGAACAGTACCAAAACTCGCTATCAGGAACTGCCTGCATACCAAGACACATTGTATGAAAAGCAGATGGGCATTGATCGCACAATACCAATTCACCACCATACCGACAAACTGTACATATTTCATCATTCTGATTCTGTCTCAAATTTCTTGTGATCAAGTTACTGTCACCTCTCAATTGCTCCTGGCATTGAGAGAGTGACCTTCCATCTTCAAGAAATATATTGGCCGCAGGCCTATGGTAACTACTACCAGCATGAGCTTCAAATTTACTAATAGTGAACAATTGGTCACAACAAATACACCTAATCCCTTCGCTAGTAACTCTTCCTTCCGCCATGCTATGACCACCTTTCTTGTTTCTGTAATACACTTTTGCCAGCGGTAAAATCGCCTTATGTTCTATCAACCAATGCAACATTGATTTAGCCCGTTTATACACTGACGCAACCCGAACTCTTTTGCTTGATTGAAAGTCATGATCACCCAATGAATCACCATTAAATTGCCTCTTCTTTCCAATTTTCTTAGCTCCTCTCTCCTTGAATTGATTTGTGGATTTATTAGAATCAGGAACAATTCTTTCCTCTCCACCCAAATTGCCTTGCTTGCAGTCACCCGTTGTAGCATCATTAATGTTACTATCCACTCCTACTTTAGTAACTCCTTGATTTTCCCCATCAAAAGAAAAAGAATCGAGAACACTCCCTTCCTTCTCATCTAAATTACCCTGTATGCATTCACCCAATAAACCCCCCAAAAACCCCATCTTCTTTCCAGCACTAACTCCAACTACTTGGTCTCCAAATAGATTTCCCCTTTCCTTTTCCTCCAAATTCCCCAGACCCAGAAAATCCCCACCGATTTTTCCATTCTTTTCAACGTTCTGCCGGGTATCAAGAACAGAATTTTGTTGGTCCAAATAGGCTTTGCAGGCAGTTTTAAGAGAAATATATTTCCTCCCATTGGGAGGGCAATACCGCAATTCCCTTTTGAGTCCCTTCTTGTCCTTCTTCAAAACGTAATGAAAAGACCAACCTACTGCAGAAAGATGTTGCTTGGCTTTCAATTGAATATCTCTAACACTCTTCTTATACTGATCATCTGATTTCTCAAGATAATAATAGTCCGCAATGGCTTGTGGATTGAATTCACCTTTAATCACATGAACTCCAGCAATCTCCATCAATCGACTACGTAAGAATTTTCTGTTGCCGTGAAGTTTGGGTGTATTTTTTTGTTAATATTAACAAACATGTAACACATATAGAGGGAGAGGTGGAAGAAGATTCTATTCTGATTGGTTTTTGTGTTTGGGTTGGACGTAATTTGCGTTGTGTCCGCCTTTGAATTAATAAGGGAACTCTATATTTTATTAATACTCACATTAAATAACAATACTAATTACATGGTTTATTTATAAATAAATAATAAAATCACAAAAGAAAAAAATAAAGAGAGAAAGAGAGAATGGTTTAGCGAAGCACGGCATGGTTTGATTGGAGCCAACCTTTGACAACGGCAGGCAGTGGACCAAGAGTCCAAATCCCTCTATAATACTATAGATTATTATCTTCAAGGATACAAGGACGGGTAAAGTGAAACCATTCTGAAAATGGTTATTCCGTCCCAAAATATTAGTTCTGTACTTGTCCTTTTCTATTTTTGCTTTATTGTAATTATATTAATTATACTCCCCCCATTTTAAAAATACATATACATATGAATTATTTAAATTTTAAATAATACAATTAGGAAAACTTTAAATCATCTAAATATTGGTACTAATTCAAATTTTTATTATTTTCAAAAGTTCAATGAATCACCTCAATATTATAAAATATCTTAAAAAATAATATTAATTACAAGATGTTGTGTCTCAATAATTTTGTGCACGAGCATACCAAATATGTGAGATAGTGTTTGTTTAATTGGTAAGATTTTATTCGATTAATATTGTCCTTCAATATCAGCCAACTACTTAATTGAAAATGGTTAGACAATTAAAAAGAAGAAGAAACTATTTCTCTAATAGATTTTTTTATCTTTGACTGAGGACTTCAATGTTAGACAAATGAAAGTGATTCTAGTTGGCCTAATTGTGAATTTATAATCAGAGTTAAGTTAAACTATAAATACTAAACTGTCAAACTATTACCAGATAAGTTATTACAACTATAAACAAATTTTAATTTATCCTATTTATTGATTAGCACATCAAAGTTAACAAATACATACAATAGACAACTACCAATGACAGACAGTTAAGTAAAAAAAAAAACTAAATATAATTGTTAGAATATGTTGTAAACATCACAATTCAAATCAAATACACCGTTGATAAAGTACAAAGCAAATCAACAATATCATATAAAGGCCTGAATGAAATTAAACAATTAAAACTGAATGTACAACTAGGTCTAAGTAGACGTAACAAATTGCAAATCCAATAAAATTACCTATTACAACAGTTAACTAAGCCATGTGTTGGCATGACAAGTTAATTGTTGTAAAACTAAGCTAAAAGCTACTAGAAAACTAATTAATTATTTTTTGGAGTTCTAGACCGGATGCATGTGTTCTACTCGCAAAATAGACTTCTCTTATTTATAGTATTAGTACTTGCATCTATGAGTTCCTATATTTGATTTAATGTTGATAATGATATTAATGTATATTTTTAACTTGAAGTAAGTTTTGTAAAGCCCTTATGAGAATTCTATGTAAAAGAATTTAGTTAGGGATATAATCTGTTAGATAGATCCAAAATCATAGGATATAACTTTGTAGTCTTTGTAATAGCTGGAGTTGTCCAAGGCAGACTGGTATTTCGGCAAAAAATAAAGTCCTAAAGTAAAATACTAAATCGTAATGCCATATTGCATAACTACTGAAAATTGTAAGGCATAAATCGTTGAGTGGAGTTACTCAACAATCAAAGAACCAACTCTACGATTCTATACTGAAGGTCAGTTCAACCAAACTTGTAGAGTGCAAAATCTTAACAAGTTAGTGACAAATTTATGACAAAGGTTATAAACCTCAACACATATATCTTAATGTTGATCTACAAATGCATTGGCAATAAGGATCAATAAACAATGTAGCTTTTACAACTAACTATATGAGCAAGGATAAGGACATACGTCTACTGCTGCATAAATGTAGTACTATCAAAAGTGACAACATGTGGTCCAACAGACAAGGTTATGAAGTTAATGGTATCAATTGACAAGTGTCCCAAGCCTTTTAGAGTAAGGGCAACAATCCAACGGACAAATTTCAACGAGAGACTATAAAAGAATTATTACAACAACACTAAAGAGCGAACTGCATGTCAATTCAAAAACAAGCGCAAAAAGTTTAAGTATTCAAAAACCTTCATCCTGTGATCGTAACATACTCAACATAATGCTAATACATTTGAAAAAAGATTTTAAAACAAATTAGCAACATCTCAAATCTTAACACCCTCTTAGTGAACGTAATTAAATCTTAGTAATCTACTTGTATTAAGTCTTAGTAACTTATAGATTCTTTGTAAATCTCATATGTAATTGCTCTTAGTGAGCTCGATTTTTGTAACCATATTATTCTTAGTGGATCATCCATACTCTCGGAGTAGAAGAGAGGAATAGAAAACTTTTGTAATATAAATCTCTTAAAAAATTTTGTGTTCCTTACTCTACTATCATTCCATAACAGCATTTATAGCCCAATCACTCTATGATTTCTTTTATGATTAGTTTCTGCACATTAATTAAATTTAGAACTGTGAATTTTTATTATATCTATGAAGGTGTTTTTCAAATATATATTCCATTGTGTTTAACTAAATAAATTAATTTATTTAATATACTTGATAACCAATCTTTAAAAGAAAATTTTAAAATTTTTATTAAACCCCCCCCCTTCTAAATATCTTTAAGTGCCTTTAAGGATAACATATAGAGCTGCTGAAGACTGTGCACCAACTTCATTGTCCACTTAGCCACGTCCCCGTGAAATTTAGCCCATTAATCAACTTTCTATTAATGCATCAGGTACTTACGCGTGACCTTTCCATGTTATTGATTTGAAAGAAGGTGGTGTATCATTGCAATTCAATTTTTGTATTTCAACAATGTAACTTTAATAGTTTCAAACGGTTTCAATGTAGTAATTCATCAATAATTTTTATTTCAACCGTGATAAATTTCAGTTATATCTAAAATTCGTAAAAAAATTAAAAGAACTTTTTTTTTCAGTTAAAATTTAAGACAGGAATACATCGTATATTTATTATAAAAAAAAATCATGTTTTCTAGAAAAAAAATTCACTTAAGTATTTTTTTCATCCTTTATTCAATTTTAATTTTTTTCTATCTATATTCTTGTTGTCATAACTATGTAATTACTATTATCTCTTATTTTTATATAATTTTTAATTTAGTTAGTGTGTTATAAAATTCATGTTATTATTAATTATATTAATAATTTTTATTATTAAATTATATATGTATAATTGTTTAAATTTAAATATAATTTATTATTATATAAGTAGATGAATATATAAATCTATAAACAAATGAATCTTTAAATACCATTATTTATATTATATGAATAGTTGTGTTATTATTACTAAATTTTTATTAATTAAATAATATATTTTAAAAAGAAATAATTTTTTATATAAAAAGTGTTATACATAATGTTAATCAATTATGATTATAATTAGTATATTAATATGATATAATATCAAAATATAAATAATAATAATTTTATAATAAAATCGTGTTTTGCATGAAATCATGAGGCAGTTCAATAAGAAAAGTAGGAAGTCATACCTACTCACTCGCTATTCCTAAAACGTCGAAAAACATAATGCAAGTTGCGTGTAGTAGTCACCCAAGTATCTAGGAAATCACTCATCTATTTTTCCCGGCTTGTGTACGGGTCGAAAAACTAAATCGCTCATCTATTTATCTCGGAGTATTCGGTAATTGAAGCCACGCGATCTATGAATTTAACATACCATAAATCCTAAATCAACCACTAAAATCCACCAACAAATATAACACTTGAGTTATGCTTATTTGTAAGAATTATAATCTCGAAATTATTATTTATGAGATTATAATTACGAGATTATTAATTTTAGAATTAAATAGTTTCAATCACATATTTTTTTATATAAAATTATTCATGTGATAACTTAAAATAATCTCCTGTTATATTTATTTTTTCTAAAATTAATTAAAATATTGAATAAAAAGATATCGTTTATACTATTATATCATTATCAATAATAAAAAAAATTAAACTATAATTTATACTTGTTTATACATAAAAAAAAATAATGAACAATTAATTATAATTTTTTGTATCAACATGCTAATAATTAATTATGATTATCTAATTATAAATTATTAGATAATAAATTATGATCTCGTGTAAAATAAGATTGCTAACCTTTTTCATTAGAAACTATTGATCTCCTACACATCCAAAATAACATCAGGGGTTGCTTAACCTGATTTGTTACTAAAAACAATAATCTTTATTATAGGTTTTTATTAAAAAGTCTCAGAAAATTATGATATATAAAAGCACTATATAAATATATTTATCATTTAGCCTTATCAATATTCATTTCGGGTGCTTCCTTGGGCTTCCCAGGAACACAACATACAGGCCCATGAAATTAGTCACATATATACCAACCTAATTCGCGCCTCGTGACCTTTGCAGCCTTGCCACTAGGACAAGGGTGTTCTGCTTCGTACAAAAATATGGGCACTGCTGTGATTATGTAACTTCCACTTTGATGAGTAAATATTTTTTAAATTATTACAAATTTTAAACTTGTTTAATGAACAGGATTGGTTACAATTTTTAAATTTAAAAGGTTCAAAATTTTGCTTAAATATTTTAAAATGATGGATAGAATAGGATGTTATGGTCATTTTAAAAAAAGTTGAGGTTAATTTTGTCTTAAAAAATATAATCATAAATAATATAAATTATAATACCTAATTAAACATGATATTAAATAATCTTTTATATTAAATTATTTTATAATTATTCAGTTCAGAATCTAAATTTTAAAAAAATTAATATACTTGAATTAATAATTCTATCTCAGTTGTAATGCTGACAACCAATCGTAGTCTTGCAAGCTTCCCTCGACCTGCACGAATTCCTACAAAAGTTCCACGAAACATACGGAAACACATTGATACAACAGTACTACATTACATTACCAGACAGAAAAACACAAAATTAAATAATACCCATGTTGCCATTAGAGTTCTAATGAAAGCTTCCTCAACAAATACATCCCAATTCTTCAACAATAAAGCTGAAGGAAACTGAAAATGGCTGTAAAGAAGCAGGCCCTTTCCATATCTTCACTCATTATTTTATGGTACTCATCAAACATTGGTGTTCTTCTTCTGAACAAATTCTTGCTCTCTAATTACGGGTTTAGGTTCCCAATTTTCCTCACAATGTGTCACATGACAGCTTGTGCTGTCCTCAGCTACCTGTCCATTGTTTTCTTGAAAGTTGTCCCTTTTCAGGGGATCAAATCTAGGTCTCAGTTCTTAAGGATTGCTACCTTAAGCGTTGTATTTTGTGCATCTGTTGTGGGTGGCAATATCTCCCTGTGTCTTTCAATCAGGCTGTTGGTGCCACTACGCCGTTTTTCACGGCAATGATTGCCTATATCATGACCCTAAAGAGGGAAGCTTGGGTTACTTATGCTGCTCTTGTACCAGTTGTTACTGGGGTCGTGATTGCAAGTGGGGTAAGTTTATTCACTTTTTTTTTTGGATCCGTAATTGCTTGTTTGTTTAAATTTTAATTGAATTGAAATTATTTGTTGTGGGTTTTTAATGATTTTGTTTCGGAATATAAATTTGTAATGGGTAATATTGTCTAAGTTGGTTCGTTGCTGATGTATACATTTTTTTATGTATGGTAAGAAAGATATTGTCTTGAATGCTTTCTGCAGTGTCTATAAGGACTAGATTCAAAATTGGGCTAATTGTGTTAAGTCTCAGTCACATATATTTGAAAACTGAGAAACTGTTAATAATTCAGCTTAATGAACATGTATCCGAGAACCTATATTTTAATCCTTTTTGAAGTTTTAGTGGTATCATCCATAAGGCTAATGCTGTTTGTCCCTTACTTCCGATTAAGTTCCGTAGACCTTGTTTTCTGACAGCTGGATTCTCAAAAAGTTGTATGTTTGATGAATGGTCACGAATAAAGAGCTCTTAACCTTCTTTTGGCTTCCCACAATCTGTCACCTCTCTTTTTCAGTAATCAATAGAAACTAATGGATTTCTGTGAAAATGAGAGATATGAAACGTTTTGCTTGGTTTCAGGGGGAGCCAAGCTTTCACTTGTATGGATTCATTATGTGTATAAGTGCAACTGCTGCAAGGGCCTTCAAGTCTGTTCTTCAGGGAATCCTGGTTTCTTTAGAAGGGTATTACAATCATCTGTGTGCAGCTATTACAAATTATGACCTGCGGTAGTTATCAAAATTAATAAGCCAAATAAATGATAGTTTCACCTTTTTATTGGTTTATCCATATAGTGTATAAAAGCAAAGGTAAATGGCGGAGTAGTGCCTAAGAACAGTGTTCTAATGGATAAAGCTAAGGACCAATAATAATTTAAGTTCAGCAGAAGGCTCTGATTAAAATACTTTAAGAGATAATGTAGATGAAGATTCTGATTTCCGAAGACTGAGATATAGTTGGAAGTGATTTAAATTCTCACATGTACCTATCTGTATATTTTAAGAATCCTGAATGTAGTTTCTGAATCGTATCATATGTTCTCAACTATGCATGTTTTAGTTTTACATCTGAACATGCGAACCGTGGAGTTTTCAACTGTGCTTGGAATATTTCGGGCATTGTTTGGGAATAATGGTCGGCACCCTTACAAAGTATCATTTGTGTTTTTTGTTGATCCAAGAAAAAGGATTGTGAATCTCAACTCTCAGAGGATTTCCAATAACTTTATGGTGGCCATTTTTCAATAACTCTGAAATGATAAGCTCACATGTTGCTCTAACTTTATTTGTTGGCTAAAACATGCTTCAGTTCATATATTGCATTCTTTGTGTCACTTTCATATTCTCCCCTTCAGCTGTAAGATAATTTACCAAAAATTACTTTGCTGCTTGCTAGGAATAGGGAGGGTATGATACAATGAACTCGCAGTTGCTGGGTCACTAGGAAACTTGCATGATTTATTATACTTATATCTTTAGTGGTGGTGCTTTCTACAAAGTTTATAACAAATTCTCATCCTTAGACTACGTATCTGCTTAGTCGTACCATTAAACTTGATTTGGGTTTGGTTTGAGATTACCTTATTTTGGGAAGCTTACAACATTTACGACCATTTTCCCTTGTGATACTGCTAATATTATACAGATACTACTTTTCTTTTGATAAATATTATATAGATATAAGCTATGATTCTACAGTCAATATTATTTGTTTGTTTTCGTTTTTCCTTTTCATATTTTTTTGATTAATATTAGTAGTGTCACGGTTTAGAAATATTAGGGATAATACTTCTAGTTATTCTGCAAGTGTTTTTGTATATAGCACCTCATCTATGGAGAAGTATCCCCCTTTTCTACGCACTGCAATATTGCTATGTCTAATGCACCATTGAACTTGCTGAAAACATTTGTCACTGGGAGTTGAAAAAAATTTAGGATATGAAATTTTACAAGTTGAAATTTTGCAATATTCTCTTCTATTGCTCACCATTTTCAATTATATACTTGTGTATTCGATTGGGTTCTTGTCATAATAGTACTTATTAATTGTGGTGTTAAGTGAAAACTTCTATTTTCTCTGTGAACTGGGAGTGCTCATTTTTTAACTTTATGGAATTAGTAATGTCACTGTATTTGCTCCATATTGCAATTTATCATTCTCTTGATTCCTTTACGAAGCTCATCAGGATAAATATTGTTTGTGTAAACTGTGAGGTGGTAATCTTGAAATATTCTAAACCTTTTTTATTTTCTCGGTGTATGTGTATGCAAATTTTCTTCTGTTCCCCAAGGAGACAGATCTTCGGAAAAAACTGGGAAAAGATAATAAGAGTTAAAAAAAAATATACAAGTTAACTTTGTATTATTTTTTGGGTTGGTTCCTATTGAACTCCAGAAGTTTCTATTTTTCATCTTTTCCCCCCTCATCATGTTCTCTCAATCCACACCTTCCATGTTATTATCTGGTACAGTGTGTTTACAATTGTGACCGGCTTCTTTAATCTTCTATAATTATTTCAGGGAAAAGTTGAATTCCATGAACTTGCTGCTTTATATGGCCCCAATTGCTGTTCTAGTTTTATTGCCTGCAGCACTTATCATGGAGCCGGATGTGGTAGATGTCACTATTTCGCTCCGTGCGAAACATAAATTCATGTGACTACTTCTTTTGGCTATTTCAGTAATGGCTTACTTGGCCAACTTAACCAACTTCTTGGTGACCAAGCATACAAGCGCACTAACACTCCAGGTATGATCTCTCCATCTCTCTCTCTCTCTCTCTCTCTCTCTCTCTCACACACACACACACACACACACACACACACTCACTCTGTTTGTGTGTGTGTGTGCATGAGTTTGTGCACCCAGGCACCAGACACTTGTGTGATACAAGAGCATAGATAGAAGTATTTATTACCAAGCAGTCTAGTCTTTAGAACTCAGTGTGTAGAAACCAATTTTCCTGTTTTCATTTCTATTCAATCTGCCTGTAGAAATATCTAATCTTTGTCAACCATGTTGAGTTGAACCCTATAAAAACAGTTGAGTTTCTACCTCATTCACGTGTTATTTGAAAATTTTCTTTTACCTTACTTTATGGAAGTCATCCTCCATGCTCTCTGGTTTCACTTGAAAGGATGGAATTATGACTCCAAAATTTTATATAATCTAAAGAATCGATTTTTTTTACATGGAAATCACAACAGTTCCTTGCTGTTTTATCTTATCCTCGAGTTGAATTTGTTTCGTGACTCATTAGCATGCTCCACTTTGTTAAACCTGAATAAAAATTTCATCTTGGATGTACATTGGGCAATTAGCTGAAAAAATTCTTATCCACACTCTCCCTTAGACGATCTCTGCAAATATAAAAATCTACTTTTACCATTTCAACAATGGACCAAGATGTTTTTAATTCGTAAAGTTGAAAAACTTTCTTATTCTATAACTTAAAAGATCAAGTGACCTGAATTTGGGATGTGTTTCCATTTAAGGGTAAGCTCGAAAGAGATCTAGCAGCACTGAATTGCGAAACTTCTTGTTGTATCTTAGGAAAACCTTTTAAACTCGTCAAATCAAGAATACTGTTTTTTTGTTTCGCTGAACCAATCTTTGACTGAATACATACATGTATATTATATTGTCGTCAGGTTTTAGGCAATGCAAAAGGTGCTGTAGCTGTTGTTATCTCCATACTCCTGTTCCGAAAACCTGTCACCTTTACAAGTATAGCTGGTTATTCAACGACTGTAATGGGGGTGATTGGTTATGGAGAAGTCAAAAGTAGATACAAATGATCTCCCAGTTGCCATTCTTCCTTTCTGATGCACTAGTATTTTTTTGTTTATAGAGGTTTAAGTACACTTTGATGGAGATGGATTTATGTTCTGTAGTACCAGAGTCGAGATCCTTAATAATCCTTGCCAAAGAGATTAGTTTCAATTTACTGTACTATAATTTATTCATAGAAACATGTATTATAACTGGATCAGATACTCTTATAATTTAATTCATCAATCACTAGTTTTTGGTTTTCTCCAATGGCTTTTGCTGCTTCGAATGGAACACGCAGCTTTGGTGGACTCGGAACAGAGTTGGTGTGTTTCTAGAGAAATATTGGGATTTGATAAATACATGAAACATAATATTAAAATTTAAGATCAAATAATAAGATAATTACACGAAATATTAGATGAATAATAAAAAAGTAAGAACACGCAATATACTCAAGTTCATTAATTTGACTAGTCTTGTTTATTTGGAGTATTTATTAAATGTATCATACGCTCTACAATGATTCACATACTAAACAATTGTTTTTATAGTAACTAGAAAATTTTAGCTGTTATACCATGAGTTCAAGTCCAATACATTAGTAACCCAAAGACTGAACCACTAATAAATCTCCAAGCTCAATTACACCATTGCGCTTGACTTCTAGGGAGTGTTGCCCCTTGCAACTCCCGCCAGCTCACCGACGAGCTGGGCAGCCGCTCACTCACAGGCGAGACTCCCAACCATCCTGTCGTGGTTGTCATTAGTCGAACCCGTAAAAATATGAATCAATCCCAACACATAAACATTGTTTTTTCAATGCTGCAAAGTCGGCTCAAAATTTGTTCACCGGTCCTTTTCTCATTTTTTTGGTTGGTTTTTAAATTTATTTAACGGTGGGATCCAAACAATTATATTAGTGTATCTTTGTTAGTTCAACTAGAAGTCCCGTTTGTAAAATTTACAAATATTAAGGAATTCAGTTGAGTACGTCAATGTAACTGAGTGGCTTAACCAGGGTGATAAAGAGAAAATATCAGCAACCACCATCCCATTGAAGAAGCTCTTCAAAATAAAAGAGCAAAATAATAGGAGTGGCTATTTCTTGCAGTGGCACAAATACAGGTGTGAAGAGATGGTCATTTTAGTGGCACAAATACAGGCTATTTCTTGTAATGGCACAACTAACTGAGACACAAGGAGAAAGAGCATAACATATTATTTTACTGTTCGACGAGCGAGGGCAGGATATGTATAGTATACATTTATTAACAGATTCAAAGTCATTGAAGGAAATTTTTCACTATTGAAGAGATGCATTCCAGAATACGTGAACTAGTTCCTCCAAAAGGATAACTGCTGGCTGGTATAACAAAAACAAACACAACATTTTATCAGAGAAACAACAAGGAAACATTTCAATTGCTCTTTCTGTTTCCGAGCACTAAGAAAGAACATCAAGTGAGATGCTTCACTCACGTCATTAAAATATGAACAACTTCAAGAAACCACCGGTAAGGAACATTCTTTGGAAAATTAACCTGTTGTGTCTTGTATTGGAAGGGGCAGATTGGAAGGAATTAATCACTTTTACTCATAAGGAGATTATCCAGATCAGCAAAAAGTACTTTTGTGGCAAGAAAACAGAAAATGGTTAGGTTAAAAGGTAAGAAAGTAGCTGTAGTCAAGTCCTCTAATTCAACTCCCAAGTACTTTAGTCCTAAGAAAAGTAAATGCTTCCTTTTCCTTGTATCAAACCTCTTCTGGACCAGTAGGGAGCAGATCATAACCATCATGGTGCTTATCAGTCTTTCCTTCAACAGGGATGCACTTCAAAACAACTGCAATGGGCATGCTTACGAACCCAATTAAAATACTAAGTAACCATAGTTGCCAGCTTAGTGGCACAGTGCTTGCAAAAGTGCCAAGGAATTCGACTATGATTACTTGAAATACCACAGTGGCTACCATGACGCAAATGAATATCCAGCTACTCAACATGCCACGGAAAATATTTATCTTCTCAATATCACGGCTGTTTATTTCATTAAATACCTGAAAATTCAAAACAAGAGATAACTGTCAGGCTAATCGATATTTTATATGTAGCAACAAAAAAAATATTACCCTTACATGATTACATCCTAATTCTCTTATCTTAAGAGAGAGATTCATTTTGGTTAATAAATTTTGTCAGAAGAGTTTTAAGAGTACGGAAACATCCTCTAGGAAAATGACAAAGATCCACAAACAGTTTATTCTTCATCTATTTATTTTTCCATTAACACATTAAAAAAAATCAAATCAAGACTGAAAGAATTTACTAGTACAGTATGCAAAGAATATGCAGAAGGTTTTAAGAATGGGAGAAAAAAATACTACAGAAACAATAAGCGAAACCCCAAAGATAATACCTGACAGAACACAAAGGTATTGAATATGAAGGTATTGACAATGTCTGTAGCATCTGAACCTTGAACTCCCAAAATCTGCTTCCCTGCAAAATTGAAAGCAAAAAGGACAGCCATTTGGTAAATACTCTGACCCGCGATATTTCTCCACATTGCCCTGGTGATGAAACTCACGCCCCTTCCAACAGGAGGCCTATTCATCAGTCCATCATGTGGTGGTTCTGTAGCCAGTGCCAATGCACCTAGGGTGTCCATGATCAGGTTAACCCAAAGCAATTGCACAGCCGTAAGGGGAGCAGATCCTGAAAGTTAAGTGGAGGATTATATTTAATGTTCATCATACAATTTAAGGAACTAAAATCTTGCTCAATGGACCAACACACCTGAGATGCATGCAGAAACAAAATTGATCATAAGAGCAACAACATTAACAGTAAGCTGAAACTGAACAAACTTTTGAATGTTTATATATACAGCACGTCCCCATTTTGCCACATTTACAATAGTGGAAAAATTGTCATCCAATATGATGACATCAGCACTTTCTTTTGCAACCTGTGGACATAATTTTTTGAAAAAGTTACGAGAAAGGAATAATGATAAGGAGGTATAAGTGAAATAAGACTAAAAAGGGCGAGATGATGATTATAATCAATACCACACCACAAAATTTCTAATGATAAGATGCACAACTTTTTGAGACGAATATGATATATAGTATTAAAACACTGAATTCGATTTGATCTCAGATAAAAGAAATACAACAACTAGTAGAAACAAGGCAAGAATATTATTACTTCCTCTGTTCCACTTGGAATGCCATGTTTCAATACCATATTTGCAGCACAGCGTTTAACGAATTTTATCCACATGTTTAGAACATTTCTATGTTTAAAACTGCACTCTAAATGCTAGAGAATAATTTTGAAAAATTATATTACGCACTGATTCTAAATATGTTCTTTGAACGCCTTAAAATCAGTTTCTGAAACATGGTTTTGAACCATGACATTCAAAATGGAACAGAGGTACTATATAAATAAGCAGACAGAAAATCTGCCCAACAAAAGAGGAAATACACAAACCTCTGTTCCAGCTATACCCATTGCAAGTCCAATGTCTGCCTCATGCAAAGCAGGAGCATCATTAGTTCCGTCACCAGTTACTGCTACCACCTCTTTATGTATGCTCCTCAAATTCTTTACCAGCATGTGCTTGTCTAAAGGCAAGGATCGAGCCATTACCTGTAATGACATAATTTAGAAATCAAGTGCATCTTCACAATTTACTGATTTAGCAAGTACTATTAAAATCAACAATACACCTGAATTCTTGGTATTATTTCTTTCAATTCATCTGGAGTTTTGGTGCGAAATTCTGGTCCTTCTATGGCCAAACCACCTTCAGTGAGTATCCCACATTCTTTTGCAATGGCCTTCGCTGTGTTAATATTGTCACCAGTGACCATACGCACAGTAATTCCAGCTGCTAAACAAGTCCTAACTGCATCCTTCACCCCTGGGCGAACTGGATCCTTAATTCCAACTACTGCAATCAATGTATATCCACTATCAGGTAAGCTAATCCGATCATAATAGTTGTCAGCATCCTTAAATGCCAAGCAGAGTGTTCTTAAAGCTTCATTGGCGAAACCATTGATGACGTCTGTGATATTTCTTACCAGTTCTTCTGACATGTCAACCGTTTTCCCATTACTATCAACTATTTTGTCACACATTCTTAAAATGATCTCTGATGCACCTTTGCAGAAAGCTCGGATCCCACCTTCGGGAAGAGCCACAAGCACAGACATTGTTTTCTTGACAGAATTGAAAGGTTCAACCTTTAGCATCTTAATTTCCCGACGTTGAGCATTAAAATCCCCGCCCAGATGCAATCCATATTCTAACAGTGCTGATTCTGTTGGTGTACCCAGAATCGAATATTTTCCATCTTTATTCTTGACCACCTCAGAACTGGTATTTTGAAATATAGCCTGCAAGAGAATGGTTGATACATCTTCTGCTATTTCTGAATGAAAGATATCTCCACATTCACTTCCTTTCATCTCTTTAGCTTTTCCAAATATCCATATCTTATCAACAACCATATGGTTCGTTGTTAATGTCCCTGTTTTGTCTGTGCAAATGCAAGTTGCAGAACCCATTGTCTCACAAGCAGAAAGATGCCTCACAAGCGCTCTTTCACTCATTAATTTCTTCATTGCAAAGGCAAGGCTTAACGTCACTGCCAGAGGCAGTCCTTCTGGAACAGCAACGACAATTATAGTTACTGCAGTAGCAAAGTAATTCAAAAGCTTCAAAGCATCAACGGAAGACCAGTCTGTAAACTCATTTTGGACTGCTTTCTCCACCAGGAATCTAACTGCCAACACCAAAAATGTCAGCACAGCAAACATCAAGCCAATCTTTCCAATGACTGTAGCAACACCATTCAGTTTCACCTGCAGTGGGGTCTCATCTTCTCCCCCTTCACTTAATGTTTCCATCAACTTACCCCATTCAGTTCGCATACCAACAGCAGTCACCAGCATCTTACCTGACCCATCTTGCACTTTAGTTCCTGAAAGTAGAAAAGGTTTCTTCTCATTTATATTTACTGGTTCACTCTCACCTGACAAGCTTGACTCATCAAGCAACAAGCTGTATCCTGATATGAATATCCCATCAGCTGGAACTTGGTCTCCAATAGATAAGTGGACAACATCTCCAACAACTAAGTCAAATATGGAGACCTTCTGCCGGATTCCATCTCTAGTGACCTGAACAGATATTTTCTTCTTCTCCTTGTCCAATTCTTTAAATTGCAAGGATTGCTTGTAGTCACTGATTGCAGTAACCATGACTACCAAGAATATACTAAGGATGATTCCCAACCCATCATACATGCCCTTTGGCCACCCTTCAGTGGCAAGTCCCACACCTATAGAAACCACAGCACAAACCATAAGGATGATAAGGGTTAAATCATGCAAAGCCTCCCAGACAAACAACCAAAAACTTTTAGAAGGTTTCTCAGTGTATCTGTTAAAGCCATAGATCTTTTGCCTGATAGACAAACTATTATCTTTAACTCCTTCGTCTAATGAGACATGTACTGCATTTGCAACTCCTTCAACTCCATTGAGGGCTTCCAATTCCTCATTGTCATGGTTACGTACAACCTTAGCAAGTTTATCAGGGTGAATACGAAATCCCGCTCTTTTAGCCTCTTCTGAGGGCTTGTGGTCAATAGCTGTAAGATATGAAAAATTAAGAATGAAGGATGTATATATATAATCTAAGGGCCTAAGGCCATCAATCACCCTATCACTGGTGCCAATAATTTGATAAAAACAAGAAGGAAAGTACCATCAAGAAACTTGAATGCGACCTTATATGCTGTAAAGATTACTCGTAGGCTTTCCTGGTACAGTAGTGTAAATGACCAAAAAGAAGAAGAAAAGGTTAGTATTAGCTCAAAAGAAATTAATGAACAAACTCTAGCTGCAGCTATATGTTGTTTAAAACTTTAAAATAGCCATTTATAGTAAAATCTAGTCTCTGAACAGCAAGAACCTAACAGTAATATAGCATAAAGGTTGCCTAGCACCCATAAACGCCAAGAATTGAGCAGTCAAAACCCGCAAAGGAGGTAGTAATTACTTTAAAAAGCAAAATATGATGGTTTTCTAAAGTACATCTTTCAAACTAAATTCAGTTATATATTGTTAGAACATGGATTACTATAAGGAAAGCCCATTTCAGCTTATGCTTCTGCCAACCCCTCCCCTCTATCACCCACAGTAAATTTCTAGCTTTATAAGTCTAAAATGTGGCTCATTTAGTAGATCACTTAAGAAAGCCTGTAAGAGTAAGAAAGATAAACTCTGGCTGTTATAGAAGTTTCTGAAATTAAAGAAGTTTCTAAACTAAAACTAATTGGCAGCAGACTGGAAAGCTCATATACTTGCAAGGAATTAGATTGGCTGGTGATCACATGAATGACATTCTCTCGACCCACGTTAGGGATAAAAGCAGAGTAAATTTTCTGCTGTGGACATATTACCTGCCTCGGCCGTCATGAAGACTAAATGCACTATTGCCTGCGGGACCACCCTGACCTGTTGTGAACTTGAACAGTAGTTGCACACTACATTGTTTGACAAAGTTTCTAGATTGTATAGAGGCAGTGGATAGACCAGTTTAAATATCAACCAAAAGTTTATGACTGCAAGGTACTATATTGAATTGTGTTACTAATGAAGATCGTGGTTCAAATAATCTAAGAAGATGCATCAACTAACATCATGATGGTATGACCAGGCCTTTCCATGGCAAAGGTCCTGGACAACCACCCCCCTCCCCCAAATATGTTGTAATGATGAAATCTTAATAGTACCAAAAAAATGATGCAATACCATGGTATAGTAGATGTTTTTTTATTTATTATATTGATAGGTTATACTATTTTATCAGTTTATTGTTCTAAGTTATCTATTTAAGTTTACCTGATTGGAGTCCTATAAACAGCTTATTTCTGACCATATAAGACATCAATTTCTCGACTCTAAACTGATGCCTTCAATAAAAAAAATGTCTGCCTAGATGGTGGCCAATTAAGCAGACAATAAAATCGACTTGTTAACACTCTCATTTTTCCACCCTGGAAAATTGGTTAAATAAGCCAGATAGTTGCATATATGATTAGATACCTGAAACCTATTAACCTTATAATTGTCCAATTCTAAGTCTCTAACTGATTTATGAATTAAGAAAAGGATAGAACTAATATATCAGACCTTTATGTTGCAGAAGGCCCTTTAGACATCAGAAAGGTCTGCTATTTTCTAAAGCTTTTAATATTCCAACTTTATTCCCATGCAACCTTGTCATTTCAGCATAATATGGAGTTGAAAGCTTTGAAGATAAATATTCATTGATTATGCCCCCAAGTAAATATCTTGGGGTTCGTTAAAGAAAGCAAAGGAAATACCAAGAATCATGAAACTTTGTTAAATAAAGCCATTCACACGTTACTGCTCTTGTGCAATTCTAAATTATTGCGGTGATCTCCATGACAACCTTTTAAATTTTTAGGAAAAATAGGATTTGAACTCTACAATACATCGACCAAATGGTTAAAAGGCATTAAAATATATTTTATATATATTCATACGATAAAGCAACGGACGCCAGAAAAATACCCAATACAGCTATTTTTTATGCAAACAAAAGATAATTACCAAAATTTGGATACAAAATAATGTGTTGAATTATAATTAATTGATATTCTACCATACATGGGTGGGTCTAATGGTTATAACCAATCCCTACCATACATATCATTTTGTATCCTCTATTTGTATCTAATCTTTTGTCACTAAAACATTATTAAATTTTTATTACACTGCATAACATATACAACTTTTTTCTACAAAAAAAAAAAAAATTGCATCCAGAATTTTTTCTGAGATTTTTTTTGGTTCCCTTAACTTTACTTTCTGTATCTTTATGATAAAAGAAGAAAGATGATGTGTTGTGTCAAAATTGAAGGAGAGGCAATGGAATAGGACCGAGGAACAGTAGATGAGGCCAAACATGACAACTGTGGATGAGGCAATGTGAGGAAAGAAGATAGGAAGAGAGAATAAAATCCTTCCCAAGATTATTTTAAAATTTTTTGTTTTCAGTCTTAATTGCCAAGGTCATAAAAGCAAATTGTTTTTTTCTTTTGGTATATTGCGATAATATATTCATATCCTTTGCGTAGCTGTGAGGTGGTGAGCTATGATACTGTCAGTCGGCAGAAGAGTTTCAAGGAAATTTCATTTCTTGCCAGATAAAGTCAAAAAGCTTCTCCTCATAATGGCGTCCCATTCACATAAACAGGCCTAACATCTTTCCACATGTAATTGAACAAATAACAGAGAGGTTAAGAATAGATTGCAAGTCCCATGTGCCAACGCACTAAGGTAGCCATAGGGTGAAGAAACACAAGTATTCAAAAATGGACCACTTCTTGGTGGATATAACTATGGCTTTTTTTGGTCCCATATATAACTATGACTTTTTTTGGTCCCATATATAACTATGACTTACGATCAGTATACCACTATCCCTAAAAACAAATATTTTAAAATTTTCATTTTGTTTCCATCCAGAGAGAGAGTCGAAGTGTAAAAAACAATGGAGCGGCACAGACGGGGCCAAAATATGTGCATGCATTGAGATTATTAAACAAAACATCATAAAAATAATAACAATAAAAAATAATACCAATTAAATTCCCGATACAGACTTTGATTACTAAATAAAGACATTAGATTGAAATAGATCTAGTCAAATTACATCTTAGACTACAGGCAATGATCTAACCTGAAGTCCAATAAATTTTAACTTTTTAGTTCAATCTCAGCATCATGAGAGACTTTACCATACAGTTTGGACAGATTATTATAGTTGTAATTTTGTTATGGGAATTCAATATATTTCGTTCTTGACTTTCAAAAAATAATAATAATGACCGAACTAGCTGCACATAAGATGTAAAAGGGTAACAGGTAAGGCTGTAAATAGTAACTGAATTTTTTTTATCCGTCCGCATCTGTATTTAAAAAAATAAATATTATTCGTATTCGAAACAAAACAAATATATATCCGTATTCCATTTTAAGGCATCCGTAAATAAATGGATACAAATATACGCATATTTGTATTCGTTCAACATCTGATCGTAAATATATCTGACACATAGCGGATATCCGGTATCTGAGTTTGTATTCATATCCGAAATTCGTATTCAAATAACTTGTATACGTGTGTGTATTAACAATTTAATTATCAATCATCATATATAAAGTAAACATAATTTTTTTCAAATAACACTCCTTATACATATAATAATTAGTTTTTACTATTATAAAAAAAATTAAAAATATGTCATTTCACTTTTACAAAATAGAATATAACACTTTTAAATATAATAATAATAATAATTGGAATAAATTTATTTAATTTTAATTAATGTTTTTTTACTATTATAAAGTATAAAATATCTAAAATATATCATTTAACGAAAAAAATTATATATTACAAGAACAAAATTATAACTATTAGTTTGTTACAAATAGTTTATTTTTCAAACTTGTGTACGAGAACAAGAGTGAATGATAAATTTTTATTAAAAATGTGGTCAATTTGATACTTTCTTTAACATATTTAAATTTTAATTAATTTTATGATCAATGATAGATGATAATATACTTGACAAATTTTAAATAATGATGAGTAATTATTCAATTTTGCTTTTAATTTTTGTAAATAATTTGAATAAATTATTTATTAGATAACTGATAAACAAATTCGAATACCCAAATATTCGAATAATTTATTCGTTTGAATAAAATAAATAAAAACGAATATTATTCATATTCGAATATTATTTTCAATATCAAATATAAATAATATTTTAAAATCAATCAAATACTGAATATAAATACGAATAAGATATAAAAAATTTAAATCTGAACACAAATACAACTATATTTAAATCATATATATCTATTTACTACGCTAATAATGGTGGAGCGGGCCCATGTTTTCTCTTAGAGATTAATATCTTAAATTAACGTGCTGGATGTTGACTTTGATAAGGTACGAACGTGGTATGACAAGGAAATGACAAATAAATTAAATAAAACTACATGACTAACGGAAGCGCATTTACCCTCTGCCGGACGTTATATTAAAATCTCCGCCGGACGTTATATTAAAATTTAAAAGACTTAAATATATATTATTATTCTGAACTCTTCACTCTTTTTTTTTAATTTAAAATATATATTTTTTAAAATGATCAAAAACTTAATTTTTTTTCATTTAAATTCAATTGAACCTGACCCCTGTCCCTGTGGTATGCTTACGTAGCAAATTAATGTGTATGTGTCACTAAAAACTAAAAAAAATTAATTTAATTTTAATTAGGAAAAAGGTCTGAATGATAAAAGAACAATTACATAATTAATTGAAAAAAAATCAAAATACTTTAAAACTTATTCTTTTGAAGGTCACTGTACTGCTCTACGCCCCCATCTCCGGTCGGCAAACTTCTACTAATTTTTTTTATTAGAGAGAATCTCACCCACCATACATATTATATTTCAAAAACCCATTGTTTGTTCCTTGAAATGAAGTGAATTTTCGCAAGACCCGTTAGCAAACCTAACTCACTGTCCCATTATCACTATAACCCCGGATCTGTAATCAACGTTCCCAGATCTGTAACAAACATTCAAGAGGATCAACAACGACCCCCAAAGCCGACCAACCATCATCGCTGTTTGACCACACACATAAATAAATAACTCAAAACTGACTAAAATTGCCACAAATCGGTGGTAATTCAGTTTCAGCACTCATATAAATTGATTTTGGCGGTTCAATAAACATAAACGAGGAGAAATACGAAAACAAGGAAAGATATTTTGGGATAGCCAGAGGGAAGCTGCTCACGGGGAGGGGGGAAAAAGGAGACCACGGGAGAAGGGCAGCAGCATGCGTTGGGGATGGTATTACGGATAAAGGGAGGGAAAAGGATCAGGCTTATACTTTTTGTTTAATAATTATTGTTTTGGTAAAAATTTGTTTGTTATTTATTAATTTTAGCTTTTGGTTTAATTAATTATGTTTTTACTTTTTTATTGTTTCGCCCTTTTTACCTGATCAAAACTTTAAAATTTCGGTTTCACGAAAGCAATTTATGACATGGCAAGTTCTGGAAAAAAATTAATAATTGAATTTTTTTTTAAATCTATCATTAAAATAAATTAAAAGAAAAGAGTTCAAGCTAGTAATTCATATTTAAGCCAATTTAAAACGCCTCCAAACGTAGCAATCTTTCTGTTTCAGGTTTCCATTCCTCCGCCCCCAAAAGAAAAAACAGAACAGGAATAATAAAAACAAGTATGCTTGGACAAGGATTCTATTCTCGCCAGTTGAATAAGAGTCCTAAATAACAAAATAGAGAGTTGGTTATTGGATTATCTCGAGGTATTGCGCGATAATAAATTTTTATATAAAAAATATGATGATCTATAAATTTAATATGTTAATATTTTAGATTTAAATATATATTGACAAAAAATAAATAAATAAACCACAAAAAGAAAAAAAAAATGCTACTGTAAAAAGATCTAAAAATCTACAAGGGAGAATTGAGGCAAAGACTCGGGGAAAGTTCAAGTGAAATCAACCGAATAATATCATCCTATACTACTACTGTACATACCTGAGCTTGTCGAACCTTGGATTTAACTTCGGACCGCTTATCGAGATCGGGAACGTGCCGGAAACGCCTCCGGCGATTCCTAACAAGAAAAACGGCTTTCCTCCACTTCCTCTGAGCTTCTTCAGAGGGATGCTTCCCATCAATATCGAAGTCTTTCAAATAGCTCTCCATTTTCCTCCTACGTACTATTAGATCACTATCACTGTATACATATACATACACTTCCCCTCTCAGACGAGACCGAGTGCAAGAGACGCAGAAGCGGGTGAGGGAACTAGATCTCTGCAGTTTTTTCCCATTTCAATTCCATTTTGTTTGCGTTTCACTTGGGGTAAATAAATACCGAGACCATTACGCGTTTTTATGGAATAAATTGCCATTTTTATTATATTTTTTTAGCTTGTTTGATTTTTTAATTTTTTTGCCTAGCGATAGGTTGTTAAATTAAATATATATTTAATAATATTTTTATAATTAAAGACGGCCTTTAATATTTAAACCGACATTTAGTACTCTAGAATTGACCACCTTTAAAAATTGTCAACCAAAAATGAAAGTGTCAAAGACGATAGCTATTTAATATTTATATTTATATTATTTTCATATAAATATTGGTAAAAAAAGTATAATTATAAGAAATTTTATCGAATTTATTATCCCATCTAATTTTTATAGTTTTAAAAAATATAAATAAATATGTTTAATTTTTAATTTTAAAATTAATCAAATGAAGTCAATTTTTTGTGAGAGAGATGGAGTAGTTAAAACATAACATTTTGAGTTATATTTCTTACTATTATGATATTACTATTTTTGCTCCGATTAAATCATACAACTTTTTTTTGTATTATTTTATGATAGTAAATATTGACGATGCATGCGAAAATATGGAATAAGACAAAATAAAAAAAAAGTTCACACTAATTTACTCTATAAATCTTCTGTTATGTATTATGATAAATTTATGTTAAATTTTAATTATAGAACTTATCAATATATAATAGAATTATAATTATAAAAGAATCTCACCTATTACACATCTTTTTTAAAATAACTATCACTAATACTAATAATTTCATGTTAAACATAATCCAATTTCATGATAAAATTTGTTAACATAAAAATCATAGTATTGATATTTGTATAAGGAGATTTGATAGTTCAAGAAGACTCTTCTGATAAAAATAGTAAATAGGACTCACGCTCATATGAGTGTGATTTTATAAAAATATCAAAATTTTCTTGTGAAAATAATAATTTCTTAAATTATTTTCCTTACTTTATGCTCTTATATATCTTTTGTTGTTTTATTTAAACTTTAAAGTAAATGATAAATATTGCCAAATACAAAATTTGGAAAAACAAGTGCTTCTATAGTTTTAGTAATTAATAAAAAAAATCTTAATTGTTATATTTATTAGTCTTCCAATTCAAATGAAATTTGAGTTACTAAAATGCCAGCAGAGATGTATAGAATCTCAAAGTGGAGACAATTTCTATAGTTACCAAAAATGTAGGATTTAGAACCTAGACTTGTACCAAGAAAAAAAGAACCCTAAAAAATGCACTAATAGCAGTGTAAATTTTGTAGTACCCCAACTTTTTATTAATAAATTTTGATTTTTCTTATATATATTATTCTAAATAGTAAGGTGTTAAATTGATAAAAAAGTTAAAATTAAAGATGATATATACAAATTATTGGTGAATCCCACAAAAAAATAATTGTCAACTACAGAAAATAACAAAATAACCGTTAATAAAATTTGTAGGCAGAATTTTTACTTTTAACTGTTAAAATATCTTATAATAAAGGAACAGTAATGCACAATATTCCATAGTATTGAACCAATAATTATCGTAGCAATGAAGGTAATAATGAAAATTTATGTAATTAAAAGTCTCAGGTATTGAAAAGTTAGACAGACTCATTAATTCGTTAAGTAAAGAACATTGTTTACATAAATATTTGTGATATTAATACATTAAATAAATAATATAAAAGATAAACAAATACAATAATAATTGTGAATAGTAAAATAGAAGGTAATCTAGAAATGCGAAAGTTGTGCTAAAATTTATATTTGGTATTTATCAACAAAAAAAATAATATTATGTGTGATAGATTAAAGTTATTCTTTAAATATGAAAATTGTGTTAAAGTTGATATGTGGTAAATTTTAAGCTTACCATATAATTTTGACACTCACAAATTGAAAGATTGAGATGTTTGGTATATGTTGGTTAATTTTTTTGCTATAAAAAGGAGTTTGCATAAGTAAGGCGATATTTTCACATTTTTTCTTACATAAATAGTAAATGAACCCTGCACTAATGTGTGAGGGAATTTGTGGAAGTATTAAATTTTGTTTGTAGAAATATCAATTTCCTATTTTTATATAAGTCGAAATAATAGCAATTTTTAAAGAGAAATATATTTTTAGATAAACATTTGATATTTTACAAAAAAATATGATACTTCAAATTAAAAAGAATCACATCCAATATTAATTCATGTAAGAAAAATTATATAAAGAAGTATATTTATCTATAAAAATAATAATTCTTATTTAAAAAGATATATAAATAGGTCAATATAAAAAAAACGCAAAATACATGAATATGTTGGTGTTAGCGCTAGGGGTGCACACAAAATCGACCAAAACCGAAAAACCGTCCGGACCGAACCAAACCGTTACTATTTCAAACCGAAAAATATAAAACCGAAAAACCGAACACTATAAAACTAAAAAACCGAAACTAGTTCGGCCGGTTTGGTTTGGCTTCTCAAAAAATCGAAACCGACCGAACAATTTAAAATTATAATATAATTTATATATTTTTCTAATAAATATTTATTTTATATAATTATATATTTATTATATGTTTTTATTGTGACGAATTTGCAAAACTTCTATCCTAATGAGTGAGTTAGGTGATTTTTGTTTTTCGGATTTAGAGAACTTCTATTATAATTAGTAGTTATTGAGTTAGTGATTTATTAATTATTATGAAAAATTAGCAATATAATAAATATCAAATTATCAATTACGGAACCGAATAACCGAATAAACCGACCGATTTAACCGAAACCGAATAAACCGATAACCGATTACGATGTAAAAATTTGGGCGGTTTTGGTTTTTAATTTTTTATAACCGACTTAAATGGTTTGGTTATTTTTTCCCCCAAAAAACCGACCAAACCGACCATGTGCACCCCTAGTTAGCGCAGTGGGATACTGGTATTCACGTTATGTCGAGTTGTGAACACGTTTCTTTTCAAGGTAGGTTGTGATACTTCACTTTCACAAAATGAATCTGTGACGCCCCCAAATCTGGGCCCACACAGCCCAAACTTGAGTCGTCAAAAGACTACAACAAAATTATTACAACAAAGCACAACGTACTACAATACAGTGTATAATAATACACAACTAAGTCTTCACTATTATTGCCACACTATTTTACAAAACGTGAAGACTATGATAACTATTCCTCGGACCCTTACTCCATTCCCCGGCTAGACCCTGTTATGTTTTCATCTCCTGTTGAAAAACAATGGAACAAAAGAAAGGGTGAACTCAAATAGCCCAGTAAAGAATATCATGACTAAGATAATGACGAATAAATTATCATTAGTCTTCAACAGTTGAGTTCTTGATAGAATACAATAGACTACAAGGTTTATATCAAAAACTGCAGTTAAATTCTTAAACAACTTTCAGATCAATAATAGCAGCGGAATGAGTAATCTATTAGAAGAATAATGCAGACTATAATGTCCACTCGGTTCTCTTTTTAGGAAAAACATCATCAACTTTTATCATCTGAAATATCATTAGTCAAGATAATACAAATTCACAGTTCCTGATCATAATCATGCAGATCAACAGTTCATCTTTGCACTACGGGCCAAAGACATTAAATATAGCACCAACGGTCATGATTATACCAGATTCAGCCTTTGGTGATAATCATACCAAACAACAGTTCATCTTTGCACTACGGGCCAAAGAGAACATTCACCACGTGCCATAAAAGACACCGAACAGATGTATCGCCTTTAATGTAAGACCCCGAATTTTATGAAATATAAAATTTAATTTTTCTTCATATATATTTTTCCTGAAACAGTAAATGGTTAAATTGACAAAATTGAAAGTTAAGGATGTTATGTGCAAATTTTATTTTGTCGGACAATATTCTTTTTGTCGGGGAATATTCGGGCCGTACGACGGCGCCGAAATAACAAATTATTTGTGGACCCCACAACGGAATATTTGTCGGATATAGAAAACGACAGAAGTAACCTTTTTAAATAAAAATAGTCAACGGTGTTAACTGTTAAAATACCGGTGATAAAAGAATAGTAGCATACGGTAATTTATGGTATTTTCTGTAGCACACGGTACTCTACAGTAGCACACGGTATTGCACAGTGTCTCATATTATTGGTCTGATAATTGGCACCGTAATTGTTACGCATCATTTCATCAATAATTGTCACTGCATAATATTTTATATTATCAATTCAATTATTGTTGCTACACAGTATTTTGCATTATTGATTCAATAATTGTCATTACACTGTATTTCATATCATCGAGTCAATAATTGTTGGTGCACTGTAGTTTAAAATTATTGAATCTAATAATTGTCACAGTAGCAAATATACTGTAATTTATATTATTAAATTAATAAAAATATGTAACGTGTTTCTTACATTATTATGGTAACATTATTTTATATGTTGGACTCACAGGAAGAATAAATAAATAAAAAAAAAAAAAAAAAAATTAATTTTACTATTTGAAATAGTAACGTGAATAGTGACGTGAATAGTAAAAAACATGTGGGACCCATTGTGGGGCCTACATGAAGTATGAATAATGTGAGTATTTCCTGGGTTGGTGAGGTGCGGCTGCTGAAAAAAATTTCAGCACTGGCGTGCTCACCTACCATGCGCATAGTAACTTATTTTCTCCTATAAATAGCTTACTCAACTGAATAGAAAAATCACACCTAAAACATAAAATTTTTCTATAAGAATTTTATGAGTTTTCTCTGAGAATAGTAAGGTTATTTTGAGAGTTTGAAAGCCAAAAGGAGTGCAGGAATTTTTCAAGTAAGTGTTTTATTAAAGAGTAGTAATTTCATAAATTCCTATTTTTCACGGTATTCACAAATCTTCCTTTAGAAGACTCTTCTTTGAGAAGATTCATTTTTAAAAGCTTTCTTTGGAAGATTTATTTTGGAATATTATTTTAAAAACTATTTTAAAGTTGTTATATTATACTACAAAAATTATGTTAAATATATATAATTTTGATAGTTCATAATATACGAGTTATCATATACTTTGAAATTTATATGTGGTAATTACTAATTTTATTAAAAATATATAGGTTGATCAATCTCATTTAAATCAATATCCAGTCACGTGTTAAGGTAAGGGGTATCACTCTTTTCATCATCATAAATGGATATTATTTTCTTTCTTACTTGAAGGGATTATCATTCTTTGATTCTCGAAAATAATATCGTTTCTTTCTTGTGCCATTTATTTCCATGTATTAAATTGTGGGAATAACCTTACGGCGTGGTTTACCGCCTGTTGGTGAATAACCTTTTGTATTCATTCCTTATTAATCTTTGAGAATAACCTTACGGTGCGGATTATCGCCTGTTTGGTGAATAACTCTTCGTGTTCAAATTCTATTAAATTGTGGGAATAACCTTACGGTGCGGATTACGCCTGTTTGGTGAATAACTATTCGTATTCAAATTGATGGGAATAACCTTACGGTGCGGATTACGCCTGTTTGGTGAATAACTATTCGTATTCAAATTGATGGGAATAACCTTACGGTGCGGATTATCGCCTGTTGGTGAATAACCCTTTTTATTTGTCTCGTGTGGAAATAATTTGTCTACACGAATTATCACATGACACTTTTATTCCATATTCGTAAGTGATATCATTTTCCTTTATACTCATAAGGGATACCATCTTTTTCATCTTCCATTATTCAAACTTACTATGGTAAGGGATATTAATTCCCTTCACCTTTTGTTAATCAAACCTGTTACGGTAAGGGATATTATTTTCTTCCATACACCTAAATCGAAACTTATTATGGAACTATTGCTTCTATAATTCCTGAAAATATTATCTGTTCCATAATAGTTGAATTTCATTAGTTCAACTGAACCTTCCTATTTTCTGAACATTTCTATTGAACTGTAATCGTTATTCTGAACTGTGGATCTTGAATATCATTTTTAAATTTCACTCCATATCATGTTAGCAATTTGGACATTATTTGAATCTGCACAAAGTAAACTTCTGATACTTATTGTTTATCCTGTTCTTCTGTTCATCATTTGTATCACTGTTATTTGTATTAATCATCAAGAATCAAACTGTTGTGAATATCTGTGGCCGGGGGCACAGATGTGATATAATTGTTGAACAGATGATAGGTTAAAGGCGATATACTAGGTTAAAGGCGATACATCTGTTCGGTGTCTTTTATGGCACGTGGTGAATGTTCTCTTTGGCCCGTAGTGCAAAGATGAACTGTTGGTTGGTATGATTATGACCAAAGGCTGAATCTGGTATAATCATGACCGTTGGTGCTTTATTGAATATCTTTGGCCCATAGTGCAAAGATGAACTGTTGATTGGTATGATTATTACCAAAGGCTGAATCTGGTATAATCATGACCGTTGGTGTTATATTAAATGTCTTTGGCCCGTAGTGCAAATATGAACTGTTGATCTGCATGATTATGATCAGGAACTGTGAATTTTTATTATCATGACTAATGGTATTTCAGATGATAAAAGTTGATGATATTTTTACTAAAAAGAGAAGCGAGTGGACATTATAGTCTGCATTATTCTTCTAATAGATTGCTCATTCCGCTGCTATTATTGATCTGAACATTGTTTAAGAATTTAACTACAGTTTTTGATATAAACCTTGTAGTCTATTGTATTCTATCAAGAACTCAACTGTTGAAGGCTAATGATAATTTATTCGTCATTATCTTAGTCATGATATTTCTTACTGGGCTATTTGAGCTCACCCGTTCTTTTGTTCCATTGTTTTCAACAGGAGATGAAAACGTAATGGGGTCTAGCCGGGGGATGGAGTGAGAGTCCGAGGAATAGCTATCCTAGTCTTCACGTGTTATAAAATAGTGTGGCAATAATAGTGAAGACTTAGTTGTGTATTATTATACACTGTATTGTTGTACGTTGTGTTTTGTTGTAATAATTTTGTTGTAGTCTTTTGACGACTCAAGTTTGGGCTGTGTGGGCCTAGATTTGGGGGCGTCACAGTTGGCATCAGAGCTTAGGGATATGGTCTTTAATGGAGATCTGGGGTTAGAATTAGGAGGGGAGAGACGAATAGAATCGGTCACTAGTGTGTCCCACCTAAATTAGATTTTATTATCTAATGAGTTGATTTGAATATAGGGACATGAAGTGATGAGTCAGTTTGTTTGAACTAACAATTATTTTGTGACCACAGTTAAGTATGACATCTGAAAATCAGAAGGTTAACTATGGAATGACCGAAACAAATGTAGCTGCAAAACAAGAGGCGACGAATAATCTTCTTACAAACTCAGGGTTGAATCATTTGCCTAAGGCAAAAATTATGCGTGTTCTATCCAGTAAGGATAAAGGTGAAAGCTCTTCTACAGTCGTTCCAGATCCGTTCTTAGAAGCAATTAAAGGAAATAATGAACTTGCGGAAATTATTGCCTTTAATCTACTCACTAATTGGGAGAGTCATATCACCTGGTTATGCTCTATAACAAAGGACCAGAATATATGGACGTTTCATATAAGTCTTTGGGATTTATGGTGTTCCAGTTATGATTTTCAAGATTATTTAAAAATGATGTTTCTATACTTTTGGGCGCTACAATTTAGAGGAATTCAGGTAAAGTTAGTCACTATCGTGGAAACTGCAGTCTATCGAAAATACTATTCTTATAGAAATCATTGGTACGTTACTACTGATGAAGTTGAGGAATCCGAGAAACAGTTCGTTAGAGAATTATTTAGTGGTATTCCCATGGTTGAAATACGTGAAGATCCGAATGAAGTACTCGGGATTCGATTTGACGATAACAGTCAAGAAACCGAATGAGGTGATAACCGGTAAGCTATTCATAAATTCTCGTGAAATCTACGCTCTGTTAGATACCTGCTCTATCCACTCTTTTATCTCACCTATATGTACTCAACGTTTAAATTTGACTATTGAAAACTTAAATCTTGTTTTATCAGTTGAAACCTCATTGGGAGAAATACCTATTACATTTACTATCTATAAATCTTGCCTAGTTCAAATCAACAACCTCACATTACCTGTTGACCTTATTTCTTTGGAGATGCATGAATTTGATGTGATTTTAGGAATTGATTGGTTGACTACCCATCATGCTAAAATTAATTATTTTCATAAAATTATTAGTTTTCATATTCCTAATCAACCTGTCATGCAAATTCAAGCAACTAAACCATTGAAATCTATAACTATTATTTCTAGCCATAAAGTCATTCGTTTATTGAAAAACGGATGTCAAACCTTTTTAGCCTATGTCATTGATTTGAACAAAAACACGTCAAACTTGAATGATATTCCTATTGTTAATGAGTTCCTGACGTTTTTCCTGAGGAACTTCCTGGCTTATCCCCAAACCGAGAAATTGAATTCTGTATCGATCTTGAACCCGATACTAAGCCCTTTTCCAAAGCCTAACACCAAATGGCTCCCATAGAACGCCAAGAGATGAAAGTTTGATTATTAGATATCGGTATCATTCGAGCGAGGAATACGGGAAGAGTTTTCAAGAACTCAAGAGGAGACTTGTTTCAGCTCCTGTTCTGACCATTCCATCAGGATCAGGAAAATTCGTCATATATAGCGATGCTTCAGGCAAAGGTCTAGGCTGTGTCCTTATGCAACATGGAAAGGTTATAGCCTATGCCTCTCGACAACTCAAAGATTATGAGAAAAATTACCCTACTCATGATCTAGAGTTGGCAGTAGTCGTTTTCGCGTTGAAGATCTGGAGACACTACTTGTACGGAGAGAAAGTGGATATCTATACGGATCATAAAAGTCTCAAGTATTTCTTCACCCAGAAGGAACTCAACATGCGACAACGACGTTGGCTTGAGCTGTTGAAGGATTATGATCACACAATCCAGTATCACCCGGGAAAGGCGAACGTTGTAGCTGACGCTTTGAGCAGAGAATCTTATGCGAGTACAAGTGCACTGCTGACAACACAAAAGCGTATTTTGTACGACTTGCAAAAGATGGAGCTAAAGACACCAGGGACCCACTCGAAGATTGCTCACGTGCGAGTAGAACCAGCTTTAATCGATAAAATTAAAGCTGCTCAAGCTACCGATCCGGAACTGATAAACATGATAAAGAAAGTACAAGAAGGTACCATTCCCGAAGCAAGAATCGACGAGAAAGGAATACTTCGAGTCAACTCTCGACTCTGTGTTCCTAACGATCCTGAATTAAAGCATAAAATCATGATGGAGGCACACAACACGCCATTTGCAATCCACCCAGGAGGTACCAAGATGTATCGAGATCTTCGACATACATTTTGGTGGAACAATATGAAAAGGGAGATTGCAGAGTTTATCTCAAGGTGCTTAACTTGTCAACGTGTCAAGACAGAGCATCAAGTACCTAAGGGTCATTTACAACCACTTGAAGTTCCCGAATGGAAGTGGGAACACATCAATATGGATTTCGTGACGGGTCTTCCCAAAGTTTCTCAAGGCTTAGATGCAATTTGGGTTATCGTAGATAGATTGACCAAATCCGCTCATTTCTTGCCTATACGAGAAAACTTTTCACTTGAACGTCTTGCCGGTATGTACATAAATGAAATCGTGAGACTGCATGGCATGCCAGTTTCCATAGTTTCTGATCGAGATCCTAGATTCACTTCACGCTTTTGGATCAGTCTACAAAAAGCTATGGGCACTGAACTACGTTTTAGTTCTGCATACCATCCTCAAACGGACGGACAATCGGAAAGGACGATCCAGACCCTCGAAGATCTTTTGAGACTTTGCGTACTAGATTTCAAAGGAAGTTGGGATAAGTACTTGCCATTGGTGGAATTTTCCTACAACAACAGTTACCAAGCAAGTATAGGTATGGCTCCATTCGAGGCTTTATATGGACGCAAGTGTCGCTCTCCAGTATGTTGGAATGAGGTAGGAGAAGCAAAACTGTTGGGACCCGAGTTGGTACGCTTGACGACCGAAAAGATCCAAATGATCCGACAACGAATACAGACAGCACAAGAACGACAAAAGAGTTATGCCGATCTTCATCGGAGAGATGAGAGATTCAACGTCGGAGATCATGTATTCTTACGTGTTTCTCCATGGAAAGGAGTTACGAGATTCGGAAAGAGAGGAAAGCTCAACCCTCGATTTATTGGCCCATTTGAAATCCTCGATCGAGTAGGATCTGTAGCTTACAGACTAGCCTTACCACCAAGTATGTCTCGCATCCATAATATTTTTCACATATCTATGTTACGTAAATATGTGAAGGACCCAAACCACGTCATTGAGTTAGAACCGGACGTTATAGAAAAGGATTTAACGTACGAGGAGGTACATGTTAAGATCTTTGATAAGAAGGAGCAGATTCTACGCTCAAAGGTTATACCTCAAGTTAAGGTTTAATGGAGGAACCAAGATATTGAGAAAATGACCTGGGAGATAGAATCAGAGATGAAATCTAAGTATCCTTACCTCTTCGAAATGCCAGGTACGTCAATTTCGGGGACGAAATTTCATAAGGAGGGGAGGTTGTAAGACCCCGAATTTTATGAAATATAAAATTTAATTTTTCTTCATATATATTTTTCCTGAAACAGTAAATGGTTAAATTGACAAAATTGAAAGTTAAGGATGTTATGTGCAAATTTTATTTTGTCGGACAATATTCTTTTTGTCGGGGAATATTCGGGCCGTACGACGGCGCCGAAATAACAAATTATTTGTGGACCCCACAACGGAATATTTGTCGGATATAGAAAACGACAGAAGTAACCTTTTTAAATAAAAATAGTCAACGGTGTTAATTGTTAAAATACCGGTGATAAAAGAATAGTAGCATACGGTAATTTATGGTATTTTCTGTAGCACACGGTACTCTACAGTAGCACACGGTATTGCACAGTGTCTCATATTATTGGTCTGATAATTGGCACCGTAATTGTTACGCATCATTTCATCAATAATTGTCACTGCATAATATTTTATATTATCAATTCAATTATTGTTGCTACACAGTATTTTGCATTATTGATTCAATAATTGTCATTACGCTGTATTTCATATCATCGAGTCAATAATTGTTGGTGCACTGTAGTTTAAAATTATTGAATCTAATAATTGTCACAGTAGCAAATATACTGTAATTTATATTATTAAATTAATAAAAATATGTAACGTGTTTCTTACATTATTATGGTAACATTATTTTATATGTTGGACTCACAGGAAGAATAAATAAATAAATAAAAAATAAATAAAAAATTAATTTTACTATTTGAAATAGTAACGTGAATAGTGACGTGAATAGTGACGTGAATAGTAAAAAACATGTGGGACCCATTGTGGGGCCCACATGAAGTATGAAAAATGTGAGTATTTCCTGGGTTGGTGAGGTGCGGCTGCTGAAAAAATTTTCAGCACTGGCGTGCTCACCTACCATGCGCATAGTAACTTATTTTCTCCTATAAATAGCTTACTCAACTGAATAGAAAAATCACACCTAAAACATAAAATTTTTCTATAAGAATTTTATGAGTTTTCTCTGAGAATAGTAAGGTTATTTTGAGAGTTTGAAAGCCAAAAGGAGTGCAGGAATTTTTCAAGTAAGTGTTTTATTAAAGAGTAGTAATTTCATAAATTCCTATTTTTCACGGTATTCACAAATCTTCCTTTAGAAGACTCTTCTTTGAGAAGATTCATTTTTAAAAGCTTTCTTTGGAAGATTTATTTTGGAATATTATTTTAAAAACTATTTTAAAGTTGTTATATTATACTACAAAAATTATGTTAAATATATATAATTTTGATAGTTCATAATATACGAGTTATCATATACTTTGAAATTTATATGTGGTAATTACTAATTTTATTAAAAATATATAGGTTGATCAATCTCATTTAAATCAATATCCAGTCACGTGTTAAGGTAAGGGGTATCACTCTTTTCATCATCATAAATGGATATTATTTTCTTTCTTACTTGAAGGGATTATCATTCTTTGATTCTCGAAAATAATATCGTTTCTTTCTTGTGCCATTTATTTCCATGTATTAAATTGTGGGAATAACCTTACGGCGTGGTTTACCGCCTGTTGGTGAATAACCTTTTGTATTCATTCCTTATTAATCTTTGAGAATAACCTTACGGTGCGGATTATCGCCTGTTTGGTGAATAACTCTTCGTGTTCAAATTCTATTAAATTGTGGGAATAACCTTACGGTGCGGATTACGCCTGTTTGGTGAATAACTATTCGTATTCAAATTGATGGGAATAACCTTACGGTGCGGATTACGCCTGTTTGGTGAATAACTATTCGTATTCAAATTGATGGGAATAACCTTACGGTGCGGATTATCGCCTGTTGGTGAATAACCCTTTTTATTTGTCTCGTGTGGAAATAATTTGTCTACACGAATTATCACATGACACTTTTATTCCATATTCGTAAGTGATATCATTTTCCTTTATACTCATAAGGGATACCATCTTTTTCATCTTCCATTATTCAAACTTACTATGGTAAGGGATATTAATTCCCTTCACCTTTTGTTAATCAAACCTGTTACGGTAAGGGATATTATTTTCTTCCATACACCTAAATCGAAACTTATTATGGAACTATTGCTTCTATAATTCCTGAAAATATTATCTGTTCCATAATAGTTGAATTTCATTAGTTCAACTGAACCTTCCTATTTTCTGAACATTTCTATTGAACTGTAATCGTTATTCTGAACTGTGGATCTTGAATATCATTTTTAAATTTCACTCCACATCATGTTAGCAATTTGGACATTATTTGAATCTGCACAAAGTAAACTTCTGATACTTATTGTTTATCCTGTTCTTCTGTTCATCATTTGTATCACTGTTATTTGTATTAATCATCAAGAATCAAACTGTTGTGAATATCTGTGGCCGGGGGCACAGATGTGATATAATTGTTGAACAGATGATAGGTTAAAGGCGATATACTAGGTTAAAGGCGATACATCTGTTCGGTGTCTTTTATGGCACGTGGTGAATGTTCTCTTTGGCCCGTAGTGCAAAGATGAACTGTTGGTTGGTATGATTATGACCAAAGGCTGAATCTGGTATAATCATGACCGTTGGTGCTTTATTGAATATCTTTGGCCCATAGTGCAAAGATGAACTGTTGATTGGTATGATTATTACCAAAGGCTGAATCTGGTATAATCATGACCGTTGGTGTTATATTAAATGTCTTTGGCCCGTAGTGCAAATATGAACTGTTGATCTGCATGATTATGATCAGGAACTGTGAATTTTTATTATCATGACTAATGGTATTTCAGATGATAAAAGTTGATGATATTTTTACTAAAAAGAGAAGCGAGTGGACATTATAGTCTGCATTATTCTTCTAATAGATTGCTCATTCCGCTGCTATTATTGATCTGAACATTGTTTAAGAATTTAACTACAGTTTTTGATATAAACCTTGTAGTCTATTGTATTCTATCAAGAACTCAACTGTTGAAGGCTAATGATAATTTATTCGTCATTATCTTAGTCATGATATTTCTTACTGGGCTATTTGAGCTCACCCGTTCTTTTGTTCCATTGTTTTCAACAGGAGATGAAAACGTAATGGGGTCTAGCCGGGGGATGGAGTGAGAGTCCGAGGAATAGCTATCCTAGTCTTCACGTGTTATAAAATAGTGTGGCAATAATAGTGAAGACTTAGTTGTGTATTATTATACACTGTATTGTTGTACGTTGTGTTTTGTTGTAATAATTTTGTTGTAGTCTTTTGACGACTCAAGTTTGGGCTGTGTGGGCCTAGATTTGGGGGCGTCACATTTAACCTATTATATCGCCTTTAACCTATCATCTGTTCAACAAATATATCACATCTGTGCCCCCGGCCACAGATATTCACAACAGCTTGATTTTTGGATGATTAGAATGATATAAATGATGAACAGAAGAAATAGGATAACAATAAGTATCGGAAGTTTACTTTGTACAGATTCAAATAATGTCCAAATTGTCAACATGATGTGGAGTGAAATTTAAAAATGATATTCAAGATCCACAGTTCAGAATAACGGTTACAATTCAATAGAAAGGTTCACGTAAATAGGAAGGTTCAGTTGAAATAATGAAGTTCAACTATTATGGAACATATAATATTTTCAGGAATTATAGAAGCAATAGTTCCATAATAAATTTCGATTTAGGAGTATGAAAGAAAATAATATCCCTTACCGTAGCAGGTTTGATTAACAAAAGGTGAAGGAAATTAATACAAAGGGTTATTCACCAACAGGCGGCAATCCGCTCCGTAAGGTTATTCCCACAATTTAATAGAATTTGAGTACAAAGAGTTATTCACCAAACAGGCGGCAATCCGCTCCGTAAGGTTATTCTCAGAGATTAATAATGAATGAATACGAAAGGTTATTCACCAACAGGCGGCAATCCGCTCCGTAAGGTTATTCCCACAATTTAATAGAATTTGAGTACAAAGAGTTATTCACCAAACAGGCGGCCATCCGCTCCGTAAGGTTATTCTCAGAGATTAATAATGAATGAATACGAAAGGTTATTCACCAACAGGCGGCAATCCGCTCCGTAAGGTTATTCCCACAATTTAATACATGGAAATAAAAGGCACGTCTTATGAGTAAGGAAGAAACAATATTATTATCGAGAATCAAATAATGATAATCCCTTACCATAGTATGTTTGAATAATGGAAGATGAAAAAGATGGTATCCCTTACTATAGTACGTTTGAATAATGGAAGATGAAAAAGATGGTATCCCTTACCTCAACACGTGACTGGATATTGATTTAAATGAGGTTGATTAACTTGAACAGTACACGTATACTTATAGATCTTCACAAATACTCAAGATGACTTAAGCACACTTAGAGAGAACTTTCACAAGAAGTATTTAGAGAGAGAAAGAAAGAACAAGTAAGGAAGTTTATGAAAAATCCTTAAGTTAAGGCTTCTATTTATAGCCAAAAATCTTATCATTCATTTAATCTAAACCATTCATTTAAAGATCATCTTTTAATCTACACCATCCATTTCAAATATTATATTATCTTTAATCTACACCATCCATTTCATATCACCTAATAATCACCTAACTTTATATTATAAACAAATCAATTTAATTATTCAACAATAATTCACACTTTAATCTACACCATTCATTTCATATCACCTAATAATCACCTAACTTTATATTATAAATAAATCAATTCAATTATTCAACAATAATTCACACTTTAATCTACACCATTCATTTCATATCACCTAATAATCACCTAATTTTATATTATAAACAAATAACTTTATCAATTCAATTATTATGACTAATTGTTATAAATACAGTATAGTTAGCTCTTAGATATCAAGTCAATAAATTAATGAAATACAACTGTTTAAATAACATCATAATAGAGATAACAATAATGTAAAATAAAGCATACGTTACTGTGTAATGACAATTATTGATTCAATAATGTGAATTACTGTGCATATGTTACTGTGACAATTATTATGTTCAATAATTTTAAAAACAGTGCAACAACAATTATTGACTCAATGATACAAAATACAGTGTAATGACAATTATTAAATCAATAATGCAAAATACTGTGTAACAACAATTATTGAATTGATAATATAAAATATTATGCAGTGACAATTATCGATGAAATGATGCGTAACAGTTACGGTGTCAATTATCAGACCAAAAATATGAGACACTATGCAATACCGTGTGTTACTGTAGAGTACCGAGTGCTACAGAAAATACCAATAACTATCGTATGCTACTATTCTTTTATCACCGGTATTTTAACAGTTCCGTTGACTATTTTTATTTAAAAAGGTTATTTCTGTCGTTTTCTATATCCGACAAATATTCCGTTGTGGGGTCCACCAATAATTTGTTATTTCGGCGCCGTCGGACCAAACGAATATTCCCCGACCAAACGAATATTCCCCCACAAAGCGAATATTGTCCGACAAAATAAAATTTGCACATAACATCCTTAACTTTTAACTTTATCGATTTAACCACTTACTGTTTAAAAAATATCTATATGAAGAAAAATTAAATTTTGTATTTCATAAAATTCGGGGTCTTACAGAATCTCCTTTTAATTTTTAAAGTTATTTACATTAATTTCCTCCATTTCCTGAAAAGACCCTCATTCTTTACAATTTTATAATATACAAATACTCTTTCTTTCTTTTTAAAAAAAATCCTCTGAATTTATTAGTTGTTATTTTATTTTTAATGCTATGGTAATAAAATTACGATTAAAAAATATTTAAACAAAATTGAAGATGTTGAGTCTTTTTATATTAAATTAAATTTTCATGAAGCTCTATTTTAGAATAAAAAGAAGTTGTTAAATGAAACTTTTTTGCTTGAAAGGAGGGAATAATAATTTCATAATAAAATTAATAAGAGATCATTTAACTATTAAAATTAATATAATTATGAATATCTTAAATTATTTAAAAGTTATTATTATTATAATTTTATTATTCTTAAAATTTAAGTTAATTTAAATCTTATTATTATCAAGATATAACTCATAAAAGATGGTGGGAGTAGTTAAAGAGCAAACCAACCAACTAATAAAATCAACAATAATATTTAGTGGTTCTTGCACCTTCTAAAACACTCCACTCCAACCCTACCCTGACCCCGATGACCACTCAACCCTACCCCGACCCCGATGGCCACTCTACCCTACCCCGATGGACACTCATGCTGGAGTGCTTCTCACATCTCCACTTTACCAGCGCTATCATGCACACCAAGAAACTTGAAAACATAGTGGTACGATTGTACATACACTAAATTTAGAATAAATCTTGGTGCATTAAATATTTATAAATAGTGGATGTAATTAAAATTTTTAATATAAAATATGAATCATTCAATATATTTGTAGTGAAAAATTTAGTTATTCTCCACTATTTGTGTTTTGGTTGCTATAACTATTAGAAAATAATGATGTGTGGCACAACGATGTAAACTTTTATCGTTTTACATGTATTCTGTACATAATGTATATATATTCACTATTATATGCATCTAATATTTATTAATTAAAACCATATATTTTTTTAGGGAATATTCTACAATAATTCCTACCCTGAAAATATTTCGAATGTAGAGAAAGATAACTAGTTTGTGGTACGAGAAAGAAAAATTATTCTATACTCTTAGAGCAAGTGAATAGTATGCTCTCCTCTCACATATATATGGGTCTCACCACATACGAGCCCAACAAATATATGAGAAAGAGAAATATACCGTTTACTTGTCTCAAGAATATAAAATAATTGATTGTGATAATCACAGGCAGGGCTCCAAAATTCCACCGACAAACACATTATAGATACTAGCGACATGTTCACGTTGCATGTGTATTTACTCGAGCATAGAGCAAATTTATATTAAATTAAGAACAAAATAATAGTATATCAAACTTGTAACCCAAAATCACCATGTCGATGCCGATATTAGTACAAGGGAACACATTTACATGTATGCATATTTAAAAAAAAAATGAAAAATTAAAGTAGTTGAGGACAGAATTGTGTGATGTGGAAAATCGAATCCAGTTACAATAATTTTTATAACTAAAAAAAATAACTAGTTAATAAACTACTTAAAATTAGGTAAGATTTTAAAAACTACACCAAATTAACCGTTTTTCAACCTCTCCCAGCCATTTTGTAACACACGGAAATGTATAAATGAACCCAATAATAACTTTTAGATGCAATTTTATGTCCGACTAGCTTGATAATTCGTGCTAAGTACGGGTCTATTTGATAAATTGAGGTATGAATTCTATCATTACTTCGACTGAAATACCATAAAATTATTCCTATTCTCTCTATATTCTGTTCACTTGATGGAGTTTCTCTCTTCTTCCTTTCAATCACTATTTCGGCTATTAACCTTATTCGAAGTAGGGTCGCGGTGAAACAAGGTGAGAGATAAAATAGTTCAAGAAGAGATGATTGAATAATGAGAAGAGAGGAGACATCGATTGAATTTATTAAGTGAGAAAGAAACCGAATAAAAAAAGTCGATGAAAGAGAAAAGAAGATAAAAATATTTTATTCATAACAACCAATTGTGACAATTCAATAATTTTTCCAATTAAAAGAATCGCTCTAGGCACTTTACTTTTATATAGAGGGGTTGATTTGTTTCGACCTTTTACGTGCCAATTTTTGCTTTAGGGATGCCTTTTTTTATGTTTTGGCTTTTCTGTTTGTTTCTGCAAATTGTGGATTTAGAAATGCAAAATCATGAGATGGTTTACCTCTTCTCTTAGTACGTTTGTCAACATTCGACAACAATACAAAAGACAGATAAAATAGGGATTTTTCAGTTTCTTAATGTCCAAATCTTTAGATGGATCTGAAACGGACCCACATATTTTTATTTACGAGAGGCCTTTTATTATTATTATTATCGTTGTCATTCTATTAACTGGTAAGCAGTTATGTTTCATTTGTTTGATGTCCCTGAAACAAGTTAGGAGTTGGGACATTAAACAAAAATGGATCTCCCAGTGTCTTGGCTCAAATCTCATTCAAAATTTAAAGCAACAAATGTAATATTAGTAAGGACTTTCACGTTATTAAAATTAATAATACATGCATGCATGCATGCCTGCCTATAAAAGAAAAAGAAAAAATAATTATAAGAATAAAAAAGCAATAGCGTATTAGTGTGCTTTTTCCTCCAAATATTAAGGTTTAACATACCCATTATTTTTTTAGTATTTTGTTATTCATTTCACTATGAAATTTTAATGGATAGCTTTTTTTCTAAAATTAAGTTATTAAAACACATTATGGATAAAAGTGTGGAATGCATGTTTTATAAAAATGAGGTTTATTTGTAAAATTTATGAATATTAATAATATATTTTTGTTCCAAATATACCTTTAATAATTATAAATTTTTAGTTTAATAGTGTGATATGATAATTATATTATAATAAATATAGTAAACTTGAATATATAGTGTTAAATTATATTATTATTGTAAAACAAAACAAAACAAAAATTGACATAAATGTTTTTTTATTTTATTTCAAGACATAGTAATTTCTCTACATTGAATATTAATCACATGGGACTATGGGAGCACATTTTACCAAAAACGATGATCCTATCAAATGTGTAATGACAGGAATAAAAAAACTTACGATCTACTCCATCTGCCATGTGGCATGAGCATAAGTCCAACAAAAGTCAAACTTAGCTTCTGTTTGTTGAATATTGCAAAAATGGGCCAATCAAACTTTCACGCAATAAAGCTACTGATTTTTTTTCTTCTTCCTACTGGTACTTTCTGGATACTTAGAGGGTGTTCGGAAAGTACTTTATTAGTCGGTAGTTAAAAAAAGTATTTAGGATTAACTTTTTTTTGTTTATAAGTTAAAAAATAAGTATTTAATTATTGTTTAAAAAAAATAATTTATAAATTATTATTTTTAAATCGTTCAATCTAAATGAAATAATAAAAATACATTATTTTTTTTAAAAATATTCTTTTTATTAAAAGATATTTTAATATTTTATATATATTTTTTAATTTATAAATCATTATTAACCAAACACGTTTACAACTATTATTTATAATTCATGACTTATAAATAAAAATGATGCTGAACACTTTTATTTATAAATCTACTAAAATTTTAACTTATAAATCTATTAAAATTTTAATTTTAAATCAAAAAAAAAAAAATCATTCCCAAACAATCCTTTAATATTCATGATTTCTTCCGGAATTTAATTTTTTATTATTGTTCAACCAACCGACCTACTAACCAACCGACCCAGTAACCAACTTCCCAATTGACTATTTTTTCCCATTTTTTGGGAAACACATTAAACTCTCTTCATTCTAAAATTAAAAATATATTCCGTCTCAAAATAAAATTTTTTTATTAACTTTTATAATCAAATTAATTATTTTTAAAATTAATAATTAAACATATATATTTAGATTTTAAGAAAATAAATATTGAGATTAATATTAAATTATATGTAGTTAAATATATATACAAGAATAATAAGATATATTGATTTGAAAAATAATTAATTTGACCATAAAAGTCAATAAATAACTTTTATATTGGGAAGGAAATAATATTTATAAAACGATAAATTTTAAAAATAATTTTATATTCTCAAATATAACATTAGTATTAGTTAGGAATTTAGTTGTAGTTGTTTGCTATTAAAAATGATAGTAAAAAAATAATTATAAATGTCAATTTATAATTCTAAAATAAAAATATATCTTAAATTTTGAAATGGGCTAAAAAGAAAAATATATATCTAATTATGAAAAAAAGAAAAGTAATTCACAATTAATTACATTATAATAATTACAATATCAAAAATCATCAAGTATCATTAAAAGAGAAAATAAATTTCACATAAATAAATAAAGTCATTTGAATTAGAATCAAATTTAAAGTCTAAACTTTAGATCTATCAGTCTTAACCGTTAACTTAAGACGTCATCGGGTGTTATGATTGTTTTGGATGGCTTTTTCCGTAATTACAAGTCAGATCTTTGTCTCTCAGAGGGGGTTTAGCATTAAATTTAAGAGTAAATGTTGGTATACTAACAATTTATAAATAAATTCATTCCACACCAGTAAGAAGTACTGAAACAACTGTAAAGGGAAGAGGAGCTGAAATGTTGACTGATTAGCAAGAGTTTACTGAGGCTGAGGTGGAAGATCTAATTACTCTTAAATGGGCTTATGAGGAGGCTCACAGAGCAACAAAGGAGCCGGGTTCGATGAATGAGTATGTCAATGGCAGGAAAGGAAAGAACGGAGATAGGAAGTAGTTATGATCTATTTAATGCTATTCTGTTTTGCCAGCTGTAAGGTGAGGATTACACCCGTCGGTTTCAGTGGAGTCAATGCTTTATAATCCCGTAATTGTAACGGAATTGGCATTATGAATGAAATTATTTCCTGAATCTTCTGTCGTTTTCTTCTCTCTCCCCAACTTTCTCTCCAAGGGAGTCTACCTAGAGACTTAAAATCTAGCTTTAATTTGCCAAAAAGTTCTCTAAACTTGTCAAGGGACCAAAGTGTAACTCTTTTAGATTTGAAAAACAAATCACCAGTGTTCACGAGTTAATAAATTCACTGCAGATGCGTTTAAATGTAGAAAACATAAATTTAGGGGGTGTATTTAATTATGATTTGTAAGGACTTATAAAAACTTTAAAAATTTAGTTGTATTCAATCAAGACATTTAAAGAGTTTATAAAAGTTTAGTGGTATTCAATCACAACTTTTCTAATGTCTTTAAAAGTTATGTGGTATTGAATTAAAACTTTTACAAAGTCTATAAAAGTATTTCGGTATTCAAAAAGTCATAGATTTTAAAATTTTCTATCAAATGGTGGAGTTTGATAGACTTTAAAACAATATTTATTCATATTCAAAGTCTTCCAAAGTCTGGCCTCATGCCCAAAGACTTCCAAATATTTGAGAAAGGGAGAAGATGAAAATAATATAAAATAAATACAAATAAAATTAATAAAAACACATAATAATAAATAATTTTTCTAAAATAATAAAAATACTTAAAAACTAACAAATAAAAATAGTATAAAATAATATAAATTAATTGAAAACTCACAAAATATATCAAAACCAAATTAAAATAAATATTAATACATTTAAGTACAAAATAATTACAAAAACTTAGTATTTAGGGAATAAAAATATAGCATAATTCATTCTCATCAGCTGTGTAAGCTTACATATTAGTGTTGATTTAATATATTTTGGGTGTCATTTATATTGGTGATTTGAAAATGTCTCCTATAAAATTTTTGGTAAATAATGATATACTAAGTAAACTGTCTAATAGAATTGTTTGCATTTTAGCAACTATTTCTATGGATTTCATGAATAACCTCTCATTTCATTTGGTTGCGAATGTCATTTTATGTTGTTGAGCTAAAATTGTAATTACAATATTTAGGTATTAACAGTAAAAAAATAATAAAAATTTTTAAAGTTCTATGTGGTTTATAAACTTTTTCCAATATAGGGCAGTATGTAATTTTCTCTAAATTAGTTATCCCCTTCATTTTTTTTTATCTATTTGTGATCATTGGGTTATGTGATACTCTATTATGTCAAAGGTGTAAAGATGAGGATGCTTCCAGACCAAATCAATCTATCAAGTTCATCATTTATATAGTTTTCTTCAAAGCATATTGTCCGACCTCTTCAACAAAATGCTTAATGATATAAGATACAAAATATATTAAAAGTATATAAAAGTCTATCAAAGTATTTAGTAAAAAGTCTATAAAAATATGTCACTTATTTCATGGAGTCTTTAAAAATCATTTTAAAAGTCTTTAAAGTCATTAAAAGTCAACGAACTCTACAAAAATCTGTCACTTAAAAAGAGTCTTTAAAAGTTTTTAAAAGTCTTAATTGAATACACCCCCCTTAAACAATTTGACACCAATTTAATTTATAAGTTAAACAATCTGTGAAATTTTTTGGCCAATAATAATTTATAAAATAAAATAAATAAAAAATATTACTAAAAAAGACATTAATAAAAAAAAGACATTAATTCAATATTTTATTATAAGGGCCACCGTTTCAACATTGATAAAACATTAAAAGGAATCATAACTTCGGTATCTGTAATTTTTTTTTTTGTTGACAAAATATCCATTAGTTATTAATTATTATTATTATTTTAATTTTTTTATTTTAATATAGCATTATTCTCTTATTATTATTATTATATTTTGAGACTTGCAAAATTCAAATAATGAAAAGAAACCAAAACATAAATAAATATTGATAAAAAAAATTATTCAAATGAATGTAAATATAATTATTATTTTAAATTTGTTTAATATTAATTTAAAATTAAAATACAAAAATAGATGGATGGAGAGAGAGAAGGGAAGAACGAGAGAGGAGAGGGGGAAGAACGAGACGACAAGGGGGCAATATATACACATACGGAGAGAGATGATCTGCGACTTATAAAAAAGATAAAAAGTTTACATTTAGTCAAACTTAATTATTTTAAATAATTTATAAGTTATTTTTAAAAATATAAAAAATTATTATTTTTCAAAATTAACTCATAACTGAAAAATTAAGCCACGACTGAACACCCAAATAATAAAAAAATAATTTATAAGTTGATTTAATTAACTTATAAGTCATAATCGAACATATCTTCAAAAAAACTTTTGACATGTGTTTGAATAAAAATAAATTAGAATCAAAATAACTTTTTATTTAAATAGTCAAAATAGGGAGTGGAAACTGTATTAATTAATCTTATAAAACAGTCAATGTAAATGTAATATAGAAGAATAAATTTATTTTAAGAGTGACTTTGTTACCACTACATAAAATATAAAAAAACATTAAAAATTTAAAACAACTTATAAGAATTAATTCATTGTGACCACAAATATATAATATATATGAAAACCCATGTAGATTACAAGATTTATGAGATGAAATAATTATTCAAGATAGTGTCAAAATATGAAGAATCTAAACTATAATTAATCTTATATTTTGAAAAAAAAATGTAAATGAAATTTAATGAAGAAGCGTGCATCATAACACGGTGCGGGGCATCCACACGCAATCGCAGCACTGGACTTTCACTTTACCGCTCAAAATTAGGGCTTGTTTTTAAGCTCCAGAAAGGCAAAAGTCCTCGCAGTATTTGTATGCAAATGTCTGCACTAGCTACTTGATATAATGGCGAGCGACACAGATATGAGCAGCTGGACTGATCTTCTCCATTCATCCTCAAAACTTGTCGAACAAGCTGCTCCTTCTGTTCAGTTCCCTCCTCTCCAGGTCCGTATGGTTCCCTTTCAAATTCAGCAAAAAAAAGTAAAGCAATATGAAATAATGCTTTCGTTCTTCTGTTTCTTACTGCAAAGGTTTTGATAACGTCGAAATACTGGTTTCACATGTGCTATGCAGTCCGTTTTAGACTTAAATTCATTGAAGTTTTTTGCAATTATTAGATTTCTTACTAAAATCGTTTGTTTTTCAAATCTCAGAGGAATTTAGATCAATTAGAAGCATTGTCGAAGAAGTTGAAATCAAAAACATTAAGAACTGAAGCCCCGTCTCAATCTATTGCAGCTACTAGGTATTTATCCAAGCCTCCCTCTATATATACATATCCACAATGAACTCGTGCTTGTAAAATGCTTGGTTTGGTTGTTGAGAAAATGTAGTGGAATTGAAATGAAGCTTATAACATGTTTGTTTGAGACTAGCTGTCCCGAGTCTTCTACATTTAATTGAATTGTCGGCAGCCTAATGAAGATCAGATAGTAAATTTCAAGGGCTAAAGATGTTTTGATGGCTAAATAATATATTTGCCTGTATTATTTTATTTGCTTTAATTTGCAGGCTACTAGCCCGTGAGGGATTAAATGCCGAGCAGCTTGCTCGGGATCTCAAATCTTTTGAATTGAAGGTAAAAACTATTTATGCCCTTTCGATTTGGTTATCTTAAACTGTTCTGATTGAATTACACTCGGCTGTTAAAAATACTAAGATGTGCTCAAAAGTTGAACATCTACTGTAATATCTATACGATTATGCAATTTTTGACATTTTAGACTTCGTTCTTCTTAGACAACAAAATATGCAGATTATTAGATTGCCTTTCGCAAATGATAACTATGTCCGTGCTCATGTAAAGATATAGATTTCGGTGTATTTTGCTTAACTGCAAATTCTCAATTTACCTTTCCTTGGCACCTTCTTCTTCTTTTTTTTTTTTTTTTTGTGAACGCTCATCTGTTAAATAAACACATTAGAAAATCTATGGACATAAAACTGTAGGAATGTCGTTTTGCATGGCATGGTGCGAATAAACTTTTGACAACATTGGCATTTCATCATTATAAAAATTATGTGGAAATAAATTTGAGTAAGGGCATTTTCTAAGAGACATAATGGGTAAATAGGTCTAGGATATTTATCATGTGTACCTAGTTTGGTTGACTATCGAATCACCTTCATGTGAGCTAAAATCCATGCTTTTGTGATAGAGGACAAGGTCATTAAGAGAAGGGATAAAGGAGGTAGACAAAGGGTGAAGGCGAACCTATCATTGCTAGGAATCCGTAAAAACACACACAATGAAACAATCCCTTAATCTCAAAACACACACAAGGGCACAAAGCCTTAATCTCAATCAATGTATTAAACTTTAAATTACAATGATGAATAAAACATAAAAACCTTGAGTATAGTATAATTTAGATAACCTAGTTATATATTACTCTATATTATACTTAAGAGATATGATTTTATCAAGCGTTGTAATCTCCTCTTCTAATCAATAAAATCTTCTTCTTTTACAAAAAAAAGATATATAATTTTTTTCCTTACTATTTTTTGATAAGTATTATTTCCTAACCGAAATAACCTAATTACAATTAATTTACCCATAAATAATAATATGAAATAATATGGTAATACCCTTTGCGCTTTCTAGTAACCTTCATGTCCGGTTGAGAAAAATTTGTCTTGCAGTTTTGAAATGGGGAAGAATCCATAAGGTTTAATTTTACTCCACATGTGTAGAATAGCTCAAATCTCATTGTAATAACGTCCCGGTGCAAAGAAGCAACCGAGTTGTCGAAATCTTTACAATTCAGTTTGGTTTCATTAGTCACCGGTTTGTTAACGAGTCACAAATTGTCATTTCTAGCATTATCAATGTAAATTTTGCATATAGGCAAAATTTTGCCTTAACAGGAAAAAATAATGGTGTAATGGATAAATTAGTGAGAAATAGCAGTGTAATGGAAAAATCAAGGACATATAATGGTTGAATTTATTTGGTGAAATGTTGCAAGCTTGACAAAGGGCATAGTTGTTAAGTCGCTATGTCGAAGTGAGTCGGTGGCCGACTGCTTAAGCGATCAGTCGACTAGTCTCTTGACTAATCATCTGTAAAGCGACAAATCATTTACAATCAGGGGGCAGAGGCTAACTATGGCAATTGCCATAGCTAGATTTTGAACAAAATGTTTGTAGCATATATTTTGAGCATGTGCAGAGTATTATTCAAAAGGAATTCGAAAGAGAGTTAGATGGATCAAACCAATTTGGTAAATCTTTTTCCTCTGGAAGATTATAAAATCAATTTGAGATATTTTTAAATTTAAAATTGATATAATTCACTGAAAAATTATAAAACAATAAATCTTATAATAAATAGTACTTTCTAGATAGTGTATAATATTCATCATTGTATAGATTAAAATTAAAAAAATCATATCAATTTTAAGTTTGAAAATATCTTAAATTGATTTTAAAAAATCAATTATGATCTTATATAGCTTGAATCTTAAATTTTATTTTCTTAATACTTCTTTTGCTCTAAAATTTAAAATAACTTATTGTTACAAAATACAATGGCAAGTGACTTATATTTTAGGGCAGAGATGTATGATTTGAAAAAGATTATAAATGTTGTGACGATAAAAGATGGTTTCAATTAAGTTATCGTATAACTTAATACAATTTCTTTTGTATGATTTAACCTTTACATAACTTAAATAACAAAGTGTGTCAAATTGTAATTTTGCTTAATTATATTCCATGAGTCCGTTGAACCTAAATACTACACCTTAAAACAAAACAAAAGAAAATATGATCGATCATTGAACCATTACAATAATTATGTTTAATAATTTAATCCTTATCAAGTATTCTTTATATATCTAACTAGAGTAATATTCTTTTGGAGCATAATATTTTAGATATATTCTATATTAAATATTAAGTAATCATCTTGAAAAGCACACATCATACTTTAATTTTAATTTTTTTTGCAGTAATTATCTTAATAGCTAGATATTACCATAGTTGAATTAAAATCTTGGATCTGCCTCTGTTTACAAAACTCGTTATATATATATATATATATATATAAATTTTCAAACTATAATTAACATAAAAAAATTACAAGTTCACAATGAGTACTATTAAGCATCATTGATACTAAAATTGAATACCTATAGCTCAGTGGTAGAACCCCTATAAATATAAATTAATTGCATATGTTAATGTTCAAAAAACTAAACAATAAACCTCAATAAATATATATTATATGAACAAGAATCACGTGATTAATATATATAAATAATATAATATACTAGTCCTTGTTCAAACCTATCCCATTTAACCCACTGGCCTAAACCAAAAAAAATAAAAATCAATCTCATATGCCAGGTATTATAAATCTCTCACATAGTTCCACAATCAAACATGAAGTATGCAATATTTATTATTTACAGTCAAATAATCCGAACATATCAAATAGGGTTGTGCAACTAAAATGGTAATTTAACATACCAGTTTAGCAGGACCGGGAAAGGTATCTCATTTTTAAGGTTCAGTAACAACCGGGCCATACCAAATTACCGTTATATATTAAATATAATAAATACTATATACAATATGCGTTGTCTCTCACTATCTACTACTCATTTACTAACTTTATCCCACTAATTTTTCTCTGTATCTAGTAATTTACTAACATTACCCCCCACTAATTCTCTTTGTGTAATTCACCTTCTCTTCCTATATCACAATCTCTCTCTCTCTTCTCACACACACTCATCGATTAGTATACCCATCTCTCTCTTCTCGCACAACGAATCACGAACTAAGTCTCTTACTCTTTCTTATCTTTCATTCACGCCCAGATCATGCACAAAGATATCTCTTTGTTTTTTCTCACTCACACATGGACACACATGCAAGATCACATACAGAAGATCACTGAAAACATTTATTTTTAGAAAAGCTATTCCAAGATTGTGGCAACTCCAATGAGCAGTAACACCTTCTTTTTCTCTAGGGACTGTTTCCTTCAAGGCTCAAGCTATGTTCTGTGTACTTGTACTTTGAGATCTAATTTTGGGTTGGATTATGTGATTTGGCACTACTTTTGTTGAAATATGCAGCGGGTGTTTGTTTATTGGGATTTTGGGTTGGTTAATCTAATGAGATGCATTATTTCTGACTTATTAATTTGCACAATTGATTCTCAAAAGGTTAAAAAAAATAGAGAAAAAAATTGGTACAAAGGGGTATACACTGGTACCGAGTTAGTACCGAACCGTCATCTATTGTATAGGATACCAATAATTTGGTATCTATTTTTGAGTAAGATTGGTAACTGGCTTGGTACAGGCCGGTTCAGTATATTTTTTTATCATTGAACACCCCTAATATCAAACACTCATTTCACTTTATCTCACAAATACCCATTTCACTTTATCCCACAAACTTATCAAAACAAGATACATTTCACATATTGTTGGAATTGAAGCACCAACTTGTTGACTTAATCACCGACCTAAATTGTGAGTCCTTGAAAAAGAAGATGCAGCCTAGTCCTAGGAAAAGAAAGAGATGAAACATATATGAAGAAGCAATCGAAAGAAGAAGATGAACAAGCAAACCCCCCTTTAGAATCCCAAACTCGATCTTGAAACTTGGTAAGATTTTTCTCTTGTGTGCACGCTGTAACTCGTTCACTTAGGTCACCCAATTGAGTATATTAGGTTATTTGTCTAAAGGTTTTAGCCTTTAATTGGGTGGGTTATGGGTCAATTAGAATTGGGTTTGGATAAATTAAAATTGGGGTTGGATAAATTAAAATTGGGTTTGTTCCTAAGTCGTTTGACTAGAGAACAAATTAGGCAAATCAATGATTTGAACTGACTAGGCGACGAACAACTGCTTACGTCGCACGACTTAGATACTGCAACCAAGTCGAGAGCTTGACTTGGACATCCAACAACGACTGGACCACTATTCGGCAACTAGTTGTTGCTTAAGCAACGACTTGATACTATGGCCAGGGGTAAGGTTGAGAAAGGAATTGAGAATTTGTCGGGACTTGGTGCCTCGTAGCATTTGGTGGACAATTTCGAAGTAGCGGGGCACCCGTTATCAGGAAAGGAGGAAAGGAGAGCGAGACCTTTGGTCCATATTAAATTTCCGTTTAAGAGCCTTATCCTTTTTTTGGCTTCTTGATGTGTAGCAAGGCTCTTACTGTATATATATATATATATATATATATATATATATATATATATATTTTTTTTTTGTGGAGAATTAGCTTTAAGAACCTTAAATAGTTTTTTTGGGTTCTTTGTGTAAGCTGGGGTTTTATTTTTAAATTTTTGGGGTTGTATGCTGCACGTGTACTTGGGTTCACCGCGTTTTGGTGCTTAAAATGAATTTATATATCTATCAGAAAAAAACCTTAAAAAAATCCTCAGATGTTTTGGGCATTGAAGTTATGTTCTTGTGTTTTAATCTTTGCCCATATAGTGATGTCTCTTTCTCTTTAGATATCACCATTTTAAATGCATTAATGTAGTTTTCTGACAATGTTGTACTGTTGGAAGCATATTTTTATATTCTATGCAGGTTTTTGAACTATATCTTTAGCATTTTCTTTTCTTATACTGTCTTGTCCTATTATTTATTTGTTTATTGGGACTCACATTTTTCTTTTTCTTCTTCAAGACAACGTTTGAGGATGTTTTTCCTGCTGAGGCAACAAGTGTTGAGGAGTATTTGCAACAGGTATTTCCAGTTCCACCCATTTAACTTCTTCTTCTTCTTCTTCTGAATCTGAGTGTTCTTTGAATCTTATAAGTTATAACAATATTTAAAACTTCAATCATTTGGTGGGTATATGATACCTTGCGTATGGTGCTGCACTCAGGTCCGTGAAATGGCAATGGTGTCAGCTGTCCAGGAAGCTCAGAAGGATAATGTTAGCAGCTTTAATGATTATATGATGACAATTTTGCAGGTTAGTGTGCTAGAATAAGTCCATATGATGTTCAATGATATTTATCTTTACCTACTCTATTTTAAAGGATCCTCTTTATATGTGCAATCCTACTCAGTTTTGGAATTCTGCTCATCTGTTTTTGTAGCATGTGAGTTTCAACTATTTGATTATCATTATCATTACCATATCTATAGCTATATATATGTATGCATATATATCATATAACCATATTTTTGGGATAAAATTCCAGTTGCTTTTCTTTGGAAGTCAACTGGAATATTTTCTGAGCTACAGTATATGAACTTTTGTTCAGATCTTTTGACTTTTTATACCATTGGAGTCTTCTCTTCTTTCTAAAGTAGATTCTACGGACACAGTCCATTTTGATTCTTTTTCTAAATTCAGTGTTTGATCTCTACCCCTCAGATGTTAGATTAGATTCTACGGACACAGTCCATTTGATTCTTTTTCTAAATTCAGTGTTTGATCTCTTCCCCTTAGATGTTAGACGATTCTTTCTCTTTTTAATTCCACACACAGAATATAGTAGTTTTTTTCCCTTCCTGAACTCAACAAGCTTGTTAGCATTGTGCTTATGTGAATTGAGTAGCTTCACTAGAGATTATGTAAACTAAGAAGAGCGATATATATAGTTTTATACTTGTTCAAAAAGTTTCTTTTCTACACATTAATGACCTTTTGCTTTGCCAACCCCTTCCTTGAAAACACTGGCTTTATGACTCCTTGAAAGAGTTTACTTCCTTTTGATATGTTGGTAAAGGATTGGATGGAGAAGTATGAACCAGATGTATCCCTCTGGAAAGTGTAGAATTACCGTCGTCCTTAAAAAGTCTATCCTGAAACAAATTGATGAAAGCAGAGTATGTTGTTAATGCTTCTGATGTTTTTAGCGCTTATTGCTGTATGGTATTCATTGTGGCAGGAGGATTGGCAAAAGGAGAAACGGGACTTCCTGCAGAGCTTGAGTCGAATTACGACGTTACCTAGTACTAATATAGGTGATTCAAGCAATGGGGTTAGTCATCATGGTCAAATAGTATCTCTGACTTCGAGACCTCAGGTTTCCTCTCGGCCATCCAGTATGGAGCTTGCACCTCTAGCTGATAAGCCAGTGGTTGAGAAAAAAGCTACAGTCTATGCTGAAACCGTGAAGAATATGAATGATGCTAGGCAGCGTGGTTTACCTTTCAAAGTAAGGATATTTTATTAGTCAGTTGAAGTTCTTCCTACCACCCCAAACACAAAATTTCAAATACTTCCTTCTTTTGTTGGTATTAGAATGATAATTGATGGTGCTACTGAGAGGTCAATTCACCTTCGGAGGATGTGTTATTCATTTGATTGTACAGTAACGGATTTCTTTCATTGTATTATCATTCTAATATTGCAGCCTATTTCTAGAGTCAGGTTACAAGTCTTTGCTGGGATCTGCTGTTCCAGTTGTAAAATTCATTCAGGAATTTGACCAGGAATATCAATTTATTATTTTTGTTTCTTAGCATTTGTTGGGTACATGGCATGCATTGAGGGTTATAATTGGATATGTGCCCCTGTTTCTGGGGTTTCTTTGCTGCTGTTTCTATTTTTGTGTTTTCCCAGTCTGGCGTTTAAAGAAACCAATAGAAGGAAGGCATTAGCACTTATCAACTTATAATAAAGTAGCCGATTAGTTTCCAAACTATTTTGATGCATTAATATATGGTGTAATTTCTGGGGTTTTCCTAGGAGTTATGTGTGTACTATTTTATTTCCGTACTCTATATTAATGCTGGTATTAGTGTATCCCCCCTCCCTCTGCCTTCTTTTTTTTTTTTTTTTTGCTCTAAATATTTGTGCAGATTCATCCCATCATAATCTCAACCATATTTCCTAGATAATTGATTTATTCTGCTAGCTTGTTTTTAAATTATTACCTATTCCTTCTTGTTAGCCTGCTACAGCTTTCAAGAGTGCTTTTGAAAGTTTGGGTCTGGACACATCTGGTGGAAAATCAGTCAGCATGCAAAAGATATGGCACCTAATTCAGGTATCGACCTTGCAGGATTCTAATTAAATGCATATTGTGTGAATTTCGTTGTAAAATTTGTATTGAAGTGTGGATGAAATTAATTTTTCAACAGATGCTGATGGGTGAGGATTCAACTGTGCAACGAAATGTTTCAAGAAAAATGTCACTAATAATTGGTGCAAGGCGCCACCTTGAATGGGGGCATGAGAAATATGTTATAGAAACAATACAAAATCATCCTGCTCAGGTAATAAATTGTTGTACCCCCCCCCCCCCCCCCCCCCCCTCTTTCGTATATTCTTCTTAAATGTTTCCATTCGATTCGTTAGACCTCTACTGCGCCTTTGCCTACACGGTCCCCTAATCAATGATTGATTAGGTCATTTGTATTCTTCACTTGGTGAGATCAAAAGGAGCTACTTTACTAAGCTACCTTTTGAAGTAGAATTATTGTTTTATGGTTTTAATTTGTTTAATAAATATATGGTCATCTTTCTTCATCAATTCTGATTTTTGATATAGGCTGCTCTTGGTGGAGCGGTTGGAAATATGCAACGAATTCGTGCCTTTCTTCGGGTATGTCAGCACTGTTCATGTCTAATTTTTAAGAAGCTACATGGTGCTAGCTGTGAGGATTGTTATGCCAATTTTGAATACTTGGTGTATCATTTGTTTGATACGTCATTTTTGAGGAGTATTTATCTGTATCTGTTACTAAAGAATTGTGGGGTTTTGTTATCTACAGATTCGCTTAAGGGACTATGGAGTTCTGGATTTTGATGCTGGCGATGCTCGTAGGCAGCCTCCTGTTGATACCACTTGGCAGCAGGTTACTGATATGATCTTTTGTCAATGTTTTTTTTGCTCGCGTCATCTGCTCTCAGACATTTTATATTCTTTTGGAAATCTGATTGTTGACTTTTATATTACAAAATGGGATCTAAATAAGCAATAAAGCAACCTTTCCTTCTAATTTCTTAAGTTTTGAATTTTAGATTTTAATATTGAGTTGATTCCATATATGTAGCGTGTATTCATTGTGCAAGGTTTTCAGTTATCCCTTTTTCCCTTTATCTTTTAATCGGAGAATCATAAATTTTATGGTCCTTATTTTGAGTAATTATTATAATTTTCTTCATTTCATGTTACGATGCAGGCATATCTATTACGTGCATGGAATTTTTGATTATTTATGAACACTGTTACCTTGATTTCTTGACAATTTTCCTGCATTATTAGCAAATTAATTTATGTAGGGAATACTTCAGTCTGTTGTTTATTTTTTTTTATATATTTAGGCAAGTTGGCTTTGTTTAAACTTCTCACCAGACTCTTGCTTTTACCTCTTCATGGTGACTTAGAAAAGATGAGAGGAAGTGGAACTGTTTTTCAGTTTAAAGATTACCGTACTTAGTCCTATCCTCTTAGTTGGAGGTGCACTGTCAAATCACAATTGTCATCTACATATGTATGATTATTATAATGTCCATGAAGTTTATGATGAAGTCTTAGGTCAAAGTTAATCCTATATTTGGAAAATTGCAATTAAAATTACTTCCATTCTTCTGCGTGACAACAGATCTATTTCTGCTTAAGAACTGGATATTATGATGAAGCGAGAAATGTTGCAATGTCGTCTCGTGTATCGCACCAATTTGCTCTGCAGGTACTGATTCTTCATTGGTTGTATTTGCTAGGATTTACTTGGCCCTCAGTCATTTATCTTTCTATCTTGACAGCTTACCGAGTGGATTAGCACTGGAGGTATGGTGTCAGCAGAGACTGCAGCTGCTGCTACAGAGGAATGTGAAAAAATGTTAAGGATGGGTGATCGAGTGGGTCGAGCTGCATATGACAAAAAAAAGTTGCTCTTATATGCTATTATATCTGGTTCTCGCAGGCAGATTGATCGCCTGCTAAGGGAACTACCTACTCTTTTCAATACAATCGAGGATTTCTTGTGGTTCAAATTGTCTGTCGTACGAGAAGATCCTGGTGGATCCTCTTCTGTTGTCCTGAACGAGGGATTGTCCCCCTACACTTTAAATGATTTGCAGGTTTACCTAAATAAATTTGAACCATCATATTACACGAAGAACGGAAAGGACCCTCTAGTGTATCCTTATATTTTATTTTTAAGCATACAGTTGCTACCGTCTGTCCTATATCTGTCCAAGGATATGGGAAATGAAGGATATAACATAGATGCTGCTCATATATCAATTGTGCTGGCGGACCATGGGATCCTCTCTGAAGGTTCTGGAACAGGTCAGAAATTAGGGGTAATGGATGCTGTTGCAGAGGCATCTAGCATAATTAGGCAGTATGGGGCTGTGTATTTACAACAGGGTAACCTTTCAATGGCATTGGAATATTATGCTCAAGCTGCGGCTGCAGTGGGTGGAGGGCTGCTGTCATGGACTGGGAGAGTTAATGTAGATCAGCAAAGGCAGAGAAGTTTGATGCTGAAACAACTCCTATTGGAGCTGTTGTTACGTGATGGTGGGATCTATCTTTTACTTGGTCCAAGGGGTGCTGGAGAAGAAGGTGAACTTGGAAGATTTTTGACAGATGAAAAATCAAGGCAACAGTTTTTGCTTGAAGCTGCTCGCCAGTGTCAGGAAGCTGGGCTGTATGACAAGGTGATAATTCTTTTCTTCTTTTTTTTAGGACATTGATTCAAGTTTGCTATATATAAATAGAACATCATTTCGGCCATTATTGAAACCTTTTGTTTGATTTCTTGATTTTTGCTTTTGTATGTCTCTAAATCAACATGCTGTCAGGATTGTCAGCATATGTTGAGCAGATCTACTAGGCTTACTGTACTCTGCTTGGTTCCAATCTCCTTTTACTAAAATCCTTATATGTCCACCCAGAACAAGGCTTTATATTGCTTATTTGAACATAGGCAAATAGGACTGCAAAAGGGCCCAGCTAAGCTTTACGCTGTTTGTGCTTGACTAATCTGAAATTTTGTTGTCCTTGAGTTAATTAAGCATAAGTTGACCCGGCTCGATCTGGCTGAACACATGCTTGGCTTTATAATAAAAAACTGTATAAAATTTTCTTTTTGAATGCTAAAGTGAAGCCCATGCATTAACTGCTGGAGTTCATTTGCTGCCCTAACAATTTTAATTCTGAATTGAGTACTGCCCAGGGGACATCCCATTAATATGATCTTTAACACACAACCAAATTAAAATAATAAATAAAAAATGACTGGAGAGTTACATTAAAAAATGTCAGAGGGGAAGGGCAACATTTATCTCATGTTGGCGTGCATGTACGTCCAGATGTAACCAGTCGGTTTAATGTTCTGTGTTGTGAACCGTTACAATTTTGTATTGCTCCAGTAGGCGGGTCTATTTTTTTAAGGAGATTTATTTCCCTCAAATATAAAAGGATTATTAATAGTTTTAGGGATCGTGATACAGAAGTTCGTGGGATATATTCTAATTGTAAAGAGAATTGTCTCTTATTATTCTGTGTATGGGAGAGTAGAGATAGAAGTCGTATTTCTATTAATGTAAACTCAAGAATTGTGTATTACCATTAATGAAATGTTTGTTTATTCAGCCTCCTTAATTCATGAATCATTCTATACATGTCATTAATTTATGAGAGATAAGAAAGTACAAAAATCACTAAATTATACATTTATTATTGATGGTGGCAAGCGCAGCGTGCGTTTACAACAATCAACAAAAAAATAAAGATAAAAATTAAAATTTTGGTTTGTTGGGTGGCGTTATCTGTTGCTTCATTGTGTCAATGGCTGATTTAACAGTCGTACTTGTTAGTACGCCCACCTGTTCAGCCGTTAGCACAACATTTTGTGCGGATGAAGACCCAACTTCAGAAACTTCAGTCTAAAAGTTAGTACCTTCACTTTCTTATGATACATATGCTTATTTTCTTTGGCAGGCTTCCATCACAATCTTCTTGAGTTGTGTTATCTATCTATCTATCTATCTATCTATATATATATATATATATATATATATATATAAATATATGTATTTATTTATATATTTCTGGTTAGGTACCAACAGGGGCCTGATAGAAACCAGACTCTTCATATGACGATTTAAGAATCTGATAATGAAAATTTATATTTTAATTCTCTTCACTCGTCAACTGAGCATCAAGGACCAGTAGATTGGTTTCTGTGTACTGCATTTTATTCCAAGATAAACAACAATCATCAGCTTTATTCCTTTTGACCCAAAGAATTATGACAAGTTACATTTTGCTGGTTAGGTTCCAACAGGGGCCTGACAGAAACCAGACTCTTCATCAGACGATTTAAGAATCTGATAATGAAAATTTATATTTTAATTCTCTTCACTCGTCAATTGAGCATCAAGGACCAGTAGATTGGTTTCTGTGTACTGCATTTTATTCCAAGATAAACAACAATAATCATCTTTCTTCCTTCTGACCCAAAGAATTATGAGAAGTTACATTTTGCAGACGTCTTAGTTAAGAATATGACTTGACTGCCTTGGAGCAGTAAATTAGGTCACATTTGAGGTGAAACTCGTACACTTCCCTGTTTCCTTCAGTAGAATAATTTATTCATTAGTTTAGTCCTTGATAGATAAATAGTAACTTGAAATTGTTAAAAAACCGCAAATGAGTATTTTTCAGTTTCTTTAAAGAGTGTTTACTTATTTTTATTGGTTTATATTTAAATATTTTTTTTAATACTTGCAAGATGTTACAAAATTTTGAAGGCCTTCCGTCATGTAGATCGGTGGAAGCCAAAGCAGTATAGGATAAATTATTTGATGATTATTTCTTGTCCCTCTGTTCCCTTTTCACAAATGTTTCATTTGGAAGTTCCTAACTTGCTTTTAAATTTTAATCACTGGCTTACGTCCATCTCCTTTTATTGCAAATCAATCTTCAGTCCATAGAAATTCAGAAAAGAGTTGGGGCATTCTCAGCTGCTTTGGATACGATAAACAAGTGTCTCTCGGAAGCAATCGTTGCCCTATCACGTGGGAGATTGTATGGCGAGAGCCAGACTGCCGGGCTTATTCATTCTGGAAATGAGCTTGTGGAGACATTCAAATATTATCCTGAAGTCAGGTTGTTTACAACTTTGCTTTCACCTTGCAGCTTTTTGAACCATGTTGCGTTTTAATTATCACCATATGATTTTTGGTATTTTGATTGAAATTGTTAGTAGTGTTTAAAATGAAGTGCAAGCCCATCAAATGCTTATATGTGGTCTGGGTTGGAATAGAAGGAAATGTTTTTTTTTCTCTGCTGAGTTCTATCTGCAAAGTTACCAATCCTTTTTGTTCAAAGTATAGAATCATTTCCTTTGGTATTTGCTTTGATACAAGATAATGTTTGCTATAACTACTGATGAATAAGAGAAGACCATTTTCTCATCCTTGTTTGGACCGATAATAATGAGATTGAGGGTTCATGTTTGAGGGCCGGCAGGCACTTTCTCCAGATAAATACACAGGCTAGATCTTTATTTTAGGAAATTCTCAATTGATTGAAAGGCCAAAATTTTTTGAAGTTCGAATATGAGAAGAATGTCAACAAATTATAGACCTTATACTTAATTAAGCATTTTTTCACCAATTCTCGTGCCTTTTTTAGTTAATTATTGGTCTTGTATTTGAAGTTCTACAAGTCTATCTAACTTTTTACTCATTTGTAATGTTCATTCCTTTGTTCAGTCTTCAAGAGAGAGAACATGTTTTGGAGCAGCAAACTGTTTTAAGACAGCTTGAGACTATTCTGTCAATACATAATTTGTCCAGACTAAATCATCATCTAGATGCTCTGAGGGAGGTAGCCAAACTTCCATTTCTTCCTTTAGATCCACGAGCACCAGATGTCACAAATGATGTGTTCAGGAATTTGTCTCCTCATGTCCAAGCTTGTGTGCCGGACCTTCTTATGGTTGCTCTTCATTGTTTGGACAATGTGACGGATACTGATGGATCACTTCGTGCCTTGAGAACAAAGGTATGTCTGACGATATGAAATTTAGAATTTTCTTTTCTATTTCCACCATCTTATCTTTTTGCTGCTGCTTGGCTTAAAATGCTGCTTTTGTGCCTCTGGAAATGTGTACGCCATACCGATTGCGCACTATCGTTGATTCTTAAAACCTCTTTATCCCTTGGTTTATGGTTAAGAATAATAGTTAAAAGCAAGACATTTTTATTTACAGGAAAAAAATAAAAAGAGGTTAAAATTGGGAAGATCATGGTTTGGTTCTGGCAGTTTACTTTTGTAAGTTTTGCTACATTGGGCCGCCTAACATAGAACATATAGTAACAAGAACAAATCCGCAGTCAAGATAACTAGATTGTTAGTGCATGATTAAACATGACATTTTCGCCATGACATTTATGGTAGATTATATATAATTTTTTGTGATTATGTATGTTTCTGCATTTAAGTTTATTAGAATATACATTTGAGCCACTTTCTTCTCATCATGGACTAATTATTTTTTTTACCTATGCAGATTGCGAATTTCCTTGCGAACAACTTGAATAGAAACTGGCCTCATGGTTTGTATGAAAGGATTGCTCTAAGCTTGTGATGCGAATGATCTTAGTATACAATTCCATCAAAGGTTATTCATACATACGTACGTAGGCTCCTGTAAAAAAATGTCAAATCTGTTTAAGCCTGTTGTTTATGGACTAATTTTTAGCTGAATTACTTGTGCTATGTTTGGCTGAGAGAATGGAATCAATGAATGAATGAAATGAAAAATAGTATATCAGATAGATGATCATTTTGGAGGATAAATTATTTCAATAGAATGAAAATTCATTTCATTTATTTGATTTTTATTTTATGTGGGGTGGATAAAATTTATTCTAATAGAATAGATATGTTTTATAATTTTACCATCATATTAAATTATTCATTTTCTCCCACAATAAAAAATATACTTAAAATAATTTAAAATTTATTTGATCCTTTTTTTCTATTCTATTCCTTTAATCTAAACACAACATTAGATTGAGAGATAGTGCATTCGTGCCTGTATTGAGACTGGCATAAATGGAGACTGGCTGGATCCATTTGTGATGCCATCTGTGTTAAATTGGCAGGCTGTTGATTATGAAGTGTCCCTTGCTCCAATGATTTTATCCTGATCTTGAATAGTGGGGGAATGTAGTTTATAATTCAAGTAATTAATTAAATCACATGATGTCTAAATAAAATTTTGATCAGAAATAAAATATTCTCTCGCATCTTTACCTTTCAAATCTCTCCTCAACTGATGACTACTAATACTGTGTTTGTAAGTTTTTAATTTATTTATTTTTCTACTTGCAATTTACTGAAACTAATAAGGGGCGCTTGGTGAATGGTTCTACTGAAATTAATCAAATTACTTTTAAATTTATTGGTTATTAGCATTCTAACCCGTGCTTCATTAAATTTATTCCACCATTACTACTCGTATGACATAATATCCATTTAATTAATTATCCGAACAATAGAATAAAAGTAGAAAATCCTTTCAAAGATGCTATAATTAATATTGTAGCACATTCACCATGAACATTACTTATCTCTTCTTCTATATATGAAGTTCTTTCCGAATCTTTTGTACGTACTTGCTAGTTGCTACGCTACCTTTGAGAAGAAAGATGGTCCAAGAGAAATAAAAAGGCTGGACCCTTCCTTAAACTCGATTGGTTTTAGGATCATATATATTTATATTCCTTTGATAAATGCAATCAGAAGTCAAAAATAAGGATTCCTTCAACACACTTCTTAACAGAGAAGAAGAAAGTCACAGTTTCTTACATACATGGAAACAATACCAGTAATTAATTATATGTGATTAAAATTGCACGCACCGACAACCCCCAATAAATATAATAATCAAACAAACAACATTGCTTTTAGAAGAGTAAGGCTCAGCATTTCCTTCCTTGCAACTAAAAATAATTTAATTTCATGCAGCAAAATGTAGGATTGATTTACCATATCTATAGTACTAACCGTTAACAATATTAGTTAAACCGTCTTCTTTCACTATGTCAAAACCCAAGTGGGAAAGACTTGCACACTACGTTAAAACATTCTAAAGTTATTGGCAAGAAATCCCAGTAATATGTTTAGCTGTAAATCAAAAGCTGACCCTTTCTGACAGTCATTACCAATTAAAAAAAATACAAATAAGAGACGGAACGTTATATTATTTTCAAACATTAATAGACTGCTTTTTAATTATCTACGAAACATCATCCTTTTTCTGCACCCACTAATACATACATGCATGCCGAGGTAAGTTGAATCATATATATATATATATATATTTTGGTTGGCAAGTGACTTTATATTACAGAAACTCTATATATGGTTCTGGGATAATTGATTGTCTGATCATATTTTGGAGTCTTAACAAAGTCAAGTGCAACAAACAAAAGTGAACATCATTCAGTCATACAAAATTTCACCTGTCATAGAATCAATTTGTTGAACAGATAGAGGTCTCTCTGTATCAGAAGTAATAGAAGGGGGAAAAACAGGTATCCCTAGTCCTAGTCCTAGTCTAGTCCAGCCTAGACTTGTCAAGCCTTAGTCATTAATCAGGTGACCAAATCTTAACTTTTATGAATTGATCTTGTTATGACGAGAAAGTGAGACAGGATTAAATGGGGCAAGAGCCCATTGATTGTAGTTCCCACCATACTCTTTCTTTTCGAGTAAATCAAAGTAGTTGCCTTCAATTACTTTCGAAACATCATAAATAGTACCACGAACAAACCTGTGCACAAGTTCAGCAGTTGCTCGTTCGAGCACTTCTGGAGGGAGGCAACTATCTATAGTCGGAAGGTCATTTAGCTCCTTATAGTCCAATTATTTCTCAAATGTACGAGAAAAAACAGAACGCTGATGAAGCCTGAAAATTGTAGGCCTCGGCATTTGGCACAATATCGACATCTTAAACAAGTGAAGTCATTAGTATGTCATGAATTATAACAATTCTTTGAGCTGTGTGCGATAGCACGGGCGGATCTAATTAATGGCCAATGTAGGCAACTGCTTACACAGGCTATTTCAAAAACAATTTTTTTATGGCTTAAATATAAATTACTACCTTAAATTATTTATATTTTTCACTTTAGTGATCGAGCTTTCAATTTTTTCAATTAGGTGATTACACCTTTAATTTTTTTTTAATTTAGTTCAATTAAAATGCCACGTTATTAATTGATGATGTGACATGCACACATGACATTTTAGTGCTTATGTGTTAAAGTTAAATCATTTTTCATTTTTCTTTTATCACATTAAACAAAACAATTAACAAAAAAATAACAAAACAAAACAAGCCCCTCTCCCTCCGCTAAGCTTCGCCTGCGACACCTCGATGCAACCCAAATCCTCCGAAACCCAACCTTTCTCATTCATCTTCCCAAATTCACCACCGGTCTCTTCCTTTTTTACCTCCAAAACCCCTCAATTTCTCCAAATCCCTCATCCGATCTCTCCAATTTCAAACCCTACACTAAAACCCCAAGAATACAATTTTAATTCCTAAAGATCTAAATCAATTTTATTCTTTGTTAACATGGTCAAACACTCTAAATCAATGGGTTAGATTTGCCTTTTAAGCTGTGACACAACTTGATTGAGAATGATATAGTTTATAACCCTTTATTTTCTTATAAAAAGCTAGTTGTTCAAGAAAAGAGGTTCAAGCCTATATCAACCTCAGATTGATATCCCATACAACCGATCAAGCTCAAATACTGTAAACCCCCTGTTACGATAAAGGCTCTAGCCCCTTATTTCTTCCTGAAAAGTTAGTTATCCAAGATGAGAGGTTTAAGAGGAGGAGAGATTCAAGCCTATATCAACCTCACATTGATATCTCATGTTATCGATGTGGGATTTGTCCCCCACATGACAAGCTTACATAAGCAATCATAACATTCCACCACGCTTCTTTCAGCGGCTTCACTCTAGCGACATTGACTCGGTGCCTTTACATCTATCAGTATTTTAATCCGACCTCTAGGTAACCCTTTCCGTTTAGCCGGTAATTCCATGGATCGTCTGCTTTAATACCAAATGTTACGATATAGGCTCTAGCCCTTTATTTTCTCCTAAAAAAACTAGTTGTCCAAGAGAAGAGGTTCAACCTTAATCAACCCCACATTGGTATCTCATACTACCGATATGAGATCTGCCTCTCGACAAACTCACATAAGCAATCATAACCCCCCCACAACCCATTGACCCAACAGAACCATCGATTTGGGTCAAAATTTGGGGGTTTTGATTTTGTAGGGTTTTTTGTGTCTAAAGGACAAATTAAATGGTTGATGATGATGATGATGATGATGATAGGGAGAAGAAAAGGGAATGTGAAGGAAGGCTTGAGTGATCATCAGGACGTGAGGGAACGACGGAGGTATGGGCATTTGTGTCATGGATGGAGATAGTGGGTTCAATTTCTTGGGGCTGCAACTGAGGGGTTGATAAATGAGGCTTGGGTGATATTGATATGGGATAAGCATGCTTGGAGAGAGGTTCGCCGAAAAGTGAGAACGGTGGGATGAGAGAGGAAACCAATTGACTTGGGTTTCTTAGGAGGGTGTATTTAATTAGGATTTGTAAGGACTTATAAAGACTTTAAAAGTTTAGTTGTATTCAATTAAGATATTTAAAGGGTTTATAAAAGTTTAGTGGTATTCAATTACAATTTTTCTAATGTCTTTAAAAGTTATGTGGTATTGAATTAAGACTTTTACAAAGTTTATAAAAGTATTTCGGTATTCAAAAAGTCATAGATTTTAAAGATTTCTATCAAATAGTAGAGTTTGATAGATTTTAAAACAAGATTTATTCATATTCAAAGTCTTCCAAAGTCTGGCCTCATGCCCAAAGACTTCCAAATATTTGCCAAAAACTTTCAAATATTTGAGAAAGAGAGAAGATGAAAATAATATAAAATAAATACAAATAAAATTAATAAAAACACATAATAATAAATAATTTTTCTAAAATAATAAAAATACTTAAAAACTAACAAATAAAAATAGTATAAAATAACATAAAATAATATAAATTAATTGAAAATTCACAAAATATATCAAAACCAAATTAAAATAAATATTAATTCATTTAAGTACAAAATAATTACAAAAACTTAGCATTTAGGGAATAAAAATATAACATAGTTCATCCTCATCAACTGTGTAAGCTTACATGTTAGTGTTGGTTTTAATATATTTTGGGTGTCATTTATACTGGTGATTTGAAAATGCCTTCTATAAAACTTTTGATAAATAATGATATACTAAGTAAACTGTTTAATAGAATTGTTCGTATTTTAGCAACTGTTTCTATGGAGAATTTTCATGAATAACCCCTCCTTTCATTTGATTACGAATGCCATTTTATGTTGTTGAGTTAGAATTGTAATTACAATATTTAGGTACTAGCAGTAAAAAAACAATAGAAAATTTTAAAGTTCTATAAACTTTTTCCATTATAGGGCAGTGTGTAATTTTCTCTAAATCAGTTATCCCCTTAATTTTTTATCCATTTGTGATCATTGAGTTATGTGATACTCTATTATGTCAAAGGTGTAAAGATGGGGATGCTTTCAGACCAAATCAATCTATCCAGTTCATCATTTTTATAGTTTTCTTCAAAGCATATTGTCCGACCTCTTCAATAAAATGCTTAATGATGTAAGCTACAAGATATATTAAATGTATGTAAAAGTCTGTTAGTTCCCAATGACACGATAGAAATCTAGAAGGGGGGGGGGGTTGAATAGATTCTTTTAAAATTTCTTCTATTTGAAAAGATCTCACTTAATTAATTTTTAAACAGAAGTTTAACACAGCGGAATATGATTTAGTTATTCTTTTCTTGAAATGTTGAAGTAATAATTCAACAAATAATTATATGGCAGATATAGCAAATGAAAGACAGAATGAGAGAGACTCTGGGTTTTAAGTGGTTCAGAGCACACAATACTCCTACTCCACTGTTCTGCTCTTCCAGCAGCAAATCCACTAAGGATACTTTTACAATATCTGAATCACTAAGATTCCTTCAAGACCCGCAGTCTTGGAATTTTAGTTCACAAAGAACTTTACAAGTCTAACAGACTTGCTTACACTAGTTCACAAAGAATTCTCCAAGTCTAACAGACTTGCTTACACCAGTTCACAAAGAACTCTTCTGGATTGATGTATATTTGGATGTGCTACTAAGTTGTTTATCAGCTTGAGTGTTTGAAGGGCTTAGTAGCAATGCAGTCTTTCTTATCAGTTCAATCTTTTTCACTTCTTGCGTTTTTCTTTTTGTGCAGTGTTACTTTGGTCTTTTGCTGATCTTAGTATTTAAGAAGTTAGGGCTTCAGATTTCTTCCCGTTGGATCATCTGCTTGAACTTGTATTTCTTTCCGTTACCTCACAGAGGAGAGCTGCTGAATATTATATTAATATAGCTCATTAAAGCTCTGATGAGATATTATTTGATCTGACCTGTTAGTCCATGGAAGGTTGTTTCCTTTTTCCTTTGGGACAGATATGTCAGTCGTAGGTTCCCACCAACTTTTATAGAGTCGTTTGGTTCTTCCAAACTATAGGACTGATAGGACACAGTCCTCTGACTTTTCTGCCTTGAAAGTCTTCTTTCTGTTCCATAGTGCGCTTGGGTCAGACTCCTGACTTTTCTGACTTGATCGATTTGCAGAGGCTTCCTTTTTGGTTACTTTGATGAAGATTGAATGCTTGAATAGGATAGCTCCTGATCTGATAATCGTGATGTCTCTTGCCTTTTTGCTCAACGACCTTATGTGATCAACTCTACGAATATCCTTGCTGACGTGATTGATCTGTAAATGGTCATCTCTTACTGATTATCGTAGAGTTTAATTTAAGGTTTCTCGTAAAGAACATAGTCTGTTTGGTTGTAGAGTCTTCTGGACCACAATCGTAGAGTCCATTCTACGATTGGTTGCCTTGATCGTAGAGTCTTCTGAATCACAATCGTAGAGTCCATTCTACGATTGGCTGCCTTGATCGTAGAGTCTGTTCAAATCGTAGAGTTTCCTTAACATAAATCGTAGAGTTCTTTCTACGATTTTATTACACCAACAGATCAACCTAACAGTTTTGATCTATCTAAGTCTTAGTACAACACACAAGACTTTTATACAATTAACAATAGATCAACCTAACAGTTTTGATCTTATCTAATACAGCCCTTGTACATTATTTCTAATCATCAAATTTAATCATTCAATATTCAACAAAGTCTATCAAAGTTTTTAGTAAAAACTCTATAAAAGTATCTCACTTATTTCATGGAGTCTTTAAAAGTCATTTTAAAAGTCTTTAAAGTCATTAAAAGTCAACGAACTCTACAAAAAGCTGTCACTTAAAAAGAGTCTTTAAAAGTTTTTAAAAGTCTTAATTGAATGCACCCCCCTTAGTTTTCTTTTTTTGTTGAAGTATTTACTTAGTTATAAAATATAATTTACTTTTTATAAGTACTCATTCTTTAAGTTTTAATATATAATTAGTATTAGTTTAATTCAGTTTAGTCTTCATAATATTCAATTTTACTGTTAATTATATTAACTAAATTATTAATGTTAATTTAATTGTTTTTACTAAATAAAAGTATTCAATGTAAAAGTATTGTTTTAAAACTATATATTTGCATTTATATTTTTAACCTTATTTACTCAAAAATGTTTTAAAAAATCATTTAAGATATTTTTTTATTACACATATGCAATAACTAGCCACATTTGCATGCCACGTTATCAAATAATGACGTGACATTTTAATTGAACTGAATAAAAAAAATGAGAGTTTAATTACTTAATTTAAAAAATTGAAAGCTCGATCAACAAAGTAAAAAATATGAATAGTTTAAGGTAGTAATTTATATTTAAACCTTTTTATGGATAATATATGTATATATATATATATATATATATAATATTAATATTTATAGTTTAATATAGACATAAAAGTTTTGTATGTGATTTAACAAAAATAAATAAGAACTTTACATTACTTTTGTGAGTTTTGAATAGAAACAAGAAAGAATAAAAAGCTTAAATTAGGATAGAAAAAAACTGTAATAGAAAACTTAGAAGTACTTGTAGACAATGAGTAACGCAGAGATTATAAAAGATTTACTAAAGACATTTTCGTTTTACTCTAAATTCGGCCCTTTAATTTTTAAAGGAATTTTTTCAAATAAAAGTGGCCAAAATTTTGGTTTATTCATTTTCTTTTTTGTCCCTTAAAATACTCAAAAACAAAAAAAATACAATAGATATTAAACTTAAATTTTCATTCATTTATTTTCTTTTTCTGTTGTTTTAAAACTTAAAAATAATATAAACAAAGTATAATTACTATCATTTCCACAACATAACCTCCATTACTACATTCTTACTTAGTATTAATTTTACATTTGTGAGTATAAAATTATTTTTAAAAGTTTTTATTTAAAAATATATTTCAAATTTTAGAATGAAGGGACTATACTATATTTTTATTATATTTACTACACTCTAATTTTTTATAATTTTAAAAATTATTTTTTCCTAAAACACAATTTACATATGCATCATGTATTGAATTTTTTTACAATTGAGTCATTGTACTCGAAATTCTTTTAAAAAAATGAAGTTTTCGACAATGATCGTTAAAAATTTAATAGAAAAATAACGTGACAGTATTAAAAACCAGTTTCATCATTGACCTGGAAGTTAATTTACAGTTGCATCACTCAAAAAGATAATAATAATAATAATAATACCCTCTCCGTTACACACACACAAAAAGATTAGTTTTGTTTTCTTTAAAATTAATTTGAGGTATTTTAAAAATAAATTTTAATTAAATAATAATAATACCATATCCGTTACACAAAAAAAAAAGATTAATTTTGCTTTTTAAAAATTAATTTGAGGTACTTTAAAAATAAAAATAAAATATAATAATAATAATACCCTCTCCGTTACACAAAAAAAGAAGATTAGTTTTATTTTAAAAAAATTAATTTGAGGTATTTTAAAAATAAATTTGAATTTAATAATAATAATAATAATAATAATAATAATACCATCTCTGTTACACAAAAAATAAAAATAAAAAGATTAGTTTTTCTTTTTTAAAATTAATTTGAGACATTTTAAAAATAAATTTTGATTTAATAATAACACGCAAAAGACATTTGCTTCTTTTCAAGCCTTTTCTTTTTCTTTCTTAAATTATATTCAAAAATCAACACAAGCCCCATTTACGCTTACCATTCCCTCCTTATTTCATCTGTCTTTCACATTTATCATATTTTTTTAATTATTATATTTTTTCACTTTTTTTGAGACATTCATTTTTTTTACCAATTTATTATTCAATTAAAATTTATTTTTAAATTACCTCAAATTAATTTTTAAAAAGCAAATCTAATCTTTTTTTTATGTGTAATCGATATGGTATTATTATCAGTATTATTAAATTAAAATTTATTTTTAAAATATCTCAAATCAAAACTAATCTTTTTTTTTTTTTTGTAACCGAGATGGTATTATTATTATTATTTTCTCTTTTAGTGATACAACTATAAATTGACTTCCAGTTCAATGATGAAAATGATATTTAATACTGTCATGTCATTTTTTTGTTAAATGGTTAACGATTTTTGACAGAAATTTCACTTTTTGTAAAAAAATTCAAGTAGAATGACTTGATTATAAAAAAATTTAGTACAACTATTCATATATAAATTGGAGTCAAGTACAGTGGGAAAAAATTAATTTAACCCTATATTTTTATTATATTTAAATGTAAATTGATGCATATATAAATTGGGGTCTAAAATTTTAGAATGATGGGAGGATACTGTATTTTAATTTTATTCACTACATTCTAATTTTTTTAAATTAATTTTATAATGAATTTTTGTGTGTGCCTATAACTCAATGTTATTAGACCCGGACCGGTTGGTTCGACTAGGAACCGATCCAATGTCTAGTCCGATTTAACCAATTTGGTCAAAAATTGGTATAACCGGTTGACCACCGATAAAATCGATTAGGTCGTCCGGTTGAATCAGTTTTAAAGTGTTTTTTATATTTCTTTTTATAAAAATATTTTTAGTAATATTGTAACATAATTTCACTATATTTTACCTTATAAAAAAAATAGATGTTTTAAAATTTTATTAATCATTAATATATATATATTTATATATATATGACTTTACTGGTTTAATAACGGTTTGACTATTAATTGAATTAGTGACTTATTCATTTAGTATTATTTTTAGTTCGATGACCGAACTGACTATGAAAATAATGTATAACGTACTAAAATTCCAAATTGCCAATTCCAATTTCGCCACCCGCGATAGAGTATGTATTCGTCACTGGCGATAGTATATGTAAAACACTGTCAATTGGCTCGCGAAGGAGCAACGTGGATTTGAATATATATATATATATATATAATGGTAGGTGTGTGGGGAATATAGTGGAATCGTCGTTGGGGTTAGGAGGATGATTGAGACAAGATGATGATGAGGTAGAGACAGAGGTGGATCTAGAATCTTATTTCAGCATGTGCAAATTAACTCTACTCCACAAATGCAGGTTAAGCTCTTGACATGGGAATCCAATTCTTCGTCTAGAATCAGAATTGTCCTTTTTATCTCTAGTCTTTTGATAAACTTCTCAAAACCAATTAATGTCTTGCTTTTATTAGCACAATTTTCTATGTTCAACAATTCCTTGCTTCACTTTTTTGTCCTCAACCGAATAGTAAAGAATTGTAACCTATTCTAAATTTGTGTTATGTTTAAGTTAAAATAAATAAATAAATAAAATAAAGAAGAAAAAAAAATTTAAATTTAAATAATTCATTTTATTACAGTTAGAATGAGTTATTTTATATATTTTTTTAAATAATAAAATTTATATTTTATTTTAATAGAACAACTAAACATAATTTTTTATTTTATTTTACAATTAAAAATAATTTATTTTATTTCTACATTTATTCTTTAGATTCAAATGTAATATTAGAGTTTCTTTTTGCTGCTGGTTTGGTGCTCAGTGTGAGGATAAGCCATTGGAATTAAGGTTTTGAACTTTTGATGTATGTTAATGTTATGCAAAGGAGTGGGTTTATATACATATAGACATAGGGAAGCGGAAAATAATTAGTCCTCAGTTTCATATAACTACTTTTTTACAGATATGATTATCGTAATTTAACCGAACAACTATTGGCCTTATTATCTACTAGTCACGATAACATAAAAATTGCGTGTACAATTAAAAAGAAATTAAGAAAAAAATTTGGGAGAGAAAAATTAGAAATGATGAATAATATGGGAAAGAGAGATTAAACACGAATAAAATATAATTTTTTTTGAAAAAGGACGTAGCCTTTGATTTCCATTTCATTATAACAACAGACAAAAAAAAATCTTTCAAAAGCCGGAAGTTTTTTAAAATTAATTTTTTAAAGAAAAAGTTTTATAAAAGAAGATTTACGAAGATCGCATTGAGTATTTGTGCAATTATTATTTTTTAAATAAAAGATTTACTTAAAAATTTTTTGCACTCATTTGACTATACAAATACTCAGAATAATTTTATTACAGTCAAAATATACTCATAATATTTATAAAAAAATAAAAAAAAGGTGAATTTTCGTTGCTCACTGAGCAATTTATTTATAAGGTAAGAGAGTGCACACTCAATTTGATAAAAAGAAAAAGTGTCTGTTGTGAGAGCGGTGGTGATATACCAATTTTGAATTTGAAGGAATCTGATTACAGAAGGAGCACCCAGTTGAGAACCTTCATTCATCTGATTGAATGAATACAAACAAAATTTATATTATAATATTTTATAATAAAATAAATAATTTTATATAATATATTATAATAAAAAAATAACTTTAACTTCTAACAAATAACATCTTACTATTCAAAACAATAATATATGAAAAAAAAAAAATTATTCAGTAAAAGTTAAAGTCTTATACAAAATTTTGGTTTATTCATTTTTTTGTGTCCCTTAAAATACTCACAAATAAAAGAAATAGATATTAAACTTAAGTTTTTATTTATTTATTTTCTTTTCCTGTTATTTTAAAACTTAAAAACAATAATATCAAAGTATAATTACTATCATTTCTACGATATAACCTCCATTATTTCACTCTTAGTATTAATTTTATATTTGTGAATATAAAATTATTTTTAAAAATTCTCATTTAAAAATATATTTCAAATTTTAGAATGAAGGGAGTATACTGTATTTTATTATATTTACTTCACTCTAATTTTTTTAATTAATTTTTTAATTTTAATAAATCATTTTCGTGGTTTTCGAAAAAAATAATAATTTATTTTCGTCTATACTAAACTCAAATTCTAGATTCGCAACCAGCGATAGAGTATGTTAAAGATTGCCGACGGGCTCGCAAAGGAGCAACGTAGATTGAAATATATAATGGTAGGTGTGTGGGGAATTTAGTGGAATCATTGTTGGGGTTGGGAGGATGATTGAGAAAAGGTAGGGTTTGGAATTCATGGAAATGGATGTTGGTTTTGGAGAGTGGGTCCCGGCCTTGGACGCGAGACTTGGCTTGGCGATTGTGGGTGTTGGTGCGACATAGTGGACGGGGATATTGTTGGAGGAGAGGAGAGGAGGTCGGAGAGGTGGAGGAGTTGGTTGAAATGGCCTTGTGCGGATAAGGCATCATGACTAGGGTGAGTCTTGACCCGGACTCGATCCGTTTATTCGGATTTAGATCTAGTTTTGAAACCCGATTACCCGATTGACCCGATAATTAAATGGATCAGATTCGGATTGATATAAATCCGACCCGATAATACTCCGATCCGATAACATATAATATATATATTCTAAAATATGATATATATATATATATACATTTTAATACATTTTAAAAATTTTTAATGCATATATATACATTTTTAATACATTTTAATTTTTTTTAATACATTTTAAAAAAATTTAATACATATATATACATTTTTAATACATATATATACATTTTTAATACATTTTAAAATTTTTGAATACATTTTAATACATTTATTACATTTTAATACTAAACTTAATCGGATCGGATTATCGGAGTATTATCGGATTCGGGTTCGGTCCTTAATATCTGAGATCCGTCGGGTTATCGGGTCTGATCCGAATCCGATAATTTCTTATCGATTCGGATCTGGATCACCCCCGATCCGATCCGAATCCGACCCGTTGACAGCCCTAACCATGACCACAAGTATTTGTGCTTCGTTTTGATTGAAAAAAATAAAATAAATAAAAGAATAAAATAAAAAGAGTAAAATAAAAAGGGGAATAATTTATCTCATCTTATCCAAAATAAGTCATTCAATGTCATCACTCAAGAAATATTTTATTTCATTTTTATATTTATTTTTTCAGTTCAAGTGTAACATTATGTACTCAAAAAAAATAAAAAAAATAATGTAACATTAGAGTTTCTTTTGACTGTTGGTTTGGTGCTCAGTGTGAGGATAAGCCATTGGGATTACGGTTTTTAACTTTTGATGTATGTTCATGTTGAAATAAGTATATGTTAATAATAATCAAATATAATATAGAATATTATATGCATCTTTATTATTAAAAAGTAGAGTTTTATTATCTACTAGTCACGATAACATACAAATTACGTGTACAATTAAAAAGAAATTAAGAAAAAGTTATTGAGAGAAAAATTAGAAATGATAAATAATATGAGCAAGAGAGAATAAACACATTTAAAATATAAAAAAATTTGCAAAAGGACGTCGCCTTTGACGTCCATTTCATTATACCAACGTACAAAATAATTTATAATCCTTGGCGTCATATTTGTAATAATAAAGTAAGTTTGGTTCGCGTAATAAAAATTTAACATAATATAATAATTTATGTAATATGGCATATTTATTTCGTTTGTAGTTGATATATGTGTAATAATTATAATATTATTATGTTAATTTAAAATTATATTTTGTTCACTAAATATTTAATTGTATAAAATGAATAATGTTAATTGTGATAATCATTATTGTTTTATCTTTAATTACTTATTACATTGCGAACATAATTAGTTAATATATTAATTAATAAACTTAATAAAATATATTTAAATTAAAATAATCGTATTACGCTCATAATAAACTAATATATATTATTGATAAATCAAATAAAAAATATATCAAATCAATATAATAATTTATTATTATATTACATTTTTACATTAATTTTTTGTGAACCAAAAAGCAATTAGATAAATCTCAAAAACGTAAGAAAAACATGAAATGATGCATGTTAGGAGAAATACCATATCACCCAACACCGTCGTAATTAAATGGCCATGTTACCCATGTATATCCTATATGGCTATTCCTATCCGGAGATAATGATCCCTTCTTTATAGGGAGAAATTATACGGAGTTCTTGAGGATTGACATATGCAAGTTAATTATATATTATTATTTTAATATATATTATAAATTTTATATTTTAATTTATTATATATATTAAAATAATAATAAATAATTAATTTAAAATACTACGTAATTATATCTTAAAAATACCGAATAATTTTTCTTTTATAAGATGGCAGATGTATGATACCTTGTCCCATTCGTTGGACCCACACAAGATTAAATGGCCATGTACATCCTATACGGCTATATCTAAGTATATCCTATTCCTATACGGAGATAATGATCCTCTCTTTATACGGACAAGTTAGTCAACGTTCTAGTGTGTTTTTTATATTTCAGTCAACTGTATATATTAAAATAATAATATATAATTAATTTAAAATATTATATGACTATATACTAAGAACCATTCGTTGGACCCACACAAGATTTTTCTCACTTGACGCCACCGCAAATTAATGCAGCTGTCTAAATGTTGTATTATTGGATTCACACTTGAAAAAGAATTTTGTTATAATTTATATAATAATTATTTATAAAATAGTAAATTTTATATTTTAATTATTTTATAAAAATTATTATTTAAAAAAAATTATTATATAAATCATTACGTATAATAAAATTATTTAAAAAATGATCGACGGTTTAATTGTACGTACAACACTTCCTATTATTCCCAATTAATTGTCCAATTTATGTATCTATATTTGTAGATACACATATATACTATATATAATTAGAGTAAATGTAATGAAGTTTTTCTTTGACTGGGTTAACTGGGACGATTTAAGTTAGTTATGAGTTGAGTCATCCAACAATTATTTTTTATTTTTTAAAATACTTTAGCAATTATATCTAATGTTATTAATTGAACTGAGTTAGGACCAAGTTCAAACACCTCAATCATTATGTTTTAATGCAAGACTGGGATTTCACAGAATAAACCGATTATTATTCTTAAACTATGAAAACTAACTAAACACATCCCTAGCAGATTATGTTTCGATCACCATTCCCTTAATTTGAACCACAAATTAATTACATCATTTCATAAAAATACAAAGATAACCACTTGTAAAGAAAATAATTTATTTTACAAATCTATGTAACTTCATTTAAATTGATCTGCATTTGCATCTTATGCATATATTCAGTAGCAGTACTACTCAAATTAGTTCATCAGGATTATTATCATTTTACTACCCCCTTTCCATAAAAGGGTCCATGCGCAAAATTTATAAATATCAAGACTGATTATTCACCCATAAAAATAGCACTTTCATTGTTTTAAAATATAAAATTATTATAAATATTTTAAAATTAATCAATTTAAAATATTTTTAAATTTAAAATAAGATGAACAGATTTAAATTTTTTTTAATACAAATATAAATGTCATAAACAATATGAAAAATACTACTAATTGTGAGATTAAATATTTTCATAACTTATATAAATAAATTATGTCAATTTAAAATCTATCTGAGTAATTTTTAAAAAGTCGATATTAATATTTAATTTTGTACCAAAAATATTTTGTTAATTTATAAAACGTGATAAAATGATAATAAAATTACGATACAATTAAATTTTAAAATATTATTTAATTTTATACTGCTCTTACAAAGTAAATCTCAAAACTGACAAATGCATTACAGAGTGATTCAAAGCCCAAAACAGTTACCGGATGGAGTAATAGGTCATTATTTGTTGATAAAGTGGTTATTTCCTCAAGATAGGATAAAGTGACAGCTGTCTAGCTTGAACTTCATTCGTTGATCTGCTCACTAATTAATTTTGTAAAATACAGCTTTCACATCCTAGTGATATGCGCGATGAAAGAATCAAACTCGGCGCGAGTAACGCCACCTTCCGCCACCGATCTCCTGACGGCACCACCTAATTCCGCCGCCCTCTTTCTCATGTCATCTCCTTCTTTGGACGCCAACAATTTCTTAACAGCTTTTTTAACCGTTAACGACGTCACCAACTCATCTCTACGTGCCCAATCCTTCACAGTTGTACCTATTTTAAGCATCTTTGTAATTAGCATGGCATTCCTAGGCTGGTCCGAATGCATCGGCCACGCGGCTATTGCCACTCCCATGCTCATACTCTCCATGCATGAATTCCATCCACAGTGACTCAAAAACCCGCCCGTGGATGGGTGCCCCAAAATCTCCAACTGGGGCGCCCAATCCCTCACTATAATACCCTTCCCTTCTATCCTCTCTTCATACCCTTTCGGCAATTCAGCTCTCCTAACACAATCATTTCCTTCAAATATATCTCCTTTATCAGCTTCTCTCAAAACCCAAATAAACTTCTGCTCACTATCTTCCAGCCCGATTGCTAGCTCATGAATTTGTTCGTCACTTAATGAAGTAGTCGTTCCAAAAGAAACGAAAATCACCGAGCTTGGAGTTTGTTTGTCAAGCCATTTCAAGCACTCGTGGCGTTGATTTGATGAATTTGTGTTGTTATAATCAGATATCGAGACCGGATTAAACGGCCCAATAGCCCATTGATTAGTATTCCCACCAATCTCTTCTTTTTTAAGTAAATCAAAGTACTTAGCTTCAATTACTTTGGAAACATCATGAATAATTCCCGCCCTAAACTGGTGCACCGGTACATGAGCATTAATAAATTCCATAAACTCTGGAGAAAAAATTCCATCATTTGCCGGAAGTTCTTTTAGTACTTCATCTTCAACTGAAAAGGGTCTTCCCATAGCTTCCCATTGGTACGAGAAAGCAAAAAAAGCCGATACACTTTGAAAAGTGTAGGCCTCAGCATTTGGTATTGTCACCACATCTTGAACAACTGAAGCCATTATGGCATCATAAATAACAACTATTCTTAGAACATTGCGAGCAAGGTCATTTAAAAGTGCACCGACGGGATCACGGAGGTGGAACGAGGCTTCCCAGGAGGGTAAAAGGTGTGTGGGGAATTTATTGGAGGCGTTGTTGGGGTTGGGTGGTGGAGTGGGAAAGGGAGGGACTGGGAATTCGTGGAAACGGATGTTGGTGGCGGAGAGGTCAAAACCTTGGACGCGAGACTTGGCTTGGCGGCTGTGGGTGGTGGTGCCCACGTAGTGGACGGGGATGTCATAGGCGGAGATGAGGCGGGAGAGGTGGAGGAGTTGGTTGAGATGGCCTTGGGCTGGAAAGGGCACCATAACCACAACTACTTGAGCTTTCCTTTTGTCCTCAGTGAGGTGAGACAACATTGCAAATACTTATGGTTAACTTTTTGATTTATATTAATAGTATTGTTATACAGGGGAGCTAGGGGAATTCATTTATATAAGGGATTTAACTCGAATAATGTTGCGGTGTAATTGTATACAGGGAGTGAGTATACAAAGAAGAGAGTAGCGGTTTCAAATTTTTTGTAATAATTTTTTTTTTTTAGTTCTGTTACGAGATTTATATTAACAATTTTTAAGGTCTATGGCGATAATTTATTCTATCACTGTAGAATAGGACTACGGCGACAGGACAAACCGTCATTATAGATCTTAAAAATATCGTTATAGACCTTATAATAAAAATACATAAAAATTTTGTTATAGAAAATTTGGTCGAAGCAGCCGGCCTAATATGAGTGTTTTATCCACGCACGTATTTAGCTTGTGGCTTCCATTCCATTACATTACGTACATACAAATACATGGTTCTGGATAAATTACAGCAAGTATCATAATTATTTGTATAAAAGACTATAAGGCCGTGTTTGGCGCTTGAGAATTTAGACTACTTGGGAATGGGCATTTCATTTCCATACCTATCATATTCATATCTGGAGTCCTTTTTACAAATTCTATCTATTCGGGTTTCGGGAATGTCTTCCCTAAGAATGCAACATATACCCATTTTATGTGGGAATTTAAAACCCTCCACGAGGTGTGGTATTCTCATACCCTTTACCCAGGAATGTGTTAAAATACATAATAAATATTTTTATCTCGAAAAAAATTATTCACCATCTCTCAAAAAGTAATTTTTTGTCTCTAAAAAATTGTATTAACTCTCTCTCTAATTTTTTTTACTCTCTCTCAAGGATTTTAATTAACTTTCTCTCTCTAAAAATTTGTACATACTTTCTGTCCAAAAATATTTACGCACTTTATCTCTCTAAAATGTTTTACTCATTTTCTCTCACCAGATTTTTTATTTACTTTATTAAAATCTTGTACTCACTTTGTATCTCAAAATTTTTGTACTCATTTTCTCTCTTTAATAATATTATTTACTTTCTCTGTCTAAGAATTTTTATTTATTTTCTCTCTCTAAATTTTTATTCATTTTCTTTATCTATATTTTGTTATTTACTTTCTCTTTCTCTAAAATTTGTTATTTATTTTTCTCTCTGCGCACAGTTTTATTCAATTTCTCTTTAGCTTATTCATTCACTTTATCTCTCCAAATTTTGTTATTCAATTTATGTTTTAAAAAAGAAAAATCAATCTCATTTTTTCTCTTTAAACTTTTAATGACCTCAATCCAATAAAGCATACAGCCATCAAATTCACCCATTTATCATATTTAATTATATTATATTTTTTATTAATAGAAATTATTTATTTAAGAATTTATAATATTTCTTTCCGTTAAATGAGCATACTAATTATTGGAATGAGAATGTAACCGAATTCTAACACATACCCTGATACCCAAGTATCAGATTCCTAGCTTTCTTAGAAATCTCATAATCATTCCCAACCAAGCATTCTCAAGTGACAAACATGCCCATGTGTGGCCCAAAAAAATGATCCCATCTTCGTTTCAAAATATACATATATAAAAATAAATAAATTTGTCTTTGTGAAGTTAAAATTTTAAATTGATATGAATTCAATTGATTTTTAGACAATATATTTATGAATATTATCAAATATTTAAAAATTACTACGTATTAATTACAATATCTAGTGTATGCAAAAGTTAAATGTTTCAAATTAATTTTAAAAATATTTCAAAAAAAATCAATCGCTCTTATATTTTACAAGAAAATTAGTGCAGACAAACAAATCCTTAATTAACTTGTATCGGCCTGTATCTACAGGGTATGATACCCTTCTCATTTTTCGGGTATATAGGTGGTCCAAAAGGCCGGCCAGAAATTATGATACCTCACCTAGACCCTTCAATTCTTTGGATCGATCATAGATTTTTTTCTCACCTGGCGCGTTACTATACATCACATGACAAAATCACCCTATATAGATAAATTAATGTAACCGTCTTAAATACAGAATAACCTTAGATATTTAGCAGTAATATTTGGGTGATTAAATAATAGTCATTAAAAATTGATACAAAATATTAATGTGATTAGTGGTTATTATTACTATATCTACTTATTTATGACAAATTATTAAGTAATTATATCTTGTCACGTTATTTTAATTATGAATTATTTTTTATAAATTTCCTTTGTCACCATCATAGCAATACTCGATATTTAGGTGGTTTCACAATTAGAAAATGAATGGAGGGTTTAGTTGCATTAATTCACGCATAATAATACTTCTTTTATTCCTAAATGACTAAATGAGTACTGTACGTTCAATTTTATAGTTAAAATACCAGTTCTTAGTGTATTTAGAAAGTACGTAGTAGTATAATTTTGAAGCATATATATATATATATATATATATATATATATATATATATATATATATATATCGTGAACATGTATGTATGTTGGTATAAATTAAATGGTATTCGTACTTTGCAGTTTGCATTGACACAACTCTCTGTCGATCAAGGATATAGGGAAATTAAACATTTTTTTATTTTTTGCTAAATGAAATTAAACAATTTTGCATTGCCATCATATAACGAATTAAGTTAATTAGTTAGGGTAGGGTAACATCTTAAATTCAAATTAACATTTCTACGAAGCAATTTAAACTTTTTCATCTCAAACTGATCAGAAAATTTTGGGACATTACTAATGAAAAATATATAAGCTTAGTTAATCAATCATTTGTTAAGCTTATTCTTATATATTGACTCAAAAATTAATCAGCATGATAATTAAACCTATTATTATTCAAAAATAACGATATACGATATATACCTAAATATACGATACAAATTTTCAAAATCAAAAGAGATCATATATAGTCGTTATACATATTAACTATCACAAATGAAGGGATCGATAAACCAGCACTATCTATAGAAGAAAAGAAAAGAAAAGAAAAGAAAAACCCAACAAATAGAGAAAATGATCAATATGACCTTGTAACAAAGAATAAAAATAAAAGAAAGTTCTAAAAAATACACGTCTATATATTAAAAAATATTATATCTGAAATACCCATTTTAATTATTTTATTATCACCTTATTTGTTTGAATTAATCTCTTAACTCTTTTTTTCTGTTTCTTGGAATAATAAAATAAAAGAGAGTTAATTGGAGAGAAAAAAAAAAAAAAAGAGTGTGATTATATTTTCAATGTCATAGTTAATAGTGCTATTTTTTTCAATATATGTCATGTTTTTTTTTTTTTTAATTTTTTATAAAGTTAAATGAGGGCAGCATTGAAAAAATATAGCCAATAAAAAGAGGACCAATAGATGTAGTCAAACTAAAATAAAAATAAAAATAGGACCAATAACTTGGATAGAGGGAGTATAAAAGAGTAATTATTTTGATTTTGAAAAATGCAAAAATTTAAAGATTAACAAAATAAATAAAATAAAGTAAGGAGCCATGTGACTTAAATTAAAAGTAGATCAATTAGTAGAGAAATTACGTGAGAGAAATTATTGAAAATAAAATACGTGACGTGAAGGCTTAATGGATATAAAATAGGAGAGAAAAAATTAATAATTTAATATTCAAATATTTTAATTAATGCAATGATTCTGAGATAGTAAAAATTACTTTCATTATATCTTGTGACACAAATTCACCAAGTTATATAGCCTTTACTTTATTTGGCTGAGGGCATCATCGATTGTCAATGCAATGGTGGCAAAGCTAGTAACGGGGGGCTAAAGGGTGAATGGTTCTACTAAAATTAACCAAATTTCTTATTAATTTATTAGTAATATCCATCTTTCTCTTTCTCGGCATATAAAAATTCGTAATTTCTATTATTATTCTTGTTTATTGAAATTATAAGAATTAGAACCTCCGTAACGTTCAACCTATTAAAAATTAATCCGTTTGAATGTAATTTGAAAGTGAGTTACGTTGGATGAATTTGGATTAAAATTTAATTTTAAAATAACCGCTCAACTCATTATAAGTTTGACCGAGTTAACACAAATTTAAAAAATAAATATAAATTATAATATACAGTTAGGAGGATCTTTAAAATCAAGTAGCCATGAAATTTGGTTATTCATTTCTTGAAATCATATTTTCGATCAATAAGCAACTAGCAACTCTTATCACATATTCAATTATATCCAGTGCAAATAAAGAAAAGAAAAGAAAAAATAAATAAATAACAACACACACGCATATATACTTGTAAGTTACTCTCTCCGATGTTATGTATTTTTTATTTTTAAAATGACGACTTTTAAGAAAAAATTATTTTTTAAAATATATATTTAACATTTGTTATAAATGTGATAATAGCGACATGGTAGTATTCAATTTAATTAGAATATAAACAATGACATGTAAAAAAATTATGTCACTTTGTAATTCTTAAAAATCGAAATATATCTTTAATTTTTAAATATATATATATATATATATATATATATATATATATATATATAGGAAAATTTTCAAAAGCGAACTAAAGACGAACCGTCGTCTTTGGTATCTATGGCGACGGTTCGACCCGTAGTCATAGAGTGCATGGCTATGGCGACGGGTCGAACCGTCGCCATAGATACCAAAGACGACGATTCGTCTCTGGTTCGCTTTTTAAAGTTCGCTGGAGAAGGGGACTAATATATATATATATATATATATATATATAATTTTTAAACAGAACTGACAACTTATTGATTTATATAACAAAATCTCCGACAATAGCCAAATTGGAAAACTGAATGAAGATTCATTCAGATTCAATCTGTATTTTTAGATAATCATAATAGCAAAGAAAGTTTTTGGACATATACATTTGAGAAACAGACTTGCTGCCATTGGTTCTCTCTTCATGGGCTTGGGCCAGCCATATCAATGTTATACGCCACCTTACTAATTTACGTATGTTGGATCAACAAGTCAAATTCTTCTCCAAAACAGTACTGGTGAGGTAATTAGATAATTAAATAGAAATATCTCGCAACAATTTGACTTATAAGCTATAAAAAAATATAGGTTAAATAATTGTAAAACTCTTTGACTGAACTTATAAGTTTTAATAATATGTGAAAGACAAACGAAACACGTCTAATTTCTATTTAGTCTTACAAATTATAATTCTAGAAGTAACGAATAAGTATCTAGTACTTATAAGTAAATAATAAGCTATACACTCACAACTAGAGCTTTATAAAAGAGTAAATACCATATATTCTCTCTTTATTACTCGGCTTAAAAAAATTAAAGAGAGATATCTGCTCAAAGACCACCATATTAGGTCATTGTTAACAAATTTATAAAATCTTCGACCGTGTCTCTCTTTTGATGACATGCAGTTGACAATCCAAAGATTGACTTTAACCTTTTCTTGAAGAAAAATTTTAAATTAAAACAATGACTCTTGGGATTATATATCATTTAAATGAATATCACCACATAATGAAGGTGAAAAGAATTGGATTAGGGAGGAATTTGCAATTATTAGTCGTATTCTGTATATTAATTAAATCATTGAATTTTTGCATAATTCTTATTTATAATCTTATCAACACGTTTACTGCTATATAAAAAAAATAAAGAAAAATAAATAACAAGAATTATACAATAAGCTACATACAGTATCTAATTTTATTTTTAACTTTCATGCCTTGACAGTAATTAAGGTGCATGGTCAGGTAAGTAAGTTTAAAATCCCTACAAGAAAAAAAAAATCAAGATAATTTTTGATAAAGATAAACTATGACATTAATATTGAAAAGTTGTACATCCAAAGTTGTTCAAGATTAGAGCCGTAATCATGGGCTTTTCCCTTTTCTTTAAGAGGCAAAGAAAGTCTCGCTGGTGTCACATGTTCAAGGAAAGGGAGCTGTTTCGTACACCAAAAAGAAGAAGAAGTTATAAATGGATGTAATATTTTTTTGAAATAAAAATGTAACTCATTATATATATATATATATATATATATATATATATATATATATATATATATAAATTTGTATTTATTATTTTACATTAACAAAAACTAGTTCATGATCCCGTGCGAAGTATAGATTTTATTATAAAATTATTATATTGTTTATATTTTTGGTATTAATATTGTGTAGGATAATTTTTATATAAAAAATGATTTTTTAAAATATATTTTTTAACTAATAAAAAATTAATGATAATAATTCATCTATTCATATAATATAAATAATAGTATTTGATGATTCATTTGTTTATATATTCATCTACTTATGTAATAGTAAATTATATTTAGATTGAAACGGTTATACTTATATAATTTAATAACAAAAAAATATTAATATAATTAAATATAATTCATAATAATATAAATTTCAACACACTAACTAAATTAAAAATTATATGAAAATAAGAGATAATGGTAAGTACATAATTATGATAATAAGAATATAGATAGAAAAAATTTTAAATTGAATAAAGGATGAAAAATTTACTTGAGTGAATTTTTTTTCCTAGAAAAACATGATTATTTTTGTATTTTAAATATATGATGTATTCTTTTCCTAAATTTTAATTGAAAAAAATCTTTTGATTCCTTGCTAATTTTGGATACGGTCGAAACTTATTACGATTAAAATAAAAATTGTTGATGGATTGCTTCCATCAAAATCACTTGAAACTACTAATCTTACACTGTTAAAATACAAAAAATGAATAATCTTCACAACCTCCTCAGTATTTAAATTACTATAGCATGCAACCTGCATCATTTACCAATAAAAAAAGAGACACAGTTATTGAATTACAATTTTTAAAAACCTGTGTGAAATAATTATCAAACAAATCATCATACATCCAAAATTTTGATGATTGAATGTTTAGGATTGATAAGTGTTCCCGGAAGAAGTCATGATAGCAATTGGACTAGAGTTGGTCTAAGAAAGGTTTTAAGGTGGAGTTTTATATATATATATATATATATATGAAAAAAGTAGATGTAATTTTATTTTAGGATTTAGAATTTTATCATTTATTTATAAGTAGGATTTTAGTATATTCCTTAAAATTTTAAGTTGAAAAATTATTTCTAAATTTTATAATTGAAAAATGATTTTGTGCTATTTATTATAAATATATAAATATATAGGTTTTATGATTGAAGAACTACTAAAATTTAGGATTGTACGAGAAATTTGTCATATTATATATATGGGGAAAATATAGGGAATTGATATTTTCACAAGAAAATTTGATATTTTTATAAGAAAATTATTGCTATAAGTTTATACCGATATTTTTAATTGTTGTTGTTTGTCTATAGCGACGATTTTCTTGTGAAAATATCAATTTCCAAAATGTATATATACAGTTGTGTAATGCACAGTCGGCTATGGCGACAGTGTTTTTGGGCTACGGTTCAACTCTTGCTGTAACTATTTCTGGTCTATGGCGAGTCGACTGTGCACTACACAACTGTGTATATGCATATATAGAAAAAAATAGAGATGCACAGCTGTGCAAATTCCAAATGTGCACAGTCTACGATCGTAGAGTGATTTAACTCAATGATCGTGATCGAATTAAGTCAACAATCGTTGAATTAAATCACTCTACGATCCTAGTGATTTTTGAGTTAATTCTCTCTACAATCGAATTAACTCAACGATCGTTGGAATCATAGAGGGAATTAACTCAACGATTGTTGAGTTAACTCACTCTACGATCGTAGACTGTGTACACTTAGAATTTGAACGATTATACATTTTTATATTCCCCATATATATATATATAGAGAGAGAGAGAGAGAGAGAGTTCATTCGATGCTTTTTCAAGATTTATGGAAAGTAGTCGAGGCATAATAGAATTTTTAAAGGCCTCGTGTAGAATTCATTGTAACGAAGAGTAGAAATCCCAAAAACAAAGTCGTTTAGCATTAGAATTGGCTATGCCACGTGTCGTTTGTCTATTGGGTCAATTTGTTGTTATCTGTTCATTGGGTCAATTTGTATTAGCAGCAGTGAGGCCTATAAAAGCAGCAGCAGTGTGGGAAGAAGTCAACGAATGATGATATAAATTTTCATTTCCTATTTTCATTTCAGTTCATTTCCTTTTCTGCAAGTTTTTTCTTTCTTCTGTAATTTAGTTCAATTTGTTAGCCATCTTAACAAAGTCGAGATCATGACAAATTGGTATCAGAGCAGTCAATCCTTGACCTATGATTCATCATTTCATCCCTCCGCTCCACATCTGTATCATTTCTCCATACCATCACCGCAAACTTACGATTCCTACCTAGCTCAACCACCACCATCGCCAGAACCGCCGCCGCAAGCGCCACCATCCTTGTCCATGGTGGATCCAAACCACCATCAACCTCCTGTACCGCCACCACCTGGACCCATCTGGTTCTCCGACCAATTTCAGTACCACAACCACTCTCCGTTGCCTCCTCCTCCTCCCAATCACGACCAGCAGCAGTGGGCACCACTTTCCCTTCATGATCCATATTCTGCGCCACCTCCTAATTCTGGGCACCACCCGTATCCGCTGTTCCTTGGCAACTCCCGACCATGGGAGATGGTACATGATCCACCTCCGGTAATCTCTACTACTGGTTACACATCTCATTTGAATTCTACAACTACTCCTTCATTTCACCTACTTCATTCTCAATATTCAAGTCCATACACAGATTCCTATAATCATCCAAATGAAACAATTCCCCCTACTTTCACATCTTCAGATACACCACCAGTTTATCCGTACTCTTCGATTGATTACCTTAGCTATCAAAATTATCCAGTCAACAATTGGGGTACCCTTTCCAATCATTTGAAACCATATGAAATTCAGCCATTTCCAACAATAGCCTCACCTCAATCGCCTGCTTCGATACTTTTAACGCCACAAATTGTTGCACCAACATCACAACAACCTACTAACCCCCATTTTTCTCACAAATTGTCAAACATAAACAATGAGCAGGAAGTGTTCAATGAAAGGTCTAAAAGAAGTACTGTAACTCAGAAGGTACTAATTACTGGGTATAGTCAGGATATGGCTAGTTTGTATTCTGAAAATTCCATGGCTACTGTTTTCGCCTCTGACGGAAATGAAGGTCTGCAGTCACTTGCCGCAGCTACCCCAGATAGTTTCAGGAGCTTGACAATGGTTTCTGAGAAAAGTCCTCTAAGTTCTCACTCTGGTTTTCGTGCAACCCCCAACTCTGAACTGGTTTCTTCATTAAGGGCACATAATTTGTTCATACATATGGGAAATAGTGAGACAGCGATTGCTCAGTCATCAACAGTCATGGCGTATACATTCGAGGGCTATACTTCTATTGATCATGCTATTGCTGCTCCTGATACTGTCACATCTGCCACTGGTGCTAGTAGGGATGTGACTGTTGTTGTTCCTACATATGTCGGAGATATCGCCGCTTCTACAGATAATATGGATGTCGTTAATACTGTAGCGCATGGTCAGAGCGTAGATGTGAAATTTACAGATAATAAAGAACAAAATTATGCAAACGACGAGATTCCAAAGAATATGAACCATGATACTAGTCAGAATCTTACCAACTCTGCTAATGTATCTATGGATACATCAAAAGTTACTGCATATGATTCTTCTCTAAATGGAAATGATGCTAGCAAAACAAAAAATATTGTATCAACTGGAATTAGTGAGAATGGGATTACTTCAGATGTTCATGAATCCATTTATGACCATCAGCTAGTTGATGTTTCTGTATTAGCTGCTGAAGAAGAACGATTGTGGAGTGTAGCGATAGCTAATTCGCTGAATTTTGATGCACAGACTGCCTTGATAGAAGGGACAGAGAAAGCAGCAGAGGGGCACACTTTGAAGATTCATAAAGTTTATGATGCCTTCTTAGCAGAGTTCCTTTTGTGTTATGGTTATAGGAAGAAATATGCAGATCATGAGGAACATCTGGGTTCTATTGACAAAGTTGTTGGGGTTTATGAACTAGCAGTTCAAGGAGTTAACCCTAATGCTGTGGAACAATCTACTAAACCTGTAAATACAGGCTTAACAGGAGCTGAGGAGTGGGAAAAGTATATCGCAATTAGAGAAGAAATGTATAAGAAAGCTAAAGAGTTCCATTCTAAGATCATTGGTTTTGAAACAGCTATACGGAGGTCATACTTTCATGGTCGTCCTCTGAACGGTGGAGAACTTGGAAATTGGCATAACTATCTTGATTTTACTGAAGCGGAAGTTGATTTGAACAAGGTTGTCAAGCTGTATGAAAGATGCTTAATTGCTTGCGCCAATTATCCTGAGTATTGGATTAGGTATGTTTTGTGCATGGAAACTAATAGCAGTATGGATTTTGCTCAGTATGCACTTGTTTGTGCTACTCAGGCCTCTGTTAAGAGACAGACAGAGATTCATCTTGTTGCTGCTCGTTTTAGTGAGTACTATGGGGATATTCCAAGGTCTCGAGCAGCCTATCGACTTGTGCACACTGAAATTTCACCAGGACTCTTAGAAGCAATAATTAAGCACGCAAACACAGAATATCGGCTTGGAAATGTTGAAGATGCCTTTTCTTATATAAACAAACCATTACGATTGAAAAAGGGGAAATAACATTTGCAGACCTTAGCACTGTTGTTTGTTCAATACTCTCGATTGGTTTACTTAGTTTCTAGAAATATAGAAAAAGTTGGGGAAATTATTGACAAAGCACTTAAGAATTGCCAACTGTCGAAGCCGCTTCTGGAGGTAATTATCCATTTAGAATCAATTCATTCGCTGCCAAAACGAATTGATTATCTATATTCATTGGTTAAAAAATTCATAGTTCCTAGTCCTGATAATCCTGACACTGCCAGTATCATTGAAAGAAAGGAGAGCTACCAGCATTGGGTTAGAATTCTTCCTTCTATCCAGAATGAATCCAAGAGCTTGAAGAAGTCGCTCAAGGATGTTGTGACAGAAAATGAATTTGAGAAAAGGCTTCTAGCCAAGGTCATTCCGCCAATTGCTATTGGAGTAACATTCGAGGATATTGGAGCACTGGAAAATGTCAAAGAGACACTGAAGGAATTGGTGATGCTTCTTCTACAGAGGCCTGAGCTATTTTGCAAGGGCCAATTAACCAAGCCTTGTAAGGGTATACTTTTTGGGCCACCTGGAACAGGAAAAACCATGCTAGCAAAGGTTATGGTCACTGAAGCTGGTGTAGATTTCATCAACATTTCTATGACATCTAAGTGGTTGGGTCAGGGTGAGAAGAATGTTAAGGTTGTGTGTACTCCAGCTATTAAAATTGTTCCAAGTGTTGTATTTGTAGATGAAGTTGATAGCATGTTGGGCAAAAAGGGAAATCCAGGAAAACATGAGGCCATGCGTAAGATGAAAAATGAATTTAGGGTGAACTGGGATGGTTTGCGGACAAGGGATACAAAACGAGTTTTGATGCTTACAACTACAAACAGGCCTTTTGACCTTGATATAGTTGTTCCCTATGATTCAAAGGAGGTTGAAAGGCTGCAAATTTTCAATTATGATCAAAAGATGGGTTTAAAAAGAATACAGAAGGCTCTTAAGGCATATGCGCATACCCTTATTTCTAATATTAGAATATGTGGAGATATTATGCTTAGCAAGCTGTTAAAGAATGATGAACTTGATCTTGGATATTGTGACGCCCCCAAATCTAGGCCCACACAGCCCAAACTTGAGTCGTCAAAAGACTAGAACAAAATTATTACAACAAAGCACAACGTACAACAATACAGTGTATAATAATACACAACTAAGTCTTCACTATTATTGCCACACTATTTTACAACACGTGAAGACTAGGATAGCTATTCCTCGGACTCTCACTCCATCCCCCGGGTAGACCCCGTTACGTTCTCATCTCCTGTTGAAAACAATGGAACAAAAGAAAGGGTGAGCTCAAATAGCCCAGTAAGAAATATCATGACTAAGATAATGACGAATAAATTATCATTAGCCTTCAACAGTTGAGTTCTTGATAGAATACAATAGACTACAAGGTTTATATCAAAAACTGTAGTTAAATTCTTAAACAACGTTCAGATCAATAATAGCAGCGGAATGAGCAATCTATTAGAAAAATAATGCAGACTATAATGTCCACTCGCTTCTCTTTTTTGTAAAAATATCATCAACTTTTATCATCTGAAATACCATTAGTCATGATAATAAAAATTCACAGTTCCTGATCATAATCATGCAGATCAACAGTTCATATTTACACTACGGGCCAAAGACATTTAATATAACACCAACGGTCATGATTATACCAGATTCAGCCTTTGGTAATAATCATACCAATCAACAGTTCATCTTTGCACTACGGGTCAAAGATATTCAATAAAGCACCAACGGTCATGATTATACCAGATTCAGCCTTTGGTCATAATTATACCAACCAACAGTTCATCTTTGCACTACGGGCCAAAGAGAACATTCACCACGTGTCATAAAAGACACCGAACAGATGTATCGCCTTTAACCTAGTATATCGCCTTTAACCTATCATCTGTTCAACAATTATATCACATCTGTGCCCCCGGCCACAGATATTCACAACAGCTTGATTCTTGATGATTAATACAAATAACAGTGATACAAATGATGAACAGAAGAACAGGATAAACAATAAGTATCAGAAGTTTACTTTGTGCAGATTCAAATAATGTCCAAATTGCCAACATGATGTGGAGTGAAATTTAAAAATGATATTCAAGATCCACAGTTCAGAATAACGGTTACAGTTCAATAGAAAGGTTCACGTAAATAGGAAGGTTCAGTTGAAATAATGAAGTTCAACTATTATGGAACATATAATATTTTCAGGAATTATAGAAGCAATAGTTCCATAATAAGTTTCGATTTAGGAGTATGAAAGAAAATAATATCCCTTACCGTAGCAGGTTTGATTAACAAACGGTGAAGGAAATTAATATCCCTTACCATAGTAAGTTTGAATAATGGAAGATGAAAAAGATGGTATCCCTTATGAGTATAAAGGAAAATGATATCACTTACGAATATGGAATAAAAGTGTCATGTGATAATTCGTGTAGACAAATTATTTCCACACGAGACAAATAAAAAGGGTTATTCACCAACAGGCGATAATCCGCACCGTAAGGTTATTCCCATCAATTTGAATACGAATAGTTATTCACCAAACAGGCGTAATCCGCACCGTAAGGTTATTCCCACAATTTAATAGAATTTGAACACGAAGAGTTATTCACCAAACAGGCGTAATCCGCACCGTAAGGTTATTCCCACAATTTAATAGAATTTGAACACGAAGAGTTATTCACCAAACAGACGATAATCCGCACCGTAAGGTTATTCTCAAAGATTAATAAGGAATGAATACAAAAGGTTATTCACCAACAGGCGGTAAACCGCGCCGTAAGGTTATTCCCACAATTTAATACATGGAAGTAAATGGCACATCTTATGAGTAAGAAAGAAACAATATTATTTTCGAGAATCAAAGAATGATAATCCCTTCTAGTAAGAAAGAAAATAATATCCATTTATGATGATGAAAAGAAAGATACCCCTTACCTTAACACGTGACTGGATATTGATTTAAATGAGGTTGATCAACCTATATTTTTATAATAAAATTAGTAATTTCCACATATAAATTTCAAAGTGTATGATAACTCGTATAATATGAATTATCAAAATTATATATATTTAACATAATTTTTGTAGTATAATATAACTACTTTTAAATAGTTTTAAAAATAATATTCCAAAATAAATCTTCCAAAGAAAGCTTTTAAAAATGAATCTTCTCAAAGAAGAGTCTTCTAAAGGAAGATTTGTGAATACCGTGAAAAATAGGAATTTATAAAATTACTACTCTTTAATAAAAGACTTACTTGAAAAATTCCTGCACTCCTTTTGGCTTTCAAACACTCAAAATAACCTTACTATTCTCAGAGAAAACTCATAAAATTCTTATAGAAAAATTTTATGTTTTAGGTGTGATTTTTCTATTCAGTTGAGCAAGCTATTTATAGGAGAAAATAAGTTACTATGCGCATGGTAGGTGAGCACGCCAGTGCTGAAATTTTTTTTTCCAGCAGCCGCACCTCACCAACCCAGGAAATACTCACATTTTTCATACTTCATGTGGGCCCCACAATGGGTCCCACATGTTTCTTACTATTCACGTTACTATTCACGTCACTATTCACGTTACTATTTCAAATAGTAAAATTAATTATTTTATTTTTTATTTATTTATTTATTTATTTATTTATTCTTCCTGTGAGTCCAACATATAAAATAATGTTACCACAACACATTACATATTTTTATTAATTTAATAATATAAATTATAGTGTATTTGCTACTGTGACAATTATTAGATTCAATAATTTTAAACTACAGTGCACCAACAATTATTGACTCGATGATATAAAATACAGTGTAATGACAATTATTGAATCAATAATGCAAAATACTGTGTAGCAACAATAATTGAATTGATAATATAAAATATTATGCAGTGACAATTATTGATGAAATGATGCGTAACAATTACGGTGTCAATTATCAGACCAATAATATGAGACACTGTGCAATACCGTGTGCTACTGTAGAGTACCGTGTGCTACAGAAAATACCGTAAATTACCGTATGCTACTATTCTTTTATCACCGGTATTTTAACAGTTAACACCGTTGACTATTTTTATTTAAAAAGGTTACTTCTGTCGTTTTCTATATCCGACAAATATTCCGTTGTGGGGTCCACAAATAATTTGTTATTTCGGCGCCGTCGTACGGCCCGAATATTCCCCGACAAAACGAATATTGTCCGTCAAAATAAAATTTGCATATAACATCCTTAACTTTCAATTTCGTCAATTTAACCACTTACTGTTTCAGGAAAAATATATATGAAGAAAAATTAAATTTTGTATTTCATAAATTCGGGGTCTTACAGATATTGTACAACACCCTTGGTGTTTGATCCGGGGGGATATTGGAAGTTTGCAGATTGTTGGAAGCCATCCCTGTCCTTTCACCTCAAATTTAAGCAACATGAGTGGATCTCAAAAAGTACACCTTGAGGACAAGTTTTTTTTAAAGGAATAGGGAATGTAACGAAGAGTAGAAATCCCAAAAACAAAGTCGTTTAGCATTGGAATTGGCTATGCCACATGTCGTTTGTCTATTGGGTCAATTTGTTGTTATCTGTTCATTGGGTCAATTTGTATTAGCAGCAGTGAGGCCTATAAAAGCAGCAGCAGTGTGGGAAGAAGGCAACGAATGATGATATAAATTTTCATTTCCTATTTTCATTTCAGTTCATTTCCTTTTCTGCAAGTTTTTTCTTTCTTCTGTAATTTAGTTCAGTTTGTTAGCCATCTTAACAAAGTCGGGATCATGACATTCATTCCCTTATTATAGGGAGACGTTGAACTGGGTGGTTTGCATCTCAGAGGACCGAGACTCTGTCTCCCTTTGTCTCTTTCTTTCTAACGGGCAAATTCATTAAATTTGGTTCTTTATTTCTCTGTTCTCATACTACTCTATGCATAGTTTGTACTTTGTACTCAGTTCATCATAAATAATGAAGTGTACTGGCACAAGTTAGGATTTTCCAGTTGCATTTATATTCCTGATTCCGACTCCTGAGGAAAAATTTTATACGTAATTTTCTATTTAATCCAAGACATATAGGTAATATTTGAAAACACAAATTATTCTTTAAAATTATTGATTTTAAAAAATATATCTTTTATTTTAAAAGAGATATAATATTTGCATTATGACCCAACCGATCTCATGGGATGGTTGGGCCCCACGCACAATTAGGGGTGTGCAATATGTGATTTGATGAGGTTACAATATATAATTATAAGCAAATTATATAATACGGTTAATATTATTGAAGTAACCGTAATGACAGTAAATCAAACCATTCGGTTACTAGTGATTTTGGTTAATATTTTGTGATTACGATTTTTTTCCGATTAATATGTTATTTAAAGAATGAAAGAAGTAAATAAGCATGTTAATAATAAAAGAAGTTTAAAAGTTCAAACCACAATTATTATCCACTATTAATACTGCTACGAATGCATTTATAAAAATTATTAGAAATTAGGAGTAACATTATGCTATAAAAAAAAGTTATGAATACTCTCCAAAAATTTGTTATACATATATGATATGAAAAAATAGAAGAAAAATTATATAAATAACTAAAAAGTTAATAACACGTTGACAATTAATTTATTTATGAATACACTTTTTATTATTAAGTTACTAATTATTTACTAAAGTTTTATCATCATACATGTGTGTATGTGTGCGTGTGTGTATATATATATACATATTGGTTCGATTCAATTAATTTGTCGTGATTTTTCGCTAATAATTATTGTTATAACCAAATGTGTGGTTTAATTTTTTATTTTTTTTAGTTTAAATTTATTAAATTTTTTATTAATTAAGATTTTTGACTTATTTTTTGTGATGTTTTTTTCCCTCACCCCATCTAAGATTTATAGCTTTTGGCGATGAATCATCTTTTGATTGAATGAAAAGGTTGCAAATCGCAAGTTTTTTGTTTGATGGAGTAAATATGTATATTAACATATTTATTTATGTGTACATTTAGGCATGCACAACAGGCCGGCCTGGCCTGGGCCTGCCAGGCCTTGACCGCTGACCAGACCGGGCCTTTGACTTTTGGCCTGCAGGCCGGGCCGGGCTTGACGCTCAAAAAGGGGGCCTGTTGAGGCCTGCAGGTCAGGCCAGGCCAGGCCAGGCTTTGGGGCAAGGCAGGGTAGTCCAGTCCGATTCGATCAATTCAAACAATTTTTTTAGTAATTTTAAATATTATTCAAACACCAATTAAAATTTTAAACTTAATTGATGTATTAATTAAAAGTAATGTATTACAAGTTACAGCTTTTAAATTACAATAATGAAAATTATCTTTTTTATTATTATTTTGCAAATGACTTTCTAGTTGTTACGCTAAGTATCTATTAAAATAAAGATGCAATGAAAGATCTGTAAGAATTGTAGGTTGCTAGCTAGGTAAGGAAAATCCTTATATATTACACTAGTCAATGTGTTTTCATGGATTTCTTTATTTGTATATAAACAAACATGCATGAATGAACGTATTAAAATACGTCAATTTTATTTTATTTATTGAATGAGTTGTTACAAAGATGAAGTTTTCGTCTATAGTAAGAGAATTGAAGTAGCGAATAAAAAAAATCTGCAGACTGGACTAAGCTTTTGGTGAACCAGGCCAGGCCAGGCCAGACCTAAGGCCATGCCAGGTCTGGCCAGGCCTCAGGCCAGGCCCCAGGCCGGGCTTTTTGGCAGGCCAGGCCAGGCCGGATCTGAGCCAAAAAACTGTGGCCTGTTCGTGGCCTTCAGGCCAGGCCGAGCCAGGCCAGGCCTTGACCAGGCCGGGCTTTGACCAGGCCAGGCCCAGGCCGGATCAAGGCCGGGCCGCAGGCCGCAGACCTTTTGTGCATCACTATGTACATTGGATGCCATATCTAAAAACATAAAATATATATATAAGTAAAATAATAATTAAAGTATTTCTACGTATATACTTAATTTCTTATGGTATAATGGGGCTTAGTTCTGACAAGGGGCAAGTGACTCTCACATGTGATCATTAGATTCTCCTTAATTAATGTTGTTTATATATATATATATATATATATATATATATATATATGGTTGATACTAAAGTCTAAACGTATCCATATAGACCCGCCCCATGTGAATTGTGATCGTATATGAATATTCGCGTATGGATGAATCTGAACAGGGGAATTGAAATTGTCAGTTTCCCAAAGGATCAACTCTAAATGGTCCATTCAAGTTCGAAAAATACAGTGTTGTCAACCCTTGCGTCACTCCAATACATGCGTTTCTCCATATTTTTAACCCCCAAAAAAAAGAAAAAGTGCAGGCAGGCAGGCAGGCCGCAGGAGGGTATAGTAGTTTTCCACCATACACAGTCCCTTAAAATCCGGGGTAGTAGAAAGTTGACATTTGAAAAAAGAAGGCTGCCTCTTAAAATCCTCATTTTTTCTCTTTCTTCAACCCTTTTAAAACTCATAAACGCAATGTAGGCGGAGTATGTTGAATAAACTCAAGGAATTCACCTACATTGGCAAAGTTTTTTCTCTTCCAATTTTGCCATCTGATTTTAGTAATTTTTACGTACTTTATCCCTATGTTTTCACCCTCTTTCTACTTTGCCATCTAGAATATTTGAAAGCTTTATTCCCTTCAATTTCTACATCTTTATATGTTTTGATCACCGTCTGTGCTCTCTAAACCCTTTTTTACTCTAAATAAATATAATATTTAATTTTATAATTAAATATTGTATATATATAAACTTGTCATTTTACTCTTTTATTTTGCCCTCTAAAATTATATATATACTCTTATAAGAATCGGTCTTTTCAGGCAACTTCTGTTTATTTATACATACTGATTTAACTAACTTCAATATTACAGTCAGTGCGTGCGTGCGTGCGACTCCCTTCCTTTGTTCATTCCAGTCAAGTTTTGTTTGCCTTATTTTTACTGTACAGGTTCGAACCATTAAAACGGAGGGAGTAAAAAGTATTGTTTGCTGAGAACATCTTAGATGAAGTATTAGTGGAATATTTTATTTTAGTGCATTAATTATAATAATCCTTGCTGGCATTGGAATGCTAATTCCACTTTTGTTAAGCTTTCTCCTTTTTAAGCTATCTTTTTCAGATTTTCTTTAATCCAGTTTTATATTTTAAAACTACAGCCTAATGTGTCGAGTAATGTGTTAAGATTCTCGAGAATCTCGATATAATTAGAAAATTGATATGTTTATGTAAAAAATAATATTTTTATATAAATTTATGTCACATAAATATGAAGTCTACTATCACATCTCTATAATCAAGATGAAAACACGTTGTTAATAAATTAGAGTCATAATAATCACCGTCATCTTTTCTTTGAGGTTCTCAATCACGCGTCTCAAACGCCTATATTCTGCACGTGGTCTACCCTTCCGATTTATTTCTACTTTGTAAAGACCAACCCTAGTGTAACAGGTTAGTATGGCTATCGATGAGCTACTCTACTGATATTTCCAGGACATCGCAATCTTTGTAAATCTGTATTATGTGCATCTCAAGATTAAAATAAATAAATAAATAAATCAGTTTTCTTCAATATCATTATTTTTTTAAGAATACTTTTTTGTTATATAACTCTAATTAAATAACTTGAGCAGAGTTGAACTTTGCCTTAAAGAACTTGAATTTCAATTCGTTTAAAAATTAGACGAGTCAAAATAAGTTAAGTTGGACTTTAAATGAATATAAAATATCTTGTATAAATCCAAGTCAAATTTAAACGAGGTCTATCTAATTTTGTTTAATCCTAACTTGTTTAATCTCCATATTATAACAATAATAAGAAGAATTTTTTTTAATTAAATATTAAACGAGTTGAACTAACTCAAATTGGGCCTAAATGAGTCGGTTCAAGTCAAGCACACTGTTATTTGAGTTTTTATCGTTTAACTAAATTGGTAAATGAACTTGTTCGAGTTTAACTTGCTTAATTAGCTCGAGTTAAGTTCAAGTCCAATTTAATTGAACTGTTTTGGTATGTATTTGTGGGTATTCCTATTCTTTTATAGTTCTAATTGATAAGGAATTAATGTTATGTTTGTTTATAAAAAATATAGTTGAAATTAAAATATTTGTATTAATTTAATTTAACTTTGGACTATTTTATCCCATGATGAAGGATTAATAGTCTTGTAAATAATCTTATGAATTATTTTTTAATTATTTCTAAGACTATTTATGTGGGATTATATAATCCTATGAAACATTTTGGATTAATAATTTCCCTTATTTTAAGCTATTAAATGATTTTATGAGATTAATAGTTCAATATTAAGAGATTAATAATCTCTTATTAAAAGATTAAATAGTATAAAATAATATTAAATTAATATAAATAATCTAATCTCAAATGTATTTTTTATAAATAAATATAGCCTAAGGAGATATTTCTACCAAGAAAAGTAATTTTGAGAAATGCATTTACTTAAAAGGAGAAATCGCTCAAATTGGAGACCCAAATGTATTAAATAAATTTGTGCTCTAAAATTTCTACCAAAATACTATTGAGTCTTAAATTTTAGTGTTCAAATATGTCAAGTACAGAGTCATTAATACATTAATTGTTCAAAAATTTAAGATTAATTTTGATTTTTTGGCATGAATTATAATTGTTTTTTAATTAAAAATTTATGTGGATATATTTAGACAATATAAATATAAATATAAATATAAAAATTAAAAAATACTATAAATTACAAGTTTTATTATTCTCAAAAACTTAATAAATTAAATTAATTTTAAATATAAAATATTTCAAATTAATTTTAAAATTTATATTTAATCTTATATTTTAAAATAAAGAATATTAATAGTAATGCATTTAAGACATATCTAAGGCCTAAAATCCTAGCGTTAGGAAATATACGAAGCTTCTTCATTAATGAGCATCAATCTTGTCAACTAAATGTACTTAAATAATTTCATAAATGAACGAGCAATTCACTATCAACTTAATAAATGGGGAGCATTATTTTAATATATATATATTTTTTTATTTTTTAGATAATATTCTCTTACAATTAAAAATATAATTTTTCTAAAAAAATTATTGCTTTGCTACAATTATAACACAAGTAGTAGTATAAAAAGTTAAAACATCAATGGTGGTATACTGTTCTGCTCCACGAAAGAATTTAATTTATTTATTAATTAATTAATATTAATTCATAAAGTCTTTAAATCTGAAACTAATATGATCTATAAGTTTAAAGTAATAAAATTTATATTATTATTAATAGATTAATAATTATAATTGTATTTAAAAAAATCAAATAAATTCATGTTAATTTCGAAGTTTTAGAACTTTACAAATTTATGGCAAAAAAAAGTCAAAATAATATTATTGTTATGCAACGAGACGAGTATTAAGAACAATTCTCTGTTTTTGAGTTTTTCAAATTACGATTTCTAAGAATTTTTAACTCAAAAAATGATAAGAATTTCTAATTATTTATGTGAGAGAGTTTATAAGAAAATATTTTTTTATATATAAATATCAATTTTTTAAATATATAATCTTGAAATACATATTTAAATACACAATTATTAATATAAAGTGTAGATATATTAGTATCCAGACCAAATCATCTCATCAGAACATTTATAGTGAAGTAATAAATTATGAAGGGTTTGTGGCTATTAATCATCAGCTGGCCTAGTCAAAAACGTTATAAAAAGAAAATTGATATTTTTATATTATTTTTTAATAATTTTATACAGTGTATCTCATAAAAATATTGTTATAAATATTTAACGATTGTTAAACCATCGCTATAGATATTTTTGTGAGGTTTACCGTATGAAACTATCAAAAAATAATATAAAAATATTAATTTCCTATAAAACTGCGTAGTTTTTATTGTATACTTGAAAAGATATATTTATAAGGCTCTTGCACAATTTTATTGTAATATTTTCTTTGTTTTAAATTATAGGATTAATATTAATTTTTAAAAAATTAATTTTAAATTTATGAATTTATTTTTGTTTATTTTAATATAATTATAAATATTATAAATTATCTAAAAATTATTATTAATTAAAAAATATATTATTTTCAAAATTTAAATAAATAATATTAATTTAAATTTTAAAATTATATTTTAATAAAATTAATAATAATTTTATAATTCAAAAGGAATAAAGTATATTAGAGGGCAAACAATAATAACCAAAACACATTTATCAACTCTCAATTATAAATTGTGTTACAAAACTGTAGTCTCTCTCCCTTATGGAAGTGGTGAGATGGGGTCGTCTCATTTTTTAAATTGTTAATTTTGTCACTACTACAAATTCTATTTTTGTATTTTATAATTAAAATTATATTTTAATTTTTATTAATCAAATTTTTTTTTTAATTTTTATAATAAAAATATTATATTTATTTTAAACAAATATAATTTCTATTAACAAATTAAAAGTAACATTAATCAGAGAATTAATATTTTTTATAAATAAAAATGATAATTTTATGAACGTAAAATTTATTTATTATTTATATAAAAAAATCTTAATTCGTAAAAATATTAATTTTTATTAATTATTATATTATCAAACTCTACTTTTGAAACTGAGTTAGCTATATAATACTAGTTCTCCTTTTAGCTGGCTCTTCCAAGCTGTACACGCGGCTCAAAGCAGCGTGAATTCACTCAAGCTGTCATTTCTTGTATGAGTAATATTTGCTTTTCCCACACGCCTATTTATTTTGACTGCAAAACCACGGCCTGAAGGCTGCAACATCTCCGCCATTGACAGCTCCCTTTTTATTCTCTATCCAACGTATTCTTCTAGGCCGAGACAAACACTCCACCTTCCTATAAATCTATATTTTTGCGGTTTCTCCTTCCCATTTTTAGTCTCTCTTTCTCTCTCTAGATTTTTGGAGAAATCAAAAATGGTGCACCACGAGAGAAATGTTCAGCTGAAGAAAGGAGAAGTGGGTGTGGTTTCTGAAGATATTGAGGATCAATACTCACATAATAATATTGACCCACTTCTTGGTTTGGTTTGTGGGAATTCCTCTGTTGGTGGTGGATTTTATAATAAGAGAACAAGGCCTAAGCTTTTGTCTCTTCTTCTCCTTTCTCTTCTATCTTGCAGCCTGATTGTTGTGCCTCAGTTCTATTTCTTTCCCTCCACTTTCTCACTCTTATGTAAGCCTCTAGCTCTCTCTTTGTATTTCTGTTTTATGTTTACGTCTTTTTTTTCTGTATTTCTGTTTTATTTATGGTTTTTTATTTTTATTTTTATGGGGTTTGCAGATTCACTTGGAGCAGATGGTCTTGTTACTGAAACAGATGCAATTGCTTCCCTATGTTCTTCAATCCCAAACGGTAAATACTTTCATGCAGTGTTTAATTAATGAATCCCTTTTAATTCATCAAACATGGTAAACATGCTTTCTTTCCCTTGCCCCACAAATCCAGCAGCAAGATTTTTTTTTATGGCTATTTAAAAATATTCTCTCTGTTTTGCAATCTATAATTTTACTATTTTTTCTTGTGATTATTTTTTTTGGTCAATATTGGTGGTATAGAGATAGCTAAATACCTGTTCGTGTTTCAAATTTTTAAGCCGAAACTTGAGAAATTTCATGCTGAGATGGTTATTTGGAATTATCAAAAAGCCAAACTTTGTTTTTAATATCTAGTTTATTTTCTGTTATTAGCTTCTACGTTGTGATTAATTAAGGTCCTCTGTTGATTTTGTTTCATTATTTCTCAATCATTCGTTTGTCTTGATAATTGAAAAATGGTTTTTCTTTTGTTTGGTTGATTTTATCCCTTTGTTAAAATTGTTGATAGAATTTTGGTCTATACGTGCAGGAACAGTATGTTGCGATAGAAGTAGTATTCGTTCAGATATATGTATCATGAAAGGGGATGTGAGAACAAAATCTGCTTCCTCTTCAATTTTCCTCTACTCCTCCAAAAACTCAAACGACTACATTAATTATGTATCGGATCTCTCTATGGGCGACAAAGAGGAACTCCAACATGAAAAGATCAAACCTTATACCCGAAAATGGGAAACAAGTGTAATGGACACAATTGATGAACTAGACCTCATTTCCCAGAAACAGAATTCGTATATTCATCACCGTTGTGATGTTAAGCACAATGTCCCTGCTGTTTTCTTCTCGACTGGAGGCTATACGGGCAATGTTTACCATGAATTCAACGATGGACTTGTGCCTCTTTTCATTACTTCTCAGCATTTGAACAAGAAGGTTATGTTTGTTATTCTTGAGTATCATGATTGGTGGATTAGCAAGTATGGTGATATTCTTTCACTTCTATCTGACTATCCACCAATTGACTTTAGTGGAGATAACAGAACCCATTGCTTTCCTGAAGCCATTGTTGGTTTAAGAATCCATGATGAGCTCACAGTGGATTCTTCTTTGATGGAGGGGAATAAATCCATCAAAGATTTTCGGGACATTTTGGACCAAGCTTACTGGCCTCGAATTAGAAGCATAATTCAAGACGAGGAACAAGAAGCTCAATTGTTGAAAGAGAAGCTTGCTTTATCACCATCGTCGATTAATTCAATAGAAATGAATAGTGTGAAGAATGAAAATGAGTTGAAGAAACCAAAACTGGTCATAGTGTCACGGAATGGCTCTAGGGCGATTACGAATGAAGATTCATTGGTGAAAATGGCAGAACAAATTGGTTTTTTTGTGGAAGTTTTGAGGCCTGAACGGACTACAGAACTGGCAAAGATTTATCGAGCACTCAATTCAAGTGATGTTATGATTGGAGTCCATGGTGCAGCCATGACTCATTTTCTCTTTATGAAGCCTAGCTCTGTGTTTATCCAGGTGGTTCCCCTCGGAACCAAATGGGCAGCACAGACCTATTATGGGGAACCCGCGAAGAAGCTAGGTTTGAGGTATGTTGGCTATGAAATTCTTCCAAAAGAGAGCTCATTGTATGAAGAGTACGATCAAACTAACCCTGTTCTGAGAGACCCAGAAAGCGTCACCAAGAAAGGTTGGGAATTCACTAAGAAGGTATATCTTGATCGCCAGAAAGTGAAATTAAATCTTGAAAGATTCCGAAAGCGGTTAGTTCGTGCATACTACTATGTTGCTAAGAAAAACCTGCATTTTCATACTAAATCATAATCTGTTCTTCATGCCCATTTAATTGATTCCTCAAAAATTATAGATTCATGAGCACTAGAATGGGAAGATGTTTGTAGAAATATTAGTGATCTTACCCTTGTTCTGTACATCAGTAGCAAAAAAAACTTGGCTCCTTTTTTGGTATATTAGAGATGTTTGCGAACAAAGTTGTATTATTTTATTTTTCGTGAAATCCATATGGTTATTTCAATCCTATACATTCCTCTGCAGTTTCAATTGTACAGCTTTCACTTCATTAGTCCATCCCCTGCATATTGGAGCTACATCTTTTACTTTTACCAAGCTATGATATTTCGAGATTTATTAGAATAGAATCACGCACACGAACACAATAAGTAAAGAATCAACACAAGAATATACGTGAATTTTTAAAAACGGGTATGTCTACGGGAGCGAAGAGAGGATATGTTTATTTACGATTCAAGTTATATATGATTTTACAATAGAGAATATATATAAGCATTATTTTTATTCCAACTCTAATTTACTGTATCATACCGCGGGTTCGTGATATTGTTCCGCTTCGCTCATTACTAACCTTTTAGAAAAGTTCAAACAAGATTTAAACACATCTTTGACTTGTATCTTTCCTTAAAAGGAATGGAGATGGGGAATTAACCTTTCTACATGCAAATATGACTACTAGGGCCTTGGGATGGAAGGCCACAAGTAGGATTGAGCAAATTTCGGTTATAACCGAAAAATCGAACCGAAATAACTGAATCGAAATTTTAAAATCGAAATATTTCGTTTATTTGGATAATTTTGGTTATAACCGAAATTTATTTCCGTATTCGGGTTCGGTTTTGGATAGAAAAATTGTACTATTCGGTTAACCGATTAACCGAATAGTAAAAATAAAATAAAATATTAAATTAAAATTACTATTCTATTCCAACTTTTAAATGTTTTGCAATTAAAAATTAAAATAGTACTTGCATGGTTGCATGGCTGATCCTTTAATTCTGAAATCATGAAATGGTTCTGTATTCCAACTTGAAATAATTTATTTTTTTTGAAATAATTTATTTTTTTTGAAAAAATAGAATTAAATTCGGGTAATAACCGAATAAGAAATTCGGTTTTTCGGTAATTCGGTTATTTGTCAATTCGGTTATTAATTCGGATAGTGATTTTTTTTAAAATTCGATTTTCGGTTATAATCGAACCGCCTATACGGTTCAATTATAACTGAATGGTCACCCCTAGCCACAAGGAAAACGAGAAATTTAATTATTTGTATTAATTTAATATTATTTTATTTTATGATGGGGGATTATTAGTCTTTTAAATAATTTTATGGACTATTTTTTTATCATTCTTAAGACTATTTATGAGGGATTATATAATTTCATGATAAATGTGAGATTAATAGTCCATTTTATTTAAAATTATTAAATGACTTTATGGGATCAATAGTTTAATGTTAAACGACTAATAATTTTTTTATCATAAGATAAAATAATCTGAAGTAATATTAAATTAATATAAATAATTTAATCTTAAACATATTTTTTATAAACAAATATACTAGACTACATATAATCATATAAATGTATAACAATAAAAAAAAAAACTTGCCACTAAACTATGACCTTCCACCTATGATTGTAGTGAGAGGTAGTATTAATGAAGAAGCAAGCTATTAGGGTGAGACCGATACTGCAAGGTTTGGTACAAGAAAAGGGATAGATACCTAAAGTGAGCCATTAAGGACTTGACACGTCTGCAAACCCAAGTAGTCTTTTTTTGCATCATATATTTGGTATCTGTGGGATTCTTGAACAAGTAATATAACTGATCTTGCAGCATAAAATTCTGATATATGCAGTTGTTCATGAGCAGTCTTTAGATACAAACTTTCTTAATTATTTACTAATTGGATCACCATCTCAATAAATAATACCAGTAATTACTCCCTCTAAACCGACATTTAAAAAGGGACGGAAGGAGGCTCTAAACCGACATTTAAAAAGGGACGGAGGGAGGGAGTTCAAGTTACATTTCTTAATACTCAAAAACATATGTAAACCTCACAACCATACCATAGGATACGGGAAAGGATAAAGGTCAAAAGTTGGGCGGCTTCACATCATAGTTCCGTCTACGCATAAGCTGAAAACAACTTCACATCATCCCTGATGGCTACCTTTCTTAGTTGTAGATACTTTGCTTACATCCAGCATTAATGTGTTGGCTCTGCCGTGTGATGCGATGAGATAAAAATACATTTAAATATAAATTTTTAATAAAGGTGCTTTCATTGTAAAATAATTTCCGTTAAGCAATTGTGAATTCTTTTCTTTGTTCTCGAATCTTCTCTCACTTAATCCTTCTTCTCTGCTTGTTCTCTTTCTTCCATTTTCTTGGATAATAACCTCCATTACATAAAACAAGTACCTACAAAATCTAAATATTCCCCTAGCTACTATATATAGTTAATTATGAGAGAAGAACTGTGGGCCTGTGGCTATCAATATTTTAGATGACTAGCGTTGAGAGTTTCGCCTACCTTTCTAAGACCCATTGATCAGTTTCCCAACGGCCCGAGCTGATTTCCTTATTTCAGATGTCTTTCCATTTGTACTAGTCTACCATAACAACATCCAAAAAAAATAAAAATAAATGAACCATCACACCAAAATGTCTAATGGGCTTTTGTATTGAGCCGGCCCAACATTGAAAGAGTGCGAAAGTAGATGCTACCTGGCCTGCTACATGCGCGGCCTAACCACAACAGATTCGATGAGATCTGTTTCCTAAAGCACTCAGCACTGTTCCTAGTTCATCTACGGTCACAAGTAATTAGAACCATCAGATTTACAGCTGCTAAATTTTCAGGTGACTATCCTTTTTTTATTTTTGGTAATAATAATTGGTTTGATTGGAGAACATAAGAATTACCATTTGCCATAATGCAACAATCTCTATTTAATATTCCATTCGTTACAAAATATGAGTCTCGTTTCTTGAAAATTAATTTGAGAGGGTGAGACTAAAAGTCGGAAAGAATAAAATTAGAAAAAATGTTTTATTTTCTTATTTATTTCTAAACTCTTAAAATGTTTGACTTGATTGACTTTTGAATAGTATCATACTCTAGTAAATTAGATTTGTGGTAAATTAGAATTTGGATGTTGTTAAGGGTTGGGGCGAATAGGTCCAATTTATTTTTGGGTTTTAAATAATTCAAAGCTTATATTTTGTGGGTGAGCCAGGCTAGCCCGCGGGCTTGGCAGCTTTTGTCATGATATATATATATATATATATATATATATGAATAAAATGTATCTTAGATTGACATAAGATAAATTATTTTAAGTAATTTTTAATATAATATTATTTAATCGTTAATTTAATAATCTGATTGTACGAATGTAAAGAACTTTTAAAAATATGAAATTATGTAATAGTAACTTTATAATAATAGAAGTTATTAAAATATGAACTGCAAAAATATATATATAGCCTTAAATTTTACATATTTTTAAAATTCGTACAGTTAAATTATTAAATAATTTTATATTAAAAATGACTTAAATTAATTTATTTTATGTTGATTTAAGATGCATGTTTTTTACTCTCTATATTATATTCTTAATTATTAAACAAAGGGGTCGGCCCAAAATTCTTCCAACGTTTGATAAAACAAGCGGTTGAATTTGTCATGCAAACAATAAATTTTAATTGGTGTGTCATTTTCTAATGGTTTTCTACTATGATGATTGCATCACCTGGACAGAGAGTTTGCCCCGCGAGGGGGGGGGGGGGGGGGGGGGGGGGGGGGGGTATGCTGTTCACATCATAACAATGAGACACCTTTGAAGGCCTGAACCTGAACTATTTATTATTATTATTATTATTGTTGTGGGCATCATCAATTTGAATACATACCTGATATTCCAACATCATCACATCATCACATCATCACATCATCTTTTACTAAACTATTGTTTTAACAATATCAAATCATACACATTTATTTTGCTTTATTATTCTTAATCTTATTTTCTTTAAGGATTAGGGAGTGTAAAGATATTAGTAGGTGATGTACCCTATCTTTATAACCAGTAAATGATAACCTTGTGCATTATTGCTCTTTGTTCTTTATTTATATTTCTGAGCATATCGATCGGTTGCCAAATCTATATTATGGTATGTACTTTCATTACAATTAAAGTTGAGATTATAGATTAAATGATTAATGTTTCAACTAATTATTCATTAGATCGGTCACTTTTAAACATGCTTGAACCTCCCTTCTTCTTTTCTTTCTCTCTGTCTAATTAAAATCTAATCTCACCTCTAGTATATTATGATTTATGCGTATCTTATTTTTCCTTTGTAAATGTCGTAAACTCATTCACCAAATATGTCGTACACAAACAAAATGAATTTTGTTTGGAATTGGGATAAATTCTTGGATTTACTTTTTGTATGTAAGCACAAATGATTTTTTTATTTCTTACCGATTGTGATATTTGGTTCCAATTGAAGCTAGAAAACAGGCACACAAACGTTTATATTAGTGTTCTGCTAATGAGGTTTTAGATTAGTGATTAAAATTAAGATACCTGATTTTTAGGTATATCAAATTCAATTCTTATTTAGATGTGTATATATATATATATTTTTTATGTGAAGTGTATTTCCTCTGGTATATGAAACTTGTTTGTGAGTGAGTTTCCTTTATGTGAAATTTGATTGGCTTATTGATATTATAATGATGATTGTAAAGTGAATGGACTGTCTAAATTGGGTCTCGCTCTCTCAGCCCATTAGGCTAAGTACAATCAATCAAATAAACTTGAGTCGTTACAATTTAAACTCTGAAAGATGGAATAAATACGGCAATTATTAGAGCGGTCACCACTATTGCACTTACCTTGGATGTTATGTTAATTATCAAGCAAAATGAGAACGTGAGTCACTTCTTTGAGATAACCGTTGCATCACTTAACGGTTAGAGGTAGGGGTACACAACGATCGGTTTAGTCGTTTTGATAGATAAAAAAATAACCAAACTATTTAAGTCGGTTATAAAAAATTTAAAACCAAAACTGTCCAAATTTTTATTCCGTAATCGGTTATCAGTTTAATCGGTTTAGTCGGTTATTAAAACTTAAGCATAAAAGATAGAATTTGTATATCACCAAATTTTAAAACATTGTATTGTTGAATAACAGGGAATTGATATGTCACCAAATTATAAAAAAAACATACAACGAATATATAATTATATAAAATAAATAATTATTAAAAAAATATGTAAATTATATTATAATATTAAGACGTTCGGTTGTTTTTGATTTTTGAATAAATCAAACCGAAACTGAGCAATATAGTTTCGATTTTTTATTTTTACAAGTTTTGATTTTTTAACTTTGTGATTTTCGATTTGATTTGTTAACGGTTTAGTTTGGTGCGGTCGATTTTTCAATTTTATGTACACCCTTAATTAGAGGTGAACATTAGCTATAAAAGAGAAGTCAACAATCAAGGTGAAAGCTAATTCCATTTTTGTTTATTAAATACTAACCACCTTCATTATTAACAAATCTCGTGATCTGTACTTTCTCTCACGTCGTTATCTTCAGACCGTTCAAGCCATTAGTGCTTTCGATTATTTAATTGTGCAGATTTAATATCTTGACGGTTCAAGCGTTAACAGTGATAATATATGATTATGAGATTATATTATATTATACTATTTAAAAAGTGGGGATATATATATATATATATATATGGAGATCTTTGTTCAACTTCTAATTTTCGATGAGGTTAAAAATAAATACCTTGATAATTCTTTGGCCAAAGTAATTCCAAAAATGCGGTTCAAACATCGATTAAGTCCACTTTGTTTTTTAATTAATGTTAAAATTATTAAACATTTCCTTTTTAGTATTTTTATATGAAAAGGGATATTCCACGTTTCCAAAAATTACATGGCTATCTGGGCCGTCAAAATTGTTAGGCTACTAATCTGATCTGAGTTGTCATGTCCTAGACCAAAAGCATGCTTTAAGTTTGGAACCAGTCCAATTACTTAATCCAAATGATACAATTAGTTTATTAAGTATTTTAAGCTTCTAATTAGTGTACCATCCATATATAAAATCAGGGGCGGTTCTAGTACCCAGTTTTTTTTGGACAATTGTCTATACTGACTTTTTGAAAAATAAATTTTTTAGGGGTTATTTTAATATTTAATATTATATAATTTAGTGATTTCGATAAATAAAAAAATTAAAATGATTTGATAAGAAAAAAAGAGAGGAAGTTTTACAAGTTTTGGATAGAAAAGATATCATTGAAAACTTAAATTAGGATGACAATTTTTTTTTTTTTTTTTTTTGCATACTTCTTTTTTTGGGTTGTTTGTGAGTACTTTTTAAAAAAATTCAACTTTTAAGTGTAGATTATTATTTTATCCTTATATTAAATTTTCTTCTATTTTTATATAAAGAGTAATGTAGAGTACAAAAGATTTACTAAATTTTTTTCCTTTTTCTTCCAAATGCGTTCATTTTGGGATATTAAACTTTGATAAAAAAGAGTGACAATATTTTCTATCTATTTCTTTTTCGTCCCCTTAAAAAAAACTCACAAACAAAATAAATAGGTAGAAAACTTTAACAATTTTTTATTTTTTTCTTTCTTTTTATAGTCCGTTTTAAAATTCATAAAGACTATAGATAAAATATAATTTACTATCATTTTTAGCATATGCTAAATTCTTAGTTAATATTAATATTACATTTAAAAACATAAAATTATTAAAAGTTCTCATTTTAAAAGTATAAATCAAACTTTGGAATGGAGGCAATATATTTTATCTCAATTATATTTTACTTTAATTTAATTTAAAGTATTTATAAATAAAAAAAATTATTTATATAAAATAGTTTTACCTGCCTGAAATTAAATCCTACATCCACCGCTGTATAAAATTATACGAATTGTGCCAAGGTGGCCTATCATGCATCTCATGCAAATTAATTATTTGACATTGACCTCCATTACCTACCACGGTCGTCACCTCTACTGTCACTTCAAACAATTTCTCTCCCACTATATTGGATTGCTCTTTCACGCGCCTTAAAATGCTTGCAGCGCTAGAATTAAGTAAATTAATTTGTATTCTTTTCATTAAAAAATAGGTCTCATAAATAATTTTCTTTTTGATACCTTTAAAGTGTATATTAACATTTGGTTTATATAATTTTTTCCCTTTTTTACAGTAGTAAATTTAATTACTCTAAATAAAATTATCATAAATCTTCCGTTTGAACTTGTTATATATATTAAAACTTTTAATATTTTAATTAATGTGAAATGAGACTATTATTTTCCAAATAATCTTAATTAATATATATCAGGTGATCCTTAATTCGTTTTACTTGAAATTTTGATATGAAACATGGAAATACATACTCTAGTTTCGAAGTGGTAAATATGATATGAAACATGGTAGTCGGCAATGAGCTAGTTTGGAATCAAAGTGGCTAATTAATTGACTAACTTGGAAATATTTATTTGCAGCCGCATGCCCTAAATAAAAGCGATTACATGCACGCATAAAAGAACAAACTGATGACATAAGTTAAAGAGAGGTAGAAATTAAAGGGGTGCAGATTATCGGATTGCTAGATATAGAAGAGGATAGTGTCGATGAGAAAAACAAATGCACGTGTTCACAGCCTCATATACTACAGTAAATAAACTTCGAAACTAGATCGTATAATAATTTGATTATTAAACTTAGGTGCTTCGTCTACGTATCCGTTTCATATATATTTTAAATTGATTTTTTTCTTTAAATTAGAGGAGATTCATAAATTTAAAAAATTGCATAATGAGAAGTTATTCAGTGTTTCTGGAATATTGTCTCGTGGTATCTCAGATCAATGATATGTTACTATTTCAGTATGTGCAGTGAGTCTTTTATATCTGGGTCCACTGCATATACTCAAATGATAACATGTGATTGACCTGAGATACTACTTAACAATAACACAGAAGCATTGGATAATTTTTCTTGCTTAATTTGCCACCTAATCCAACAATCACTCCCAAAATTTAATCTTAGGTATATATGGTAACATATTTAAACTCAAAATTTCAACCTCATTCTTTTTAACCTCATTTTTTTTGGAACATGACGCTTGTACCCTTTAAATAACTGAAAAATTCGTTAATTATGTTATTGTAACGAACAAGAATCTCAAAATACGTTTAGCCTCCAAAATTCGAAACCCAAACGAACACAGACGACTGTTACAACAAAAAGAATTAATATATAGTAGCAAATGAGAAAAACCATGGACAACTTTCTTCAAATATTTCTATGATATTTGAAGATCAATGATCGCAATTAAGCTGCACGTGTAAACCACAATGATGCTTCGCAGGCGTACAAAAATATTCCAATCAAAACATAATTTACTTTTTGTGGGTGTATATCACGGCCGACTCTATAGCATAATTTTTTATGAGTTTTAAGTCTCATTTTAAAGAAAGGTCTCAAAATTTAAAATATCATAAATAATTTATTTAATTTTTTTTTTATAAAAATATACGCTCAATTAATCTTTTAGAGTTTATAATCCAATTCAAATATTAAATATCTAAAAAAAATTAACAGTATAAAAAAAAGTCTCATTTAAATAAAAAATATTAATACTCCCTATGTCCCAAAATAAAAGTTATCTATTGATTTTTATAATCAAATTGACCATTTTTAAAATTAACAATTAAATATATATATATATATATAGATTTTTAAAAAATAAACATTGAGATTAGTAGTAAATTTTATGTAATTTTTAATGCATGTTCATAATCTTTTTACATATATATTAAATAATAATAGGATATATGAATTTAAAAAATGGTCAGTTTGACCATAAAAATCAATGGAAGACGTACTAAACATAAAATATCATATTTAAAAATAGACCCTAAATTATCTTGAACTATCCCTAGTGGGTGTTTATATAGATATACACACACACACACATATGTCGCAGCATGAACCAACCAAATGATCATAATACGCACTCACCACAAACCTCCATCCTTTCCCTTATTAATTGCTACCACCTTTCCAACACTGTAATCACTCTGTCGCCCCTCTTTCTCTCTCCTCCTCTCCGGCAACCATTTTATTATTTCCGATCAGCTACTCTCAATTTTTTCTCTCTTATTTAAACCATGAAATTCGAACTTCCTAGAACAAGTAGCAGCAGCAGCAAGAATATCATCCCTTCAAATTATATGCGATCAACATCTTATATACCGGACCCCACCGACCACTATATTATCTCCGGCAAACCCCTCGTCCAAAAGGACTCTCCTACCGCCATCCATCACCGCCCCTCCCAAACCCGTTTCGGCTTCTCCGCCTTTCTCCGGTCACTATTCAGCCTAATCTCCTTACCAATAATTCTCCCCACTTGCCGATGGCTAACCCTTCCTACCCAACTCTCTATAACACCCTCATTAGGCAGGAAAGTAACCGGAACTCTCTTCGGGAACCGGAGGGGTCGCGTTAGTTTCGCGGTTCAAGATGACCCCCGGTCCGAACCGGTGTTAATTATTGAGCTGGCGGTGTCAACTTCGTCTTTGGTGAAAGAAATGTCTTCCGGGTTGGTGAGGATTGCGTTGGAATGCGAGAAGGGACCTCCGGCGCGTGGCCGGCCGGGGAAGCTGTTTAAGGAGCCAACCTGGAGTATGTATTGTAATGGGAGGAAGTGCGGGTACGCGCTGTCACGTGCTGGTTCGGAGTCGGATTGGCACGTGCTTAGTACGATTCAGAGCGTGTCGGTCGGTGCCGGGGTAATTCCGGTGGTGGACGATGGGCGGAAAGAAGGTGCCTCCGAGGGTGAGTTGTTATATATGAGAGCTAGGTTTGAACGAGTTGTGGGGACACGTGACTCAGAAGCTTTTTATATGATGAACCCGGACGGTAACGGGGGACCTGAACTCAGTATATTTCTCCTGAGAATATAGAAAAGAAAAGAGACAACATATAGTAATTAATATATAATTTGATGTTTGGATGTGAACTAATTAGATGTGTAGTAATGCAAGTTGAAGATGAATGTGTGTGGTATAAGTATTTGTAACTGTAAGGTTTATTCCCATATTTAATTAATGAACATCTTTTGAGCTATATATCTTCTTCTTGTTAGTTGGTGTTTAGAAATAGATTGATTCGAATAGGGATATATATATTTGTATGCTCAATCTTGTTTTTAGGGAGTATTATTCATTTAGACATTTATTAACTCTAATTAATATATATCATAGTTAGAAATATTAAATTTTGCATGTAATTAATGTCCCTTATTAATATACCACATGCATTTTAATAGAATCATATAGTTAACAGGAATAGTTTGCCTGCTGTTAATTATCTATCAAAAAAATTGACCAGAATTGAACATATATATATATATATATGGATCGGCTGACTGGAATTTAACTAACTATGTTCTTTTCCTATCTTTTGCAAAAGTTCCCTTAAATTATGAATTAAAGAGAACGAAGGCTATCTTTATTTTGCAGTATCAAATTAAATAGGTTTATTTAATGTAGTAGGTACTAATCAAAATTTATTCCAAATAATATAACTATGTATAGAAACTTCATAGCAGTTGGATCCCTAACTAAAGGATCTGCAGGTAGCTAGCCTAAATTTCTTTTTCTGTAAAATAAAAGATAAGAAAAAACAAATTAAGCAAATCGTGATGCATTGTTTTCTGAACATATAATATATAAAAGGAGTAGTTAAAAGAAAAAGTAAGAGGTGAACTGGCTTTAATTTGTTTGTAACAAGAAAAGTGGTGAAGCCCGAAGAGTTGGGAAGATGTGGATAACAACTAACTAACAATTAACTCATCACCTATATAGTGCACATGGGAGGAAATTAAATTAGACAAACTTAATTTGTCATCTATATGAGTACTATATATAATATGGTGCACCACAATGATATTAATTCCTAGCCCTCTACTCTGTCATTTACCATATAAAAATATAACCAAGTTGGAGGCCTATCGCATAACAATTTGTAGTATTATCTCACAATTGTTATTTGTATATGACTTACAAAAAAATTATCCATAATACCCCTTAGAAGAAAAAATAAATAAATTTAAGAGTATTGCATAACATTTTTGTGGTTCCTCTAAAAATTTTTTTAATTACCGTAGAATAGTTCTGTAGTATCTCAAGAAAATAAAATAATAATAATAATAATTTAGGAGATACCAAAGAACTGTCATACAATACCTCCTAAATTTATAAAAAAATAAGGGATAACGCACAACTATTATGGGTACCTAATTTTATTTTATTTTCTCTTACCGCTTGCTGCTTTAACAACTAAGTGATAAGAAGAATATTCCTCTGAATCACCCGTGGGGTTTACTTCGATATAGGCTGGGTTCCGGAACGAAGGCAAGAACCTTTAGTTGAAGTATTGTTCCTTTGTTTTGAATCGGATCTATGTTTCTTAAAGGTATTGTTTCAGTATGTTACAGTTGACTATAGCCCTCATAGAAGAGTTGTTTCTTTTTCTTTTTCACAATTTTTTTGGTCCTGTGATATTGCAAAGAACTCGTACTTCATAAAACAAAAAAGCTTGTGTGTCTTCAATGGAATGGAATTTTAGATAGTGTTCTTGGCTGTGCATAAAATTTTAGATAGCATGTTCTTGGAGTACATTTAATGTTGCTTGTGCACGCACAAAATGGAGATTGAATGCTATAGATCTGTATCTTCAAATCACATTCCGCCCCAGATGTTGACCGGTTGGCATTTGATAGACTAGCAATCTATGGTCGTATGCAATTATCTATCTGATTCTACTGCAGAATGATGTTAAGAGCTTTAGGATAAGTGACGATCTATTTTTTTTTTTTTTTTTTTGCTTTCTAGATATACCGCAAAGCTATCATGCGGTAATTGAAAATAAAAAATTAAGACTGTCGTAGAATTGTTATGCAGTATCTCTAATTTATTTTTGACATTTAAGAGATATTATGAGTAATTTTTTTATAAGTTATATATTATTATAACAATCGTACAATAATGCTATAAATTATTATGTGATAGGTTTTTATTTAAATCATTAAATATTATAATAGACAGATAAAATTGAGATGAATAAAAAATGGCTCACATCTCCATGACACCATATCCGAAGAACTGTGCCTCTTAATAGAGATAGTTATGGATATTATTATTGAAAGGATTATTGTTCTGCCAACCCAAGATATTTTTGTAGATTCCTATATATCTCCATCTCAATCTTTTCCGGGCCCTAAATATGCTTCTCAAATCTGTGTTAGTTTATCCTTAATTCATTAATTTTGAGACCTCGACTATTATCCTTAGCTCACCCTCTAGGTTCTACACAATAAGGAAAAACCTCTTCTCTGTAGCATTGTGTTTATTAAGTTTTAAAACGGAAATACAAAACTTTACCAAAAATTGAAAATTTTAAGCTTTTTGTCTATTTGGCTTGTTTGTGAGTTTTTTAATAGGATAAAAAAAAGAAATTGATATTTTTACAGTAAAAAATAATATTTTTAAAGTAAAAACCCTTGACAACTCAAAGTTTTCTAACTAAAAGAACAACTTTGGATAGAAAAGAAAAAGACTCGAGCGTGGTTTTAAAATTCGGCTTGGACTGGCGATTCAATAGGTCAAAAATCGAAATCGGTTGGCACATCGGTTCGGTTTGACCCAAAAAATCGATTTTCACATCAATCAAAACCGACCACTTGTTGAACCGGTTGTTCAATCGGTAAAATCGGTTAGTTAACCCGGATTTAAAGTGTTTTTTAATATTTGTTTTGTACAAAAATATTTTTATTTTTAAAATTAGATATTTTTACTAATGTTATAACATTATTTTACTATATTTTATCTTACAAAAAAGTAGATGTGTTAAAATTTTATTAACTATTAATAATATATTTTGTTTATGTATTTATGACATCACTGGTTCAATAACGGTTCGGTTGATCCGATGACCTATTCACCCGGTACTCTTTCCAGTTCGATTACCGGTTTTGGTCTGAAAACATTGGGCTCAAGTATATCTTTATAGTCCCTAATTTATCCTACATTTATTAATATAAAAATAAAATAAAAGAGATTTATTAAAAATATTTAATAAATTCATGATTTTCTGAAAAAAAATCTATCCTATTACAAGTTCTTTAAGTCCAAAACATACATACATGGTATCAAGAGAATTCTGAACCTCCTCACTTCTCATTTACTACTACCACTTCTATATAACGTATGTTTTTCCTTTTAATTAACGTAAATTAATGGAGCGGCCTTGCAAATTAAAGTAAGTTTCTTTGCGTGATTGGAACAGTTGCTACAGAGTTCTAAGTTTTAAGCATTTGCATAGTGGTGGGAAGTGTTGCAATTTAGGCGTCTTAATACAGGTAAACAACATTAGAACAACAGAATTGTGAGTTGAAAAAGTGTAATTTTTGATCCAAATCTTTAGGATTCAGTTTTATATTTTCAGAATTAAATTATTTTACCTTTTGCCGAGTAAAAAGTACGGGTAAAGACACTAAGGTTATGTTTGTTTACAAAAAAATATATTTGGGATTAGATTATTTGTATTAATTTAACACTATTTCGGACTATTTTATCCCATAACGGGGGATTAAATAGTCCTATGGACTATTTTTTTATAATCATTTTTAAGTCTATTTACATGGGATTATAAAAGTCTCTCTTATTTTAAATTATTAAATGACTTTATAAGATTATTAGTCCAACACTAAAAGATTAATAATCTCTCATTAAAAAATTAAATAGTATAAAATAATATTAAATTAACATAAATAATTTAATTTTAAATATATTTTTTTTAAATAAACATAATCTAATGGAAGAAGCACATTTTCTAGTCAAATATCCATGTGCCAAGAACAACAAACATAGTAGCATATTTAGGTGTACTTCGTATTAAAAAAAAAAGAAGTTTTAGTAGCTTAAAAAAAATGACTTATAAGTCTTTTTTTTTTTAAGTCAGTCAATTCAAATGAAATGACAAAAATATTTTCTTTTATTTTTCTAATGTTCTTCTTATTAAATGAGATTTTAGTAATTTTTATATTTTACTTAACTTATAAATCATTATTAGCCGAACACATTTATAACTAGTACTTATAATTCTCGACTTATAAGTAAAAGTAATGTCGACCACTTTTATTTATAAGTCTACTAAAATTTTAACTTATAAATCTATTAAAATTTTAATTTTAAGTCAAAAAAAAAAATCATTCCCAAATGACCCTTAACTAACTACGTAGTTTCGGATCAAATCACATATTTGCGGGGATAGTTAGTATGCCAACACGAGAGATACTTATTAATTTATTTATTAATGTTGTTTTTGATATTTCATCATTTTTATTAATTGTTATTTTGATATTTCATCATTTTATCTAGCAAAAGTACATTATATATATAACGTGCAGGACTCACAAAAATTATGTCTACTTAAGACACATACTTCCTATTTCCTTGTACTCGTGCATGTACAGTCGTCTTGGCCTTTTTCAGCTTTTCAGGCCTTAAATATTACAAGCCATGTGTGATACTATATAGTTTTGATCAAATATTTAAAGGATTGTATGCTGTATATATTCATAAACATAATTAATGGATCAGATATTGTTTTGCCAAACCCAGATATTTATTCAATCTGATAAATGCACATCTGTCTGTCTTTGGTCAAAGGCTTTAGAAAATACCTAAAATTAAAATAAAATCAGATCTTGTCTTTAATATGTATAATAATTAATTATTATGATAAAATACTCCATATTTCCAGCATTTCATGCCTAAAGTACACCTAGTTTAAGTCCTCAATTCGTTTGTATCCTCTCCATCCGTTCATAGAGGAACTAACAGGTAGGACATGATCTTACGTGAGATTTGCTCAAGTACCAAAGTGTGTACATATGCCAAATTATTCTTACTGCATGTTCTTTACAACTTTAGTACTCTAATAGGACAATTACGATCACAATTAAATTAATGGAAGGGAAATTATATTTTAGAATAACATCTCGGTTCTTCCACAAGTTTCTGCAGTCCCACTATATCTGATTCCAGTAGTTGTTTTTTTTTTAAATTCATATTTTTACGGATAAAAATAATAATTTTATAAGTTTTTTTATCATATAAGTGTGAGACTTATTTACTATTCATGTAAAAGAGATTGTAGAACTATTATTTTTACTTTTAAAAATATTAATTTTTTTTCTTTTTTTCTTTTGTAAGAAAAAATTATATAAAACATAAACAAGAATAACCTTCTCTCATAGTCAAAAGTAGGTAAAAGTCACAGTGAAACTTTGACACATTGGAACGAAAATATTGAATCAAAGAGCGAATGAAAAAAACAAAACTAGTTATTAGGATTGCTCCTAATAATGTCATAGTTATATTTAGGGAGAAATAATATATTTAGAGACAATTTTATATTTATTTTAATCAACATATATTGCTCTAACAGTTTTAACAACTTTCAATAGAGAAGGTATATAAATGTAGCGATGAGGGTGTTACAAATATATACGCTTTAAAGATAATTTTTATTTCATATTTGTTGGAGATTTTATGCCCTATAGATATTTATAATTAATTAATTAATGTTTTTCGTGAAGAATTAAATATCTGTCTAAGCAAATACTATCAAACAATATTATCTTTTGGTTGGTATTCGAATATAATAACACGTGGTTGAATCTAGCTCATCAGTTGGTCCAAATGAAACTTGAAATAAATGGGATTAATAGATATGCTATTTGTTGAGATACTGTGTGATAATAAAATCTCATATTATAATATAAAAAAAATCATTAAGAACATATATATTCAAATGAACTATACACCTAATAAGTTAAACTTTTGTGTCAAGATATGGTTGTAGATAAGTATATATGGATTAGATATATATTCTCAACAACAACTAGTAGGAGACGTGATGGGTTAAAAATAATAAAAAGGGTGATTCATCAACTAGGGAAAGTGATGGTTGGAACATAAGGAAAAATATTGAAAACATATACTCTAATAAAATATAAACTTAATAAATTAATCTTTTAAGTCAAAATATATAATTTCAAATAAATATATACGAGCTAAATATTCTCAAAACTTATGATTAGATAATCGATACACCATATATATCTACTGTTATTAGGACATGGCCTATGATACAATCTAGTGGAGAAATGCAATTTACAAATGTGTTACATCTTTTGTTGCGTTTTATGTTTTACGTACGTATGAATGTTTATATTTGTGACTATTTTTGTAAAAAAATTCGGTTTAATTTCATGCATCCTCTCTTTTTACTGAACTCTTTTTGTTCCTTATTTTTCTTATTTATTTATCTTCTTTGTTGTCTTTTTACTTTATACGCCTATGAAATTCATTTTCAGCCTCCCACTACTAGTTTGGGATAAAACGTAGTAAGTTGAGTTAAGAGACACCCGCAAACATTACCATTTGGATGAGCAACGTATAAAGCTCTGATTTAAAACTGTCTATATGGATTTTTGAACCAATGACATTTACCTACTAGAGGCAATAATCATGAAGTCTGTTAACGCTCGAATTTCGTCTGTAAGTTCAACCATCAGTTCAGATTGGGACCTGCACATAAAGAACTACTAAAAGTGTTTGACGGCTTAGGCTGTCGGGAGATATTTCCGGTGTGAGAGTAAGTACAGATTTCAAAATGTGTCAACAATGAAGGCAGAATATATTTAGTAGGAAGAATCAGATCTCTATACTTCTATGATTCACCATGTATTTATAGTAGTCATATTGCTTAACAGGACTCCAATTCCTAATAGATATTTTGTAGCAAAATTCTTGTTAAAGAAGATAATTGTCATGTTAATCAATGCTAGATAGGTAACTCTCATACCATACCAATTAATATTTAGATATGGTAACTAGTTAGTATCTGAATCAATAAGGAAAGCGATCTCAAGCCTATCGGATTTAGGAGTCCTCTTGTGCGTGCACTAGACTTAATGGTCTGCAGGGTTAAGTCCATCATTAATGTTCCATTTATGCTAGTAAAATACGTAGTCCAACGAAGTCCATTACCACTTGAGCATGTAAAGGTTGAAAGAATTTAGCATAATATCAATGTATTAAAGCAATTAGATAAGAAAGCGAATATTTTTTCCTCGTAATGGCTAAAGTTCAATCAAGTCTATGAGAGTCTTAAACAAAAGCATATTCCCTACCAGATTTACATTCAAGTGTAAATTGGCGCAACTTATGTTCAAAAAATAGTAATACTACATTGAGAACTCGGCATATATAGTTAGGACTTCGGACTCAGGAGTACTAGGTTAATACAAGAGATCACTCTAAGAGTAAGAGTACAAGGCATTATTCAGCTAGCCGATCTCGAACAACAAAATTGACTCACACCAACCCCCCTCTCGATCGGTATTCTCTCTTCATTTTGACCCCTATTACAGTCCTGCATGTCAAGCATATACGTAAGCACTCATTTAGAAAGGTCATTCATGGATTAATGTCATTAGATGGTTAATGCTTCTCCATATTTACTTTCTTACTTAAAGCTAACTTTTTAAATATTTATCTCTTGTTCTTAAGTTAATCAATAGTTTCAAACAACTTTCTAGCTTTCATTCCTTTTTTAAAATACATAAATTTCACCATGTAATATGTACAAGTAAGAGCGTAGCTACATTGGAAATGTTGAGATAGATGAGTAGCATAAGAAGGAACAGACAAAATAAGACAAACGGCACCACTGGGAAGCTATATATAAGAACGAATAGAGAAGATATAATATTGCAACGTAACAAGTCCTAGAATTCTGGTTGCCATGGAATTCATTTGGTGGAGGTTTCAAGGAAAATTAAATCCAATAAGAGTTATTTTCTTTGAGGTTGTATAAAAGGAAATGCCAACTATATACCCCCTCCATTAAAGGCAAGTGAAATTTTATTTAGGAAAGGAGGTAGTAGTAAACAAGGATAGACTTTAGAAGAGCTGATTGGAGAATAGAGCCAATGTCTGATCAAATTCATGTGGGGTTAAGGGCTTAAGTAAGGCTTGCGATGTTGAGTTCAATTAATTCAAAGCCTAAAAATAGTATCTGAGACGTTGAAAAAGGCACTTGAATACAATTAAAGGTTTGTTTAGCAGAAAAAGTTAATTTGATTGTATATGAATTATGAAAGAAAAGCGCAACCAAAATGTGCTTCGCTAAAAGGACAAGAATGTAAAAGAAGAAGCCACCCAACCTGATCATTTCCTCATTCTCGAAAAACTGTACATATGCTGTACCCATTTATTCTAGCTGCCTCATTAACCTCTGGATCTTCCTCGATATCAATTTCAACAAAACGGACATTCTCATCGTATTCATCTATCACCTGAAAATAGAAAAAGTTCATAAAAAGCTTAGAAATAACTGGTAAGTCGGTCATTTAAAGTCGAAGAAATGCATGGCTTTCTTGTTGAGGATATTGACATGTAAATGTAACTTCCTTCCTGTGAGGGAAAAGTTTGGGGATTCTAAGGTTTAATTATATTTATAATATGTATATAAGATTTTCTAATCCTATAATAATAATGTTCCACCGTGATTATGTACTCTCCCTCCGTCCCTCCCTCTTGCTGGCTAGGTATGAGTTTTTCAGGTGGTGTTACCTATGCTAATCTATATAATGCAATCTGGGTCAGATCTTTTCGGAAAAGATCTTCATTCTGTTTTCTTTTTCTTTTTTGTGACAAGTATTAACATTTATTTCAAAAAAATACCCAAAGGAGGATGATGCCCATGCACACACAGTCATACTTGAAGGCGTCAACTAGGTGTCCAAGCTGTTCGTTCAGGACAGGCAAGAACAAGAATGCTTTGGTGGAATTCTCAAAGGTGAGCGCCTTGGTAGCAAAATCGTAGCCTTGGGTCACCTAGGGAATGCCTTGGACGCTTTCTTGTCAAGGCGTACACCTTAGAGTCGATCGGGATGCCAAATGGTTTTACCCAAAAAAAAAAACAAGAACAGAACTTATAGGGGACCCGAAAGATTACATGGGATAAAGGACCTGTGAAAGTGAGCTTCCAATATGAACCCTAAGAGAGAGAGAGAAAGCTTCACTGCAATTGTGAATTGTGTGACAGCTCTTCTTCATCTACTCTTTTAATTTGCTGCTGCTTCTCTTAGGGTTCGAATGTTTGAAGGAGCTGTGTAAGTAGGATGAAGACTTCTGTGGCTGATTATTTCCTTCATGACGAATATTTGATGTATTAGATTAATCAGTTGTGCATTCCAGTTTAATCCTAGTGAGAAAAGGTGATTCCACATTTACATGGTGGTGGTCTTGCTGGAACGTGAATACGTGATAAAACCTTGGTTGCTGTACGTTCGTGAACTGTTTTACTGGCCCAAATTGCAGGATGTGGAGAAGTTTGTGGGGTGCTGTTATGTTTGCCAAACTCGTAAAGGACAATCTACCAATGCTGGATTTTACATGCCATTGCCAGTTCTAGGAACTATTTGGGAGGATAAAACGATGTATGGATTCTGTATTTAAGAATGTTGATCGTTTCTCGAAGTTGGGGCATTTTATTTCTTGCTGGAAAACAAAAGATGCTTTTGGCATTGCAAGATTGTTCTTTAAAGAGGTTATGCGGTGCATGGGCTTCCTAAGTCAATCACCTCTGATAGAGTTACCAGATTTTTCTGTCATTTCTGGAGGACTTAGTGGCGATTTTTTATTCTTCTTTGAATTTTAGCAGTACGGCACATCCCCTAATTGATGGTCAGACCGAGTTCCTAATAGAACTCTAGGGAATCTTATACGTTGTATTTGTGGGGAGAAACCAAAACAGTGGGACTTTGCTTTGGCTCAAGCAGAGTTTGCATATAACAGTGCAGTTCATAGTGCTATAGGAAAGTCTCCATTTTCCATTTTTTATATGGAATGTTCTCAACGTACTCTAGATTTGGCTAGGTTACCTAATTAAAGGACCTATAGTGAATGTTGCCGCTGATAATATGGTAGAATAGTTGCAAGTTGTGCATGAAGTGAACCAGAAGTTAGATCAAGCGCATGTTCAATATAAGAAGCTTGTTGACAAACATCGTCGAGTACAGACTTTTCAGGTCGGTGACCAAGTAATGGTGTTTCTTCACAAAGAAAGATTGCTAGTTGGTTTTTATGGGAAGTTGCAGCCAAGGAAGTATGGGCCATACACAGCTTTCTAGAAGATTAATGATAATGCTTACGTGGTCGACTTACTTAATTTTATGGGTATTTCCAAAACATCCAATGTTGCAGATATTCATCCTTACCGTGAACTTGATGGACTGGTACTGTAAAAAGAGCGGGGCCGAGGACCAGGCTAACAACTCGAGGTTGAGTTTAACTTAAGTGGAGGGGAATGATGATGGGTGTGGTAGAGCAAATCAGGCCCAAAAGGTCATTCATGCAGAGTCCAACTCCATACAACCATAACTTTTGATCTAGAAGGAGTTAAAAAACGAGAAAACACAATTTGAAAATCTCTTTACTAAATCAAGTAAGCCCTTCTGAGGATGTTTTTGAGGTCTAAATCCATCCAGAAAAACCTTTTCTGGGCCATTTTACGTTTTAGACCTATATTTTGGGCTTATTTTTTGTGTTCATTTTATTCCTTTCATTTATTACTTTCTGGGCTAGGGTAAGTTATACTCTCTTACAAGTGAAGATACACATAAAATCGAAAATAATTAAAAAATCGACTGAACCAAACCAAACCGTTAAGAAATCAAACCGAAAATTACAAAACCGAGAACTATAAAAATAAAAAAATCGAATTCAGTCGGTTGGTTTTGGTTTGTTTTATGTAAAAAACCAAAACCGACCGAACTACTAAAATTATAATATAATTATATAATTTATATACTTTTCTAATAATTATTTTTTTTACATAATTATAGATTTATATATTATAAAATATAAATAAATTACTTTACTATTCAAATTCTGAAAAAATAGCATACAAGCGTGGGCAGTAGGCTGTGGCAATCTTCTACAAGCGTGGGCATTGGATTGTGGCCCTCCATGGCTCCATCTTCTTTCTCTTCTATTACTTTATTACTTAAGCTTTGTGATATGGGAGAGTACAAATGTAAGAAAGATCAAAAGTATTATTTTATTTTGCATAATAATAATAATATAATTAATTAAATCGATCGATTTAATCGATAACTAAATAAATCGATTACTAATTACAAAATAAAAATTTGGGCGATTTTAATTTTTAATTTTTTATAACCTACTTAAATGGTTTGGTTGTATTTTTTTTTTGACTAAACTGACTATTGTGCACCCCTAGTTACAAGTGTTTGTCAGAGTATTCTATCCATGGTTGCCATAAATGTGGATCAATTTGATATGCAAAACAAAATCGGATATGAGGAACGCTACCTACTTGCGAAATACAAAAAGTATTTATGTTTTCGTGCTACGATTTGAAAAACAAATCGATAATTCCTGATTCACATTTAAGATAGGATTCTTGGCAACCCTATCATTATTCAGTTTAACTATTACGGTTGTTTTCGGTCTTTGTGTGAGAACTCAAGGTTTCCTAGATTGACGCCAAATGATTTAAATATATTTTACTACCCTCAATTATTATTATTTTTTTTTATTTCGCTAATTGACTATTTAATTTTTTTAATTAGATGAGTAAATTATTTTATTTTTTTTAATTTCGTCCAAACTATCCTACACGTCAAAAAATTAGTAACATAGCCCCTACTAAATTAGTAACATAGCCCCCAGTAGAGTCATAGGCGGCTGATGTGTCAACAGATTGCATATGTGAACAGAATTAATAAATTAGAAAGGCTAATTTGGGCATTTCATTTTTTATTTTCTACCATTTAGTTAATAAAAAGTGTAAAATAGTAAAATAATTTAGACAATTAACATAAAGTAAAAAAAACACAATTAACAAAATTAGTTACATAAAAACATAAAAATTAAAATTAACTTAACTTAAACAAATTACACACATAATACAAATTAATTGGGTAAACAATTAACATAAACTAAATAAAGTACACAATTAATAAATTGTAAAATAAATTCAATTTAGCAAACAAATGCCCACCACTTCCAGAATACTCCACGCCTCCGTAATCATCTTCTATAATCACAAAGCAGCCAGCCATTCACCATCAAAATCCTATCAGATTTTCACCATCCGCCAACGCCAAATTGAGCAGTATAATCATCTCCCATCAAGCTCCTTCTCTTCCTCTATGCGAATAATTAGAAACCCTAACTTTTTTGGGGTTGATTCTCTTTCAAAATGATTGCGATTTCACGATTGAAGTAGAAGATCTGTAGATTACGTTCTGGGTTTCGTTCTTAAAAAGAAAAATAACAGGTGGGTTTCTCATCCTTGATATTCTATTGGTGGTAGAAATTAAGGGTTTCAAACTAAGATGGGGGTATGAAGGTTTTGTGATTTTAAAATTAAGAAAATCATGGTAAGATAATACATGCGTTGTGAAGGGGTTTTGAAATCAGTGTGTTTCTCGCTTTCTTTCTCTAATGGATTATACAAGAGATCTCCATTCTTTCATCTAAATTTGGACTCAGCAGAAGTAAAAGATAAAGCCGGTCCTCTGACTTAGCCTTCGACTTCACCGACGATTTAACCAGTACCACCACAGCAACCGCAATCAGCTCCCTCAATTCTTCTTGTAGGAGATGGAGGTATGAGTGAAAAGTGGGGATAAGGGATTTTGATTTTGATGAAGAAGTTGTGGATGAGAGGGTGTGGTTGAGGGAGGTATGGGTGATGGATTGGGTAATTTGGAGTTAATTGTGGTTCGAATGAAATCGAGGTGTTGTTGCAACTCGTCGTAGCAGCGTTGGAAGGTGGAGAGGGCGGGGGAAAGGTTACGGTGGCCATGCTGTCGGTGATGGCGGGATGGGTGGTGGTCGGAATAAAGGCGTGACGGAGGAGGAGGAGGATGAGGAGATTCAGCAATTAAAAAATTTAAGCAAAAAAAAAAAACATGAAGTGGCGGTGTTCGGGAATGATTTTTTTTAGACTTACAATTAATTTTTTTTTATAGATTTATAAGTTAAAATTTTAATAAATTTATAAGTAAAAGTATTTAGTATTATTTTTATTTATAAATAATAGTTATAAATTTATTTGGTTAATAATAATTTATAAATTAAATAAAATACAAAGATTATTAAAATATCCTTTAGTAAGAAGAACATTAAAAAAATAAAAGAGAGTATATTTATTATTTTATTTGGATTAATCGACAAGTCATTTTTTTTAACTAACTAATTTTTTTTTTTAACTTAATAAAGTTAAAGAAAAAATAGCTCTCAAATAATTTTTTTAACTTAATTATTTATGAGTTAAGTTGATCAATTTATAAGTAATTGTCGAGCACGAAATGTCCCATCAAACCCTTCCTATTTTATTAATTTTATCCACATATACAATCTCTTGACATATAAGTTGCCTATGATTCCACTGGAATGGACATATCACTAATTTGCTGACATATATTTTAATTTGGCCAAAATTAAAAAATAATAATAATTTAATTATCTTATTAAAAATTTGTAAAATGAATTATCGAAGTGAAAAAACGTGATAATTAAGGATAGTAAAATATATTTAAGTTGATGCTGAATTTACGACTATGGCAAGTCCGGAAATTCAAGACCAAAACAGCTATTTATAGCGGGTGTTTTGATCATAAACGCTGGAATTTTTACCCTTTCGGGCTTGACTACTAGAATTTCAAAATGTCACTAACAAAGGAAGCAATGCCCATTAACTTGAACAAGTACTTAGTCAAAGCTAATTGGGGAGAGCTATAATTCTTACCATTGTACTATTGATATATTTGAATATTGTGTTTCTTATGTTTTATCAATAAAAAATAAATATAATACTTTTTAAAAATCTGGATAATAATAAACTCTTTGATAACAAATGGCGTTAACCATCCTACATAGCGCGATGATGTGGATAATAATGAATCCTTTGATGACAAGTGGCATTGACCGTTTTGTGTTGCACGATATGTGAAGCGTAACACATTTTGAGCCAAAAATATTTAGAAACAAGCCTCTAACTATTAGAAAATTTGGGTAATAATGAACTATTTGATGACAAGTGACATGAACATATTACCACCAAAACCTCCGCCTTGTAAATGTAGACATATTAGCAACAAAGTAACAAAGTTTGTTTAAATATAAGTCCAAAAATATATTTATCATAAATGAACTATTCAACCCAAAAAACAAATATAAAATCTAAATAAAATATTATTTCCTTATAAAAATTGAGGGCAATTAAAATAATACGAATTGTGTCTTCAATGTAATATTTATATATTATAATTAATAATTTAGGTATTTAATTATTAAAATTAAAAAGAATAATATTTATTTGCTATTAAAAAAATTAGAAGATGTTATTTTTTAAATATGATTTCTTGATTAAGGTAGGCTAGGTATGAACCAAGACCAGAACTTATTGATTAAAAAATGTAAACATTGAAACACTATGGTTTTATTATATTGCTGTAGGCGAGAAAATCTCGTACCTTGTTAGGATTAGGATTTTGTCGTGATCTAGGAGGCGAGAAATTCGCGAAAAGTATAAAATCAATTAAGAGATAGGAGATGAGAGAAGAACCGGTGTGCAATTACTCAGATAACACAAGGCATAACTCTTGAGGTCCCAGATTTATTACTAGTGTCCAAAAGCCTCTATCAAGTGTTAAATCTCGAGGGGAATCTGAGTTTAACTTCAAGGGTCCAAGTGTAATCACGAGTATCTCGAAGTTAGCACTCAATTCTGAATAGCCAACAAGTTCTAAGAATGTTCTCATTCTCGCAAGTTCAAAGAGAATTCTCCTTGTGGCATCATAGTTCTGCAAGAGTCCAAAAGTCCTTACTCTTATGTAATGAGAAGTTATTTATAGAGTTTCCTGACAAACGGGTCATCTGTTAGACACTGATTCCGAAAAAATTTCAAAAATACCCTTAATCATAGAAAAATTCTCAAAATACCCTTGGTTACCTAGATACTGTCTATTTCGCCCGATTCTTCTAGTCACCAATCAAATCCCTCAATTGATTCCCAAAATGAATTGACCACACAAACCTTCTATCTCGAGACTTGTGATAGCACCTCTCAAGTTCATTTATTTCTATCTTGTTCATTTATTTTCGACTTTTCCGTCTCTCATTCATTTTTTTAAGTTAAATGTGAACTCTAATATATAACTAGGTCCACAATTGCTAATTTTTTATTTACAATATAAAATAAATATTAACAAAATTAATTAATCAAACATTGATCCGGGTGATTAATATAGTGACTAGTGAGTTAGAATATCCAGTTACATCTCATCATTCATTTTCAAATTAATGGATCTCGTTTGAATCATTTGAAAAATTAGCTTATATATAACTTTAATATTTGACCTTAAAATTTTACTATGTATTCTTATATTTTAATTATAGTTTTTTCACTGCTAACTAAGATAATTGGATAAAAAATTGTTATTGGAGAATCAAATATTAGAATTTATAAAATTATTATTAATCAAAAGCAAGGTGAAACTAAAAGATATTTTTAGAAGTTTTCATCAACCAATGACCGTTGAATTATGAATTTGTCATATCAAATATTCTTCAAAATTAATTAATATAGAAAAAAATGAAGGAAAACTATTTTCTTACACGCGAAGAATCATTTCTTTTATAGCTACTTAATTATGTTTTAATATCACGATAATGATATCTATGACAACGCTTTTTATTATAACAAACAAATAATTAAGGTATTTAACCTTTAATTATTTGTTAGATTATAAAAATATAAAGTTGAAAAAATAAATTTTTTAATTTTAATTGTCCTCAATCTATAGGGAATAAAAATTAGTGTAAAATGGATATATACAGTAGGTGTATCTACCTAGTATATTTCATAGAGTTAATACATCAATTTTTAAGGTTTTTTAGATAAATTCAATCGTATGGATTTAAAAAACATATCAAAATATTTGAACATATGAATTTTTCTATAATTTGATGATGTCTATTATCGATTTTATAGGAATAAAAGTTCAATTAATCTTAGTCATCACAAATTATACTTATTTTATAATATTATAATAACGGTACTACACAATCTCAAATTAAATAAAAATTTAAGTTTACTCATATTTTTGCATCATCTTTTCATTCGTAAGGTTAAATTTTACTAATTTTTTTTTGAGATAAAGTCAATTTATAAAATTAAGGTATATAACTTATATACCCTTGAGGTATCTCTTGCAAGCCCATAAAATTATATTTGGGTTTTATGTTTGGTTTTTTTTGGGAATGGCATATTTATTATAAATATATTTTTGAGCTCAAATTTGACAAAGCAAACTTTGTTGCTTTGCTAGTAATATGACTACAATTACCTGGTGGAGGTTTTGAGTTGGGAAATTTTTTAAAGAGTAAGAGTTTTGTATTGCATTGACCAAAAAATAAGTACAATATTCAAATATTTTAATAGTACAGTGATCACTCTTAGATTTTTTACTTATGTCTCGATTGTGTTGTGTCATTTTTGTTGTTACTATCCTTGCACAAAGATAGGTTGATTTATAAATTTAATATAATTATATACATTTGATTCCCATATATCCCTATTATATTCATAATTAATGATTCAAAAAAAATTCTTAATATTGATGTTGAACAATCAATATAATACTGACATATGTATTTAAAAAATATTTAAGACTATTAAAATTATTTAAAAGTAATCAAAAAAATTATTTTTTATTAAAATGCGAAACAAGTCGATCAACATATTTACCTTGTCTTATAATATTAGATTACAGATAAATATAGATATATATAGATAGATAAATAAATAAATAGATTAACTAATTTAGTTAGCGTTATAGCTGGTTGGTGTAACAATTTTTAGAAATTTTGAACGCACAAAGTCAAAATGCAAAAGCTTGATTTCGAAGAGATCATAATGGAAGACGAAATAATAAAAAAAAATGGGAGAGAGAATTTGACTGATGAATTTGGACTAAACCTGACAAATGGATCGGCTCGTGGTTAAATTGGGTTGAGCCAAAAAAAAATTATTTTTATTGGGTTTTAAAAGTGAGGTCCATGATCCAGAGCACAATGAGCTAGCTAGGCTGGCGTATGAACTTCTGCATATTTTTTTAATTTATTTTTAAATTTAAAGAATAAAATCATTTTTATATTGTTGATTTTTTTTATAAAATAGAAAATAATCATCATTTAGGGAAAAAATGTGGTAAAGCAAAACAAACATGTAGTTTCAATTTATTAACACGACATCAATAATCTATAATCAATTTTGACTAATTTATTAATTATTTTTTATTTTTAAATTTTTTATGTTGCATTTACAATCTAAATAATTTCTTTTATTTTTCTGACAAAATAATACTGAATGACCCGACATTATTGTTGTCAAATAGTCCAATTACAAAACTTTTAACCCTAGATATTAATGATAAAATTAATATAATAATTTTTTTCAATTCACAAATAAAGAATATATGGTTAAACTAGTTATATCATGTATATTTCAATTCAACCATATAAAAATGGATGGAATCGGAAGATAAAGATATTGAATTAAAGACTATAAAAGACTAAAAATACTTAATTTGAGTAAGATGAGTGGAAGACAGAGAGACTGAGAATGAAAGTTGAGAATAATAGAACTAGAAATAATATTTTTATTCTTTGTTTATTTTCTTTTTAAATTTTTAATACAGTTAAATTTGACTCTTAATTTTAAAGTAATGTTTAGTATATATAATTAATAAAATAATTTAGTTTTAGATTGTTGTTGAATGAATTAGTGTAATATCCCAGATATTTACAAGATTTGTAAATAAGATTTTAAATATTAATTAAAGGTTATGGTTTAAAACCTAGAGTTGTAGAAGTGAGATGTGTAGAAAATGGGTAAACATTTTTTTTTTAACATAATTGATTTGTTAGAAATTAAATGTGAGAATATTGTATTGATGCATGTAGAGAATTTATTAAGAAAATAAATTCAATTGAAAAGTGAAGGGAGTTATATTATTATATATACCTAAAGTGTGCTTATTAGCCAAATAAGAAGATGAGTAATTAATACTCAATTAAACTAATAAATTAATTAGTTTAAATAAGAAGCAAGAAGGAAAGTCGTGAAATATAATTAATTAGGTTAATTATATTAGTTATGAGTTGAAGTTGTGAAAAAGTTAAGATGATTGTCTAGGATGACAATAATGTGAACTTATTAATTAAGTAATTAACTTAATTAATAAGTTTATGTATAGAATTCAAAAGTGAAATTAAAACAAACCCAATATGTTAATTGTTGTAAGTCTTGTTGGTAATTATAGAGAGGTCCAAATAAATTATGGATTAAAGCCTCATGGAGAGTCCAAGTAATTTAATTACTATTAGTGGACTAGCCCAAAAGGATTATATGTGTTAGCCCAATATGGGAATACTTGTATGAAGATGGATAAGTTAATTGGGTAACTCAATGTGAAGATAATTGTATGGGTAATTATATTATAAACCCAAGTTGATGATAGAAGGCAGTTAATAAATTTAATTTAATCAAGTCAAAGTACTTGTATTAATGTGTTTTAAAGTTTTGAAAATTAGCACTACCGCCGCAGCGGTAGGTTTAACCGCCGCAGCGGTGAAACTTTCTGGAAAGTAAAATTTGAACTATCGCCGCAGCGGTAGTAATCACCGCCGCAGCGGTGGAGCAGAATGTTTGAAAATTAATAGTTCATTTAATTGAAGTGCTTGTATGTATGAGCATTATTAGAGTTTTAATAAAATAAACTCAAGCTATGTTAGGTGTTAGTATTTTGTAAACTAACTCAATTAGAGGTCCAATAGACTTATAGATAGCAAGTCTAATTGGATTATGTAATTAAATTAATGTGTTTATTTAATGAACTAATTGGATTATATTATAAGTCCAAATGAGATTTTGAACTAGGTCTAATAAATTAACCTAGTAGTTCTTGTAATTAGTTTGACATTGATTCAAGTTATAATTAATCAAGCCCAGTGCTTGTTTTAATTAAATGTAACATAGGGTATTTAATGTTAGCTCAATGTAACAAATAAATTGAGCCCAAACAAATTAAATGATGAGCCCAATAGATTTAATTCATAAGTCCAATGTGGAGCCCAAATGATAGTCAAAATTGGTCAACATTTATATATATAAGTATATATATATATATATATATATATAGATGTATATATGTATATTTAAGCTATAAAAATAAAACAAAAATGGGGGATTAAATCCCATTTTGCTGAGATTTATGGGACCCACATGGGGGTGGCTTGATTTCTCATGTTGCTTTACTTGTACACAATGTTGTAGTTGTTGCAACCACCCATGTCAATCAACAAGTCATTCAACCAATCAATCCATCAAATAGTAATCCTAATTAGCACTAAATTAACCAATGCTAGCAAATTAGGAAAGTTAATGAAGGATTACCAAACTACTATAAATAGAGTACTCCACTCTCTTGCTATGTTGGTTAGTCATTTTGTAAGAATTCTAGAGAGAAAAGAGTGAGAGCTCCTTGAGAGAAAGTGAAGCAAACCTTTGGGAGATTGATGATCCACCATGGAAAAATGCTAAAGAATAGTCAAGGAGGAGTCCTTAGCAAGTCCATATCAATAGGAAGAAGAGCATCCATGTCTAAGAGGTTAAAAAGTATTCTTAACCTTCGTAAGTTCATTTTTGTAGTCTATATAAGTTTTGAACGGTTAAAATATATTTTTAACCGATCAAAAGTTATTTTGATGCTCTAGAAGTATAAAACTATGATATATATAGGTAGATTCATGGTTCGGTATATTTATCTCATGAATTTGTATGAGTGGTATGCAAAGAATTGAAGAAAAGTTCATTTTGTGAGTTACCGGTAAAATCTAGACGGTTCGATCTTAAATTTATTGTCAAAACGCTTTCAAAAATGTGATTGAACCATGAAATATTATAAAATAAGAAGTTAGAAAGACAACAACACTTAGTTTGTGTCATTTGGATGTGTAGAGTTTATTTTATTCAAGTTTGAACAATTAAAACCAAGAATTTGTGAATTTAGTTTTCACTTTGTCCTTGTGAGCAGTTTTTAGTCCAGTTCTGTTTGGAATTTGGATTTGTGATCTAAAGAGAAATTGTAGAGGGGGAAATTCTGATGATAATGGACTTAAGAATCACCCCAAAATGTTTCCGTATGAGAAAGTTATGGCTGTCGGAGCGTCGGAGGGTCGGGCAGTCCCCAAACTAGGGTTTCAGAAATTATGTACCACCGCCGCAGCGGTGAAAACCACCGCCGCAGCGGTGAAACATTCTGCCAGTGACCTATTTTAGTGGTCCGGGTTGATTTTTTTATGAAAATTTAAGTTGAAATACATGTAAAATGAGCGTGTTTCAATACTAAACCATATATGTAAAGTTTATTAGTGACTTAATGGTGTCTAAATGTATAAAATAAAGACTTAAGTTAACACAATTAAAAGGTTAACTAGTGGTATTGTTTTAACAATATTAAAATATTATTAAATGATGAATAATATTAATTATAAGATTAAAAGGTTATTAAATGTGTAATAACATTGTATATGATGAAAATGTTATTAAATAATTAATGACATTAGTAAGTGATTAAAATATTATTAAATGGTTAATAATATTAATAAGTGATTAAAATATTATTAAATGGTTAATAATATTAATAAGTGATTAAAATATTATTAAATGGTTAATAATATTAATGTGTGATTAAAATATTATTAAATGGTTAATAATATTAATAAGTGATTAAAATATTATTAAATGGTTAATAATATTAATTGGTGATTAAAATATTATTAAATGGTTAATAATATTAATAAGTGAGTAAAATATTATTAAATGATTAATAATATTTAAACGTAGTTGTATATTATCAAAGGTAGATAATATTTTGAGGTATTTGGTACATTATTAAATGTCCAAATCATTAAGTTATGTAAAAGAAGAAAGTTTAATTGAATTAAACCAATGTAAATAGTCCCTTTGTGACTAATTTAGACAAGTTATTGAAAGTGGGTTGTACGATGAACGTATAGTGAATGCGTAAATTGGTTAAGTGTACCCGGCCTGTCCAACTAGGTTTGGGCTAGGGTTTGGTCCGGAACGTAAATGTTCATTTGTCGGACAATTAAAGAGTTAATTAATGTTTTGAAGTTAAGGTCTTAAGTTAAAGACTAATTAATAGTCATTGTAACTAATGATTATGTCAATTCTATATATAAATTGTAGGTTGAACGAGAGACGCAAATAAGCGTAACTGGTAGAAGCAAACCAGACAAGTTTTTCAGAACGTGTTGCATTATGTGCATGATTTATAAGTTGTTATTAAACTGTGATGTGCTCATACGTGGTTATGTGCAAACAGGTTTTAACGTGCCTTTGTGAAATAAGTTGATTTGAACTGTTAATATGCAGTAGTTGATTTAAGACAATTGTTCTGCATTGAACTATATGTCATGATAGAGGCTAGACATGAAGCATAGATTAAATGCGAGGCATGATATGCATGAGAAATGTATGTACTGCAAAGCATAAGATGCATGAAGCATGATTGAACTGTTTTTACGTGTTATGTGAAACTGTTAGACTTGCTGAACCGTCGTGCTCACCCTTGCTTAAAACAAAACATTACAGAGTAGCTTGAGAAAGCCGATTACTCCGGTAGAGGCAAAGATGAAGATTGACTAACGAATCATCAAGATTGAAGCATATGTGCTTTTGTAGTAAAACCTTGCGGTAGATTAATTCATTCATTTGTGTAAGTAGATGTGAAGAGCTTTATGTTTTGTTGTGTTATAGATTAGCAAACTTAAATTGTTAAGAGAACATTTACAGATTATTTGAATATCATTTTCAGACGTTGTCCTTTATGAATAAGGATAATAGGATGGTGTGATTGAGTCATTATACATATGATCTCAAATTGATTGTAATAGAATGTCGTATCATGTATGATATGAAGACATACTAGGAATGTATAAAGATTGCGATTCTGGAATAGAAAGAGATGTTGTAAAATTGTAAATAAATGGTTATTTACCAATTATTATATTGTTGTAATTCATGAACAATAAGGAAAAATGTAGTACTCGTGTTGAACCGGATCTGAGGTAAAAGGAACCCGAATTTGGGGTCGTCACAATTAGACTGGGCTAAATTATTCGTGGGTTGGGTTAAAATTAAGTTAAGCTAAAAAGACTCAAATTTTATTAAATTTAAAATTTAAATCCAAAATTCATCTTTTTATGAGTAAATTAAGGTGACCGTAGGGTTGAACCGTTTTTGCCAAATCTAATTTGCACGTTATACGGCTACCTAGCTACATCAACAGTGCAATAAATAAATTAATGTCGCCCACCTTAATATGCCTGAGTTGTCAGATAAGTTCGAAAATGTTGGACAGCGGGAATTCTATATTATATACTCCTCCTTTTTCAAATGGATGACTTTAGGTGCACAACATTTTGTGCACAACATGTGCACAACACTCATCTACACCATTCAATAGTGGGGCCTGACACGGATTTCCGTGTCAGACCCTACCATTGAATGGTGTAGATAAAAGTGCACAACATGTTGTGCACAAAAATGTTGTGCACTTATACTTTTCCTTTTCAAATATCTTTTTACAGAAATTTTTTTATTTTTAAATATTTATCGTTTTAAGAGTTTTAAATAAATATTATTTGCTTAATTTTTAATATTATTTTAAATATTAAATATAATTTTATTTTTTTTATTTTTTTATATTTAATAAATAATATTCTTTTATTTTAATAATATAAATAATTAATATTATATAATTATTATTTTAATATTTATACATAACTCTAAAATAATATATATTAAGAGATTATTGTTGACTCGATCGTCCACCCCATTAATCTATCCATGGCTTATATGATGGGGTATATTATTTAAAGCAATATTTATTGTATACGTTCGTTTGTGGATAGAATAATACGCGTAATACGTGTGAGAGAGATGTAATATAATTATTCGAAGTCTTATTTATATATAACAGAATTATCTTACAAAAAAGTTTTATTTCTATTCATAATAATATAATATCATTAAATATAATAAAATAATTTTACTATCATATCGCCAATAAATACTAATAAATTATTTACTTATTATATTTAAGAATACATAAATATGAAAGAAAAATACTTTATTTGCACTATAAAAATAGTAACCATTGTATAAAAAATCATAATTTTTTTATAGTACTATAAAATTATTAAAATGAGTCACTAATTTAAAGTTTGTCATTTTAATTACAATATCATGCTACCATTTACTAATTTACTCTCCCCTTTTCATTCCATTAGTTGTTTGAGAAAAAAAAAATTTATTTTCAAAATATAAGTATATCTAGGAGAAAAAATTTAATCATTTTTTACTTTATCCTTAAAGATTGAGTAATTGTTAGAGAGAAAAGATGACGAGTAATTAACTAGTGCATGGTAGTCATGAAATTTTAAGCCAATATTAATTACTTAATATTAGTATTAATGAGACTTCTTAATATGTATATAAAATGGAAATGAGGGATTAACAATTTAGTATTATTAAGAGTGGACGCCGAACAAAATTTCACCATCGAAGACAATTGCTGTATATAACATATAATTAATTCCCTTCCAGCGGCTGGACTATACGTATAAGAAGAGGTAAACGTGCATATATATAGAACAAACGTTTCAAGCATTTCCAAAATAGGAAGGCAAATTGATTGATTAAATTGCATTACTTTCTCATGAACTGTGGAGTCGTGTTGGGTTTCTATTGTTGGGACTGGGACTTCTTAACCGCCCTTCTTCTCTTCCACATCCCTTTTTCTTCTTCTTGTTAGATATATCAAATTTAAATATAATTAATTATCTCTTTCTCTTTCTCTTAATTAAATTCTTGATACAATTAATTTGATAATTATATATATGATTATTATGATGACGGAGAGTGAATATTGTGAAAAGGGTTTGGTAGAAATAGAATGTGTGAGAAGGTCATCACCAGCACCTTTCTTGTTGAAAACCTTCATGTTAGTGGAAGATCCGGCCACCGATGACGTCATTTCTTGGAACGTCGATGGGACGGCGTTTGTGGTGTGGCAACCGGCGGAGTTTGCCAGAGATTTGCTTCCAACACTCTTCAAGCACAGCAACTTCTCCAGCTTCGTCAGGCAACTCAACACTTACGTATGTAATTTTAATTTTTTAACCTCTTCCTCTCATTTTAAATGAAAAGCTAGGTTAACTATCTTAATTCTAAACCTGACTTTTATTATTTTCTTTGTTATATATATATATATAAGTGGTGACTATAGTATTGCACTCTACATATTTGTAAAACGATAATTTTTAAAAGAATAATTATATATTTATAAATTAATGTATGGATAGCACAGCTAAAATTGAGTTGTGTTGATGTGATTATGTTAAAGATGATAGTAGCAAAATAATGATAAATTAGGGATCGATATTGTTGTTGAGAAAATGTGTTTAGTATATAGAGATCGAATAGAGTTCAGTAGCCAACTCTTCTAATTGTCTGTTAATTTTATGTTAGAGAGTTTAATGTATTTATATGCTAGATTTGAGCTAATTTTATAGATCTAATAGATATCATATTACTTTATTGTTTAAAATAAAACTATATCTCTTTTATTAAAATTAGTTTACATGACATATAATATGTGGGTGTTAAAAGAAGAAAATAAGACGTTAAAGTAGGAGGTGAGACATAATGGAAGATAGAAAAATGGATAATGGACCTATGCAAAGAAAATTTGAAAGTTAAAATAAAAAAAATTACTATTTTATTTAAACCAAATTAATTATCATTTTTTTATATTTTATAATATAATATAGATAGATGAATTAAAAAATAAAAACATATTTCCAATTTTATAAACGAGTATATAATTTATAGCTACATATAATTGTAAATTGTGGTTGGATGTGATTTTGGAATTGATTCCACACATACATATGAGATTTGGATTTTATTTTATTTTTTTGCTAATTTGAATGATTATATTACTGAAAAAACAAGTACAAGTCAGGGACTTACCCCATGACTACTATAGCCCCCGCATCACAAGGTATACCAGATGATGCCAAAACTATAAAATACAAAAAGCAAACATAATCTATAAAAAAATTTTTTTTTTTATTTTTTGCTAAGTTCAGCTGAAATTTTAACATTCTGGCCTTTGGCAGGAATGGATCCCCGACCTCTTGGATTCAAGAGTCTTTGAGTAATTATTTTACCACTTGAGTCAAGAAGTCTCGGTCATAATCTATAATTGCCATACCCGAAGGTGTGGATATTTTTCAACACTGATAGGTATATTTAGATCTTATATAGGTTTGATCTGAGTGGTGAAGATCGACGAGCCTATCAAATTATTAGTAGTTGATAGAACATGAAAACTACCGATCGACACACAGAAATAAATAAATAAATAATTTCCTACATTTGAAAGTAGTAGCTCAAAGCATGCATATCTTCACCACAAAGTCATTCATTACTCAATTTTTTTCGATTTAGTTTTATCTGTTTTCACACTACCAAACAATGAATAAATAATTCTCCGTATAAAAATAAAAAAAAGCGCAAGGTAAGAGCTAGCTGATTCCTTGTTTCAGGGGGTAAACTTTTTGGGTTGTCATGCATGAGATCACGGGTTATCTTCTAGAAACTAGGGACTTGCTCTTGGCTCTTTGCACATATTATCAGAAATGTATACATATATTTTAGTGTTATTTTGAATTTTTAATATTATGTACACATGCTTAGAATTTCTATGTAAATTTAATGTTAATACATAGTTGATTTGGGCAATAATTTGAGTGGATGAGTTTGGTTCATTTTTCATGATCTTATTGTTAAAAAGAGGCAAAGAAAAACAAAGAACATATATAATTCCATTAATGAGGAAATTATTGATCAAGGAGCGCAATTCCTACTTATAATTAGTACTATTTGTTACTCGTGCATTAATTTTGATTGATAGGGGTTCCGTAAAGTTGCAACTGCCAGGTGGGAGTTTTGTAACGACATGTTCCGCAAGGGTGGAAAAGAGTTGCTAAGTGAAATACGCCGAAGAAAATCATGGCCAAACAAGCCACAATTACCAGTTGCACAAACCCTATTAGCAGCTGCACGAATATTTAAAGATCAATCTGATGATCAATTGGATAATCAAAGGTCTAATTCTTCAAATCCGTCATCATCCGGATTAACTAGCCTAGTGGATGAGAATAAAAGGCTCAAGAAGGAGAATGGAGTCTTAAACTCGGAGCTCTCAAACATGAAAAACAAGTATAAGGAGCTGTTTGATTTGGTCGCCATGTACACCAAGTTTACAAATTTGGAGAAAGAAGATGAAGACGAAGATGAAGACGAAGATGAAGATGGAGGGCCAAAGCTATTTGGTGTTAGGCTTCAAGGAGAGAGGGAGAGAAAAAGAAATTAGAGAGGAGAGATTGGCGGAAGTGCAAATCTAATTGTTATTCCTCAATCATGCAAATAGTTTAATTAGCTAGCTAGCCATGTTAAAAAAGAACATGGGAGTAAGTGTTCTAAATTAAGACACCCACGTAATCACAATTAGTTGTTAATCAACATTCAACATATTATATATCGGATAAGTGAATAAAAATTGTTGACATATAATATGTAGAACGTTAACTACCAGTTAACTATATATAACTATAGATCACACACATGTATACATAAACACACCATGCATGCAATGTAGTAGCGAACTGTGAAGATAGTTCAAGTATTGTGCATTATAGAATGTTCTGTTTTGGTCTTAAAGATTGGAATGACATGGAATGGAAGTGGTGGTATCTTTCTATTTAATTATTAGTGGCCAAATATTTAATTTCTGCCTAAACTAATAGTTACTGTTGTTAGCTAAAATGAAAAGCTACATAGGTACGTACCATCTCCTTAATTTAATTCTATTATCATTATATATAGTAGTAGAAATGTACACAGAGAGAACATAACTCGATAAAAAAAAAATAACCGCTCATCATTTAGCTAGATATGCTTCAGGGAAAAGAAGGGTTGTATATGTTGATATTATTAATCGATATCTTTTTTAAATTTTATATCATTATAAAACCAAACTCAAAGTCTAAAAGAAAATAAAGCTTTAATTTAATTTTCGATGACTCCCTACCTGACTACGTACTTCTTCTATATATATATATACACGTAAAGGGAAAAGGTGCATGATACCACTTGAAATTACATGAGCTTATTGATCCCACATATAATATCTTACCATGAAGTATTGTTTTTGATCTCTTGATGAAGAGAATGTTAATTACAAACGAGCCATTGGAGGCAATGCATGCATGTTAAGTGATGCAGAATCCTATTTAAAAGCTCGATCAATTAATCTCTAGTCTAGAGATATTTTAAATTAGTTTTCCTAATTAATTAAGCTATTAAGTCCTTAATTTACTGATCCAAGTTAATCTGTGTATGCATGGTCCTTTTGGAAAAGATGCATGCATGGAGTATATATATATATCACCTAAACAAAACATTATTGTTAAGTAGAATTAATTTATACCTACTGGAAGATCGAACAGAGCCGCAGAGGTAAATATAATTAAAGGTGCATGCATGGAAATAAAGCGGAATACATTTCAATATCCCATCACCTTAATTTCCTTTCTTTCTCGATTGGGACATAGAGATTTGCTTTTCTTAAGAGTTAAAATCAAATTAAATCATTAGGGCGGCTAGAAGTGGAAGCCTAGATTCGAAGTAGTACGTACCTCATATATATATATATATATATATATGCTTGGAATTTAGGCATGCAGTGTTCTAAAGATATATATACCTCATACACGTGCGATGCATTTTTTTATATTTTTTTTTGCTAAATCGTGCGATGCATTTTGTTAGTTGCACTTGGAATACAAGATTGACTTCTTCTTCTTTCTTTTTCTTTTTTTTTTAAATTTATTTTTTATAGTTGAATTAGAACAGCTGCTAGTACGTACATGCGTTCAAAAAAGGAACCCCACCTTCTAGCTAGAGATGTTCTAGTTGACACTCGTGAAGTGTGAACAAAGACTTTTAAAAGCAAGCGTTAACTATACGCGTCAGATCAACAGAATGTACTCTTTCTAGAAGCGATGAAAGCGGTAGCATCGAATAAAAACACTAGCATATATTGATGCTTAATTTGACTATATATTACTACTGAAAAAATAATATATATATATATATATATATATATATATATATATATATATATATATATATATATATATATATATATTAAAATTATAAAATGATATTATATTTTAATTTTATTATTAATTTTTCATAATTATTTTTAATATCATATTATTATAATTAAATGTTTAATTAATATTAAGATTATATTTAAAAATATATCTTTAATTTTAAAATAGAATATTTATATTCTACTCGCAGCCTACCCTTTAAGCTTCTAAATGGAGGTCCCAATCAATAAGAAATTATTACTTTATAAGGTTTAAATCTACTTTCCCACTGAATTTACTGCATCTGGAAATTAATAGAGGAGATTTTCAAATCAATACAACGCACTAGAGAATTTTTAATGCCAGTCGCTCTAATTCCAAAATTAGAGAGAGATTTTTAAGAAGATAATTATTTTAAAAATATATATTTATTTAAAATATATCTTCGATATCATGATGATACTTAATTAGTTAAAAATAAAAATAATCACATATTAAGAATTTTATATTATTTTATAATTTAAAAAGGAAAATGTATTCATTTTCTTTCACTTTTCCTTGGGCTATTGTTAATTAGTCACTAGTGCACCGCTATTAATTATGCTTCGATTTGAAGGCTGTTTATAGGGGTGAGCATGGTGTGGTTTTGTGCGGTTTGAAGTCCAAACCGTACATGAAACCGCATAGGTGCGGTTTGACAAATTCAAAACCGCACATGAAACCGCTTGCGATTGGTGCGGTGCGGTTTTGAATCGTTTGGTGCGGTTTCGGTTCCAAAATCAATTGAAATAATTAAATTTTATGCAATTGAAATTAACAATTTAGCATCACACAATATTAAATACTACTTTGATAATACACAATTTTACTTATAATATTTTGTCTAAACAAAATCAAAATAGAATCTAAAAACATGAATAATGATTTATCCTTATATATGAAAATTCTAAATAAAGATAATTACAATTTGCGATAATTTTAAATTTTTGTACTTCTTGATATGCTTCATTTCATAGTACATGGTGCGGTGCGGTTTCTTAGATGCAGTTTTGCTCAGAAACCAAACCCAAACCGCATTTGCGGTTTTTCAACCACTTAAAACCGCCACATACGCCGAAACCGTTGGTCCGATTTTAATTGGTGCGGTTTGTGCGATTTTTGGTACGGTTTCGGAGGTAATTCGGTTTCTTGCTCACCCCTAGCTGTTTATATATGTCTCTCTCCACCTAATTGTTAGTGGGGGGTACGGTATTTGAAATCTTCACAAACCCAGTAGTGAATTTTTGTCTTCCGTATGGCTATCAAACATTAAAATCTCATTGTCGTGTGAATGTAAGGCAACTATTTTGCCTGAGAGAATTAATCATGTTGATATAATTAGCGCATGCAGGTTAAAATTCAAACTAGACTAGATGATGCTACTAAGAATGGGAAAGATTTGAAAGATAAAGACAGCACTGACACTTTCCAACTTCTTTTAACTTTCTTTAAAAAGTGTCACCCTTTTATAATTTGCTAAATGGACTATTTTATATACGTAATATTTAAATATAATATTAAATATTATATTTTATTTTATTATTAAAAAATAAAGAATAACACAAATTTTTATGTCAAGTCTACTTTTTAATAGTGAAAGACTATTTTTTAATAGTAAAATAAAATATAATATTTAGTGTTGTAATTGAATATAGTGTTTATAAACTTATTCCATTGAATATATTTTATGCATTTTATTAAACGAATTCAGTATTATCATGTTAGCTGATATGTGAAGTATGAGCGACATAAATAATAATTTATTATATTATTAAATTTTAGAATATTTAAATAAAAATTTAGAAAGATAGTTGCATTTATTAAATTGTTAAATATTTATTTAAATAATAAATTATTGAATTATATATTATAAATTTTTTCGATCAATTATTAAGTTAAACTTTTGAATGAAATATAGATTTATTTAGTTATGATTATGAGAAAATAATTATTTTAATTTTATTTAAGTTTGTAATGCTATTGTATATTAGTATATTTATATTAACAAAATTTGCTTGAAATTTTAATTCGAGTAGAATTGTGAAACTTAAGGTTTAATAAGATTTAATTTAGTAATAAAACTTATTTAGTAATGAATCTCCTATAAAAAAAAAAACTAATTAACAGTTATTATGCTTTTTAAAAATTTGCTATATTATTAATACAATTAATATTATTTTAATGAATTTATTTTTTTTGGGACATTAAATTAATAATGAAATTCAACATTAATATTAATATAGATAATTCATGTGACATGTTAAGAGATTTTTTTAATATTTTAATATCTTAAAAATTGTAATAATAGAATTATCCTACATAAAATTTATTAAGATATATTATCTTATATAAAAAATTATGATAAAAAAACTTGTAATAAAATTGGCATAACCAAAAATAAAAATTCTTTTAGAAATTTCTTTTTCTATTAGAGATATAAAATAAATAAAAAAATATCTACTTTTTCCCTAACAGGTTGAGGTTACTTTTAAATACTTTATAAATTTAGATAGTATTTAATTGTTATAAATTTGGATAGTACACTTATACTAATTTGGATTAAAAAAATAAAAAAAATTGTTTGTGAAACATGTTTCAAATTAACATGTTTTTGGCAGAATAATATTTTTCCGAATTGATTTACACACACTCCGAAGAACAAATTAGAATGTCATCTTAGTAAACAAGATGGCCTACCGTAAAACTATAAAAGAGAGTAAATAAATTATTTTTTATTTATATTTCAAAAGAAAAAGTTTGTTTCTTTAGGTCGACTTCGAAACTCTTCTTTAAGCTTGGCCCATCAGAGAAAGCCCATCTATGAGGACTTATCATTTCATCAATACAAATATGAAGTGAGTATTGAATTTGTTCCCATTATCAGCATGTAGCCCAAGCATCAGACAAGTCTTGAAGTTACGTCCTTAAATTGTATGGGCTTCTGACCCGTAACCGAGTGTGGTGAAACCTTAAACATAAAGAACAGAAACAGAAGAGAAAATAAACAAATATGTACTATTGTGAAAAATAAATTAATATTTCCAAGAAAAAATTATGAAAAAAAATTACGGTCAGTTCTAAGAGTCTTCTACTACTCCATCTCTTTCAAAAATTAGAAATATACTATTTTAAATATTAAATATGAGTGCACGAAAGGTGAAAAACATCACGTTCTAAGTGTAGTGACCGTTATGATTACTGACATTTTTATATGATAGCTCACGTAATTGTATTGTATACAGTATGTCTCATCTCTCTTTTTGCCATTACATAATAGTATAAAATATAAATAAAAAATTATATAATATTTAGGTTTTCTTTTCTTTATTTTTTTATAAACTCAATAACAACTTTAAAAAATATTATTTTTTTGATAATATTTAGGTTTCCTTTTCTTTATTTTTTATAAACTTAATAACAATATAAAAAAATATAACTTTTTTTTTTCTATTATAAAAGTGTTCTACTCTTTACTCTGTTTTCTTCGTTGAAACTTGAAAACATAGTGTTGTCCATTTTGTTGCGACATTCTTTCTCATTTTTTGATTTATCGTGAGAGTTTATTTCTCTTTATTGCGGTGATTGTAATCTCAGAGGGTCGCACTTTTTTATAAATATTTTAATAATGTTAAAGTGGAAAATAAAAAGTAAAGGAGTTCGAAAACAACTTCATTTTTCCTTAGAACTTTCTAGTTGGTATTCTGCCAACTAACAAACGCCAAGGAAACATTTCATGTATTGCCATGAAGAGTGAAGACGTGGCAGCTAGCAGTAAGTACCAACGCCATTCATGCACCGACCAAAAAACTCAATCGATAAGTCAGTCGTGTCGTGTATTTACTATTTATTGGCTGGCTGGCTTCTCCTGCTACCATGTTTTGCAATTTGGATTGCAAGTGGGCGATAAGTATTTCTTTCTTAAAACTATCCATTCTAAAATTAATTAATTCACCAAGATCAAACATATCCCGAAAAAGAAAGAGATGATATAAAATTTAAGCAACATATATCTAGTTTTTTTAAGTTAATATTTACTTTCGCACAAAACAAAAATCTCATTTCTAAATTGACAAACCGGTAGTATACCAAGGAAATTGACCCTTCAAAGTTTCAATCATAAATGATATTATTTTAATAATTTTGTTATACGTAATGATTCATATATAATGATATTTTATAAAAGAGTCCGCTTAATGTGTGCTCTAAGGGCACACACTAAGCGCGGAAAACAAGAGATGAGACCAACTAAAAAATATTTTTTGATATAATTGTACTGAATTCAATACATGGGGTCCACTAGTATATTATTTTTTTATACATTGAATTTAGTGCGCTTACATAAACAAATAATATTATACATCGTTTTGTGCGCTTAGTGTGTGCCCTAAGGATACACATTAAGAAAATCCTTTATAAAATGGTGATTTCATATTTTAATTATTTTATGGGATTCATTATTTTATAAAAGATCATTATATGAATTATTGTATGAATCATTATGTATAGTAAAATTCTTATTTTAACGAAGGAGCCGAAAGAAAAAGGTAAATCTATCTCATTCATTCACATAAACTCGTGCTTATACCTTCTTAGCCAGCTACCGACGCCCTTACACCAACTATTCCATAAAAGGAAACACGAGTAACTCAACTGTGACATAAATTGGGATATAATCTTCTTATTCGAAAACTTAATGTAATAGCACTTTGTTCATTCTTAAAAAATTATAGCACGTCACCACGAACACAACACTAAGAGAGAGAAAGTGAAGGGGAGCGCCACATATAATATTCGATGCTAATAGCTGTCGAGAGAGAGAGTGAAGGGGAGCGCCACAGATAGTATTCAATGCTGATAGCTGTCCGTGTAGTGTTTAATTAGAAATTTAGAGATATACAGATAAGAGAAAGAGCCAAAAGAGAGGGATGGCATTCACAGCAAAGCCCAAGAACAATAGCAGCAGCAACTCTCAAGGCTGGGGAATGGGATTTTTCTTAGTTTTCTTCCCTGAAGAACAAGGAGACCCTAATAATACTATTAACCATATCTCCAAGAAAAAACCCATATTCTCTTCCCCTTCTTCTTCATTACCATCTCCATTCAATACCCTTCTCCGTTGCACAAATTCCGCCCAACTCCTCAGCAAAGCCCAATCCACCATCTACATTTGTGCCCTCCTCGTTTTTCTCTCACTTCTCCTCTTCACTCTCTCCACCTTCGAGCCCACCACTACTCCTCGACGGCAACTCTCTTCAATCAAAAGTTACAAACCCAATTCTAAATATAATTATTTCCCACAGAAATCTTCAATTTCTCATGCGTTACAGGGGCTGGGTACTCTGTATACCAGAGGCACAAAAGCCATGAATGACTTAATTATCTGCCATGTAATGGAATCTGTTACTGTAAAGGAACTTGGGCTTTTCTTGAGACTATTGCACAGGTCATCTCTCACTTCGAGATCGGACCTTTTGTTTATTTTCCCTTCTTCTTCGTCGGTTTCTTTCGATTCCACGGTTCGCCAAGAGAACGAGTCATTCCTGAAACTCGTTACCCAATTCAAAGAATTAAATGGTAGTGTGAACTCGGCGGCGAGTTTTGACGTGACCCAGTTCGTTAAATCTAGTGAGAAGAAGAAGAAGAGTGAAGAGCCGATATGGGGTCGGAGAACTCGGACCAATTGCAGTGGAGAAGAGGAGACTGAATTGAGTCGGTTGAGTTATGGCTCGGTGGCTGGTTTTGAAGTTGACGAGCTTGACCCGGAGAACTCGTTGGCTGGGTTTTTGGATCACGTTCCTATGAGTTTGAGAAGATGGGCTTGTTATCCAATGCTACTAGGCCGACTTCGACGAAATTTTAAGCATGTAATGCTAGTGGATTTGAAAGACGTGTTACTACTCGGCGACCCACTCGGCAGAAATCAGAGTCCTGAGACGGTCTACTTATCTACATTTACTACCCCAACCAAGCATGGTAGAAAGAACTCGGACAAAACTCAGTCCCATCATCAGAAACAGGTTAACCCGTCTGTCATAACGGGTGGCGCTCGGGGAATTCGACAATTATCGAATGCGATGCTAACGGAGATTGTACGAGCTGCAATGCATCGCAAGCGCAAGAACTCGGTGACCGAGTCAGGAATCCTGAATCAACTCGCGGGGAATGATTTTATATTGAAGAACGTAAAATTGGTCGTCTCAACCGAGTCAACTTTGGATTTGAGTTCGCTCAACTCAGCCGCCTCCTTGTCCTTACCAAATAATATGGTGGTACGGCGCGGTAGTAGTAATATAGATTTTTATGCTACTTTTATGAAGCATATATGTTCATTTCCACTAGATTCTACAGTTTATGGTGATTGTTAGGAGACTGAAAATAGAGTAATATGCGGGAAGATTGTATTGAAAGAGTGCACAATTTGTTTTATTGTTTATAACAGGTGGTATATCATCAGTAATATTTTGCAATCAATTTTGTATTTGTTAATTTTGCTTTACATGGGAAAAATTATATTTGTCCTGCCAAGGATAAAATTAGTTTTTGCTCTAACTGTTTAGTTACTTAAGAGTACTGACTTTTAATTGATGCCAATCAGATCGTGTACTGTACAACTGTAAGTTGTAACAGCAGAAGTGGTTGGTCAATTGTCTTTATTTTCATATGCACAACACTGTGAGCCAGAGCTTCAACTTGAGGGCATTCATTTTTTTTGGGTCGTCAGTTAAGTCGAGAGCAGTCTGTCATTATAGCATTATTAGTCATATTGTTGTGTTTTTATATGGACACACCACATTAATGAAAGAAGTCTCTAATTTGCTCAATTAATCAATGCCCTATCTAGTGGTGCACAAATGATCTGCGATTTTTTTTGAGCTCGATCTGATCAAGCTCTAGTTTGACTCGGCCTGACCTGGAGGCCACAAACAAACCATATTTTTTGGCTTACATTCGGCTCGGCCTACCAATAAGTCCGGCCTGACCTAGTTCACCCAAAGCCTTGTCCGACCTGTCAATTTTCTTTATTTGTTACTTCAATTCTCTCACTGTAGACAAAAAAATTTTCTTTGTGACAACTTATTCAATAAACCAAATAAAATTGACGTCTTTCAATATGTTCATTTATGCATGTTTTTTTATATACGAATAAAGAAATCAATGAAAACACATTGCGTAGTGTAATATATAATAATTTTTCTTGTCTAGTTAGCAATCTATATTTTTTACAGTCCTTTCATTGCATCTTCATTTTAATAAATACTTAGCGTAAAAACTAGAAAGTCATTTGTAAAATAATAATAATAATAATAATAAAGATACTTTTCGTTATTGTAATTTGAAAGTTGTAACTTGTAAGTTGTAATATATTACTTTTAATTAATACATTAATTAAGTTTAAAATTTTAATTGATATTTTTATAATATTTAAAATTACTAAAAAAATTTTTTGAATGGATCGGATCACACTTGTCTAGCCTGACCTGACCCAAAGTCTGGCTTGCAGGCCTCAACATGCCCCCTTATCAAGCGTCAAGCTCAGCCTAACCTAACCTACAGGCCGAAAGTCAAAGGTGTCACCCTAGTAGGCCTACGCCGGCCTGTTGTGCATAACTAGCCCTACCGATGGCTATTTGGTAACTCACTTTTATCGACGTAGAGTTCGAGAGTTTGAATTTTGTTGACAATAAGTTATGAAGACAAGTTCAAAAGATAACAACAGAATGATAAAAATAATGAGTTATTCATTTTTCACTAGATTAGGATAAATTATTATAATAAATTAGAATATTGAAAAAAAAGAATGATACAATACCCTTGGTTGCATTTCGTTTCTAAGCTTTTCAAATGTTGGGTTTATATCACTTTATGAAATGCTGTATATTCTGTTTATTTTGTAACCATCCGAGCTTTGTTTAAGATACAGTAGGTGTAATCAATTTATCATTGTTAATTTTTTTTGACAATTCTATTTAAATTTTACCCTTAGTTAAACTAATTGATAATTTTGGTAAACTAAAAAAGTATTTAAAACAGTCTTGGCTTAAAATTTTATTAAATTTTGTGCATATGACGTTGTACAATATATACTTTATAAGATTGTTGAGATGACCCATGCATTGTATTCTCTTATTTAAAATGCAAAATTCCATATGTTTTAAACAAAGTGTTATTTACAAATACTGTAAATAATGAAGATGTATTTTTGTGAAACTAGAGATTTTGTATTTATTATTATTATTATTAATAAAAATTAAAAATTAACACGTGAAACTTTTTTTATGAAATTAAGGGAGTAATATTTTAAAAAGGGAATCGGAATATTTATTTAATTAGGACAATTATATTCGGAGGTGACAATTATAGTTTTATTTTTTTAGGTTTCGGGATAAGAATTTAGTAAAGTCGGAGGTGATTTGGAGCATGTGGTGCTTCTGTATCTTTTTTCTTTGTGCGTGTGTGTGTGAGAGAGAGAGAATCACGGAGGGAATGTGAAGCAACTACCATTAGTAATAATAGTACTGGTATTACAATGCATGGGGAGGCGGCCGAGCATTCATTTGTAAACTTATTCTTCATTACATCCATGTGCGCCTGGGACTTGGGAGGGAGTTTTGCTTGCTTTTACTATTTTTTTTCTTATTGTGTCATTAAAAAATAATAAAAACTTCGTTAATTACGCGCTTTTTTCTTTACTTTTGCCAGTTCTCTTCCAACCAAACAACCCCCATACTTAATTAATAGAGGGAGTATTTATTCATTATTCAAGCAGTGTGCCTTTGTTCAACTGTTTACTTCTAAGTTCCAATGCTCGTATCTTTTGCTTACGAGAGGAAGGTGAGTCTCCCCTTTCATCTTCACATGGGATTAATGTTAGATAAATTGATAAAAATTATTTAAATTAGACATTTTTTAATTTAATTAGCTGATATATTTTGTCATAAAAATGAAGGATGATTGTCATGATTTGTGGGTAACGTGTCGCGACATGTATATATAGAGAGAGAGAGAGAATGTAATATAAAGAGTTTGAGTGGTCAGGTTCTTAGATGATTTAGGAGATTACCTTCCTATTGGACTTAGAAGTCCTCCTAATAATTTGCCAAGCTGACGGTCCGTTGGGCCTAGCCCATCATAGATTTACCAGACCAGGCTTAGTGAAATATTTATCCTAACAATATACATGCTAGAAATATAGCACGTTGGTGCAATGCACTTACTCGATAAAAGGTAAAGATGCAAGTCGAGAGGCGGAGTAATATCGTGGACAACTACCACATGCATTAATACGAGATTAATTATAGAACTATACAAGCCCATGTACAACAGAGCATTTGGTATTGAAATATGCTAGCTTTGTGGCCTCGATACTAATTTATTTCGTAAAAGATTAACATAGTTAAATATATGATGTAAAAGTTAAGAGCAAACACGATATATATGTTTAAAAGTTATAAATTTTAAAATAAAATCCTTTTTCATGGAACAGAAGTATTACGATTGAAAGTCTTACAGCTAATTTAGTTCACTGGTATATACAATTACTTAGGAATGTAGGTTTGATTCTGTAATTAATTTGAAACTAGCTTATATTAAACTGTCTTATCCTATTTGCCATTCGCTGTTTGATATATAGTACCATATGCCATATGGAGTATTTGATTTATACGAAGAGAGTGAGAATTTATTCTTTGTTTTTTAAGAGAGAAGTGATCAATCAATAATATTAAAATTTAGATATGGTCCACCCATTACATATATAAATAATTGTAGACTTAAGGAATTTATAAAAACACATTGGAAGATTCTGCTAAGTAAGAATGAAAGCACTTTTCGGCCGCCCCATGTAAACCAACTATATATATATATATATATATATATATATATATATATATATATATATATATATATATATATATATATATATATAAGAGAATGATTTATAATAAATAATTATTATGAATATTATTTTAATAAATAAATTTTACATTATCTTTTAAAAGTATAAATTAGTGCAAGTTTTTTATAAGTCATTAATAGAACTAGTTGTTGAAATGTTGCGGCAGTTATAGCGGCCGACCAAATTAGATAAATAAAAAAATCTATTTTAACCACTATTTTTATTAGCAATTAGTTAAATTAGGTTCAAATTTTTTTTTACTCTAGTCGCTTAGGATAAAAATTTGTACTATTTTATACTTTTAGATCTTTATATGAATCATGTAAAGTTAATTTGTTGAAATATTATTCATAAAAATTATTTTTTATGAATCATTCTACATATATATATATATATATATATATATATATATAGGGAATGATGCACATCTAAGTTGGATAAAATCCTCTGTTCATTTAACTCACCTTGGACTGTCCATTGTTAGATCTAAAGAATGACAAATTTATTTGCATAACAGTTATTAGGATGACAACAAACTAGTATGCGAAGCCTAGCTCCCATAAAAAATGAGTTAAATGTCCCCAATGAAATAGGAGTTTTCCTGACCGATAATAGAAGTAGCGGTTAGCCTAAAATGAGAGTTTCACTAGCCGCTAATAGGAGTTTTCACTTATCGCTACTTTTATTAGCAGTCAAATTTATGTCCTATTTATTCTTGTTCCTTAGATTTTTGATTAAATAGTGAGAGATATATTCACTGAAATAGTATCTATAATAAATATTTATAATAGATCACTACCATATATATATATATATATATATATATATATATATTATAGAGTAATTGGGATTAATTGTAGACTAATATCCGAAGCTTGACTTCCTGCTGTAATGATAATGAGCTCGACTTTTCGTGCACGTGATCACATTGTGGACTTTATATTTAAATGATTTTGGGGAGGAGAATAATTAGAAGAAATCTTAATAAAATATTAATGTAGGGTTCAATTCAATCATGGTAAGAGGTAGTCGCTCTATTGTCTGGAAATTAAAATGAATTTTATAATTTCTTTGAATTGCTCCATGCGCCACGCATAAGGCTGTTTTTAATTGTTTATTTTGTTGATGTGATTAAATATTAAGCTTTTTTCAATTACGTGTTTATTTTGTTAATTTAAAATAAAATTTAAATTTACACACACAAATTTGAACCCCTGTGCTCTTGATACATAAAGGACGGATATAACCATTAGATTAAGCCTCTAAGTTTTTTTTTTTTCTTTCCTTTTCTCTGTTTTCTTTCTTTACCATTTAAAATGTTTTAATGATCTGGTTAATTGGGAGCCTGAGAATTTTGACTTTATACTTAATTTGACAACTCAGTGAATGTTTGAACTTGTACAAGTGCAATTAACATGCAATTTAGATTAGTATACCAAACAGATGGGGCGAATGAGGTTCAATGACGAGTTCGTTTTGGAATAATTTATGAAAGGTGGTTGCTAAAGCCCTAACAATATTTATTTTTATCACGATAAATATATATTTAATGATATTTTTTATATTTATTTTAATAACAATTTTGACATTATCAATAATTTTATGAAATAAACTTATAATAATCATTTGTCTAATAATAAAGTATTGTTTACGAAATAAACTTATAATGATCTTCTGTCTATAACTAAATAAATAAAATTAGTTAGGATATTATAGAACTAGCGAGCTCTAAGTTGGCCTAGTATGGTATGCTCTTGATTCCTTGAAATGGGAACAAGATGATACTCCATTAAACAACAAAATCAATAGGCACTCATAACTCTCAGTTTTCTTGCAATGGTATACTTTAAAGAGACGCATATATGAAGAGAGCTCTCGTGTTATTTTTTTTCTGTTCCATATCTCTCTCAAATATATTACGAGAGATATAGAATAGAGAAAAGTAACAAGGGATTTGAGCCCGCGTACATACCTCCATTATGTTTTGAAGCATTCGTTACTTGCGTGGTTCCATGTTTCTGAACTTTTGGTGCTTGGATTAATAATGCAGAATCTAATTAAGAAAAGGTTAGGAAACAAAATGACATTTATTTATGAATGAATATTATATTCCGCCGTTTAGTTAGTTATTCGGTTTCCTTTTACCCTTTCATCTCTCTGTCACACAATTATGTGCTCCGCCATTCCTTGACAAGTTAATACATGCACGCATTACGTTTGTAAAGGCGAAGGTTAAAATGTACTTATTAAAGACGAACACAATAATTGTTCGGTGATGGTATTGCAATCCAAACGACTTTTACCTGGGCCGTGAGTCTCGCAACTGAAATGCTCTCACAGAGATACATTTGTCGTGGTTTTAGTTTTTTTTATATTTAAAATTAGAGATATATTTTAATTGAAGAATATAAAGTGATATAAATTTTTTGATATATTATTAGTTATCTTCTAAGTATGTTAAATACTATATAACATGTCACTACTAATATATTTTAAACAAAATTTTAAATATATATTTAAGGAACAAATTTTATTAGAATTTTAGCAGCACGTCATGTGACATTTTATCCTTCTCGATATATAAGTATTGAGAATAAATTCTATATATATTAGTGATTTTATATTGTTCAATCGAAATTTGTCAAGTCTACAATTTAAAAACAAATCAATAAAATTTTATTGTGTTTTAACACAACCAAAATTTATTTTTTTTAACTAAAAATATAAAAAAAATAGATTTCTATTAAATAGTATGAAAACACTGATTTGCAAACAGTTGATAAGAATCGATTCTCTCGGGTATTATTTATTAGCAAATATTATTTTTTAAATTTTATGTTAAAATCCCAAATCAAATAAGTATTTAAGAGGGAGGTAATTCAAATAAATACGAGTACTTTTTAGAAAGAGGATTTTTTTCCCCTTCCCGTCAAAATAAAACTTAGAAACAAGGAATAAAAGTGTACTAAATTAACTTTGGATTCTCATATTTAAAAGTAGACTATTATATAATTATTTAGAATATATATATTATTAGCTTCCTGAAATTGCGGTATCAAGTTTGCTATGTGAAGTAGTAAATGTTATTATTAAAACAAAAGGGAGGGAAAAGTTTAATGAAAATAAAAAAGGGAAGATTAAAGAAACAGGAGTAGTGCCTGCCAATGCAATGCAATCATCATCATGTCCAAATTTTTTGTTCCATCACTAAATCATCTCATTTGCAGCGAAAAGGAGTGCAAACAATACTTTGATCACTGACTAACTATACGGTGTACGTTCACTAATAATGCTTTTGCCAGTGATTGAATGTTTAATAAATTTTAAGCATCTTTAGGCTTAAAATTCGTCAAAATGCATTTGAAGCCTTTTTTAATACCAAATAAAATATATGAGAAAAAGGAAAAATCCGAATACACGCATCGCATCGCAACAAGAACAAGATATGTTGAATTTAATCCAAGAAATTCCGTAGCAAAAATACCAATTATTATGAAAACACCTGCCTAGATGCGTTTTTATGAGTTTCATACAGCATTATCTTCCTTTTGCCATCTTTCTCCCTCTCTTTTTTGTCCAACGCACAAGAAACATTGAACGTCGTGTGTATACATATATAAGTCTATGTTGTACACAGTGTGTGTAATTAAAAAAATATATATATATTTTAATAAAATATGAAAAATATGTATCAGACAAGATAGGAGAGTAAATAAAAATAGAAAGCAGTTTTTTTTTTCTCTCTTTATAATAAAACTAATCCTTACTCGGCACATATAATGTGTGTGCAAGTGAAAAATTACAAGTTAATTAGTGGAGAGATAATTTAGGAATGAGAAAGAATGTAATAGATAAAAAAACTAAACATTTTTTTTATTATAAGTATTACACAGCTTCATGAAAATTTTATTTTGGCTAAATAAAAATGTAGTTTTCTTACTCCCTCCCTTTATAATATACTAGTATTTGTGGCACACTGTGTGTGCAATAAAAAAAATTAAATAAAAATTATGAGATATGTATGAGAAAATGTGAGAGAGATTTTAGGAATAAATTAAAATATAGGAGACCAATAAATTGAAAAGATTAATTTGCACATCAAAAATGTAATTCCTACGAAAATATCAATTTTCCCAAGAATCGGTGATACAAGAGGAGTTATTTCATACTTCTGGAGCATGATTACTGTTTACTCCACCCTCTCACATGAGGGTGAATTTCACACGAGTCCCCACCACGTGTGAACCCTGTCCTCATGTGAAAAAGTGAAACAAACTGTAACTATGCTCCAAGAGCATAACATAATTTTTCGTGATACAATATGTGCTGAAAGGGATAGCTTCTTTCATTCAAACCATCAAAGAAACAGCTCAACAAAGGCAGGCGACTATAAAAAGCATTGGTGTTTATAGACCCACAAAAAAGAAATAGTTATGATATAACATGCCATAATCAAATTTAATTCAGATGAACAGAAAAACAAACATTTCAGGATGAGAGGACTTGTAAAGCTCCAGGGAACCAATTCATGTGTTGCACCTGAAGCTAATATTACCCTTTGGGAAAATAATCATTCCATGGCAAACATTATAGTCTACAATCATTATAATTGGTATTGATTACAAATGCAGTGAACATACACCCTTTTTGTGAAATACAAATAATAAATTAAATAAATAAACGGGACAGACTAAAACAGCCACAAACCGTCATACGTACCAATCATCAAACTACTAAAGAATTAGTGCCCGCAGTCTTTGTAATTGCAATCTATGATCACACCAAATGCAGCAGCAGCAGAAAGAGGGGAGAAAAAAATACTCTTCAACCGGGCAAGAAACCAACACTAGAAGTAGCTATAGTCATCACAAAAATTGAGGCAATCACAACATAAATGAGGCCAGATCAATTGGAAATTGCAGGAAAATATGCTAAAGAGAAGAGGGGTCACTCGAGAATTGTTCAAATTTATTTCTAGAAGAGATCAGCTTTCTTCTTAAGCATGTCCTGCTTCCATTTTGGTAACTTATAAAATGCTTCTTTAGTCATCCCCAGTACAGCCTGGAATTCCTCATCAGAGAGATAAGCCTGAAAGTAGAAAGGGGATTATTAGAAAAAGAACATTAAACATTAGCATTAAAATTGTATCACATTTATAGTTAGTAACAAACCTCTCTCCGTTTGAAATCAATTCCAGTTACAGGGTTATCAGATTTAGCCTTCAATTGATCATAACTAAATGTAATTTGAGTTCCACAATCATTCTCATATTGCTCTGCTTCTAGATTTGGCTCCAAATCCTCACCATTATTCTCTGATAAAGGCTGAACTATCTCTGCCTCCTTAGCTTCAGGAGTTTCTTCAGAATCCTCAGCCTCGGAGATGTTCTCTTTCTTTCCTACTGTGTAAGCATTACCAAAATGTAAGGTGATGATATGAATAATCAGATTGAGCATACAATTATTAGCACAAACTAGCTCGCCAAAAGAGAAAAAAATGTGAGTTTGTCATCCTAAAACCATGAGTCGAAACAATATATACTTCTTGGGGAGCTGTAAATTATGAGCAGAGAACGATGGCATAGCACCCATTTGGGATGTTTATCATAGATGAATTATTTTCAATTGGTGGTACTTTGATGTATTGAATACTTAATTTATTTATTTAATCAATTGAATTCAACAAATACTTTTTATCTCAAACTAAGTTGAAGTAGGCTTATTTGTCTTTTCAATTTTTTGTTAATAGTTTGAACTTCTAAAATAATACAGCAATCTGCTTATGAGTTGGAGGAAATTTTGCTCCCCGAGTCCAAGTAAATTTTCACGGATCCCCCCCCCAAAAAAAAAAATCTAACCTCATTGGTAAAAACCTTCTATTCTATTAAGCAGTTCTGAATATTTAGCATACCTCTTTTCATTTCTTTTATGTTTACTGTGTATATATAAATGCATACAAAGATGCACAAATTACTTCTTTTTTTCTTTATTTTGGAAAGTCGTGCTATCAGAATGCTGCAAAGTAAACATGATGAAATCTGCTTTCAAATACCAGAGAGCCTAAATTCTGCGGACGGACTTCTATTGGACTGGACAGGAGAGGAATCAGGCGACTGCCTCTTTTCAGCAGTAAGAACTTGTGATAAGGCAGCTACTGCAGCTGCTCTCTGTGATCCCTGACTCACTCCTGATGTCCTTGGAGGAGTAGGTTTGGACCCAGAAGATGAATTAAATGTAGAGTTCAAGGCAGCTAATGCTGAAGCTCTTTGTGTTGGTCCTCCTTGATTTGTCCCATTGGACTTATCCTGGTTTTGCAATAGCATAAGAGATCAATTTTCGGTCCACCCAAAAGAAAGAATATATATCAATTGACAGAACCTTATTCAATGCATTTATGTAGGTTTTCGTTTATTTTACCTCTGTAGCATGACCTGTCCCAAAGAGAAGCATAACCTTCTTTTGAAATGAGTTCCCATGTACCTATTTTGCATCCCAATTAAAAAAAAAAATAGTTAAGAGAAAAAAATGAAAGTAACAAACTGTATAGCTAATATAAGATGTAGAGATGTGTGACCACAACAGTAACAGCAGCTATTTTCCTCATGGCGACATGAAGTTCACAAACTTTATAAAAAAAAATAAAAAACTTGCCTCTCCAGAGAATAATTGTAACTTATCTTTAAGGCAACTCCTTACTTGGTACCTAGTTACAGAAAGATGAAAATGAATTAGGGGATGCCCTGCACAATGGACCTCTTTTGGGAAGTGGGTTAGTCTCTTTGCTCGAGTAAACCATTTTCTCCTCCTTTCTACACCTATGCACTATAATATTCTTCGGCTAGGACCTTCCCATTAATTTTTCTTTTCAATGACCAGAAACAATCAAACTAATGTGTGAAGGAAACTGTTTATGAAATAGCTAAAAGAGAGTCAAAAATCTCCAGTTTCCTTATATATGACGTTACTTCTCAACTGTCAGGCATGGTACAATATAATACATGTAAACTCAACTCAAAAGAAGCTTTATGAAGTGAAGAGAAGAAAGCACCCCGCCTAGTTCCCATCTATGTTTATAGGTGGCAATGGTAACAGCTGGTAAGCATGTTAACGGTATCGGCGTCCCAGGATGAAATTGATAAAGTGATACCACAAAAAGAATTCCATCCTCAACCAATCTAATTATTCAGTACGATATGGTTCATATTCCCTTTTGTTAGAAAGTTAAAATCTCACGTAGAAAGATGGATTCAAATCAAGGGATGGACACAGCAGGAATTTTATTCATGGGGTATTTGACAAAGCCTGCTGAAAACCCAGATCCTTGTCCAGGATTAGGTGTAGTTATATCACGAAACTTTTCAAGCACTTGCTGCTAGCAACGGCTGGCAGGGCAGCTTATGTCAGTCGGAGCATGATAAAGAATGTATTAGTCACCTCTTCATTAACGGTGTGCCCTTGCTTCCATTGTTGTTGACCTACCTGCCTGGGGTCAGGGACGAAGTGATTAGATCTATTTATAAAATATATCACTTCCTATGGGAGTTGAGGCTAAAACTTAATTAATGAACAATTTAGTTTGCCACAAACCGGAGACTACTCGTACTTTCCTACATAAATCCTGTTGCATTATTTATTTCCTGTCCAGGTTTTATAATATTTTAAATCACAAGTTAACATATCCTGTAGAATTTCCATGCCAGCCGATTTGTTATCCTCATCCTCTGTTACTACTGTCAATAACCCTACCTCTATTTATTGATTTTCAATTAATCTGTCACCATCTAAGAGATTTTTTTCCATTTCTTTTTTATTTGGTGCTAATTTTCCTGTATTGACATTTGTGCATTTCAAATTTTACTTTTTTCATGTTATACAATAAATTTACTAAAATCGGCATCTTTCCCACACTTAATTTGTAAAAATGTAATATTCTTTGCGACTAATATTTTATCCCACTTTGGTCTCTTTTTTTTCACCCCCTTAATAGATAAGAGAAGAATTTTAAGCATACCCCAACTAGTTTGAAATAATCTAATCGAGATAAAAGGGTATGTTGAGTTGAGATGCATCAATAAGAGACTGTGAATAAGAAATCCATTAAACAATAAGCGTGGAATGAAAACAGATCCTTAAAGGACAATCCCCCATTCCCTGTGAATATCTAAAATAGCTACACTACCGGTGCCGATGCCCATATGGATGCCAAAAAACAGACCTCCCAAAGCAATAAGGGAGATATATATCATAAAAAGTCCATGCATTTCTCTAGTAGGTCCAAATAACAGAGAGAATATCATACATCGCACACTGCTATAAAATCCTACCATCCACTTCGTGACAAAATCCCTTATATCTGATCTGAAGACTTCTGTTGAGTTACGATACATCCAAAATTCACCTAGTAAACCAAAGAAGGTACTGCACATCCTTGTCACCATACAGCAATGCACAAAAAGATAATCATGAGATTTTGAACTCAGTCTTACAACTGTCCTACTAAAATTGTCTTTAGCTTCACAAAGTACAAGCTGATCACAAACTTTCTAGAACCACTCCTTTACTTGTCCTAAACCTGCTCTGATCTAGTGAGCAACCTTACTCCAATAGTTGAGCCCCAACGAAAAATTGATCGCTCTATGGCAATGATACATATATTTCTAGCGTGTTTATCATACTCCCTTTTTTTAATTCAATATGATGGGTCAATAGTTTTTTGTCTTTCTATGACCTTCTATATGAGATAATAACTTCCATCAATGACACAAAACTTATCTACTCCAACATCACTAAAAGGTGTTGATGTAATTGTGAATTTGCGTGAAAAGAAATATAAACTATATAGCACAAACACAGTAACCTAATTAAACCCCAATTCATTCTAGGAAATAAATAAGACTGAATTGTTTAATCATTAGGTGTTAGGCTCCATTCCAAAATATAAGACCAAATTTGGCTATTCAAACTCAATATATTTTTAAATTTAAAATTGATGGGATTCATTTACTTTTGAAAATAAGAAATATTGTAATTAGTAGTGTTTCTACATAGTTTACAAATTTCATAATTGTATTTCCTAAAGTTAACTCGTACCAAATTTGAATTTGAAAATATCTCAAATTAACTTCAAAAGGTCAATATTGATCATATATTTTGGAACGGAAAGAGTATTATTTTATATCTCTATTCTACTGTGGGTTTTACTAGGATGCAAGTATTCCTTTTTCTGTAACTACTGACCAAGGGAAACCTCTAGGCGTAAAATTGCTTACTTTCCACGTATACAATCATTTATTTTTGGACTACCAATCTACCATCTATATTTACATTGTCGTTCAGCTTATTTAGCACATTGAGGAAAATTTAAATTTCAAAATCGCTGCTTTAAAAAAGTTATACTGCTTTTGAACCAATAAAGTCATAAGAATGAAAAACAAAAGATTTCATAAGGATCGGCACATACAGTAGCTTTAGCAGAGTCCCATGAGAAGAACGTTGTGAAGAAGCAAGGTTCATTTCCTTCTGTTACTTTGTACAGGGGCACATATAGAGACAACCCATCCAGAGAGGCAGCCATCTCGATGTATTTCTACAATAAACTTCAAGGAATGATGCAAGTACAGAATGATAGCATATGTTCCAGAAGGCTTACACTACTCAATCAGTACCTGGCCAATTTCAAAAGCATTTTGCTTTTCCTTTGGATCTACAGACTGACCAACCCAAACAAACACTTCAGCATGTGTATCAAGTATCAACACATCCTCAGTCAAAAGGTCGTCTTGAGAAAAATTGAAAACTTCTTCCACCTGTTAAATAGAGCATATTTATATTATAAAAGTTGTTAAGAAGCCGCCTGAATATGAAAGGAAATCCAATCGGATAATGAACTCCCGAACTCACCTCAAACTTTCCTGGGGTTCCACATGGTAGCAGGAATAGTCAGTAGAAAAATAGTTAGAGGGAACAACCAGCTTTATAAAGAAAATGAATTTTTAGATATCAATCACGTAGACATCGGAATAGGGGGCAGGAGAACAACTTATAAAAAGGAGATGATAAACTAAGTGATTGTGAAAATGAATTTAGAAAAGAAAGAAGAAAACCACCTTTATTAATTGAGAATGTGAATAAGTGAGGATCTCGGACAATCTCCTGAGATACTTTTTTGCTGGTGTAACTTTGTTTTCCTCCAAGAGCAAACCAGAATGATGAATTCTCAGTCCCTTCTTTTGCATGTTTCACCGCTACGCCTGGCTGAATGTAAAAGTAAAAGTAATATTTAATTCACTATGCATAATTGTTCAAGCAGAACTTAGCAAAAATAAAAATTATTCAAGCAGATTCTAAATCAAGTCTTGAAAGCTCAAAGAAAACAATATTAAGCATGACTATGTGACGGGAACAATAACATATCATGTCCTTGCACTTTTGCTCATATCCGTTAAAAAGAACGACTTATTTGATTTGATTTGAAAAAGCATGTACATTAAGAGATGTAAATGGTGGATATAAAGAGTATATACACAGTAAAGCACTTCGAAAAGCATATCTCAAATTTCACAATTCTAAATAGAGCAACATGAGCAAACAAAGTAAGATAATGAAACAATCAACTCAAAATAATTTATATTAACATATAACATGCTCTCATTAGGAATTAGAAACAAAGTAGGATCATGAATTCATGAACGCACATAGGAGAACCATGAGATTCCAAAGGAAAAGCTCAGTAATTCAGTTTCACTCCACCAAGTTGACTCGAATTATTAAAAAAGTAATGTCAGGTACTGCACAAGTTGTGGTAGTTGTGCCAATCGTTTCATACTTGGGCTTTTCAAAATATTGTCTGTGTAATAAACATACATGATAATAAGTATAGTAAATTGGTCAAACACATTATATAACTAAATCAAGGATGCTGGATACGATATTAGAAGTTCTAAACATGTGAGATGTGTTGAAATATAAAAAACAATGGGATAGTTTATCCTTATTCGAGTACAATACCATCAGTCTTCCTACATATTTTAAGGTGCAGTCAATTCCTCAAAAGTCATGATGAAAGGCAACAAATTTCTGCATCTTATACTAACATTTTAAGTTTGTGTGCTTATTTTAAGACAACGAGTTATTAACATTTACAGAAAAAGATATCTATGCCCTTGTACATGCATTACAAGCATTACAATCCAGGGTCCAACTGTAGATACTAACAGTAAGGGAAAGCCTTTTCCTGGTGAAAAACATTAGGATCTACCTTCTAGGTAGACATTCTCTTAATTGGCCCTCATATTAATTCACTTAACTCCTGGTGATCCAATCATCTAACTTGATTCAGGCATTTATATCCTAGAGACATTGTAGTCCAATGGTAATACTACAGCGTGAAAATGTGGGATCAAGAGAAGGCTTATTCAAAGAGATAATGAAACACCTCAGTCCTCACACGCTGCATCTGTCATTGAAGTTTGTAATCACCTAAGGTTAATTTTTCTTCACAAACATCTTCTAGACATAAGAATAGGATGAAACCATTTGATCCCCAGCACAAGTCTCTCATAAAAAAAATTAAACTCAAATGTTTGCGAAGAAGATGGTCAAAATTTAAGTTATCAAGAAACCTACACAATTTCAATCAAGTTGACCACCTTTAAACCTATCCAAAATCTATCTGTTATAATGAAATTTTGAATTGCGGATTTCACAAATAACATACCTGTCTGCATGAAACATATTCACATGTAAAGTAATTTATTTTGGGCTTTGGCTACTGACATATCATCTCCATTTGCTTATAAGAACTTAGAAGCAAGTGCAAATGCACAGAACTGACTATAGTAATCTTAGTCTCATTCAGCAATCTACATGCAAAATAGTAATGTGTAACCTATGACAGCTTAAACAGCTGAAAAACATACCTCACAACACTTAATCAGGATATGCCACCATGTCTCACTTCATGTATTTAGGTCAACAAGTTTGACAGCCCGTGCGAGGCACATGCTAGCTTGAGATAATAGTTTTAATTTTTTGTTATGTTATTTTAATTTTTTTTTTAAATTTATATAGTTATTATTTTAATACATAACAGTTTTATTTTTTGGCAATTTTTATATGACATATGGATACCATTTTTAAGGTCATTTTCTATAATGTTCATGACTTGAACAATTAGTGGGCCTTTTCATCTCATATTTAAACTGAGTTGCAAGCTCATGAATCCATTTCTGCATCAATCTCTTAATTTTAGGATATTGTTTTTACCTTCTTTAGTTTAATATCAAATGATTTATACTGATTAATTTGGGAGAAGAAGGATCCATGAGGAAGAAGAAGAGTCGCGATAAGATTTTATAGGAGGAAGAAACGAAAAGGTTAAGCGTTCTACAAAACGAACATCTACAATTTGTCGCTAACTCACCACAAACTCAGTTTAATGAGTCATGATCAACCTTCAACTCATTTGAGTCAACTCAGGCAACTAAATTAACTCAATCAATTGAATGTCAATTAATTGTCGTGCTTTTAGATATAATGATTGATGTGACCCACCCATGTTGGTCTCAAAAAATCCAAATTATTTCTTTAAAGTTTGACCCTCAACTCTTCATTAATTGTATGCGGTTACTTGGTTAAGTGTCCAGCAGTTCTGAAGTGCATTCCTTAGAAAAACATTAACCATATCATATAAATTTATTATTCGAAGTAAAACAGAACAAATTCCTTAAAAGAAGAAAGAGCAATGAGACACAAATTTCATACAGAATATCTCTCGATTAACCATTCCCTAAGAAAAGAAAGTTATGCTAATAGTTCAGCATAACAAAAAAATGGTGCAACCAATTTCACCTCTCATCAACTTACAAAATCTATATCATTATAAATTCAAAGTTTGAAGTAATGGCAACACGCCAAAGTCATACTTTGGAACATTGAAAAACTCACGCAATATTGCACATCAATAGAGATCAAAACTTAAACATAAGTAACTCATGACATGAATATAATCTTCTGAAATGGAATACCTTCAAAAATTCTGCAACTTTAATAGCTAACTGCTGCTGCTCAAATGTACTTTGATTTCCATGCCAACTGAATATAGAAGATCCAGATTGCAGAAGGAAACACTCATTAGTGTTCAGTGAAGTTGCAACCTGAAAGAAAAATAAATATGTAAACCAACATTTTCCGGAGTACCAAGACAAATCACTTGAGAGTCCTAGACAGAATCATATGATAACATGCAAAAATTGACTCAAACTGTCATGCAAATTAATATAGAGACCATATATTATCATAGAACCAAACTTAAGATCCCTAAACCAAATAGTTCTCAGTGGCTCATAGGAAAATCAATCAGTAAACGTACCGCATCAACTTGCACAGCTTTATTGTTATGTACAGAAGTTCCTGATATTCGAATGAGTGCAACACAGTCCGTGTTGTAAGTTTCATCATTCAGACCTTTGTCTGCAATATAGTTTTTGTAGCCAGAACTTATTCCACCCTAAAAAGAAATGAATGAACTAATGACTCAATATCTTCAAATAATCTTAAAAGAGCTGTTTTTTTTATATTAAAGTCACTTCCTTTCGTAATCTTTTTAGCAAAAGAATAAGAAATGAGGAAAAGGTACAAGATCCAAATTATTGAGAAATAAGCATCTTTACAAAGAATGGTGATTACATAATAACATATTCGATCAGGGTACCTTAAGGACCACCATAGGCTGAAAGATAGCAACGAACTGTGGCGGCTCTTTCCCTTGAAATATACGACCCTGCAAAAACATTCATTAAATAGCTCTCATAAAATTAAACTGCCCGGATTAATGTAAATATACCTGCACAGGTCGCCCCTTCAGTGAATTGGACATTGTAGCAACTAATCGAGCAGCCATGTTCTGATCTTCCTGAAGTTCAACCATGTCACTTATAAATAAATAAATAAAACTCACCCATACTAAGATTGAAAAAGAAAATAGATGGAAGATAAGAAGTTTTAAAAATTACTCTCATATTTTACTTGAGCATAAGATTAACATGGTGAAGGAATAACAATCTGTATAAAGTATGCATTTGAAAGTCCAAACCAAGACATAATTCCATTGCCATAATCGTAATGCTGATTCCGAGCAAAGGTAATAGGATAACGCTGCTACTTTATACCAGTCAATGTGGCAATTAGATGATGTAAGAGTACAGTTGCTAGCTGATAATTACATCGTTAAGGTAAAAGGATTAAAATGCTACGTGATGGAATTTTTTTTCTTTTTTCTTCTTTTAAATTTGCTGCATGTGTCAATGAGGAATTAGCTGATGCAATAAAGTTTGATGTAGACGCATTCAGATTCTTCAACATAAAAGAGACGCATTCATTAAGAAAATGTGTAATACATAAACAAAGTACTACAAGGTAATGTAACCTAAAAGACAAAGTTGATAGAGATGTTTGACTTTTGCAAGTAGCAACATATAGAGAATTTTGAGTCAGCTGCCTAAGTTTTGAAAGGAAAGAAATAAGGAAAAACAAAAAGAGGAATTTGCAGACTATAAGATGTAAGTAGAGAGGGGAGATATTCTAGGATATCACAAGATATACAGCTTGAAGAGAGCAAAATTGAAAAACAAGATTGACATTTTAAGTACATTCAAAGTAATTTTCTGCAAATCAAATTAAATCATATCAGATGCATATTAGATATAATATTTTTGACCAATGCAACCCCTAAATGGAAAAGCATAATAGGAGTGCCTGGAGTACCTGGACCCTTTTGTTCCTTCAACTTTCTATAGAAATTGTTGATAATAGACTAACATTTTGTCATATTAGCCGCTGATAACTAAAAGGCATTATTTAATAAAATATATAGATATATAATAATTTTACTACAAGGAGGAATCAGCCCCCGAGGGTCTTCAAGCATGTGAATTGGTATGTTAAATAAAAGAAATAATTGAACAATACAGGCTGTAAGGCTCTTGCCAAAGATGCATATGCCCCCTTTTCTAAATACATTATGTATGAACAATTCCTTTTCTATCATTATTTCAATGTCATTTAATAAGAATATAAATTACCTTGATGCTATCCTTTCCAATCCAACAGCACAGGTAATAATCTTCTTTCTTATCATGAGAATGGTATGTGTAAAGAACAGCATAGCAATCTCCGCTATAAAATTTACCAATGTCCTCTTTTGGAACTGGTGTTTTTGCACTTCCATTGATGCACCATACCTGAAAATAGACCATATTCATATCTGGAACATATATTAAAAACAGAATATATCTGTATGTGGGTGGGTGGGTGGGTGTGCATGTGTGTACCAATTGATTCCCTTAGAACACCATGAAATGGATTAAAAACTTAACCTCAATTTTTCCATCTCCTTCAAGCAGTGGTGGGACTTCCTCATTTACAGGAGCACTCTTAATTGCTCCCTTAACGCCAACACCTTGTTGTTTGAGCAAAGCTACAAGTATGCAAAATAGTTTCATGATCAATTTTATTTAACGACATTTAGTGGTTTTAACATGCGAGGAAGTCTATATATACCTGCTACTTTTCCTCTACCCTCCTCAGGAGCAGAAGGTGTCGAGCCTGAAGGCCAGGAATCAAAGTTGGACTTGAATGAATGGGTCTCATATCCTTGAATAAGACGGGTTACACGTGTTGACTTTGGCCTATTTTGGCTAGCTACAAATTCCTGCAATGATAATTAGGGAAGATTAGGAATCTGGCTAGCAAGATTAATATGAAGATCTGAATCTAAGCTATACCTCAGCAGCTTGGATGGCAGCTTTTCTATCATCTACTTGTGTTACCCGACCGACCCACACAAATACCTCAGAACCACAATCTAATAGATAGCACTTATTATTCTCCAATAATGATTTGGAAAGTTCAGCATTTACATCAGTAACCTGACCTTCAACAATGCTGTAAAAACATGGAAATCAAACTTCAGAACCTCATGTCCATGAATGTCCACAACATCAACCATTAGTATTCTGGTTAAAAGCGGTTCTAGCAAAGTCACAACTCGTAGGGAACATATAAACATACCAGAGAAACTATATACCCAAATACATTAAAATATGAAAAACAAAGGTTCTACATTTTATATAAAGCCAACTGAAACTTCAACAGAATAACTTGTCAAATGAACTGTGCACAAGTGTGCCTCGCAAGTTAATATCTTAATAAGGAACTCTAGTTAAGCATCGTGACCTTTCCGTTTTACTTATTAATGCTTTAACTCTATTATACTAAAAGCTTTTGTCACTTCTTAAGCACAGGTTTATCAAAGTAATAGCACAATTAATTTCATAAATCTGATTAAATTTCTGTTCTTTTTTCATATTCACAGAATCAAGAAACACAAATAATTTTATGTTCCTATAAAGCTTTGAAGATAATTTTTTCTAATCATCTAGAACACGTACTCCTAGAAAACCCCAATCTATTCCACTGATATAAAGACATAATAATTTTGATTAACCCAGCAACTCAAATTTTTTTATGATCACTAACAAGTATTATCTGACTAGTAAGCAGGCCAAATACGCACAAATAATTAAAGATCGTAGCACTATAACAATTACCATCTCTAGCTCCTCACTTCAACACAATATAACAAAAACCGAGAATAGAAGAATACCTGTAAAGTTTAGCAGCTGTCTTCTCTGGAATAACATCATCTTCACTAGTAACCTTTTTACTGATTGGAGCAAAGCCACCAAAGATGACCCAAAATTCTCCAGAATCTGACTCAGCCTGTAGCTTTCCATCATCTGGCACACAGGGAACAGAATCATACATATAAGTAATGAATGTGGAATTAAAAACTATCAATTAAGAGATCCAGAGAGTAAGGAATGAGGAATTAATAACTATTGATAAAGAGATCCAGAGAATATATATATTCAGACGATCTGACTATGATCAGAATTGATACATAGAGGAGCATAACATCATTAAAGACATATATACATCTGTCCTCACCAACAATTGCGACATCACACGTTCCCTCATGATACTTTTCCTTTAGAAACTGTATTACTTCTAATGATTTGGCCCTTTCCTGAATATTGGAGTTTGCACCATTGAATTGAAAAATCTTATCTTTCGTGTCCAGGATAAAAACATCATCATGATTGAGCGAAGACCGAGAAAAAGGCACCTGGATAAGAAAGATCACCAAATTTATATTCCTTAACAAACTCATTTGCACTGACAAGACATACTGAACTAATGAAGGCAAACCTGCTTCAATCTGACAACTCTTTTTCCTTTACAAACGTACAATCGTGTTTCAAACTCTTCCTCCTCAGGTTTCTTAAAACCCGATGCAACACCTCCCTCCAGCGGAATAATACATGGTTTGAAGTATGACAGAAATTTGTCAGACTCGTGACCTTGAAGTTCTCTGTACTGCACTGCACGCCCGCCAAGAATTGCATCAAGTTCTACAGTTTTAATAGCTGCTGTTCCAGCTTCATCCTATTATGAGTTTACAATATCAAGTCAGAACATATTGAAGCTATTATAAATTCTGAATAACAAAATAAAATTTCAAATAAAAAAGGATAAGGTCGTAATACCTGACTTGTATCTTTCCCTAGCCAAAAGTGTATGTCACACATATAAGCACCTCCCTTGCCAGGTGTTGTCTGCAGAAATATACGACTTCTATAAGAATAAATGTACATGCGAATTAATTTTATTTGCAGTAATAGAAAGAGTTCTATTTGTGAATTTTTAAACACAAATGAAAAATAAATAGGACAAAGGATGATCTGAAGGACATAAGCACCTGTAAGACAATATATGAATCCCCTGAGTAGAATCGACCATAATCAGATTTTGGCAATAGAACTGGCTGAAAGTTCTCAATTCTCCAAATTTCGGTCCCTCTACAAGGTGTTAAGTACTAATCCAAAGTAAAAGGTGCAAACTGAAACAGCTAGCATTTAATAAAAATAACAAAACAATACACACTTTCTTCGTTCTGTTCTGTTGGAAAAGGAAATAATATACTCCCTCCTCCGTTCCAAATAATAAGATCAATATTGACTTCCTAAAAGTCAATTTGAGACATTTTCAAATTTAAAATTGGCATGACTCATTTAAGTTTTGAAAACAATAAATCCTATAACTAGAAGGACTTTTTAAATAGTTTATGATATTTAATTGTAATGGCAAACTATATGAATTTATGTCAATTTTGAGTTAGGAAAATATTTGAAATTGATTTTTAAAAAGTCAATATTGATCTTATAATTTGAAACAGATGGAGTATTAATATTCATCAATGTCCAAATAATATACTTATCAAGTGAAGTAATTTCAGTAAGGATACGGTCTCTGACCCGCACCCTGAAATGCAGGTTCCAAAGCTTTTGCTGAGATAGACATTATGTAGGTTCTCTTTTATTATCCTCCTTCAAACGAGGACGGAAAAGATGACCTTATAAACTCCCACGTTCTACAATCTCTAAGGTCCACCAGTAGCCACTGCAGAGAGGAACAAGGGCTAGAAAAAATGACTTGGAAATTATATATAAATTTGCATGTATCTAAAGATAACAAGCATGAACATAGACAATTTTAGTTCTCTGTTGTGACTGCAGCAAATATGATAATCTTTTGTACTGCTTAGTCAGAAACTTAACCAAGATAAGGTTGATGCTACATTCATTCACAAGTAATATTCTATGATTTACACATTTAGCAAGCAGAAACTATGATAAAAAAACAAACATAAAAAAAAATAAAGTAAAAAAAAAATACAAGATATCTAACAGTAAAAAATATGTAAACAAATATTTCAATTCTCGTTTCTGCTATCAATGTAAAAAATATGTACAGATATCTAACAGTTGCTTTGCACTCATCAGAATTTCAGAGTGTGAAGTATACAATGACAAACTGTGTCACTTGATGCTTTGAGGATACCACTTAAAGTTTCGATGAGAAGACATTTAGGGTTTAAAAGTTCCTTAAAGTTAACATGTTTTTTTGTGTGGATTGTGGCTTGAGAAGCCATGTTGACCATTAGTCAATATCCAGCCAGGGATTGCATCACTACAAATTGGTCTTGTACATCTAAGAATGAGGAATTTTGAAAATATTTTAACAATGAGATGTTGCTTTCTTGTGAGGTGATTGATTTTTGCGGGAGGTTCCCTGCTCTTTGAAGATAGTTTAGAAGTGATCATGAACTGTTAAAATGAATAGGTGAGGATGTGAACTTATAAAATGGGATGCCATGTGCCTTATGTCTAAAAGAGAAAACTTAATCTCAATAAGGCAGTGATATCATAATAACGCTGCAACTGTTTGACTTATCACTTATGTATAGCATGATTTGGCTTCTCATGCAACTTTCTTCAATATGATCCAGGATGTCCTTCCCGTGCAAAAAAACAGGTAAATGTAACTATAGATGTCACCAAACTGCATAGCAACTGATTCATGTATAGGGAATCATAATCTTGTTGCTATCAAGTATCATTCTTATAGAACCCGTTGTCATGATAGTGATACATCATACACTTTCTAACCTCTCCAATGCTGTCCATATATTCTTGCATGCCATATTCTTCATTATCATTGATTCCATCCAAATTCTTGTTGATTACCGCATCAGGTGGTGTACACATTGTTTCTCCAGTTAATGACTGGCAGACTGGAAAGGTGTTGCCGCTTAGGCTTGCCTTGGACTTTTAGTGGAGGACAATATAGCAGGAATCCATTGACATTTTAAAGTACACTTATGAGTACCATAAAAGTCTGTAAGTGAAGATAAATAGATAATCTTTATAATCTTTTTTAGGATAATCTTAGTTCATTATATTTTATAAGGCCAAATATAGAACTTGGAAAAGTAGAGGAAAATGAAAGGAAGAGGGAAAAAATAAAAAGTGAAAAGATCTCTTAATAGTATTACTATATTTATATAAATTTCAATATAAAAGTTTGATGTCAAAACACAAAGTAATGTAACTTGATACATTTATCAACGACGACTAGTCATCCGATCGCTGCTGGGAGTGTAAGTAAAGAGCTGACTTGGTCTCCATCGCTAAGTCGTGCGCATAGTTGTCAAGTCATCAAGTCAAAGCGAGTCGGTGGTCGACTACTTAAACGACCAGTTGACTAGTCGTCAGTACAATAATAAATTATTTATAATACTTGTTATATATATATATATATATACATAGTTGTGTAGTGCACAATCGCCTATGGTGACGATTTTTTTGAGCTATGGTGACGGTTAAACCGTCGCCATAGACCACAAATATCTATAGTGACGGTTGAACTGTCGCCGTAGCCCAAAAAAACCGTCGCTATAGGCAATTGTACATTACACAGTTGTGTATATACATTTTTCCCATATATATATATTTCAAATTACAATTAACATGAAAAAATTACACTTTCACAATCAAAACTATTAAATATCATTGGTAATTAAGTTGTTGAACGTCACCGATCGTGTAAGAAAGAGATGAATTAAGCTATTGGCCGCCGATGTTTCGCTAATGTAAGTTCTCTTTTCTTTTTTACTGTCGATGTTTTTTCTGAACCGAACTAAACCCTTGGTTGCATTCTTATTTGGGTATATATTTGTTTGGATCTTTAATTGGATGGGTTATTGGGTTATGCGAGAATTGGAATTTGAACTTTGAGTTGGGTAAATTAAAATTTGGGTTTGTTCCTGACTAGACACCTAGTCAGACAAATCGTTGATTTGAACCGATTAGGCGACGATTAACAGTTCAAATTGCACGACTTAGCGACAACAACCAAGTCGAGTTGTCAACTTGCACGTCATTAGTCGTCGCTTAAGTGTCGACTTTATAACTATGGTCTGGTTGTGCGACTTGAGCAGATAGTCGTTGTCTAATCAGTTTAAATCAACGATTTGCTCGACTTGGGAACTAACCCAAATTAACTTTAATATATATAATTAATCTATAGTATATAAGTATAGTACATTAATTTATATATCTATAGTATATATTAATTTATAGTGTATTATTTTTAGCATATTAATTTATATATCTATAATATACTTATATCTTTACATATGTATGTGTGTGCACAATATTATTAATGTTATATAACTAATGTTATAGAAATATCATTAGTGATTTGTCAATGTCATGTAGCTATCAATGATATCTAATAGTTTAGTTTGTGAAATTGTAATCTTTTTATGTTAATTTTAATGTGTGTGTGTGTATATATATATATATAAAAGATGAGTATTCTAAATAATTTGTCACTTTATCGACGACTAGTCGCTTAAACAATCGGCCGCCAACTCGCTTCGACTTAAAGACTTGACAACTATTACAATTTTTAATGTCATTTTATTTTTTTCATCTCCAGTATGTATAGCAAGAATCCCTTGACATCTTAAAGCAGACTTCAAAGTTTTCCTTCTTGTAATTATGAGGAACAAGTGAAAATCTTTTTTGAGAACTGTCATCATCTTGTTTTGAGTTCTGTATCGTCCACACTTCAGCAGGCTACAATTCGTGCTTATTATCCGACTAAAGGACTAAATGGGCTCAAATCATTCATTCTGACACTCATCCAGTAGGCAGTGAATGGAGTGCGTACTCATTTTCTTATGAGAATTTCATTCCTAAAGTATATGCACATGTTACCAAATTCCAAATCTCGCATTAGAGAATTAAAAATCTGACAGTAGATCCAGTTCCATAACATATTACCTCTATGCTTCTTTCCTCATAAAAACCACTGCCCCGGCTTTTAATAATTCTTGTAAAGGTAAATGTTGAGAATCTTAGGAGCATTACTTAGCAATCTTTTTGTATCAAAACCATCCCAAAGTGATTCTGATCAAGAGCTAAAACATGCGACTGCGAAGTGAAATAAATTGAAGGAAAAATCAAGGGGAAAAGGTAAGAACTTTCCCTTCAGAAACAAACTTTTCAATTTGCTTGCTTGTCCAAGAGCGTAGCAATCTTCTCTCTATAATACACACTTTACTCAACCATTTCTACGCAAACAGCACTTAACAGTTAACAATGAATGAACCAAATTGTCAAATTGAAACAGAAAGATCGAACAATCAAAAAGCAATTTATTACATTATACAAAAACTAACAACAAATCGGCTATCACATTCACATGCTAATTAATGGTTTAAAACAATTATGACAAATCAAAATAGTAAAAGAACCGCGTAAAGAACTGATCAACATAAATTCAAGCGAAATGATAAATAAAATACGGTTATTATATAATTAAAGAACGAGAGATCTAACAAATTAGAAAGATCGATCGAAGGTGAGAATTTGATGATCGCGTAAGAACAGAAATTGACGTACCGTATGAGATCTCTCAGTTTCTCTCTCTTAAAGAGGGTGACGGTATTTGTGTACAGAAAAAAACGACGATATGAAAGAAGAAGAGTTTGCAGAGGTGGCAAATATATAAAGGAAAGAGATCCTAAAAAGAAAGTGAATAATTGCTGTATGGTTTTTCTCTCTCCATCTTTTTAGACTTTATACTTGTATATTTTTAGAAATAGAATGAGAGGGGCATGAGTGATACGACGATGGAATAGAAAAACTGGAGATATTGGAGAGACGGATGAGTTGGACCATAGATAGGAAAGAAAACCTGAAGTCCAATTTGTACCCTAATTTTTTACTTAAAAATTCAATTTGTACCCCAACCTTTTCTTAGGATTGAATGTACTCCAAACTTTATTTTCATAAATAAAATGCATCCTTCGTCTATTTTGGGGCCGTTTGGAATGACTTTTTTTTTATTTAGAATTAAAATTTTAGTAGATTTATAAGTTAAAGTGTTCGGCATCATTTTTATTTACAAGTCGATAATTATGAGTAATAGTTATGGAAGTGTTCGGCTAATAATGACTTATAAATTAAGTAAAATGTAAATATTACTAAAATGTCCTTTAGTAAGAAGAATGTTAAAAAAATAAGGAGGGACAGTTTTGTCATTTCATTAGAGTTGACCAACTTTAAAAAAAGGACTTATAAGTCATTTTTTTTAAGTTCCAAAAACTTGCTCTTTTTTTTAATTTACAAGTTTAAAAAAAAGTAGAACCGAACACTAATAATGACTTACCAACTTATAAGTTGGGTTGACCACTTATAAGTTAGCGCCGAACGCCCCCTTTGTAGTCCGTCAGATTTGCACCGTGAGTTTTAATTGGAGCTGAAAGAAAATATTGTGCAGACAGAGATTAATCTTAGTTAGAAAGTTAGAAACTCCTCCAATTTTGGATATTAATTTTTTCTCAATTAATACCTTATATATAAAAGTAAAACAGCGATTCTAAATTAAATCAACCATTAACTAATTAAGAGTTAACTAGGTTAGAAGTAAATAGTATACGTGAATCCTATAAATATATTAAATATATATATATATATATATATATATATATACCGTTCATTTACATTATGAACATGAAATACTTTCTCCTCGATTAGCCTTCCTCTGTCTCTAGGAGTTAACTCCCTTGGTCATTTTCTTCTTCTCTCTCATGCAAATAACAAATTGATCAATCTCTTTCCTCTAATCTCAATAAATATTCACCTCTTAACAATACTCTTTCTCTCTCCTCCTCTCACTAATCTCTATCACAAAAAAACATACATTGAATCCGTCTTTCCTCTCTTCTTAATCTGCCTCTTTCCTTCCTCTCTTCTTATGAAAACCCAATTTTCACGTCTCTGAAAACCCACGATCTCCAAAAATGGTGAAAAACTCAAAAGCGAAGGACTGTGCCGACCTGATCTTGCGTGTTTGTGGAAGGGCAGTTCCACATCCCGCTGGAAGGGAATAACAAGCAGAGGATTAAGTTTAAGGTTCAGAAAGTTATTGATGTTGGTGCTGTGGATCCGACCAAGTATCCACTACCCAATACTTACCCTTAAGTTTTTCAAAGACTACGTCGACCTTCGCCCCATAATCAACACTGTACATTCTCTCTCTCTCTCTCTCTCTCTCTCTCTCTCTCTCTCTCTCTCTCTCTCTCTCTCTATATATATATATATATATATATAAAAAAAAAAAATTTGTCTAATAATTATACAAGGCTGTGCATTTAAATGTGAATCTCATATGTATAATTGTTGCTAAAAATTTTGAATTGCGAATCTCAAGTGTTGTTAAAATTTTGTATTTGAGGATGGGTATTATGTTTGAAAGCAAAAGGGCTAATTTTATTGTCAAAAGTTGCTTTATAATATTGATAGATGTGTGTCATTGATCAGAGAAAAGATTATAAAATTAAAGAATCCATTTTTCTTAGTTTGGTTATTACTCAATATAAGGAAAAGGAACACAAGAAAATGAAACAAAAGACAAAATCCAATATATATATATATAATTGAATGCGTTGTTTGATAAAATACACTGAAACTTTCATCTCTATTGCTATTGAATGATGTTGAAAGGGGTTGTTTGCAGGTTTGACTACATGAAAATAAGAGATTATGATAAGAAAATAAGTATGGTAAGGCATTGTTGAGGAGTAATTTGTACGTGCACAAATATTTGTGCATAAACGCTATTATCGCATGTATTGAATAGTTAAAAAATAAAGTAAAAAGTTAATAAATCTTATTAATAATTTAAATAGTATGATTATGATCCATATATTACTTTTTGTTTATATTTGTGCACATATAGGTACTCTAAAATCTCAAATTTTGTTTTCCAATTAAATGTCAATATTATATTAGTTATTCAATAATTTATATCACATATAATTTACCATTTCGCATCTCATTAAAAAGAATAAGTAATTTAATGGTTTCAGCCTCTCACATTCTTCTTTCTAAGAAAATAGCTTCGCACCTTCCAAGTGCTTTCACTAACTTAGTTTCCAGCTTCTTTTGCTTAATCTTTGCAAAGGTTTAGCTGTGGATCATCGATCTCCCGATGAAACGACCACAATTAAGAACGAGTTACTCCACCCATATTAAAAATATATGATGAGAGGTTTTATTTTAAATCTTTTACCGTGACAGAAGTTTTAAAATATTAAAAACTACTCCCTCCAACATTTCAATTTACTAAAATAAATAAATAAGATAGCGTATAAAATTAGACACCCGCTTGTGTTGAACAAAATTAAAAATTATTTTGATCTCAATTTTTTGAAAGGAAAGGATTATATAAAAAAAAATGTTTTTTATTATGAAGGTGTCTTCAATATTTAAGTGAATTCATACCAATTTTTAAATTTTACTTAAAAAATAAAATAATTTATATATTTTGAATATAATCCCGTATAAAGCATGAGCAAAACTGGTACTCCGAGTTTCTACGAAGTCAAATTAAGAACGATTTTTTTTCTCTCTTTCGGTAGAGTATTATATCCGATTAATCTTAATTTAAGAGCAAACATTTCAGGAGGAGAGGACTTATAAAGCTCCAGGGAACGAATTCATGTGTTACGCGGCTTACGCCTGAAGCTAATATTTTTGGCTATGTTTGTTAGATATTTGAAATTTAGATTATTTATCTTAATTTAACACTATTTCAAACTATTTAATCTCATAATGAGAAATTAATAATCTTTTAAATAATTTTATAAACTATTTTTTATCATTCTTAAAACTATTTATGAGAGATCATATATTCCCATGATAAATTTAAAATTAATAATTCTCCTCATTTTAAACTATTAAATAACTTTATGAGATTAATAGTTCAATATTAAAAGACTAATAATCATTCATTATAAAATAAAATAATTTAAAATAATATTAAATTAATATAAATAGTTCAATCCTCACAAAAATTACATAACGAAAAATACTCGTTCCATGGCAAACATTATAGTCTACAATCATTATCATTGGTATTGACTACAACTGCAGTGCATATATACCTTTTTTGTGAAATACAAATAATAAATAAAAGGGACTTAAAACAGCTGCAAACTATCATACGTACCAATCATCAAACTAAAAAAATTGCGCCCGCGTCTTTATAATTACAATCTATGAACACGCCAAATGTAGCAGCATAAAGAGGGGAGAAAAAAATCTCTTCGAGCGGGGCACAGAACCAAAACTAAAAGCAACTATAGTTATCACTAAAATCGAGGCAACCACAACAGAAATGAGGCCAGATAAATGGGAAATTGCAGGAAAATATGCTAAAGAGAAGGGGGATCACCGGAGAATTGTTGAATTTTATTTCTAGAAGAGATCAGCTTTCTTCTTGAGCATGTCCTGCTTCCATTTTGGTAACTTATAAAATGCTTCTTTCGTCATCCCCAGAACAGCCAGGAATTCCTCATAAGAGAGATAAGCCTGAAAGTAGAAAAAGGATTATTAGAAAAAGAACGTTAAACATTACTATTCAAATAATAATAATATAATGTAATACAATGGTACCAAAAAAAATAAGAAAATTGTATCACATTTATAGTAACCAACCTCTCTCCGTTTGAAATCAATTCCAGTTACAGGGTTATCAGATTTAGCCTTCAATCGATCGTAACTAAATGTACTTTGAGTTCCACAATCATTCTCATGCTGCTCTGCTTCTGGATTTGGTTCCAATTCCTCCCCATTATTCTCTGATACGGGCTGAACTATCCGAGTTTCCTTAGCTTCAGGAGTTTCTTTAGAATCCTCAGCCTTGGAGACGTTCTCTTTCTTTCCTACTGTGCAAGCATTACTAAAATGTAAGGTGATATGAATCATCGGATTGAGCAATACAATTATTAGCACAAACTAGCTAGCCAAAAGAGAAAAAATGTGAGTTTGTCATCCTAAAACCAAGAGTCGAAACAATCATACCTCCTTGGGGAGCTGCAAATTATGGGCAGAGAGGCATCGGATGGCATAGCACCATTTGGGATGCTTATCATAGATAAATTATTTCCAATCGGTGGTACTTTGATGTATTGAATATTTAATTTATTCAATTGAATTCAACAAATTACTTTTATCTCAAACTAAGTTGGGGTAGGCTTATTTATTTATTCAACTTTTTGTTAATAGTTTGAATTTCCAAGACAATACAGCAATCTACTTATGAGTGAGGAAATTTTGCTCCCCGAGTCCAAGTAAATTTTTCATGGACCTCCCACATCTAACCTCCTTGGTCAAAACCTACTATTCTATTAAGTTGTTCTGAATATTTTACCCTACCTCTCTTCATTTCATTTATGTTTAGTGTGTATATAACTGCATTCAAAGACGCAGAAATTTCTTCTTTTTTTTCTTTTTTTTGGAAAGTCATGCTATCAGAATGCTGCAGAGTAAAGATGATGAAATCTTCTTTCAAATACCAGAGAGCCTAAATTCTGCGGACGGACTTCTATTGGACCGGACAGGAGAGGAATCAGGCGACCGCTTCTTTTCAGCAGTAAGAACTTGTGATAAGGCAGCTACTGCAGCTGCTCTCTGTGATCCCTGACTCACTCCTGATGTCCTTGGAGGAGTAGGTTTGGACCCAGGAGATGAATTAAATGTAGAGTTCAAGGCAGCTAATGCTGAAGCTCTTTGTGTTGGTCCTCCCTGATTTGTTCCATTGGACTTATCCTGGTTTTTGCAAAAGCATAAGAGATCAATTTTCGGTCACCCAAAAGAAATAATATATATCAATTGACAGAACCTTATTCAATGCATTTATGTAGGTTTTTGTTGATTTTACCTCTATAGCATGACCTGTCCCAAAGAGAAGCATAACCTTCTTTTGAAATGAGTTTCCATGTACCTATTTTGCATCCCAATAAAAAAAACTAGTTGAGAAAAAAAATGAAAGTAACATATTGCAGCTAATATAAGATGTAGAGATGTATGACTGCAACAGTAACAGAGCAGCTATTTTCCTCATGGCAACATGAAGTTCACAAACTTTATAAAAAATAAAAAAATGAAAACGAAAAACTTATTGTCTCCAGAGAATTATTGTAACTTATCTTTAAGGCAACTCATTACCTGATACCTAGTTACAGAAAGATGAAAATGATTAGGGGATGCCTTGCACACTGGACCTCTTTGGGAAGTGGTTAGTCTCCTTGCTCAAGTAAACGATTTTCTCCTTCATTCTATACCTATGCACTATAACATTTTTCAGCTAGGTCCTTCCCAGTAATTTTTCTTTTCAATGACTGGAAAGAATCAAACTAATGCTTGAAGGAAACTGTATATGAAATAGTTATAAGAAAGTCAAAAATCTCCATTTTCCTTATATATATGAAGTTACATCTCAACTGCCAGGCATGGTACACAATATAATACATGTAAACTCAACTCAAAAGAAGCTTTATGAAGTGAAGAGAAGAAAGCACCCCGCCAAGCTCCCATCTATGTTTATAAGTGGCAAGGTAACAGCTGGTAAGCATGTTGACGGCATTGGAGACCCAGGATGAAATTGGTAAAGAGACACCACAAAGAGAATTCCGTCCTCAACCAATCTGGTTATTCAGTACGATATGGTTCATTTTCCCTTTTTGTTAGAAGTTAAAATCTTACATAGCAAGATGGATTCAAATCAAGGGATGGACACGGCTGGAATAATACTCATGGGTTATTTGAAGAAGCCTGCTGAAAACTCAAGATCCTGGTCCAGGATTAGGTGTAGCTATACCACGACATTTTTCAAGCACTCACTGCTAGCATCAGCTGGCAGGGTAGCTTGTGCCGGTCGGAGCATGATAAAGAATGTATTAGTCACCTATTCATCAAGGGAGTGCCCTTGTTTCCATTGTTGCTGACCTACCTGCCTGGGGTCAGGTTTGAAGTCATTAGATCTATATCTAAAGTATATCACTTTCCATGGGAGTTGAGGCTAAAACTTAATTTAATGAAACATTTAGTTTGCCACAAACCAGGCACAACTACATGGACTTCCCTACATAAATCCTGTTGCATTATCTATTTTCTGTCCAGGTCTTATAATCTTTAAAATCACAAGTTAACATATCCTGTAGAATTTTCATGCGAGCCAATTTGTTATCCTCTTCCCTATTAGTATTGTCAATCTCTCTCTTAGTATCGGAGTATTTATTGGTCTTCAATGAATCTTTCTTCATCTAAGACAATGTTTTCCAATTTTTTCCTATTTGGTGCTAATTTAACTGTATTCCGTATTTGTTCATTTCTATTTTTTTTTTCATGTTATACAATAAATTTATTAAAATCGGCATCTTTTCCACACTTGATTTGTAAAAAAATTATTTCTTTGTGCCTAATATTTTGTCCCTTTTGGTGTCTCTTTTTATTTTTTCCCCCTTGATAGATAAGAGAAGAATTTCAAGTCTACGGCAACTAGTTTGGGATAATCTAGTTGAGATAAAAGGAAATGTTGAGTTGAGGTGTGTCAATAAGAGACTGAGAACAAGAAGTCCACTAAACAATAAAACGTGGAATGAAAACAACCCCATTCTCTATGAATATCTCAAATAACCAGTGCCGATGCCCATATGGATGCCAAAAAAGAGACCTTGTACCCCACAACCATATCACCGTAGAGCAATGCACAAAACGATAATCATGAAATTTTGAAATTGGGCTTACAACCGTCCCACTAAAAAAAATTCTTTAGCTTCACAAGGTACAAGCTGATCATAAACTTTCTAGAACCACTCCTTTACTTGTCCTAAACCTGCTCTGATCTAGTGAGCACCCTAGCTCCTCCAATTGTTGAGCCTGTACAAAAAACTGATCACTCTGTGGCGATGATGATAAAGGCACCACATATTTTTCTAGTGTCTCTATCATACTCTTTTTTCTTTTAATTCAATATGACAGGTCAATCTTTTTGTGTCTACCTTTCTAAGATCTTCTATATGAGATAATAACTTCCATCACTGACTTCCTCTTGTTAAAAGAGAGCTCTACTCTGAAGGAACTACTCACTCCTAGCTCGTCCCCCACCCAAAACACTTATCAACTCCAATAACACTAAAAGGTGTTTGAGGAACTAATGCAATTGTGACTTTGCATGAATTCTTTTTATAAACAGCACAACACAGTGATCTAATCAACCCAATTCACTCTGGGAAATATATAAGACTGAATTGTTTAACTATTAGATGTAAGGCTCCACTCCGAAATATAAGATCAAATTTGGCTTTTCAAACTCAATATAATATATTTTTAAATTTAAAATTCATGCGTTTCATTTTACTTTTGAAAATAAGAAATATTGTAATTAGTAGTGCTTTTCACATAGTTTATAATTTTCATTGTATTTGCCTTAAATATCAAAATCATTGCTTTACAAAAGTTATACTGTTTTTGAACCAATAAAGTCATAACAATGAAAAACAAAAGATTTCTTACGGATCAGCACATACAGTAGCTTTAGCAGAGTCCCATGAGAAGAATGTTGTGAAGAAGCAAGGTTCATTTCCTTCTGTGACTTTGTACAGAGGCACACATAGAGACAACCCATCCAGAGAGGCAGCCATCTCGATGTATTTCTGCAATGAACTTCAAGGAATGATGCAAGTACAGAGTGACAAGCATATGTTCCCGAAGGCTTACACTACTCAATCAGTACCTGGCCAATTTCAAAAGCATTTTGCTTTTCCGTCGGATCTACAGACTGACCAACCCAAACAAACACTTCAGCATGTGTATCAAGTATCAAGACATCCTCAGTCAACAGGTCGTCTTGCGAAAAATTGTAAACTTCTTCCACCTGTTGAACAGAGCATATTTATACTATAAAAGCTGTTAAGAAGCCGAATGAATATGAAAGAAAATCAAATCGGATTATGAAATCCAGAACTCACCTCAAACTTTCCTGGGGATCCACATGGCAGTAGGAATAGTCATTAGAAAAATAGTTAGAGGGGACAACCAGCTTTATAAAGAAATTTAAGTTTTAGATATCAATCATGTAAACTTCGGAATAGGGGGCAGGAGAACAACTTATAAAAAGGAGATGCCAAACTAAGTGATTTGTGAAAATGAATTTAGAAAAGAAAGAAGAAAACCACCTTTATTAATTGAGAATGTGAATAAGTGAGGATCTCGGACAATCTCCTGAGATACTTTTTTGCTAGTGTAATTTTGTTTTCCCCCAAGAGAAAACCAGAAAGATGAATTCTCAGTTCCTTCTTTTGCATATTTCACCGTTACACCTGGCTGAATGTAGAGATTGAAGTAACATTTAATTCAATATGCTTAATTATTTGAGCAGATTCTTAATCAAGTCTTGAAAGCTCAAAGAATTCCATATTAAGCACAACTATGTGACAAGAACAATAACATGTTGAGCTATGTCCTCTTACTTTTGCATATACTCGTTAAAAAGAACAACTTCTTAGATTTGAGTTGAAGAAGCATGTCCATTAAGAGATGTAAATGTGGATATGAAGAGTATAACACAGTAAATCAATTGGAATTAGAAACAAAGCAGGATCATGAATTCATGCACGAAACATAGGAGAACCATAAGATTCCAAAGGAAGAGCTCAGTGATTCAGTTTCACTCCCCCAAGTTGACTCGGAGTATTAAAAAAGTAATGTGTCAGGTACTGCGAGTTGTGGCACAAACGCCAATCTTTTCATATTTAGGCTTTTCAAAATATTGTCCGTGTAATAAACATACATGGTAATAAGTATAGTAAATTGGTCGAACACATTATATGGCTAAGTCAAGGATGCTGGATAACATCAGTCTTCCTACATATTTTAAGATGCAGTCAATTCCTCAAAACCATGATGAAAGGCAAAAAAAATTCTGCATCTTTTACCAACACTTCAAATTTGTGTGCTTATTCTAAGACAACGAGTGACTGACATTACAGAAAAAAGATATCTATGTCCCTGTACATGCATTAGAATCCAGGGTCCAACTGTAAATAGTAAGGGAAAGCCTTTTCCTGGTTTATAACATCAGGATCTACCTTCAAGGTGGACATTCTCTTAATTCGCCCTCACGCTAATTCACTTAACTCCTGGTTATCCAATCATCTAACTTGATTCAAGCATTTAAATATTAGAGATATTGTAGTGTCATGGTAATACTAAAGTGTGACAATTGATTAGAAAATACAGTTGCAAGGATAAGGCTGTGAGATCAAGAGAGGGATTATTCCAAGAGATGATGAAACGCCTCAGTCCTCACATGCTGCATCTGTCATGGGAGTTTGTAATCACCAAAGGTTAATATTTCTTGACAAACATCATCAAGACATAAGAACAGGATGCAACCATTTGATCCCCATAACAAGTCTGTCATAAAAAAAATATTAAACTCAAAATGTTTGCGAAGAAGACAGTCAAATTTATGTCATAAAGAAATCTTCAGAGTTTCAATCAACTCAACCGCCTTCTTTCAACTCATCCAAAATCTGTTAGTTATTATGAATGTTTTGAATTGTTGATTTCACAAGTGACATACTTGTCTGCATGAAACATATTCACATGTAACCTAATTTATTTTGGGCTTTGGCTACTGACTTGTCATCTCCATTTGCTTGCAAGAACATAGAAGCAAATGCAAATACACAGAACTGACTATACTCTTAGAGTCTTATCCAGCAATCTACATGCAAAATAGTAAAGTTTAACCTATGAAAGCTTAAATTGCTAGTAAATATACATGACAACACTTAATCGGGATACGCCACCATGTCTAATCTCATTTCATGTATTTAGGTCATCGTGACCCACCCGTGTTGGTGTTCAAAAAATCCAAATTATTTCTTTAAAGTTTGACCCTTAACTCTTCATTAACTGCAGACAGTTACTTAGTTAAGTTTCCTTAGAAAAACATTAACCGCATCATATAAATTTATCGTTTAAAGAAAAACAGAACAATTTCCTTAAAAGAAGAAAGAACAATGACATGGCATACAAAATATTTCTCAATTAACCTTTCCCAAAGAAATGAATTTTATGACAATACTTTGGCATAACATGTTTATTAAGAGGTAATTATAACCCAAAAAAATGGTGTAACCAATTTCAACTCTCATCAACTTACAAAAAATATATCATTGAATTGATTATAATTTCAAAGTTTGAAGTAATTGCAATTCACCAAAGTCATACCTTGGAACATTGAAAAAACTCAGGCCACATTGTATATCATAGAGATCAAAACTTAAACATAAATAACCCATGACATGAATATAATCTTCTGCAATGGCATACCTTCAAAATTTCTGCAACTTTAATAGCTAACTGTTGCTGCTCAAATGTACTCTGATTTCCATGCCAACTGAATATAGAAGATCCAGATTGCAGAATAAAACACTCATTAGTGTTCAGTGAGGTTGCCACCTGAAAGAAAAATAAATATGTAAACCAACATTTTCCAGAGTACCAAGACAAATCACTTGAGAGTCCTCGACAGAATCATGATAACATGCAAAACAATGACTCATACTGTCATGCAAATTAACATAGAGACCATATATTACCACAGAAACAAATTGAAGAACCCTTCCAACAAATAATTCTCAGTGGCTCCTAGGAAAATCAATCACTAAACGTACCGCATCAACTTGCACAGCTTTATTATTATGTACAGAAGTTCCTGATATTTGAATGAGTGCAACACAGTCCGTGTTGTAAGTTTCATCATTCAGACCTTTGTCCGCAATATAGTTTTTGTAGCCAGAACTTATTCCGCCCTAAAAAGAAATGAATGAATTAAATGATTCAATATCTTCAAAGAATCTTAAAAAGAGCTTCTTCTTTTTAAGTAATTTTCTTTCTTACTCTTTTTTGCAAAAGAATAAGAAATGAGGAAAAGGAACAAATGTACTGATCCAAATTATTAGGAATAAGCATATTTTGTGATTACATAATAACACATTAGATCAGGGTACCTTAAGGACCACCATAGGCTGAAAGATGGCAACGAACTGTGGCGGCTCATTTCCTTGAAATATACGACCCTGCAAAAGCATACATTAAATAGCTCTCTTAAAGTTAAAGTGAACAGAATCAACAGATTAATGTAAAAATACCTGCACAGGTCGCCCCTTCAGTGAATTGGACAATTTAGCAACTAATCGAGCAGCCATCTTCTGGTCTTCCTGAAGTTCAACCATGACACTTAAAATTAAATAGATAAAACTTGCCCATAATAAGATTGAGAAAGAAAATAGATGGAAGATAAGAAGTCAAAAAGGTTTTTAAAATATACTCATGTTTTACATGAGCACAAGATTAATGTGGTGAAGGAATAACAATTTGTATAAAGTATGCATTTGAAAGTCCAAAGCAAGACAGAATTCCATTCCCATAATTGTAACGCTGATTCCGAGCAGAGATAAGAGGATAACACAGCTACACTATACCATTCGATGTGGTAATTAGATGATGTAAGAGTACAGTTGCTACACTGATAATTACCTAGCTAAGGTTAAAGGATTAAAATCCTACTTGAAGAATTTTTTTCTTCTATTTTTCAAATTTGCTGCATGTATAGCAGTCGATGAGGGATTAGCTGATACAATAAAACTTGATGTAGACGCATCAATATTCAGATTGTTCAACATAACAGACACATTCATAAAACAGATGTGTAATACATAAACAAAGTACTACAAGGTAATGTAACCTAAAAGATGAAGTTGATTGAGATGTTTGACTTTTGAAAGTAGCAACACATAGAATTTTGAGGAGCGAGCTGCTTAAGTTTTAAAAGGAAAGAAATAAGGAAAAACAAAAAGAGGAACTTGCAGACTATTAGATGTAAACAGAGAGGGTGATATTCTAGGGTATCGAAGGATATACAACCTGACCAAAGCAAAACTGCAAAACAAGATTGACATTTTAAGCAAGTATGTTCAAAGTAATTTTCTGCAAGTCAAATTAAATCATATCAGATGCATATTATATATATTTTTGAGCAATTCAACTCATAAATGCACAAGCATAAAAGTGTCTGGAGTCCCTGGACCCTCTTGTTACTTCCACTTTATATAGAAATTGCTGATAATAGACTTAACATTTCGTTATAGTAGCTGCTAATAACTAAAAGGCGTTATTTATTAAAAGGAGGAATCAGCCCCTGAGGGTCTTCAAGCATGTGAATTGGTAGTTAAACAGGCAGTAAGGCTCTTGCCAAAGACGCATATGCCCCCGTTTCTAATTACAATATGTATGTAAAATTCCATTTCTTTCATTATTTCAATGTCAGTTAATAAGAATATAAATTACCATGATGCTATCCTTTCCAATCCAAGAGCACAGGTAATAATCTTCTTTCTTATCCTGAGAATGGTAAGTATAAAGAACAGCGTAGCAATCTCCGCTATAAAATTTACCAATGTCCTCTTTTGGCACTGGAGTTTTTGCACTTCCATTGATGCACCATACCTGAAAACAGAACATATTCATATCTGGAACATTTATTAAAACCAGACTATATGTGTGTGTGCGCGCGCGTGCGTGTGTGTGCGCGCGCGTGCGTGTGTGTGCGCGCGCGTGCGTGTGTGTGCGCGCGCGTGCGTGTGTGTGCGCGCGCGTGCGTGTGTGTATCTATTGATTCCCTTACAACACCATGAAATGGATTAAAAACTAAACCTCAATTTTTCCATCTCCTTCGAGCAGTGGTGGGACTTCCTCATTTACAGGAGCACTCTTAGCTGCTCCCTTGAGGCCAACACCTTGTTGCTTGAGCAAAGCTACAAGTATGAAAAATAGTTTCATGATCAATTTTCCTCAAAATATTTAGTGGTTTTAACGAGTGAGGAAGTTATATACCTGCTACTTTTCCTCTACCCTCCTCAGGAGCAGAAGGTGCTGAGCCTGAAGGCCAGGAATCAAAGTTGGACTTGAATGAATGGGTCTCATATCCTTGAATAAGCCGGGTTACACGTGTTGACTTTAGCCTGTTTTGGCTAGCAACAAATTCCTGCAATGATAATTAGGGATAATTAGGAATCTGGCTGACATGATTAATATGAAGATCTGACATCAAAGCTATACCTCAACAGCTTGGATGGCAGCTTTTCTATCATCTACTTGTGTTACCCGACCGACCCACACAAATACCTCAGAACCACAATCTAATAGAAAGCATTTATTATTCTCCAATAATGATTTGGAAAGTTCAGCATCTACATCAGTAACCTGACCATCAACGACACTACAAAAACATGGCAATCAAACTTCAGAACCTCTTGTCCATGAATGTCCACAACATCAACCATTAGTATTCTGGTTAAAAGAGGTTCTAGCAAAGAAACAACTCATAAGAGAACATATAAACATACCAGAGAAACTATATACCCAAATACATTAAAATATGAAAAACAAAAGTTCTACATTTTATATAAAGCCAACTGAAACTTCGACAGAATAACTTGTCAAGTGAACTGTGCATAAGTGTGCCTCGGAAGTTCATATCTTCATAAGGAACTCTAGCTAAGCATCGTGACCTTTCCATTTTACTTATTAATGCTTTAACTCTACTATACTGAAAGCTTTCGTCACTTCTTCGGCACGGGTTTATCAAAGTAACAGCACAATTAATTTCATAAATGATAAATCTACATAAAATTTTCTCTTCTTTTTTCATATTCACAGAAGCAAGAAACACAAACGATTCTATGTTCCTATAAAGCTTTGAAGAATTTTTTTTCCTGTCATCTAGAACTCGTACTCCTAGATAACCCCAATCTATTCCACTGATATGAAGACATAATAATTTTGATTAACCTAATTTAACAAAACAAGCTGCTCAAACTTCTTCTTTATGATCACTAACAAGTATTATCCGACTAGTAAGTAGTATGCCAAATCTGCACAAATAATTAAAGATCATAGCACTATAACAATTACTATCTCTAGCTCCTCACTTCAACACAATGACAAAAGCCGAGAATAGAAGAATACCTATAAAGTTTAGCAGCTGTCTTCTCTGGAATAACATCATCTTCGCTAGTAACCTTTTTACTAATTGGAGCAAAGCCACCAAAGATGACCCAAAATTCACCAGAATCTGACTCAGACTGTAGCTTTCCATCATCTAGCACACGGGACATCATACATATAAGTAACGAGGGTTAAATATAGAATAAGACACTGTACTATAGGCCAACTTACAAGTGGGTAACTAAACTTTTTTTTTCTTACAGTCAACTCACTGAACTGCAGTTTTCTAACAAAACGTTAATAATTCCGTTAAATCAAGCGGAAATCGCCACATAAGTAGCTGATTTGTAAAAAAAATCTTATGTGTCAAGGATTATCCCACGTAACATTCACACACACACACACACACACATATATATATATAAGAAAATGAAATAAAAGGGTAAAAAGTAAAACTCCTCTTTACGAACAAAGCTACTGTATCTCCGGCAAATCAAGTTTACGAACAAAGCTACTGTATCTCCGGCACATCAAGTTTACGAACAAAGCTACCGACTGAATCCTCTTCGAGTTCCAATGGTAAAATCTGCTCGCTTCCTGGAGCATCAAGTTCACTGGCTGCGATTCCCCACTTTGTATTTCATCTTTTCCCCTCTACCCTAATTCCCGTGAGTTCCCTAATTCCCCGAAGCTCTCTCTTCCTTTACTCCCAAATCTGCCATGGAAGACTCCACTATCCCAATCATCTTCTCATTTAACCTCTAACAGATTTGTAATTTCTCTCACCAAAAACCTTCTATTTAACCTCTATCATCTCTTAGAATCTACAATAACTCCAGTTTTCTATTTATGTATCGGTGGGTGTTTTTTTTTAACCTTTCTAGTTTTGTTTTTTTTTAACCTTTCTAGTTTTGTTCAATTTATGCCCTAATTCTTGTGTTAATTAAGCTTAATTTTGGGTTTTTCTTATTTGTCAATTGTAGAATTTAATTTTGATTATACCTTGCCGAACTTATTAGAGGCCGAATGCTGCCACATCGGAGTCGCTTCTCTTGTACCAGGCGAAAATGTGGTGGTGCTGGACGAGAATCAAAATAATGTCCGAGTCATGAATTAAATGAGGCATTACCGGTGAAAGTTTCTCTTTATATAAATTAACATCGAAAACCCATATTTGTGAGTTGTGAATCAGATTTGGGGGAACGGGGCATCAAGAGGAAGAGGATGAATGTGATATACAGTAAATTTAATTGTAAAAAGCGATAAAAACAATTATGGTTTAATAAAATTAAAATTTTCAAATACACATAAAGTTAATAAAAATTTATAAATATGTATTTATATAAAGTCAATAATTTATTTTTAAAAGATATTTAATTTTATCGTATTTTTAATTTTTTAATTTTTTAAATAATTATATTTGTTATTAATTACCTTTTTTTATTAATTACAAAAATAATTTATTTTTTATTTTATTTTTTTATTGCTTTTTGCTAAATTTTCTAATTTTATTTTTACAAAATTTCTTTTATTTTTTCTTTAATATTCTTTCATTTTTACTCGAGAGTTGCCACATGTCAGCTTAAAATTGTCCATGTCAGCTTTCTCTCTCATATGATGTGACAACTGTTAAAGTCACACCATGATTTAACAGATTTTCTAACAGCTTGTTATAATGCAGTTCAATGAGTCGAATGTAAGAAGAAAAAAATTAGTTACCCACTTGTAAGTTGGCCTATAGTACAGTGACTTATTCTACATTTAACCCTAAGTAACGAATGAGGAATTAACAACTATCAATAATGGAATCCAGACAATAAGGAATGAGGAATTAACAATTATTGGTAAAGAGATCCAGAAAATCCATATATATAGACAATCCGAATATGATAAGAATTGATACAGAGAGGAGCATAACAAAATTAAAGACATATATACATGTGCCCTTACCAACAATTGCGACATCACACGTTCCCTCATGATACTTTTCCTTTAGAAACTGAATTACTTCTAATGATTTGGCCCTTTCCTGAATATTGGAGTTTTCACCATTGAATTGAAAAATCTTATCTTTCGTGTCCAGGATAAAAACATCATCATGATTCAGTGAAGACCGAGAAAAGGGCACCTGGATAAGAAAGAACACCAAGTTTATATTCCTTAACAAACTCATTTGCACTGACAAGAATTTCATACTGAGATGATGAAGACAAACCTGCTTCAATCTGACAACTCGTTTTCCTTTACAAACGTACAATCGTGTTTCAAACTCTTCCTCCTCAGGTTTCTTAAAACCTGATGCAACACCTCCCTCCAGCGGAATAATACATGGTTTGAAGTATGACAGAAATTTGTCAGACTCGTGACCTTGAAGTTCTCTGTACTGAACTGCACGCCCACCAAGAATTGCATCAAGTTCTACAGTCTTTATAGCTGCTGTTCCAGCTTCATCCTATTATGAGATTACACTATCAAGTCGGAACATATTTGAAACTATTATAAGTTTGGAACAACAAAATAAAATTTCAAATAAAAAAGTATAAGGTCGTAGCACCTGGCTTGTATCTTTCCCTAGCCAAAAGTGTATGTCATACATATAAGCACCTCCCTTGCCAGGAGTTGTCTGCAGAAATATACGAATTCTATAAGAATAAATATACATGCAAAGTAATTTTATTTGCAGTAAAATAGAAAGAGTTCCTTTCATGAGCTTTTAAGCACGAATGAAAAAGAAATAGGACAAATGATGATCTGAAGGGCATAAGCACCTGCAAGACAATATACGAATCCCCCGAGTAGAATTGACCATAATCAGATTTCGGCAATGGAACTGGCTGAAAGTTCTCAATTCTCCAAATTTCGGTCCCTCTACAAGGTGTTAAGTACAAATCCAAAGTAAAAGGTGCACTTGAAATAGCTAGCATTTAATAGAAGTAACAAAACAATACACACTTTCTACTTTATGTTCTGTTGGCAAAGGAAATAGTATATGCCTAAATAATATACGCATCAAGTGAAGCAAGTTCAGTAAGGATACAGTCTCTGACCCGCACCCTGAAATGCAGGTTCCAAAGTTTTTGCTGAGATAGACATTATGTAGGTTCTCGTTTATTACTGCTCCTTCAAACGAGGAAGGAGAAGATGATCTTATAAACTCCCGCGTTCTACAATCTCTAAGGTTCACCAGTAGCCACTGCAGAGAGGAACATGGGCTAGAAAATGAATTGGAAATTATATATACATTTGTATATATCTAAAGATAACAAGCACGAACACAGACGATCTTAGTTCTCTGTTGTGATTGCAGCAATTACAATAATCTTTTGTATTGCTTAGTCAGAAATTTAACCAAGAAAAAGTTGACGCTACATTCATTAATATTCTCTGATTGACACATTTAGCACGCAGAAACTACAATAAAAAGAAGAAGAAAAAAAAAAAACTCTAAAAACCAACTGGTAAACAGGTCAATTCTCTTTTCTGCTATCAATGTAAAATATATGTACAGATATCTAACAGTTGCTTTGTAATCATCAGAATTTTAGAGTGTGAAGCATACAATGACAAATTGCGTCACTTGATGCTTTAAGGATACCACTTAAAGTTTCAATGATATTATGACAAATTATGGCAAACACAATAAATCAACACAGAAAGATAAAGACAATAACACAAGGTTTTACGTGAAAACCCAAATCGGAAAAAAAAAAACACGGAGAAAAGCAGAAGAAATCCACTAAATAAAAATCTGAAGAATACAAGATAAAAAGAGAACTATAAGAATTGTTTATGAATGTCTCTGAATGACACATTGCTTTCTTGTGAGGTGATTGATTTTTGCGGGAGGTTCCCTGCTCTTTGAAGATAGGTTAGAAGTGATAATTTACTGTTAAAAAGAGTAGGTGAGGATGTGAACTTATAAAATGGGGTGCCATGTGCCTCATGTATAGAAGAGAACTTAATCTCAATTAGGTAGCGATATCGTAATATAATGCTGCAGTTGTCCGACATATGTATAGCATGATTTGGCTTCTCACTCGTCTTTCTTCAATATGATCTAGGATGTCATTCCCATGCAAAAAACCCGGTAAATGTAATTATAGATATCACAAAACTTCATAGCAACTGTTTCATATATCGGGAATCATAATCTTGTTGCTATCAAGTATCATTCTTTACAAAATCCATTTTCGAGCTGGTGATACATCATACAGTTGAAAACCTCTACAATGCTATTAATATATTCTTGCATGCCATATTCTTCATCTTCATTTTGCAACAGTGCTCAATCAATGAGCTATTATGCGCTCTTTCAAGAGTGGTTGCTTACAAGCAAACCTCCTGGCTTTCTCTACACCCCCTACCTCCTTTATTAATGAGCGGTCATTTAGGGGCCTTAGCATGTGATCCGAATTGTTTCCCTCTCAACGATGAAACTTATCCCCCATCGTACAGGCTTAGATAAAATCCTTGTTGTGCAAGATTAGATTGTCTAGATGAGACAGCTGCTACCAAACTATCGCTTGCATATTTAGTCCTTCGAAACCTTTAAGTGTCCTTCGAACCTTTAAAAGTTTTTGAGAGAGTGTGTGAAGAGCGGGCTTACTGCGCTTTCTCATCATGGGGCGAAGGGGGGTTCATGCATCAACAATTCAACATCACGTAGGATATTTCCTTCAATAAGAAAGGATTGTATCTGTAAGTGATCATGCACAATAGAGAATGGTGGATTAGCAAACCGATTGATTGAGCGAGATGTGATGCTCACTAATCGACCATGCAAAAGAATAGAAGAGATGAAGTTTGTCCATTAGCCTAGTCTATATGACGCAACTCCGTACCGGCGTGTCACTACTATTTAATTAGTTAATTAATGGATAAACTCTTTCATACTTGAGCTTTCCTTAACCAGCTGACCTATTACATCCACATTCCTGTTGATTACCAGATCAGGAGATGTGCATATTGTTTCTCCCATCAATGAATGACAGACTAGAAAGGTGTTGCCTCTTAGGCTTGCCTTAGACTTTTAGTGAAGGAACATATAGCAAGAATCCCTTGACATCTTAAAGTACACTTCAAAATCTTCCTTCATGTCATTATGAGTACCATAACAAATCTAAATGAAGATAAATAGGTAATCATTATAATCTTTTTTAGGATATCTTCGTTCACTATTACTATAATTATACAAATTTCAATATAATAGTTCGATGTCAAAATCTAAAGTAATGGACACTTGATACATCTCTCACATTAGAGTATTTACAATCTGGCTGTAGGCCCAATTCCATAATATATTACCTCTATGCTTCTTGCCTCATAAAAACCAATGCCCCATCTTTAATAATTCTTGTAAAGGTAAACGTTGAGAAGTTTAGGAGCAATATTCAGCAATCTTTTTGTATCGAAACCATCACAAATTGATTCTGATCGTGAGCAATAACATATGATTGCAAAGTGAAATAAATTAAAGAAAAAAACAAGGGGAAAAGGTAAGAACTCTCCCTTCAGAAACAAACTTTTCAATTTGCTTGCTTTGTCCAAGAGCGTAGGTAGGAATCATCACTCTATAATACACACTTTACTCAACCATTTCTATCGAAACAGCACTTAACGGTTAACAATGAATGAACCAAATTGTCAAATAGAAACACAAAGATCCAACAAGCGAAAAGCAATTAATTAATGGTTTAAAACAATTATGACAAATCAAGATAGTAAAAGAACCACGTAAAAGAACAGATCAAACAAAAATTCAAGCGAAATGCTAAACAAAATAAGGTAATTATATAATTAGAGAAGAGAGATCTAACAAATTAGAATTATCGTTCGAAGGTGAAAATTTGATGATCACATAAGAACAGATATTGAAGTACCGTATGAGATCTCTCAGTTTCTCTGTCTTGAAGAGGGTGATGATGTTTTTGTACAAAGAAAAACAACAATATGAAAGTATGAAAGAAGAACAGTCTGCAGAGCTGGCAAATAGATAAAAGAGAAGGAGGTCATAAAAAGAGAGTGAATAATTGCGGTATGTTTGGATGGTGTTTTTCTCTCTCCAACTTTTTAGGCTTTTGAGCTTGATGAAGAATTTTGTAAATTTGATACTATTATTACCAGAATAAATTTACACATATTATATTTAATCATAATATTAAATGTTATATTATATTTCATTATTAAAAAATGAATCCCAACACGTATATGAATTCGGAGAGAGAGAATATACTTTTATTTTTAGAAAGAGAATGATACGGCGAGGGAATAAAAAAACTCGAGCGGGACAATCTTAAAAAAAAAAGTGCAATATTTTCACATAATTTTTTTATATTTTTATATAATTCTTTTTCACATAAAAATAAAATCTACTTTATTTTCTCATGTGACAAAATTATATAAAAATATCAAAAAAATATATTTGAAAACTAAAAAAAGATAAAAAACTAAAGTCCATTTTGTAATTTTGTACCCTAAATTTTACTTAAAAAATCAATTTGTACCTCAAACATTTTCTTACGATTAAATGTACCCCAAACTATATTTTCATAAATAAAATGCATCATTCATTTTTTAAGTTAAATGGTTAAAAAAAAATGTTTTGCCATTTTACACCTCATATTAACATCTCTTGCAATGAAATGAAAGAAAAATGGAACGGATGGTGCATTTTATTTACATGGGAGAAGTTTGGGGTGAATCTAATAAAAAAAAAATTAGAGTTCTAATTAATTTTTTGCGTAAATATTGGAAGTCAAATTGAACTTTAGCCTTAAAAAGTTCAAGGCAGAGATTCGGTCACGTGGGAACTGACATGTTGCCTCTTTATTGTAATAATATTGAATTTCTTCTTATTAGTCTCAATATAAAATATTAAAAGGAAAAATCCCGGACGATTTTGATTTATACTACTGAGTTTCGCGCTACCATTTACCCGAGTTCACCTTCAATCAATTTAGACGCCAAATAAAAGGAAGCCAATTCCCTCATTAAAATCTGCATCTTGCTCTTCCATGAAATCTGCATCTTCCCTCTTATATTCCCTCCTCATATGTATCAAATACCACTTCGTCTTTCGCGTCACAAGCCAACGTATGGAGAAACTTGTGCGACAATGGGCAGCCATGGATGAGATTGAATTTTGACAAACTCTTAAAATCTAATTTGTTGTAGTATGATCTCGGTATTAGCAAGTAAATCTCCAAACTTTTGTTATTCACTTTTTGTTCTTTAGGACTACACATAATACTACGAGGTTCTTCTTCATTGTTATTTCAGAAAATTTGAGAAAGGCATGCAACATAAATTTGACACTTTCTTTCTCTTCTATCTATTTCAGATTCCTAAAAATCATAGATTGGGACGAAAACTCCCTTGGATTTTTTTTCAGATTCCCCCCATTCTTTTTTATTTGGAGTTTCTCAATTGAATTGCACCTTGCCCGACCTGAGCTATGCAACAACGAGATCCCCCTTGATCTTTGCCGGATGTGCTTGACGGTTTTCTTTAAACTTTGAACCAACTGGGTTTCATCAACATTCTCAATGGATTCTACTGCAGTTTGTTTGAAAAAGTAAATTTCAAAAAAAAAAAAAATTGTTATAGACTGACTTACTATTTTGGTTGTCAAAAAATTGCCGAAATTAACGCTATTGCTTTGAATACTTAGAGTTGACATGAGATGATGCACATTATGTGTTTGAAGAAATACCACAAAGAGGACAATTTGATTCTGGCTACTAAATCCTTATTCACAGTTTGCATAACTATAATAATACAAATTCCAATGGCAAGTAAGTATTTTCGGTAAATCGGTTCTTTTCATTTATTACATGGCAGATCTTTTTCCTTAATTTGGACTTATGAAATAGGTTGGCATTGTTAAATAATTATTGATGGGATCATGTTATTTCATAGAATAAACATAAACATAAATTAAATTAAGCATAACACTAGATATTTACATGAATTGAGAGAAGACGTCTTGTATGTATGATGTTTTCGCAACACTTGGTGAAAGATTTCAATTGTCTCTCTCAATGTTATGATGTATGTATGAGTGGGTATAAAATTCTTGAGATAATAATTTGGACCAAATTATAACTGTTTTAAGAGTCAAAATCGTCTATCAAAAATATGAAACCATATGACTCATTATTCCAAATATATACTATCAGTAATATTATTTATAGGCCACATAATTATCAAGGCCATAAATAAAGTGATTAAATTAATGCAATATGTAAGTCCAATAATTTCATAAATGTTAGAGGCCACATAAAGAAATAAAATATTCTAACATTTTTTCACGCGGTCGAAACACTATTTATATACAAAATATAACGCTTATAATCATTAATTTAGCCAAGAATTAATTTAATGTCTATATCATGTTCAAATAAAAGCACCAACATGAATTAATACAAAATTTGTGTCACTATTAACACAACATCCTCATTAGTTACATAATTAGTATTTTTATTATAACAAGGATTGACATTAAGCATAACATATATGAATAGAGTTTACATAAGTGGTAATAAATTAAACTCATTTATTTAGTCCAAACATAACTATTTGCTCATAAGTTCTCAAGTGTACACAATAAAGAGAATAGCAAACCATAAACGTAATGTGAAATCAAAACAACAAGTTCAAAATATTGTATTACATCAAAATAATTTACTAATTAAGACTACCAGTTAAACTCATGTCGGCAACATGCTCTAAGAAGAGCTTGGGTGGTAAGCCTTTCGTAAGTGGATTCGTTAACATATCATGCGTACTAAATTACTTAATGACAATGTTTTTATCTTCAACTCTTTTCCTGACAAATAAGTATTTAGTGTCAAGGTACAGTTCAACACCACTTGAACTGGTGTTGTAAAAACTAACAATAGAATCATTATCACAAAATATTTTTAATGGCCTTAAAAATGAAATCTACAACCTTAAGTCCATAAATAAGATTCCTCAATAATACGGCGTGACAAGTAGCATAATAACAAGCCACATATTATGTCATCATCGTAAAAATGGTAGTTAACTCATACTTATGACTTCTCTACGAAATAGGGCCTCTTGAAAACATAAACATGTACCCTGATGTATATATTTTTTTTCATTTTTACACTTAGCAAAATTAGAATCAGTTTAACCAATAACTTCAAGGTTATATGTTTTTCTGAATGTAAGTATAAAATCTTTAGTACCCTGTAAGTAGCATAAAATCTTTTTGGTTGCTTTCCAGTAATCCGAACCTAGATTCGACTGGTAACGCCCAAACATACCGGTTACATTCGTTATATCAAAACGAATACAAACTTGAGTATACATAATATTCTCAATTACAGAAGCATAAGAAATAATATTCATTTGATCACGTTCCAACTAATTCTTAGGACATTGATATGAGCCAAATTTGTTACCCTTAACAATAAGAGCGACAGTAGGGGAGCAATTTTATATGTTGTATTTGTTAAGACATTTGTCAATATAAGCTTTTTTTTATAATCATAATATCCCACGGGACTTATCTCGATGAATTTTAATACCTATAACATAAGAGGCTTCATTGAGATTATTTATATCAAAATTTTAAAAAATGAAACGTTTTGTCTCAGACAACATATTTAAGTTATTACTTGCAGGTAGTATATCATTAATATACTAAATAAGAATAACAAATTTGCTCTCACTGACCTTTAAGTATATGCATTGATCTATTATATTTTTTAAAAAATAAAAATTACTTATCATCTTATAAAAATTAAGATACCATTGTCGAGAAACCTGTTTTAACCCATAGATGAATTTCTTTAGTCTATATATCATATGTTCCTTGCCTTTAACCATAAAATCTTCTAGTTGTTCCATATAGGCATTCTCATGCAAGTTTCCATTAAGGAATGTAATTTTAACATCTATCTGATATAACTCCAAATCATAATGAGTTACCAGAGCCATGACTATTTTAAATTAATCTTTCATAGATACTAGAAAGAAAATTTCATTATAATCAACACATTCCTTTTGAGTGAAATCTTTAGCAACCAATCGAGCTTTATACCTTTCAACGTTTCCTTTAGGATCTAATTTGGTCTTATAGGCCTACTTGCAACCAACAGGTTTAACACCTTTTGGTAATTATTTAATATCCTAAATGTTATTAAGCTCCATTGATTTTAACTAATAATTCTTGGCTTTAAGCCATTGAGTTGATTGAGCACTCGTAATGGTCTCTTTATAAGAGATATGATCATTAATCTTACTTGAATCATAGTCAATCTCATTAAGATAGGTTATAAAATCATTAAAATTAACAGATTTTTTAGGTTTTTCGGACCTATGAAAAAGATGCACAATTTCAAGAATATGATTTTCAATAATGTGGGGTTCAGCATTAGGTGGTGGCTCAGCTATCTCAGGGGCATCATTTTCCCCATCCTCTTAAATTATAGGATTAGAAACATAAATACTATTTTATTCGAGATCAATTTTTCTAAGCTCACCACTCCTACTTAAATCACCATTCTCTAAAAACTCTGCATGCTTAGTCTCAACAATTCTAGTGGTACGTGAGGGGCAGTCAAAATAAAACCCTTATATCTATCAGGATATCCAATGAAATGACAACTAATAATTTTAGAGTCAAGTTTCTTTATTCGTGGATTGAAATTCGTAGTCTCGACTGGACAACCCCACACCCGTAAGTATTTTAAACTAGGTTTCCTACATGTCCAAATTCATAAGGAGTCTTAGGGACAGATTTTTTAGGAATCCGATTTAAAATATAAACAATTATTTTTAATACCTCAATCCACAAAAATATAGGTAAACTATAATTGCATAGCATACTACGTATTATATTCATAAGGGTACAATTTCGTCTCTCAACTACATTTTTTTGTTACGGTATATCAGACATTGTATATTGAATGACGATACAATTTTCTTAACAAAATAAGGAAAATAGACAATGATTATGACATGTATCGGAGTGTTTACCATAATACTATTTGCTTCTATCTGATCTCATTACTTTAATTTTTTGGTTAAATTGATTTTCAACTTCAGTTTTGAAAATTTTAAACATACTTAGTGATTCAGATTTTTAATTAATCATGCAGACATAAGTATAGCGAGAATAGTCATCAATGAAAGATTTGTTTCCACCAATTCTAAGAGAAAATAGCCAACATATATCAGTGTGAATCACTTCAAGGAGTGCACCACTTCTAGTGACTGATTTCTTACTACCTTTTACAAATTTTTCTTTTATACATTCAATACAATGGTCAAGATCAGAGAAATCTAGTAAATAAAGAATTTCATCATTTATAAGACGTAGAATTATGTCTTTTGAAATATGGCCTAAATGTTGATGCCACAATTTTGATGAATTCTTATTATATATATTTTTTTCTTATTTTCACTTTTAGAAGTACTTTCTGTCACATTCATTGTTAATAAGGATTCAGCAAAGACATTATTTAAATTTAACTTATAGATGTTTCTCTCTAAAGGGCTAAAGCTAACAACAGAAGAGTAATGATAAATAATTATTTTATTATTCCCAAACTTAAACAAAAAATCATTAATGTCAAGTTTAGATACATAAATTAAATTGCGTGTCATATTGGAAACATGAAGAATATCATATATATACAAGGGAGTAATTATTCAATAGTCCCAGAGCACAGCCACGTGGTGTTTCAAACCAATCATATTTTCCCATTTTAATAGGTCCAGAGTTACATGTAGTGTGACACAGCTAAAATGGAGAGATGCGATTAGCCTAGAACACCACGTGGCTGTGCTCCGAAACTACTGAATAATTTTTCTATACAAGGTGGAAACCACTCTCCAAAACTAAATGAAGAGTTCCAATGGCTTCAACTTGTTTAGACTCTTCATTGCCAACTTTAATGGTTTTTTCCCCCATTTGGAATGTCTTATTTGTAAGAAATCTCTGCAATGAATTAGTAATGTGAATCATAGAACCAGTGTCAAGCCACTATATATTAAAAGGAACATCAATGAGAAATAATTTATAAGTCACATAATTGAAGGACATACCTTTTTTTTAAACCATTCTCTAAACTTAGGGTAATTTTTATGAATATGTCATTACTTCTTACAGAAGTGACATTTAGGATATGCCTCAGAGTTATTACCTGAATTATTTGCCTTATTTATTTTTGTAGAAATTAGTTGATCCTTATTCTTAAAACCTTTGCCATTTTTGTGAGTCTTCTTTTCATAGGATCTAGTGGTAGTCAAATGATCAATATTAAGTTTTTCAACCTGAAGCCTTTTTTCCTCTTGGACACATATGGTGATCAACTAACCCACCTTTCACTTTTCTTTCTGCATGTTATAATTGAACTTAAATGGATCAAACTGTGCAGGAAGAGAAGTCATAATGAAGTGAAGGAAAAATTTCTCAGAAATTTCCATATTCATACCCTTTAATTTAAAGACAGTATAATTCATCATCATAATGTGTTCGCACACTCCACTAACCCCATTATACCTGTTAGTGAGCATTTTCAAAAAAGAAGTAATTGCATGAGTTTTAGAAGATTTCTTAAATTGTTCATTGACCGATGCTAAGTATTTTTTTGGCACTCTCAAAGTCATGAATGACCGTCGTAATAGAGTTTTTCATAATCATAAAAGAACTGCGGTTGGATTGCTCCCACTTTTTAATAAAATAGTTTTTTGCTCAATTGAGCTTGTAGTTGTAAGTGGAGCAGAAGGATCCACTCGTAATGCATAATCCAAATTCATAACGCCGATAACAATTTTTATTTGTTATTTCCAAGCAATAAAATTAGTCTCATTCAAGACTTTAATTCTAGAGAGATGCCCATAAATAGTAGTAGGAGTTAATGCTGAAACATGATTAAGCTCATAAGCATGCTTGCAAAAAATTAAAATAATTCCACAATGTAAAATAATAGTTAATAATTAATCATAATAAAAATCAATTGTAGGGTAAGTAATTAGTTACATAAAATCTATTTACAACATCAAAAAATATATTTTAATGAGATGTTGGTACATAATTATCAATCTTTTGTTAGTCTAATTAATAATATGCTACCTTATAAAATACTGCACAACATATTTATTTACGCATCTCTGTTGGGAAAAAGCGAAATAAACATGTTACTTATATAATAAAATTCGATTTAATAAATTTTAATTCTAATTTTTCCGTTGGATAAAACTAAAATCTTTATCTATTAAATGTAACATTATATGACTTTTCCTGCTTCAATTAATAACTCTCTTTTGGATTGATTATTAATTTTAACAATAAAAGAGTCACGCATACATGTAAATTATTATGATCAAACTCAATTTTCTTTAAACAAAAATTAATCAAGTTTAAAAATTAACTTTATTTATAATTTACATGCAATAACTTAAAAATTCTAATAATATATTATGTTCCAAAATTTTAATTAAGATATATAATTATAAACATGAATTAATTATAAAATATCCATAATAATTTTAAATCGAATACATGAAATCATGATATAAAATAATATTATATGAATATACTTAGAATCCCTTACCAAATGGCCCAAGTCCCAGAAAGCATAATAGGCGGGCATATTCATTCTGTGTGATTCATATCGTACTTTTTATTATACTTTAATTTAATTTATTTGCTTTTGCCCCTTGAGGGTTCTTATTTAATTAATCCATTTTTTTTCCTATACCAGAGGTCCATAATACAGGGGAATAAATAATACGTTGCAGGATACTTGATAACCAAAAATTGAACAAACTGACTTTCTTTCGGGAACACCATTTTTCACCCAAAAATACATTAAAATTCATACTATAACCGATAAACGATTTACGGCATTAAACTTTAGCATTACAGTATAATTAGTTTGTTTTATTCGATAGCATAATCATGTTTTAATGTCAAATGTTAAATAATTATACCAAATACTATCATGAATATCATTTATAGGCCACATAAATACGTAAAACCAATAATTTTATAAATACTAGAGGCAACGTAAAGACAGGTATGAAAAACTTTACGTGTTTGACCCATTTCTATTGTTTTTGTTTTTCTTTCTTTCTGCTTGTGCAGATGGAACAGTGCACAACCTAAATGAGTACATTGAGATGTCTGCTGCAGATGTAGTGAAAACTGAAAAGCATAGGACCTGATCTGATTGGTGCAGTTTATTCCCAGAAATTGGGTGTGCTTCTCGGTGAAAGTCGGTGGAAATGTTTTCTCTCATTTCCTGATGACTCAATGAAAATGCAGATCAACTCCCGAGTATACCCCCAGTCCCCATTGAGTGAGATATATATATATATATATATATATATAGAGAGAGAGAGAGAGAGAGAGAGAACTTCCTAGTATAGAATCCACAATTTTACTTGCATATTACCTTTTAATGTATACTGCAAGTGACAGAAGTCCGTGAATGAAGAAATGTGTAAGATGGGTCAAGCTTTAATGATCAAAGCTGCAGTTTAATGTTGAAAAGTGTGATTTTTGGTTATTACTCTTGAAAATCCTTTATACTCATTTCTTTTCATGTTATTTGATCATTATTTATTTTTTAAAATCAATTTAAGAGATTTTTGAATTCAAAATTGACATATTTTTTTTTTAATTTTAATTAATATAATAATAAATATTATAAACTATCTAAAAAGTATTACTCAATGTAGGTTTTATTGTTTCATAAGTTCTAATGAGTCATCTCAATTTTAAATTTAAAAATATCTCAGATTAATTTTCAAAAGCTAATAATAATCATATAATTTGGAACAGAATGACTATAAATTATGAACACTTCCAAAATATACACACTTTTGGACAAAACAGCAATCAAGAAATCTAAACTCTATATTTTCACTTAACGAAACAGTACTAATGAATAAATGTGGGTACAACTATTGAGGCTACTTTGTCAAGAACAACGTTTGGGACTACATGTACCAACATCATCCGTCCCCTCAAACATTGAATACACCTGTTTGTTCTTTATAGCCAAAAATTTTTGGTGCAAGTTCGCTTTGTGGTGCTTCTCAGAGTACTCGTGTTACTCTGAAGCTGTTTCAATACCATGCACATTCTGAGTTCTAAGCCTTGATAAGATCATAACTTCTCTTTCTGTAAGAGCTAAACCCCAAAACATGTTCTTCATCTTCTACAACAGCCATCATCTGTATTTTTAAGCTTCTTTTCTATATTCTTTCCCCTCTCGTTACTCATTTGCGATTGTATATTGTATGTTTTCACCACTTTATATAGGTAATCTGAAAACTCCCTCTTCTAGTAAAAGCAGACACTGCCATTCAAGCTAACAGAAAAGCTGCAAAGAACACTGCAAACAAATTTCAAGAAAACTGTACTGTAGAAGCTGAAAGACAGTAGGTACAGTCTCATTTTCTGGAGGAAAGTCATACTCAATAAAGATAAGTTATTTTAAAATGGAATCTGAGCAGTATGATCAAATGAGATCTATGAACTGATTATACATCCAATAGGGACAGCCTACAGGCTAAACAACAACATCCGGATACAACTGGATTTAACAGTATCAAATCAATCCATATATCTGCAAAATTAATTCAAATTTGGAGTTCACTTCCTATCCAAACTCATCTAGGCTTCTTGTTGCTAGAAGCTGCTAATTCCCAATCACTCTGACCGCAAGCCAAGGACAGGTCAGCAACTAAACTGAATAAATAACTGCAACAAAACTTCAGAAGAGAAAGCAAACATCAGGCTCAGGCAGTCAGGTTCCATCTTCACTATCCGAAAGAAGGCAATCTTGTATTTGCTCCCTGACAGCATGATGAAAATGATATTAGATACTAGAATCCAAATATAGAAATATAGAAGGTACACTGAAACTTCCTAAAATTAAGGTTAAGGAGTACATCTTTCATCTAAGTTGAGGTATAAATCATAGTTCAAAAGCACCGCTATTGGACCATAGATCCCTCGTCAGCAATGGAGCCAAATTAGTTACCCTTGACACAAAATGAGGTTCGGTATGATATTATTATATATTTTCTTACCTCAACAATGCAATCAGGCGCCATTGATCTAAGAATAGAACTACACTCTAAATGCAATTTTTTTAAATGAAACTACATCCTTAATCCTCACCTTAACCATCTCTGGTTGTCACAACTACCATGCGTTGCTCGGCCAGTGATTGGTTGTGGTAAGAGAGAATAGAAGTGCTCCATGGATACTGGTTCCTTGGGAAGTATCTGAAACTGGCAACTTGCACAACATCTATCCACAAATGTTTCAGGGCTTGTTTGGCCGTTCACAAAAGTAATTAAGCTTTGGAAATCACTTTTGTTTAGTGGGCTGTTGCAAATTGGGCAGAAAGATTCTGGGGGAAGAGATTCATTAGAGTTCAAATTAAATTTCTTTTGACGGCGTCGAGATGCCAACTGCACGTTACAGTCATCAGCTTCTGGAATCCTATTAAACTGGAATGGAGTAAGCTTTCCAGCTGTCCTTAAAATTGTGCACTCTCGTGAAGGGTTTTCTTCCTGAAACACAGAAGTTATAATGAGTTTGAAGATTAATAGTGTAACTGCATCTGGAGCAAACTTCAAGGTAAAATCACTGTCACTGGCTGCTGCGAGGACTTCAGGTTGAGTTTAGTATAGTTTGAATTTTAGGCAAACTGGAATCAGAAAAATAAGTCTCTTTAAACCTCTAAACAAGGCTCTTTACTTATTGCTACTAACAAAGCATTTCCATTATTTGATAATCAATCACTCAGTTCCACAAATAGAGTCCCATTGACAACTTTTTCAATTACGAAACAAGCATCTAATTTATATTGATGGTAGTATAGAGTAACACAATGTCCTCAAATTTAAAACAACAATTTCATTATCATGCCATGACTACTAAACTGAACACTCAATAAACTTGGGGGTAATTATGAGACAAAAATATATCCTTAAAATTTTTAATTTTGCAAATAGGGCTCTTTTTGTGGAACAATGGTGGTAGTAAACAGACCATAGTATATTCTTATAATTGCAAGCAATAGTCATGGAAACGAAGAAAAAAAAGAATAATATGTCCAATCTTCTATATACCTGTAAAAGTTTGACAAATGATGAGATCAAGCCGTTGATGCCAGCACGAGAACCGGTGAACAACTCCAGAGTCTTTAAACTGCTAAGCCAGAATAACGTTAGCCCCATCATGGCATATATATATATATATATATTGCCGATGAACATTCGTATCTTGTGGAACTATTGAATCAGTAAGTGGGCAGGTATCTTACAAAAGGGAAAACATGAAAAAGGTATCAATGAACAAACCTGTCCAGTCTACAGAGCAAGTTGAGGTCTTGTGTGAGACAATCACGTAGTGGAAGCACCACCGGTATCTCCCACCTGGCATCAACATATTGTATATCTGCCGCTAAAGAGTAACCCTGACCCTGTCAAAAACAAAATAATGTTACCGGCTTGTTTCCATCAATGTCCTTATCACATTTGTTAACACTTATTCATTTTCCTGTTTTCTTGTTCATTTGAGTTGTCACTAAACCTTTCTAAAATGATACAATTTTTTCAATTGATGAAATACAAACAATTAATACAGTTCCTTCAGTAAACTATCAAAAAAGTAAAATAAAAAGCCAAATGAAGAGTCCACACCACAACAAAGATACTTTGCAGGAAAGGGATGCCATTTAATTGAAGAAAATGTTGTCACTTTCTTCCAAATTTACTCTGGGTCTTTTAACATATAGAATGGATTTTTAACACAAAGCTACAGAGATGGTTGCTAGGAACGAGGAGCACTCATCTAGCAAGACAAAGGATTATCAATCATCCAACGTACTAGGGCAGTTTCTAGGATAAACAGATATATGATTTTTCCATTATTTTTCACTACATTTTTTAAAATCAATATTTACTATTGGAAAAAACTATAAAAATATATTTAAGTGTGAATTAGACAATTTTTTAATATACATGAAAAATCAAAACTTAAATAGGACTCTGATTTACAGGTCAAGGGAGGAAAAGTGTACAACATTACATAAAAGTATTTAGCAGTTGCTGTTTTACTTTCCACAGTTCCATCAGAATTAGAGTTTCTGATAAATGAATAGATAGACAGTAATTTTTGTAATATTAAAGCTTGACTCGGACAAATTGAGTGTCTGGAATGGAAATTAATGTATGATAAGAGAAGGCATAAGAAATATATTTCCATGAAATTAAAAGGGCAAGAGCACTTTATCTAGGTATGTTTATCAAGCACATTTTTAATTATAAAAAATAATATATAATTAATGGAAGTAGATTTAGTACCTCTCCAGGTGAAACAGAGTTTCATAAGATACACTAATTTAATTTCTTCAAAAAAATGAAAAAGACAAACCTTAACAGTTGATGCAATGATGTGGCAAGCAATCCTTGATGTGCATGATCCTAGCACAAGTTTGGTATATCCATTTTCAATAGCAATCTACACCATAATGCAACATCACAGTTTGTGCATATATCAGTACAATGTCTTCCCTCATCTATGCTTACAATAAAACTAGTACAAGATAAAGAACCAAACCTTTTGCAATGACAACATACGGAGCTGAGCGAGCAAATCTTCTTTTCCAGTTGTATCACTGATAGCATTTAGTAACTCCTTCATTTTATCTCTTCCATCACTGGAGTCTGAAGAGCAGATGCTTTCAATTGGAACAACATGGAAGTCTTTTCTTGGCGGAGCTAAATTGCCCACAATCAATTTCATGTCTTCAACTGCTTCGTTAAATTCATGAGAAGGGACTGGATAATGGGCACTTTCGTCAATAAAAGCAACTCCAACACCAAATACTGGTAAGGATCTATCCCTACTTGCATCAAAATTCTTTTGTGTTTTATGTTGCATCTCATGTACAAATTGAAGAGCCACCCTAAAAATACATATATTTGCTTAGAGATGAATCCAAATGCTATGAAGTGGGAGAACTCTAACATACTGAAAACCAACATAAGGTGCCATGATTATCAGCATCTTATACAACCTACAACCTATATCCTAGAAAAGTTCAATTGATTGTGTTTGTCTTTTAGCATATTAGTTATGTGACTTATATTGGATTTTAAAATCATAATCCCTCTCCTTCATAAAAAGAGTCCCGTTCTGACTTCTTGAAGTCGATTTATGAAATTCTAAATTTCAAAATTTATATAAATTCATCTAGGTAATAGATGGTTATAGTCATGATCAAAGTATCTAAAAGTACAGGTATTTACAAAATTTATTATTTTCAAATCTTGTATAAATCACAAATTGAAATCAAAAGGACAAAAAGAGGCATTTTTGTGGAACGAGGGGTCATAGTTTTGATGTGGATCCATTAGCATTTTGATTTATTATGAATTATACAAAACTTTTAAGTACATAAAAAGTATCATACTAATAATTATCCATCCTTGTGATACAGAATCATAAACTTTAGCAGTAATGAATGGATAATTTATTTCATATGTAAATGATAGGTAAGTGAATTAAGGGAGAGAAACCTGGAAGAAGAACCGCCGGAGAAGGCCACGAGGACTTTGTCGGAGGGGGAAATCATGGCGTTGGAAGTGACCGCAAACTTAAATTTACCGAAGAGATTGCTGCGGAAACAATCGGGACAGAATTTGCTACCGTCTCCGCCAGTAACACCACCGACCGTGGCGGCGGTGATTGTTTCATTGGACTTACACTTTAAGCAGAGGTTGCTAGGGTGATGGTTGGGAGAATCAGTGCCCGTTGGCAGAATTCCATTGGAAGATTCTTTCTTCTTATGCTGCTCTTCTCCTTGTTCTTCGTTGTTGTCTTTGTAGCAACCAGACTGGCAGGAAGCTCCACTGCACGCCATTCTTTCTCTCTTGTCAATCTCACTGATTTTCTGGGTTAATAGATTGTAGGGTTTTGGGCTTTACAAATACAATCCTTACAAATTATTGAAAAAAAGGAGGAAATCGTAGAAAGTTAAAATAAAATTAAAAAAATAGTAAGAATATTCTCTTTGCAAGTCTTTTTAGGAATATTAAATACTGGAGATGATGAAAAAACAATTCTATTTTCTTCTAGAAATTTCAACTCCAAATTACAATTAATATAAAAAATGGGCTCAAAAATTGGTTGAGGTTTAATGAACTTTTGGGTCTTTATTATCCTCTTTAGAATCTTTTAAAAAAAATGCATCTCACAGCCATCTAAATAACCTTATATAATCTTATCTTTATTATTACACTATTACCTTTGCTTTAAGGTTATCAAATAACCTGAAAAATAATAACAAATATTTCATAAATTAAATAACAGATTAATCAAGATATATAAGATTCTAAAATAATAATAAATTAGCATAAATAGTATTATCTTATCTATTATTTTTATAAATAAATATAGCATTAATATATTACATTCCACATATAATAACACTATAAAAATATATCGTCTTCCTTTTGAGTACTTTTTGTGCTTTTATGTGAAACCTCTCGTGATAGAAAAAGTTACTACAAAATCTTAGAATATTAAGCGTTGAATAAATTTCCTAATTATCATTAGTGCTAATTGAATCAATATTAAATGGAATTAAAATTAACATATTTTTTTGGGTCTAAACTTGCATCGTGGATTTCTCATTGATTACACATCTTTAGGGTAAGTTGTCTCATATCTTGAGTATTTATTGTGCTAATTCTAATAAAAAAAATGAGATTAATTATGATTGTTTTGTAACAATTAATTGGACAAGAAAAGTGCAGAAAATAATATAATTTAATCAAAGAAATTATAAATTGACAACATTGATATTAATAAAAAATAAATAAAATTATCATCAATAAATTTGATTAATAGTAAGTTTCTCATAAAGAAATATTTTCCTGAAATTAAATTAGAATTGCATGGTAATACTTTAAAAAACAAAATTTAATTTTAACAAACACGTGTACATTATTTATTAATTATACTTTTAAAGCAATATACACAACTTTCAATTATATAGTGTGATATCACGCTCAATAAAATGGCAAGATGGCATAATTAAAGTTAATATCGTTTTCTTTTTATCTCTACTAGCTCTTCTTTTGTTATTTATTCTCACAAAATTACAACTTAGGACTTAATAAATAATAATCCTTTTGTTTAAATTTGTCTGTTCTAATATATTATTTCCAAAATTAGTAAATAGCTATTTTTTGTTCATTTTTTTCTTTTACGTATTTTTCAAAATTTTATGTAAAAGAAAAATAAACAAAAAATTAAAAAAAACTCAACACTTTATTTTCTTTTAGTATATATTTAAATTTTCATCAATTTTAGATCTCACAAACAAAACCTAAAGTACATAAATACTGGGTGGGAGGGGTTTGTTTCTTGCCCCTTGTATTCGTCTCTCAAAAGCAACGTATTCCACCCATTCCAAGTCTCTCTGTGAAGAGACGTTTCATCGAGTTTCTACGGGTCCAGGTACCGTTCCTCCCTCTAGCCATTTATTTCCCAAGCGCGACTCTCACTGCTATTCGCTATATTAACTATTATCGATTAATTGACCTAGTAATTTGCTTCTGTGTGGGAAGTGACTATGTGAATGGTTGATTTATCAGTAATCTCTTATAAGTATTTATCAAACTAAAAAAGAAGAAACCTTTGAAAAAAGATTTCATAAATGTAAACTTATTCTTTTTTGCAGAACATTGATGTGATTTATCTAAAACTCAGTGCATGTTAAAGTTTACTTTGAATGTTGAATGACTATAGAAAACAATTTCGTTCTCTCTCTCTCTCCTCGCGCTTTCTACTTTGGGGGTTTAAGTTTATTGCCATTTGCCAAGTAGCTGAATGGAGATTAAAACTTTTGATAATTGAACCTATTTCAGGATGTGGGGAATATAATTTATGGTAGTCCTATACTTCAAATAATTTATATACTGTAATTTCGAGGGCCATTACATTATCAAATTAGTGCCGCCGTATTGATTCGCCAATCTGTTATTTTCTGAAAGATCTGACAAGAGTACAAGACGGATTAAAAAGAATGGATCCAGTAAATGGCTCTAGTGATTTGTCATCAGAGATGGAAGTAGATGCTTTTAGACGGCTCTTCCCTTTGCGCTTTCATGAGCGCCATCTGCTTGAATCTATAAGACCTGATGCCAGGCCACTTGGAAAAGCTAGAGATACCACCTTGGCCCTAGGTAAGTTATGCTTATGTTTTACTATTATTTTCAATAAACCTTTGGATTTGCCAAAATCACATTCAACTTTTAATATTAGGAGCTGTTGCATCTGCCAATGGATCAGCGCTAGCAAAGATGGGTTGTACTGTAAGTTTTCTTTACTTGTTTCTCTCTCTCTACATAGATGTAAAGAGTGGAAAAGAGGTTGTTGTCGAGTCCAGATGAGTTATTTCTACGACATTATGCATTTCTATAGGATGATAAGTACCTCATTTTGGTGAAACTGGTTCAAATTCTCATATATTGTGTCCCTGCGCAGACCATGCTGGCTGCAATTAAAATGGAAGTCATGACACCTACAACGGAGTCACCAGATGAGGGCTGCATAGGTTACCATACTGAACTGCACCTGTCCCTTTAAAGATGTCATATTTACTCATATGGCAAGTAACTCTACAAAATTCTGCTTTCAGCCATCGATTTCCACATGCCTCCAATTTGCTCTCCAATTGTTAGACCAGGGAGGCCTGCTGAGGCTGCACCAGTTGTTTCTAAGCAGTTATCTGACACTATCTTAAGGCAGGTTTCGTGACTTCATTATTTGTACTCCCTACTATCTTGCTTTGAGGTTCCTTAATAGCTTTTTACCATAATGCTTCTGGTTTGTTGTTGGATTTCTTTAGGTTAAATACATGTGAAGTATCTATTGCTACAGTATTATGCATAAACAGTTGATTGTATCTATCAACATTCACCGCAATATTATGTATATACATTTGATTTAATTTTTGTACATCAGAAGTACTTATATTACTTTTTCTACCATAGATGTGTTTCTATGTTTGTGCTTATTGTTAACTTTTTCTAATAAAATCTAAGAGGGGGACTATAGTAAAAAAAAGCATTTCTTGGTGGAAGCTCAATGTTTTGGAGCAGCGAGATCTTTTCTAATGATTTTTGTATAAATTATGGATGACACAGGTAGTTGTTATCCAGAGGACCAGAGCCTTTTCCTTGTTAATTAATCCTCTTATCCATATTTGAGTATGTATGTGTGTGTCTACATATATATACAAGAAAGAAAAATACATATTCACACCCAAAAGAAAGGGAGCTAGGAAACTTGGAGATGGAAGCCTTCTTTCATTTCAAGACGGTGAAGTAAAAACCAAACTCATGAGTTTATTATCCTAGGTTGGAACAAGTAGTTATGATCGCCCTTTTTAAAGTTCCGATGCCCCTCTTATGGTGATACGGGGGTGAAAAAAGAGGGAAAGTTGGGGATGGGGTTCTCTTACTTTTGACATAGAGGGCCCCTGGTGGGGAGGCTCAGATGGGATATTAACTCAGTGGTAGAGCACCACCCTAAAATATTGTTTGTATTGTTGTGCTTGGGCTGTGAGTGCTAGCAGCGACATGCCACTGATTTTGTTTGTACTGATGCATATATAAGCATAAATACATACACACGCATACACACAGTTTTATCCTTTTACATTTATTATGATTTGTGCTGAATATTTAAGCAATTAAACATTTATGTTTTGATTACAACAAAATTTATTCTGTTAAATATTGATGGCAATGCAGATAACCAATTATCAGATAAAACTAAATTTGATAAAACAAGGCGATGATAATTATATTTTTTACTTTTGGCATATTGCGAGTCTCTGCTTTTTTATTGTTGATATATTTTACTCCTATAAAAAAAGCATAGACTCATAATATGCCAATGGTCAAAACTTGCTATATTCTTTCTATACCCTTCATTTTGAATCTGTTAAATGCATCAAATGAAAGAAAAGGGGATATTCTGTGGTTGGTTTTTGGAGGTGCTATTATATTTGATTTGTAGACATCTGGATTGATTAAGTTGGAAATTGTGGTGGTAGCCACTTTGTTATGACTTATGACCGTGGTAGCCACTTTGTTATGACTTATGACCGTGTCAGATCTGCTTTCCTAAGAATGATAAGGATGGAATTTTAGAGAGGGGGGCATTTTGTCTACTATGTGATTTCCTTCTAAGTTACGGACTTCTGCTGATGTTTTGCTTATCTATTTATATGAGTTCCTACTACTGTCCTTCTCGCAATGTGAGGTTTTGATGTCACATACATTCAAATGGTGTCACTTGCTTAGTAATCTTTTCACAATTGTTCTGATGTCACTTATATTTGCAGCCTGTAGACGTTTTAGCTTATTTTTTCTGCTATTGAGGTTTATAAAGATATTCTAGATACAATACAAAATGTTTTAGTGTTTGTCATTTCTCACATCATATATTTGGAACATACGAGATACCATTTTTTTAAACTTAAAATGTTATCTTTTGATATGTATGTTGTTGATTGACCAATTATTTGATTGCTGCAGTTCCGGCATGATTAGTTTGAAGGATTTATCCCTGGTCAGTGGGAAAGCTGCTTGGATGGCCTACCTGGTAATAGTTTTCATTATATGACTTTTCATTTCATTTATATTAGACATTTAGACAATGGTAACAAAACAAGTCCTCTATTAGTATAAACTTATCTGCAAAATACTGTAATCTGTTGGAAAAGTAATGCAATATCGATAACGAAAGAAAAGGATTTGATGAACCTGTTCATGTTTGTTATATAATTTGGATGTGGGACAGTTGGAATAAGGGAGGAGGGGAAAGAGACGGAGATAATGTTACGAAAAAGCTTGGGGAAAGATAAATTGACGAGATGACGAAGTGGTTGCTGTGAGATGATTTCATGGCGGAAGGTTGTATAGGAACAGGGAGTAAAGTTGGAATATGAAAGAAACCAAACAACAGTCTCACCTAATAAGTTACCCTTCCAATTCCATGGAACACTTTCTATGGGTGGTGGTTGGTATGAATTTTGAGACATTTGCATGTTATGTATTACATATATATATATATTATAGGGAATTAAGGGAGGCGAGGGTAAGTCTCTAAAAACAAATCATTCATTAAAGGTATTCTTGTCATTAACCATTTCATTATTTCACTAGTATGTTTTTAAAGGCATAGTACGTACTAGGTCCTTCACCTTCCTTATCTTGGTAAGGTCTCCTTGAAAATATTTACGTTCGATTTGAACTCATTGAAGTAATTTCTACGTGCCCAGCTCATCCGTCCTAAAAAAAATGTTTATTAGTGTATATCACCAAATAATGAGTGGCTTTAAACACTGGTTACAAATCTTCTTAGTATTCTTATTATGTAACTTGCTTAACTGTTAACATTGCATTCACTTGTTTGTATGTTAGATGACAAGAAAAATGATTTTGCTCTTGCAGGACATATACTGTTTGGATGCTGATGGTGCGCTTTTTGATACTGCATTACTTTCTGCAGTTGGTGCTTTTTCTCATTGTAAGTTTGTCATGGCTCTGGTGTTTTATTACCTTAGAGTATGTAGTCAAGTTGTGAGACATCTGTATGCTGGGTGTGAGAGGCACTCAATGTTTTACTTGTGCATTACTTTGTTTGTTATACCCACATTTTAAGTGAGTTGGATGTGAACTGTGAATAATCATAAACTATAAGCATTGGAGCCTTGGAGGATATCTGATTCACGGCTTTTTTTCCCACCACTCTTACTGGGAAGGAAGGAGTTAAGTAGTAATTTTAAGATGACCACTAGGAGCTGCTGGTGCAGGTAATTTATTGAGCAAAACTGTTTATTATACTGTGCAATAAAGTAAACTAAAGAAAACCCAAAAACCTATTTTGGTGACACTCGTGCCAAAATCATTTGTCTTGCCTACATATTTAAAATCTAACTATAATATACTTTATCCTATGGTCTGGTAACATGTCTAACAACTATCAATCTGACATTGAACTTCCATATCTTGCAGTGCAAATCCCGGTAGTTTCACTGAATGATGATGGAAGAATAGTTGTTGTTTCTGAGGAAAATGAGGGACAGAAGTTGGAACATGAGCCAGTCAATAAAGATAGGAGGAAGCTCAAGTTGAGCAGCATTCCATTCTCCTTAACATGCATACTTCACAAGCATTACATCCTGGCAGATCCCACAGCAGAGGAAGAGTCCATCATGGATACTCTTGTAACAATTGTATTGGATTCATCATGTCAACTTGTGTCTCTTTACAAGCCAGGCGGACCAGTTCTGGCCTATAACTCAGCTATCCAGGTCAGTCACCTTCAAGTTCATAATTTGATGCCCCCAGGTTCCTGACATGTTAAGTTAATACTTTATTTTTTTGGGTAGCAATATTAAGTTAGTACTTAATACTACTACCTATGTCCATGATAAATCAATAAGTCGTATTATTTATTTTAAATATAGGCAAAGAGATTACCGTGATAAACAACACATAATTTACTACTAATATCAAGGTTTGGGATTTTGAAAGTCTAAATATTTATGCTTAATTATTAATTTTAAAAATGGTCAATTTGGTCATAAAAGTCAATAGAGTACATTTATCGTGGGACAGATGGAGGTGGTAAGAGTTTGCGTCAATTGTACAAAAGATGGTTATGTATTTTCCAAGGTAGACACTCCACATTTGAAATCCCAGAAATTTTTTAAGAATCTTGAAAAACCTGAACTACTCTAATTTCACATTATTAGAGAAAGGGCGAAGTTGCTCGACTTACCAAATGGTTTTGCATGCATTTATTTTATTTATTGCTTTAGAAATATATACGTAATTCTTCTACTTTGGCACATTTGCAAGATGCTTGGCTCATCAGGAATAGATCTCTACTAAAATGGAGAGGTAGAAAAATAACAGAATATACCTTTGGATGAATTTTGACTTGGATTACATAAACATTCGAAATGAAACTAAACTACTGGCTAGTTGTCGGTTCTAAGTGGAACTCATGCTTTGTTTGCAGGATTGTATTGCATTAACAAGGCAAAGAGTGAATGAACTTCAGAACATCCTGAATGAAGCAATATCTGATACGGAGGTGGACTAGGGTAGGGGAGATAAATACAGTAGCGACATCAGTTTGTCGTAATTGTTTTTTATTGCGCATGTTCATTTTCTCCAGTGCTTGCAGTGAATTAGGAATTTCAGAAAATACTTGGTTTTGGTATAGTCAATGAGTGGCGTTTTTGCCAATTAGAGTATGATGTGGTTGTAACTGAAGAGTGTTGCCTCAATTTCCTTTATCTATTTTGAATTGAGGATTCAAAATTTTAATATATCGCATAGAGAATCAAAACTTTTGTCCGTTGCATTACCCAGTCGTTGCTCTGTGCTTCCACCTCTGTGATATCTTGGAGTTTGTCCGTTGGCTATGGGCCTTGGGCGAATAAGAGTAAATTATGTTTTAGATTTTCTTAATTCAAATCGAAGAAACAATACCTTATATCTATAACTATAATCTAGAACAGGCACCAGTAGTATGGATTATTAATAAACACGGCCAATGAAATAACCCTCTGATCAAGAAAATCTTTTCGAAAAAGATAAAATAACATGATCATGAATCTTTTGAGAAGGTGATATTTTTATTTTAAAACTGGGATTTTGTTTTGAACTATGTGAGAAGACGGAACGTTTTGCATCGTTTGGCCTGGACCCATTAAGGATCACAGAAATAATATCAGTTACTTTTCACCGAGGGATATAGTTGTCAGAATTTTTTGATACGTGATACATATTTTATGATTCAATATAATACAGAAATAATTCGATACATATCGTAGGGTGAATTTAAAATAATACAGTATCTTACGATTTAATTACAATACAACGCACGATACTTTCTAAAAATAATTAACTTGAAAAGTTTTTTATGCATATTCAAAAAACTAAAAATAAATTTTCTTAAACTTTTTAACATTTCAATTGAAGAGGTTTTTTAGCATAAACATCGCTTCACGAGCTTTTAATCACTTTTTAGAGTATTATATTTAATTGAAAATGTCGTTCTATTTTTTTCACGTCACTTTTTATAAACAGATATATAAAATCTCTACTTATTAATTTGAATTATTTTCTTTTATTTTATAAATTAAATATAAATCTGAATTTTTGTTTTCTCTTGTTATTTTATAAAGATTACTGAAATAATATCTAATAAATCAATTTAGAGTATTTTATCTATTGTTTAATTTTAAAATTTATTTTCAGTCTATAATAATATTTATTTGATTAGTTTTAAATATAGTCAAACTTATATTTTATATATTTAAATATATATTATTATATTTTTTATTTTATTTTTATATTTTATGATACGATACTTTACCTAATCGATAGCATGCTAAGAAGCTTTCTTGAAATGAACGAAAAAAACGTTACTCTTTAGTTTCTCTTGTTGAATCATTCCTTCCCCTTTTACTTTTTTAGCGAGCTATTTCGTTTCTCTTATTCCTATCTGATCTCGAACTTTGGAATAAGTCTTTTAAACTCTGTAAAACATTAAATTTCGTCTTCTGATCCTCAAATGAGTTATTCTCATTTAATTCATTACAAAAAAATTTCGATACGCATTATAATTCATAATTTAACAACTATCCCGAGGGATACAAACTCAAATCAGAATCTTTTACGACAAAAATGGGTTCCCTACAAATGACACGCTCGTCATTATTTCCAGTATTTCTCTCTCCTCTCTCATCATCCACTCTCCTCTCTCATTCCTCCAATCCTCTTGGCCTCCTAGAATCCAGCCAACCAATAGGAACCCAAGAAACTTCATCACAATGACCCAAAAGGATAGATAAGTAAGTACAGTCACTTTATTCTCTCTCTAAAATCTTGAAACCAAAACTCAACCTCAAAAACCTCCCCTTGCTGTATTTTGTGTAGCTTTGTTGCCACGTGCCCCTTTCCCACACCACTAACTGAAAACAACTAACTGTTTCAATTCTCGACCTATAAACTCAAACCCTTCCACTAAGAAATAGGAGAGAAGAAGACGAAGAGTCATCACTGAAATTCAAGCAGAAAACACAGAAAGAGGTACTCAAAATTCATACACATTTACTTGTGATATCTATGTCTAAGTTTATTTCTCCCTCTTATTTGTATCTCTGTAATTAAGAGACGGGGGTTTTCTTGAAATTACAGAGTTTTCAGCTATGGCTTCTTTAATGTCTTCCCCATTTACATTACCCACCACCAAAGTTGACCAATTATCCTCAATTTCTCAAAAGCATTACTTTCTTCACTCTTTTCTTCCCAAGAAATCCAACCAAATTAACTCCAAATCACCCATGAGAGTGAAATGTGCTGTTGTGGGCAATGGCCTATTCACTCAGACCACAGCTGAAGTTCGTCGAATCGTACCCGAAAATCTTCAAAACCTCCCCACTGTTAAAATTGTCTATGTAGTCTTAGAAGCTCAATACCAATCTTCCCTTTCGGAGGCGGTTCAAATTCTGAACAACAATGGGAAACATGCTTCATTTGAAGTTGTTGGGTACTTGGTAGAAGAGCTTAGAGATGAAAATACATACAAAGCTTTCTGTAAAGACGTTGAAGATGCCAATATCTTTATTGGGTCATTGATTTTTGTTGAAGAGCTTGCTTTAAAAGTTAAGGCTGCAGTGGAGAAAGAAAGGGACAGGCTTGATGCAGTTTTAGTGTTCCCTTCAATGCCTGAAGTGATGAGACTCAACAAATTGGGATCATTTAGTATGTCCCAACTTGGGCAATCAAAGAGTCCATTTTTTCGGTTATTCAAGGGGAAAAAGTCATCTGCTGGCTTTGCTGACAGTATGTTGAAGCTTGTGAGAACATTGCCCAAGGTTTTGAAGTACTTGCCTAGTGATAAAGCTCAAGATGCTAGGCTTTATATACTTAGTTTACAGTTTTGGCTAGGTGGGTCACCTGATAATTTGGTGAATTTTGTTAAAATGATTTCTGGTTCTTATGTTCCCGCTTTGAAAGGGATGAAAATTGAGTATTCAGATCCAGTTTTGTACTTGGATAATGGAATTTGGCACCCTTTGGCCCCTTGCATGTATGATGATGTGAAGGAGTATTTGAATTGGTACGGAACTAGGAGGGATGCAAATGAGAAGCTTAAGAGTCCAAATGCACCCGTAGTCGGGTTGATTTTGCAGAGGAGTCATATTGTTACTGGTGATGAGAGTCACTATGTGGCTGTGATCATGGAGTTGGAGGCAAGAGGGGCTAAGGTGATTCCAATTTTTGCTGGTGGGCTCGACTTTTCAGGGCCAGTTGAGAAGTACTTGATTGATCCAATAAGTAAGAAGCCTTTTGTGAACTCAGTGGTGTCACTTACTGGTTTTGCTCTTGTTGGGGGACCGGCAAGACAGGATCATCCGAAGGCTATCGAGGCACTGATGAAGCTTGACGTGCCTTATATTGTTGCATTACCTTTGGTGTTCCAGACAACAGAGGAGTGGTTAAATAGCACATTGGGCCTGCACCCAATTCAGGTTGCTTTGCAGGTTGCGCTTCCAGAGCTCGATGGAGGAATGGAGCCCATTGTTTTCTCTGGCCGAGATCCCAGAACAGGCAAGTAGACAAAGAATCTCTTTCATGTTGTTTCTTGAGTGTCTTTTTGTTGAAATATATATGTTATGTTATTTTAGAGGTTTGTAAGGTTTACTTACTAAAAATTTATGTTGCATTTAATTTTTCTTTGGTGCTTATATTTGAATGTGTTATGTTTTGCAGGGAAATCACATGCTCTTCACAAGAGAGTGGAGCAGCTATGCACCAGGGCTATCAAATGGGGCGAACTGAGAAGGAAAACAAAGGTTTGTGACCTTTTACTACATACTTCCTGTTTAATCAATCTATGTCTGACCCTAGGTTTACCATATGATATTTTTCTATTACTTTTTGTTTACAATTATGTGTAATCATACAATCTCTTGTGCATTTGATATTTCGTAATTTGGAAGGCATGTATAAGAAGATTTTCTTGATTTTTTTTAATTTAAATTTTCATCTGTTTTGGGCATTACTAGCTTGCTTAACTTTACAATAGGATGTGATTTATTTGTAATTCTTATATTATACTTGACAATAAAAAGACTTTCAAGCTAGAGGTGTTCTTCTGTTATATTCGTCCATCCAAGACTATTTTAGAGATGTGGTCTCTTTTCCCCTAGTCTTTGTAGTATAGAGGTCCTTACATACAACAATACAAAGAAATTCTAATTAAACTAAAAAGTACAAAATTGCCCTTAAAATTTGATCCCCAAAACCCTGCCAAATTATTCATGGACTCTCAACATTTATTTCCCGGTCTCCCTTGAAGAAACTTTCTGGCTTCGTCCCTGTGTGTTAACTTTGATTTGACCCTGCATCTTTACCTATATATTTTATTCTATTCTTGATGGAAGACCAAAAATCTGAGGTTAATTTATGGGATATTGTTTTATAGTTTTTAACGTCTCTACTGTAAAATATCTAGTTCAAGTCAATTTTACAATTTTAGCTGACACGGCGGTCATATAATTACGCAGGCCGAGAAGAAAGTGGCAATCACCGTATTCAGTTTCCCTCCAGACAAAGGAAATATTGGAACTGCTGCTTACTTGAACGTTTTTGCCTCAATATTCTCTGTTCTCAAAGACCTTAAACAAGAGGGATATAATCTAGAAGGACTTCCAGAAACTTCTGAAGCCTTAATCGAAGATATACTTCATGATAAAGAGGCTCAATTCAGCAGCCCAAATCTCAATATTGCATACAAAATGGGTGTCAGAGAGTATCATAAGTTAACTACCTATGCCTCTGCATTGGAAGAAAACTGGGGAAAAGCTCCTGGGAATTTGAACTCAGATGGAGAAAACCTCTTGGTGTACGGGAAGCAATACGGAAATGTCTTCATTGGTGTTCAGCCAACATTTGGCTATGAAGGCGACCCCATGCGGCTGCTCTTTTCCAAATCAGCTAGCCCTCATCATGGTTTTGCTGCGTATTACTCCTTTGTTGAGAAAATATTCAAAGCTGATGCAGTGCTCCATTTTGGGACTCACGGCTCACTTGAATTCATGCCTGGTAAACAGGTAGGAATGAGTGATGTTTGTTATCCGGACAGTCTGATTGGGAATATTCCCAATGTTTACTACTACGCAGCCAACAATCCATCTGAAGCCACTATAGCCAAACGTAGGAGCTATGCGAATACCATTAGCTATTTGACTCCTCCGGCAGAAAATGCTGGGCTCTACAAGGGGCTCAAGCAGCTGGGTGAGCTGATCGCGTCTTACCAATCCCTCAAAGACACTGGTCGTGGTCAACAAATTGTGAGCTCTATTATCAGCACAGCAAGACAATGCAATCTTGACAAAGATGTGGATCTTCCTGATGAAGGTGCTGAAATCTCCGCTAAGGATCGTGATCTTGTGGTTGGAAAGGTTTACTCCAAAATCATGGAGATCGAATCCCGGCTTTTGCCTTGTGGACTCCATGTCATTGGTGAGCCTCCGTCAGCCATGGAGGCAGTTGCCACCCTTGTGAACATTGCAGCACTGGACCGTCCGGAAGAAGGTATTACGTCTCTGCCATCAATATTGGCTGGGACGGTTGGAAGAGAGATTGAAGAGATATATAGAGGGAATGACAAAGGAATCTTGAAAGATGTGGAGTTGCTTCGACAAATAACTGAGGCATCACATGGAGCCATTACCGCATTTGTTGAGAAGACTACTAACAAGAAGGGTCAAGTTGTTGATGTAGCTAGCAAACTGAACTCAATCCTTGGCTTTGGTTTGAAAGAACCATGGATTCAATACATGTCGGACACAAAGTTCCATAGGGCTGATAGGGATAAGCTGAGAGTTTTGTTTGCGTACTTGGGGGAGTGCTTGAAGCTAGTTGTGGCTGATAACGAGTTAGGAAGTTTGAAACAAGCTTTAGAGGGTAAGTATGTGGAACCAGGTCCCGGTGGTGATCCGATTAGGAACCCCAAAGTGTTACCAACAGGGAAGAATATTCATGCACTTGACCCACAATCAATTCCCACAGAAGCTGCACTGCAAAGTGCGAAGGTTGTTGTGGATAGGTTGCTTGAGAGACAGAAGGCTGATAACGAGGGAAAGTATCCCGAGACCGTTGCACTTGTATTGTGGGGAACTGATAATATCAAAACATACGGTGAGTCTTTGGCTCAGGTTATGTGGATGATTGGAGTCAGGCCAATTGCGGATTCAATTGGACGAGTGAACCGCGTGGAGCCTGTCAGTCTTGAAGAGCTTGGAAGGCCTAGGGTTGATGTGGTTGTCAATTGCTCCGGAGTGTTCAGAGACCTCTTCATTAATCAGGTATCCCTCTTTCTCGATGCTTCATATCTGTTTGCCAAATTCCTGTTTAATTGATGGTTTTGAAGAAACTATGCAATAGTCATAGCTGTCCCTTCCTTAACGTCGTGAAATGTGCAACTCATAATCTCAGTTAATTGATACCTAGTATCAAGAACAACTTTCTATAATACTTGGTCGATCAGAATTTTACTAAAAGTTATACATTTCTTTACAGATGAATCTCTTGGATCGGGGAGTGAAGATGGTAGCTGAACTGGATGAGCCAGAGGATCAGAACTATGTCAGGAAACACGCGCTAGAGCAAGCCAAAACTCTTGGCATTGAGGTCAGAGAAGCTGCAACCAGGATATTCTCCAACGCCTCAGGCTCCTACTCCTCCAACGTAAACCTTGCTGTCGAGAATTCTTCATGGAATGATGAGAAGCAGCTTCAAGACATGTACTTGAGCCGCAAGTCCTTTGCATTTGACAGTGATGCTCCTGGTACTGGCATGATGGAGAAGCGAAAAGTATTTGAAATGGCTCTAAGTACAGCTGAGGCCACATTCCAAAACCTTGACTCATCCGAAATCTCACTGACAGATGTCAGTCACTACTTCGATTCGGACCCTACTAATCTTGTACAGAACCTAAGGAAAGATGGGAAGAAACCAAGTGCATACATTGCAGACACTACCACAGCAAATGCACAGGTAAACTTCTATTATCATATAGTTATAAGATTTTTATATTCGGAAAGTAAGAATCGTCCTTTTCTATTTTTTCATTTATTTAGAAAACCTAAAAGCTCATATTTGTTGCTGCTATTCAGGTTCGTACCCTCTCTGAAACCGTCAGACTTGATGCACGGACAAAATTGTTGAACCCCAAATGGTATGAAGGAATGCTCTCTAGCGGATATGAGGGTGTTCGTGAAATTGAGAAGAGGCTAACCAACACGGTGGGGTGGAGTGCTACTTCAGGCCAAGTGGATAATTGGGTGTATGAAGAGGCAAACACTACTTTCGTAAAAGATGAGGAATTGTTGAACAGGCTAATGAACACAAACCCGAATTCTTTCCGTAAGCTGGTGCAAACTTTCTTGGAGGCCAATGGACGCGGATACTGGGACACCTCAGAAGACAATATTGAGAAATTGAAGCAGTTGTACTCTGAAGTTGAAGACAAGATTGAGGGAATTGATCGGTAAATATTGTAATTGTACAAGTTAATTCTTGAATGCAAATAACATTGTAGATTTATCTGAGCCATTTCTTTCTCTCTCTGTGTCTCTCTTGTCTGGAGGATGGATAAATTTAACTTCCAGAAATAATTGGAATGCTACTTCCCCATTGTAATTCTTACTTCATTTTTGGGGATTTGTCTTCATTGTATGTAACTCTAGAGATGCTGAGTCACGTAAATTATGGTCCAAGATGCATTCAATTACAAATCAAACTTTCGCAGTTGTTACTTTTTATTTATTTATTAATTTCCTTGCATAAATAATCTTCTATTTTATCATTTTGACATCGTCATAACTCAAATGGGAAAGTGTAGTGACTTCAGCAAGTTCAATTTCTTCTGCTCATGAAACTGGCAAAATGCTAACCAGAACACTGCGTGGTTCTCATATTGCAGTTCAAGAGCCTAAGAATGAAATATGCTGTGTATATATGTCGATGTACGTGTCTCTGATAGAAATAAAAGGTGTTCGGATCAATTTTTTTTAACATTCTCCTGGATTAGTAAAAGAAAATACGACACCAGAGGGGTTTTAGATCTTTCATAATTGAAATTTGACTACTGGGGAACTTCTAAGAAACATGTGGAACAAGCTCTTACTTTCTCACTTGTATGAACAATGTACATCTTAAATTGTCAAAGAAAAGTTACAATTTACTTCTCCCTTTACCCCTATTGTTTCTCTTAGGAATGAATCTCCAAAAGTGGGCGACAATCATACAGGAAAAATCTACAAAACAATGCTTCCCCTTTTGAAGAATGGTACAAAAAATTTCAGACTCTGGGATAGGAGATTTACAAATTGATGCATGCAGGTTTGAACCTAGTGTTGGCGGAGAATATTTTGCCTTCAAACTAACTCCATTAGAAGAGGGTCACCTGCAGCCATTATTCTAATAAGCTTTATGAAGTCTTGCTCACTTGACACATTCCAAGGGTGTACTGCAGGTACTTCCGGGGAATAAAATGTCGAAGAATTAGAAGGCTGTTTCTGCTTGTATATCATTGTATTAAAGACCGAGTCAAAATTCTGAGGTGAGTCCATTGCTAGAAAGAAAATCGGTATTGCGACCTTGTGATGTATATCCAGATCGCCTACTAGATTCACAAGATCAATATAGTCTGAGACAAAACGTCTAGGTATGTAGAATACCTCAGAACTACATATTGTAAGGCTCAGGTCACTTTTCATCGATTCCTTGTAACTGACTTGGAGGTGAACGGGCATCATGGTAACAACTTTCTTCACCATGTCTGCTTGTTTCCCATACCAATCTGAGTTGGAAGCAAGTTGAACAGAACTCCAGGACTCAGACACCTAGAATAACCGAGTTTTAGAGATGTCATAATGGTTGTTGAGGACAAACATTTAAGCGTCTAAAGTAATAAATAAAGAAAACTATAGAGCAAGAAAAACATTACATGTATTTTTTTTTCTTGTGATAAGTTACATATATCATTTTTTCTTATTTTATGCAGTTACTAATATTGAGATATTGTCTAAAAGTGTAATTCTGCATCTACAGTAATTTCAATGATATTCTACCTGAGAAGTGGAAAAGAAGCAAAAACATACACAACTAAGGCTATTATCAAATGCAACTGTTCCCAAGAAACAACTAGTGTGCGTAAAATGAAGGCAAAAGGCAGTTTTAAGGTTCACCTTGTCAGTAATCCAGAGCTTAGTCTTGTCTGCCTGCAACAAGTTCCAGTAATTAAGAATAATATCATCGTGGAGGAATAAATATCCTTCTGCACTCGTAAATCTATTCAGTATTTTTGGGAGATGCCTGCAAACAAATTTGGCATATCAGATAATACATACAAAATCATGTGAAAGGATCTTTCTAACAATTGTCCAGATAACCATGAATACTATTTGAAATAATCACATTGGATACAGGAAATAATCACATTGGATACAGCTATTATAATGTCACATTACACCTACTGCTTTCCATTCCATCAATATTATACCCATGCCTTGCACAAAAGTATTAACACCATAACAGCCAAAGCTTGCTTCCAACAAAAATTATAATTCCAAGTTTCCAACAAACAACCCTTGATTTGACACTTCTCCAAATCAAATCGTAATACTTACAAAGACAATAAAAGAATAGTTCAAAGAATAAAGGAAAAAGAGGAAAAAGAACTCTGAGTCAGGCATATACACACAAAATAGGCCTATCCTGGAAGTGCTTTCACAAATCATATGCTATTGTATTCTTTACAGTAGAAGGTTACTTTGGTTTCTAAGCTTGCAAAAAATGATAAAGAGACATCTTGAGCCTCGGTAGGCAGCTTCCTAGGGGCTGCAAATCACATTAATCTCATTGTTACAAAAATAATTCTTATAGGCCATGAGAGAACCAAATAGAAACTAGTTAATAACACAACAGCAATTACATATTTCCTGATGACAATCAATTCGAAACATGGCCTTGAGCCCAGGCATCAGCATCCAGTAAAAAGAAAAAGTTTCCCCTCATGAAATGGAAATGTTATCACCTGTAACTTTCAAGCAAATAAAATAAACAGAACAAAAATGAAATGAGGAAATCAATAGTATCAAAAATTTAGGGTGTCCCAGAGTTCCCTAAACCATTTCTAGAAAATATAGTCCTATTTTATGCAATAGGAATTCAACAGTGAAGCTTTAACTCCTGAAATTTGAGAAAAGGACAAAATACTGATAAACAATATCAATCATTTGTATAATCAAATCTCACAAAAGCAATTACTTTCATATAACTAAAGATACAAAAAGAGAGCCGGTGCCCACAATCATTAGTGGCAAATAAAGTTTATATTACATCAATAGAGAACGTTTCTGAAGAGTGAAGAGAATGACTAAAATTTCTTTTAGTTTTTTAACCTTATGCGTCCTCATCCATACCGAGGACTTACATTTTTTTTTTAAGTGTCAAACTAGGGACTAATTATGTCAAGAGGTCCAGGTAGAATCCGATTGAAACTTCAATTGATCTTATTTATTAAGGACAGCAATATATTTTGTCGTGTTCTCAAGTCAAAAAATTATAGATAAAAATTACAGAACTTGGATTTGAAGCTCGCCTCTGTCATATACATACTTCATAATCACCACTATCCCTATTAGAGTATGTTTTCATTTGTTACAACTACATTTTATTCCTCTACATTATACAGAGTATGGTTTATAGTTTAAATTGCTTTGGCAGAGCCTGAATAATTTAGTATCTTCTTAAAAACTCTAGACATGTATAGGACCTATGTGCACGTTCAAGGAACTTCCAGAGGTGTTGGAGGAGTGACATGGTCCTCTTAACAGTTTACATGCATCATGCCCTAACCAAATGAACAAAGAAACTATGAACAATTTCAGCAGTCAAAGAAAGAAGCATAGCATTTTTTTTTAATGTTAATAAACAAAGAAGCATAGACAGAAATTAAATATTATAAGAATTACTGTTAGTGGAGGAGGGGGGGGGGGGGGGGGGGAACTTACTTGTATACATGGTCTAACTTGCCTTCTTCAACTGCAAGGTCTACATTTTTCTGCACCGACAAAATAACAACAGTCTTAAATATCCTTCCGTAAAGCAATCTCCATTCCAAAGCAGTACGTTCAACAGGTCCACTGCAGAACATTATTAGCACCACATTCCCAAAATTTTTCCTCCACCTAATTAAATTTCCAATTTCGTAGTTCACCGTTCCAATTTCTTCAACCCCTAGATGAACAGATGGTAACTTTTGAGGAATAAAGTCCTTGCGGTCTCCGTGACCAATAGTTGCCCGTGGCCGATCCAATTCAAGTGACATTAGCCTTGGCTGCTGGTATCCAACAGCAAGCAAGTCCTGAAGCCAAGCAGCAGTAAACTTTACATCTTTCTCAGTCCAAAACCCTTCCTCAGCCATGGCATAACTCAACTCCAAAACCTTTTCGAATAACCTATGCTTACCCGACCTCCAGGAGATCAAAAAGTTTACTAAACGACCAACATTTACGTGAAGATCCTTCTCTTCAGCAAATGGGTAAGCTTCAATTCTATCATATCGATGAACAGTAGGAGGATAAACAACAACATACCCACCAATTTCCCACAAAAGCCTTTGCCCCCAATAACCCCTCAACACATCAGAAGCCATTGAACTCACAGAAACAGGAAGCATCAAACCCCAAAATGCTGATGACTGGTAAATTGTATTAAAAGAGTTAACAGGCACCATAACACCTTGTGGCAGAGCCACTTTTGGGGCACGGTCATCAAACCTAATATCAAATCCTTCCAAACCTGGCTTTCGAGTAAAGTAAAAAACAGAATCAACATCAGGAAGGCCATTAGAAATTCCCTGTTGAATAAACTGCTTCCCACCAAACACTTCAGTGTAATATTCTTCATGACCAATTTCACCTACGTTCTCCAATGGCAACCCCCTAGGCCAAACCGAACGTTGCCCAAAATGAATATATGGATTCACAACAGTTCTATTCGGGTTTTCGTGACTGTATTGCAATATAACCTCTTGCCTAGCAGTTTCACCAACTACCTCTACATCAAAATGCTTACCAATATCATTATCAATTACATCGCCACGATCATCTGCATCAAAGATCTTTTTCGCGCCATGTTGAATAGCAAATAAATACCCAACAGTCTTTCTAACATATGAACCATAAGGCAAGTACTCAACAACTCTAAACCCTAACTTAGCTTGTTGCTCAAGAGAGAGAAAAATAGTACCTTTAAGGCTCCAATCGGAAGGCGTCTTGGAATTCCCAACTGCCAAAACTTGCCAGCCCTTGATCTTTGCAAGATTTCGCAGCGAATCAGAAGGGTAATTCGATACAGAGACAACAATCCACTTATCGGATCGAAAATTGGTAAAGGGGGTGGACTTATCCGAGATGGGCGGAATTGAGTTCCAATCGATTTGAGGGAAATGGATGGTTTCCAGGGCTTTGGACTGAGATTGAAAGCAGAGGAGAGCGGCGGAGTCCCCAACGTTGCGGAGGAATAAGAGGGCGGCGACGGTGGCGATGAGGAGACCAATAGTGAAGATTTTGTATAGATTTTCGGAGACCCATGTAGAAAAATCTAGGGATTTGGACTCGGAGAAGCGATTTGGGTGAAGGGCTGGTAATGCCGCCGCTGCTCCGTTCTGTGGGGATTTTGGGGTTGGACGATCTTGGACCAACATTGAATCCAGTCCCAGCACTGAAATCAACTGTTAACACTCTTTCTTTTTCTCTCTCCTGGTTTATTTTCTCACCAGACCCGTGACTCTAACATTAACTAAATTTTTTGTTGTTCTTCTTCAGAGCCAACTAACTTCTTCTTTTTCCTCTCCCCAAAATTGGAAGACACGTATCAGTGATTTGTAAGTATCACCTGGAGCTGGTGGGAGGCTGGGAGCTGCCGACAGGTATGGTATGGTTGTGTTTTCTAACGCTTCAATGTAACAGCTACTACTGCTAGTTTGATGTGTGGTGGGAGGTCTATTTCCGTCTCTTTGTTCTGTATTTATTTACTAATTATTATTATTATTGTTATTCTTGTTGTTACTTATAATAATTTAATAATTATTATTATTGATGTTGGACCACCCTTTTTCTCATTCTATGAACAAATTGGATTGGACTGGTTAGCTACTAATCTTTGCAACTTGGAGAAGTTAATATTTATAAGATAAAAAATGGCAAAATTAATGATTTTTCCAACGTTTTATTTATTACATTATTAAAGTTTTAATTTATATAATTATTTAATTAAATTAATTAAAATTGTGGTATTCTATTAAAAAATTAAACTGCCGATTAAATTGATTCAATTCTTTTCGCATGTGACATGAGAAAGAAAAAAAACACATAAATATTAAAATGCTTCTACACTTACCTACTTATTTTTATCCAATTTTCTTACTTGCGTGTAAAATAAATGAGTGTGGTCTCACCTCATTTTATCTTTAACTCAAATGAGTGGGTCACACTCATTTGTCTTATATGAGGGTAAAAAAAATAGGTCTAAAATTTTCCTAAATATTATCATCTCTCATCGGGCTTCCGCCTACCTTCATCGTCACCTCTGATCACACATCCAATTACATATCCAGGCTTCTCAAATTTAGAGGTAGTTTAACGAAAAGAATTTGGTGTTTTCTTAGGGTTTTATCTTGCCTATAATTGGAAGTTTTGCGATTCATATCAAGAAGTAAGAAGCACGAAATAGATGAATAATATATAAAGGAAATTGAGTTATACAGAAAAACCATACCAAATAGTTGGTGAAAGCCATCGCGACATGCTTCGAATATCAAGGTGGCGTAATGGTCGTCCTTCTCTGCCCGTACCTTCATAACCACCGCCACATATACCAAATAGATCTTCGTGCTGCGATTCTTAATAAAACTTATAATGGAGATTGAACGGAGATTAGCTCGATAAGCCATGGCTGACGTGACGAGGAGGTGGAAGGTTTTGCTGATAAACCATGCAAGGCTAGGGCCACGTCATTTTATTTGTTTTTACCTTTTTTTTAGCAATCACCTAGAAAAAAACAAAACACAATTTGACGTACATTCACTTAAATTAACAAAATGGTATAATTTTATTATTTTAACTAAGTAATTGTATAAATTAAAATATAATAAGTAAAATATTTTAAATATAGCGTGAAAATAATTAATTTTGGCAATAAAAAATTATAATCACGTGACAATACTTTGTTATTTGTTCATTAAAAAATTTACTTTCTTTATGCCATTATCAACTTTATTATTAGGAAAATGATTTATAAATTATAGTCTGATTCTTATCAACTTCTTGTTGGGTGTTTTTCTTTATGCTAAAATCTAAAGAAAGCTACAGTGGCTAATTGAAAAGACAATTGAGCAATCATTATTGAAATAAATTATCTTGACAGCACACCCAATACCAAGAAAATGATAAAAGAAAATTTGGAGGAAAGTTTTGAGATCTACTCCCAATGCAGCACCAGCATGAGGGAGAGTGAATTGCAAGTTTGATAATATTATAATAATGTTAGAGGATTGATATTTTTATAAATTTTTTTTTGATATTTTTATAAATTTTTATTCACATAAATAATAAGTAAAATTCGTTTTTATGTGAGTAGAATTTTATAAAAATATTAATTTTATAAATAAAAATACTAATTCTCTAATGTAAAATTAAGTGTTATATGTTGCAGATTACTAAATAAAGTTAAGATAATGATCGAGCTAAATAATTTTTATCAATGTAGACGAAATGTATCGTTGATAATTTTTATTCAAAACTATAGTGGACAAAGTTATGAAGCATTTATTTATTACAATTTAGTCTTAATTTTTAATAAAGTTAAATTTTAGTAGGATTAATTTTTTTTCCCGTTAAGAGAATTAGGGGGATTATATTATCAATGTTGGATCCTTTACACACTTTATCATGTGAAATACATGTTGTACATTGTATTAGAAATAATATTTTCAATTTTAAAAATGTTTTCTCCCCCAAGTGTGTAATCGTTCACTTATTTTAATAGTGTCAGTTTAAATATTTTGTTTTAGATACGGTTACGCTCCATGTATTGGAGCTAAATTTATAATTAATTTTATATATAAATAAAAATGACACGACAAGATGGCATAGTGGATGAGAAAGGGAACGAGGGCTAGATCTGATTTTTGGACAATTGTGTGACTGAAAAAAAAAGATAATTTTATAAACATAATAACCAGATATAATACTAAATATTATACTCATCTTCACTATTAAATGATATTGCGTGACAAAGATTTCAATGTTACAAAATACTCATTCTTTTCTATTATATAGGTCGTTTAAGACACAATTACACATATTAAGAAATCTCATTAATACTAATATTAAGTAATTAATGTTGGTTTAAAATTTTATTATTACTCACACACTAATTAATTACTCTTTCTTTTCTCTTTCTTAATTACTCCATCTTTAAGAGTAAAGTAGAAAATGATTACATTTTTTCTCCTAGATATATGTAAAACGACTTATATTTTGGAAAGAAATTTTTTTTTTAAAATGACCTATATAATGAAAAAGAAAGAGTAACATTTAATAATGAGAATGAATGTAATGTCCGAATGTTATTACCGATTATTGTATTTATATACTTATTTCGAAAAAATGAAAGAATCAGTAGCTGCTGGAATAATTGTTTAATCATTGATGCAACATGTGTTCTCTTGTTTTCAGTAGAGTAGGGCCGTAGTAGGATGGTGGACTTTCTTCTTCAATGACGGGCCGAGAAAAATAAGTTGGTGGATCTGGTGGCTCTTCTTGTACTACGTACCCAAATTAATTAGATTTATTCCTTTGCTTCGGCAATGATTGTGGGCCTTCCACCGGCTGATGATTTAATTGTCGAATACAGTCCTGTTCCATTTAAAAAAAATATAATTCATGCATTACATTAAATTATTGAAGTTTTTATTTACCATCTTAACTCAGTTTAAATAACAATATTGTATTAATTGAAATTAGTTTTAATTTTGTAAGTAGCCTATGAATGTCCGTATTTTTTATGGTTATCGATTTTTCAACTAAATACTTGTTACAGATTTTAAATAGGAACGGTTGATTACTAAACTAACTTTGGAGATTTACTTTAACAGTTTATAATTTTCTAAATTGTCATTATACTAATTTCCTCAAAAAACAATTTTAATATAACTAGTATTTACAGATGGTCACTTAGTATGACTCACTTATATTAATATAGAGATATCGTGTATTCGATTTTTGCTGACAGCAAGTCTTGAAGACAATAGTGCATGATGAAGAATAATTTAACTAGACTAGGATAAATTATTGTAATAGATTAGGATATTCAAAAAATATATATAACTAGTATTCCTTCTGTTTTAAATTATAAAATTACTATTGACTTTCTAAAAGTCAATTTGAGATATTTTTAAATTTAAAATTAACACGATTTATTTAAGTTTTCAAAATAATAAATCTTATAACTAGTAGTATTTTTTTAAATAATTTGTAATATTCATAATTGTATTAACGTAAATTAAATAAATGTATATCATTTTTAATATAAAAATTATTTAAAATTAATTTTTAAAAAATCAATATTCATCTGATCTTATTCAATCAAAGGGGGCACAAAATTTGTTCAAGCTTTACTTGAAAGATAAACGAACCATACTGAGCCATAGCCCAACTATACCAAGCCCATATTGAACCGAGCATTTCATTTTGGTACGGGCGAGTAAATACTGGTCTGTCACCTGACGCGTATTTCAAATTATTTTTCGGAATGATCCCGCCATTTTAAAAAACACAGCAACAAAAAGTTGGTGCTTTAAAAAATGGAAGCAGCATTTCCGTGTCCGCTAGAACGAACAGTAGTTTCAGCTCTTCTCCTTCTTTCCACTGCACCTCCTTCTCTCTCTCCTCCAAAGTAATTAAACCACTACGAATTCTCTTCTCTTCATTTTCATTTCAGTAATTCAATTCAATTCATTCACGTTTTACTTTCTACTCGTTTGAATTAATGCTAAACATTGGTGTATATATGTTTCTGATCCATTTTTTTAGCAATAAGAGCATGTGCGATGATAATTCAGAGAGCTTGTCGATCGGTACTACTTTGAAATCTTATGGTTCAACGAGTGTGATCAGCGACGAAGGTTGCTCTTCTGCAGATCTTCCAAGGCAACGGCCTCGCATGTCTCCTCTTGCTGCTCGTTGTAATGAGATGAAACTAAAGGTGATAATTCAATTTATCGACCTCAAATATTGAGGAAGTTCTCTGATTTCTCGTCCGTTTTGAAATACTCGTGTTTTGAAGTTTTGTTGGTTTAAAATTTGAGTTAGTATTAAACAATGAAGCTCTGTTATTGAATCTCTCAGAATTGAGAGTGATTTTCATAACTGATGTTTTAAGCTATTGATGGAGTTAGGTTGCTATTAATTTTAGCCTAAAATTTGCACAATCCGCTGAATTAGCACTTGATGTTTGTTTTTGGATGTTAAAAACTCCAGTTTGTTTCTGAATTCGACTTGAAGATGATGAATCTCAACGTGATTATCTCGTTCTGTTTATGAATGTATTTCAGTTTTGATGTTCATAATTAATTGCTGTTTAAGTTGGGCTTCGGCAAATTCCACTGAAATTGGCATTGGAAATGTGTTTGTTTTAGATTTGGAATTTATTTTTTGTTCATTTAACTGAATATTATTGATAACGCTCTGGCTTTCACTTGATTTCATTCATTATATTGCTTGCTTTGATTGATAATACCTTCCTGTTTCAATTTTATTCTAATTTTAATTTTCAATGGTATTTTGTGTACTTATGGAATCCTATATATTCTAGTTTTGGTATGCTCACCCTTTATCAATTTCTGACATTGTCTTTGCTCTGTTTTTGTCACGAATCATAACGAGGTTGATTCGTTTCGTCTCTTTATTCGAATCTGATTTCAACTTCTCCAGTTTTTTATTTCAACTCGTCGAATGAATCTCAAATTAATGACGGACTTCTGTTTTTTTTTCAATAGACATATTCTTCAATTACAAATATATTATGTCTCTATCATCCAAAGTTCAAATCTCCATGAAAATTGAATAATCCTTGATAAATGATTCTAAAATTATTCAAGTTTTAAGCAGGTTGTGAGAAAGAGTCGATCAAAGAATTTCCGCGTTTCTGACTACCGCAAAGTGAGTTCCGGCGAGTTGGCGATGGTTTCATGGGGGTCGGAGACGAGTGAGGCTTCCTCGTGTTTGACAAGTAATACCAGCTCGATTTCATGCGCGCGAAGCTGCAATGCTTCTACGACACTGGGTGGAGGTTTGAAAAAGAAGCCGGTCTGCTCGGCTTACCTGCGCCGCCGAACTGAAGCCATCAGGGGTATCTTGTCTGGAAGTTCTGTTTCTGAAGTGAGGATACGTGCCCTACTTGGTGACAGTCCTGACACCAGCAAAGCCTTGAGAATGTGAACTTCTCTCTCCATCACTCCCTTCCGCAAAAGAACCAAATTTGACTTTATTTCTAATTAATTTCTAAAATTAAAATTTAAATGTCGATATAAAATTAAATAAATCTAAAAATAACAAAAAAATTATTTTAATAATACAATTAAGTAGTTTACAATAATAACTATTGAATTAGTTAAATAGTAAATTAACATCAAATTTATTTTTTAAAATTCTGCAAATTGTGAAATAAACTAAATAAAGCTGCTTTTGTGAACAGAGAGTATATATCTGTATGATGTATCTGGCTTCGTATAGACATATAGCTTTGTAACACAGTTTTCTTTTGGTGAAGGTTGCTGAAAGAGGCGGTGGTGAAGAGGGTTGGAGCTGGAGGTCGAACCGACCCTTATATTTACATGGTAACTTTGTTACTGTTGCAACTAAAATCTGAAGCATATAAATAGTCTCTCCATTTAAAATTAGAGACAAATTTTAACCTTTTAAATAAATATATGATATTTAAAATTGATTCAAATTTATTTAATTTAGCACAAATATATGTAACTTTTGTAGATTATCTAAGTACTTCTAGTGATCATATTTCTTGGTTTCAAAACTTAAAAAGAATTTGTATTATTTTTGAATTTTATTTTTTTTTCAAAAAATTATTTAAAAAATAAAAAAAATCTCTATTTTTGGTACGTCTGTGCATTATTATGCATGTTCGACTGTTTTAATTTGTACTTGCCTTCAAGTCAGTCGGTGGAAAAGAAACATAGGTGCATATCCATGGTATACATGAGGTTGAGAGATGCAGGATGAGTGAATATGAGTCTAATAGTGTGGTACTGGTATTAATTTGGTGATGATTTAGAATTATATATTAGACTTACAAAGCCATAAAGCAAACACTAAGCAAAGAAAAAGGAAAAAAAACAGAGTATATACCTTGCCATTCAAGTACATGGCAAGTAAGAAGTTGGATTTGATTTACATACGGAATAAAAGTAAGAAGTTGGGTGTGATTTACAGATGGCATAAGTTGTGACATTCGGGGACCTGATAGGCTTGTATATAAATTATAGAAGATCGATTCTATATATTTCCAAAATATTCGTACTTCGCAAAATGCCTTGTTGTTGCAATATAGAAGTTAATTTTTATTTTTTAAATGTAGCTAATAATTTGATAACATTTTTTGCCTCCTATTTTGCAGATAGCATAGTAGGTTCTCTGCTCTGGATATATATCATATTGTAGAGTAATCCCACATAGTATATAGGGAAGTTTTGTTTTGAGAAACAAATTTAGGTAAATGTGGCGAAACCACTCGGCTAGCTAACCCCACTTTGTAAGGACGCGAGGAGGTAAAGTATAGCAGTATAGACAGAAGGATATGTTAAACAAGTTTTAGTTTGATAATAGTATTTTTCATTTCGTCATTTTGAAAATGTTGGTGAATTTGCATGCATGGAAGAAGTTTTGATACGGTTCCCCAAAATGAGTTTTGTAAAATTTACAAATACTAAATATCCTAAAAACAAGTTATTATTTTTGCAATAGTGACATGGTAATGAATTTAGAATAAAAAATTTGAGGAAATTTTTTTATTTTATATTACCTGTCAATAAGAAAAGGACTCATTTTTCGAAATTAAAAAAATTTCACATGTTGATACTCTTTCTGCTGACCAAAAAGATTATTATTTATTGAAAGCTATCCAAAATTGTAGTATATAGTTTAAACCTAAAACAATAGTTAGGAACTGTTACAATTTTATGTGTTTACCTTTCTTTCTTTTTAACATACGTACAATGGTTATGTACAAATAACTACCGTTATAAAAGGATATACGGATCTTGATACAATAATATTTGTATTCGTATTTAAAAAATTAATATTTTATTTGTATTCATATTTAGTGAATTTTAAAAATATTATTCATATTTAGTATTTAAATAAATATTTGAATACGAATAATATTCGTTTTTATTTATTTTATTTAAACGAATAGATTATTCGAACATTCAAATATTTGAATTAGTTTATTAGTTATCTAATAAATAATTTGTTCAAATTATTTATAAGAACTAAAATTTTTTGAATAATATAAACTTGTCACCATTTAAATTTTAAAGTTTGTCAGGCACATCATTATCTATCATTGATTATAGAAATAAATCAAAATTTAAACATATTAGAGAAAGTATCAAATTAATTGCATTTTTAATGAAAGATAATATTAATTTATTATCCACCTTGTTTTCGCACGTAAATTTTGAAAATAAAATATTTGTAACAAACTGATAAATATAATTTTGTTCTTATAGTATATAATTTTCTTTTTAAATGATACATTTTAGATATTTTACACTTTATAATAGTAAAATTACATTCATTAAAATTAAATTAATTTATTTTAATTTTTAATATTATATTTGAAAGTGTTATTTTTTATTTTATAAAAGTGAAATGATATATTTTAAAAATAATTTTAATATGATAGTAAAAAATAATTATTATATATGTAAGAAAGCCAATTTAAAAATTTACGTTTATTTAATATATGATGATTGATAATTAAATTATATATATATATATATATATATGACGGATTTAAAGCATATATCTTAAATAACATACTTTTATCAAAAGGATGTTGTTTTAAATATTCTTTTTTTTAAAAAAATACTATTAAAAGAAAGTATGATGTGATGTGGCATTCTGCGGTCCTGTTTATTTTTCTTTTATTTACGAAAATGCCATCAAAGAATTCTCAAAGCGATATCGTTTTGATAAAAATATGCTATTTAAGAAATATATTTTTGAACCGTCATATATGTGTGTGTATATATATATATATAAGTCATTTAGATACGAATCCGAATATCGGATATTCGTTATTTGTCGAATATATTTATTGTTGGATGTTAAACGAATATGTTTATATCCGTATTCATTTATTTACAAATATTTTAAAACCGAATACTGATATATCCGTTTTATTTTGAATATAAATAATATTTATTATTTTAATATAAATGCAGACGAATAAGAATTTTTTTAATTACCATTTACGGCCTTACAAATAACAAACTTTAAAATTCTTGTATATCCCTTGATATTTTTTTTTAAAAAATTAGAGATATTTTGTTAGATTTTAAAATTTAAAATTTAAAATTAACATCAATTCCTTTAGTTAATATTACGTCCATACTATTTAATCAAATAAATCTATTTTAAATTAAATTTTTTATAGACTAAATTAAAAAATAATTTAAATTTTTATAGACTAAATTAAAAAATTAAAATATATTTGTAGTTTCCAAAAGGGGGGAGTATGTATAAATCGCTTTACTTTTAGCAAATGGTTGAATTAACATGCGCTCAAAAGCATAATATGTAAAGCTCTAAATAATTTAATAATAGAATATAATAAAAAGATATGTATGTGTTTTATAACGAAAAATTATTTAATAGTTTTAAAATATTATCACGCGATATTTTAATATAATTATATATTTTTATTTTAATAATATCTTTTTATTTATAATTATAAATTTATTAAAATAAAAAAATATAATTAATTTAAAATATTATATAATAACACCTTAAAATTACCGAATAATTACTCGTTATTGTCCTTTGCAAAGAACATACATGGAAAAATCAGACGATTTGATTTCAAATTCGTATTCATGTATGATGTATCTAAACGTGGTGTATTTATGACTAATAATATATTGAACCAAGTCAAAAGTAATGTGGCTTTTTTTTATTCAAAGATGAGATACAGAACACGCGTCGCACCGAAGCTTGACGCTGACTGTCCTTTTGAATCTTTGTACAGATGTTGACACTTAAATTTATATGGTTGAAGTAGAAGTGGACCAAACACAATAATATTCCACCGAGCGAGTACTCACTCGCTTCTATATGCCCTTAATTTCTCACTATTAAATATTTGCATAAACTAACATTTTAAAATTACTTTGAATTTTTATTATTTAATTTTTAATATATAAATCTTGTAAGTAGTTAGATAGTTTATAATTTTTATTATTAATTATATGATTTAAATTTAAATAATTCATTTAATTTTAAAATATAAAATATACCAAATTAATTTCCAAAGTTTATCTTAAATTATGAAATGCAAAAAGGGCTGAGAATTAAAGACCGGTGGAATCCATGTTTTTTAGGCAAAAAGTCAATAGTCTCATTTGACTGGATGGAAAGCATATATAAATTTTTGAGTCGATGGATCTTGGGAATAAAAAATGACAATATTTACTAAAACGTTGGTCAGAGCAATACCAAACCTTTAAGACACTTTTACACACACTAACTAATGAAAGAAGAAAGAGATGGGAAATAGAGTCTAAGGTGCAAGGAAATTGGGTTCTTCTCTCCGCTATATATACTCCATAAGCAAGCAACACAGGCTCTTCATCTTCCTCACCAAATTAAGCAACTTATCTCTCTCCTCTTACATAAATCTAAAAGATTTTCTAAACCTCCCTTCTCTCTCTCTCTCTCTCTCTCTCTCTATACATACATATATATATATATGATCGATTGAGCATGGGAAAGTATGTGGAGATATTGGATTTAGGGGTGAGAATAGTAGCAAGATTTCATTCTCACTGCCCTCAGACCGCTCGGATGTACTACCATCCACCCTCCAACCCCCAAGACCACTACTCCTTCCACCTCGCCCACTACAGTGAAGGAAGTGCTAGCAACGCGCCGCCGCATGACACAACCCGGATGCCCACCCTCTTTATGGAGGCCTCCGTGGATTTTGATACTTCTGGCTCCATTGTCTATTCTTTGGTCTGAATTATATATATATATATATATATATATATATATATATATATATATATATATATATATATATATATATATATTCAGACACCCAACTGATCATCATAATTACGAGATTTTTAGTTAGTAGACAGAGGAATGTTGTTCATTAATGATCAACGTTTAACAGATAGTGAATTATTAGTATTCATTCAGTTTGGATTCTTCTTAAATCCCATCAAGATTCAGTTTTTCAAATTTACATGATTACAATTGTTCCCTTTTCTTTTTAATATATATTATGATGGCGAAATTGAACACAAACAGATTTATATCCTTGTGTTTGTTTGTTTCTACAATCACCAAATCAAGAGCAAATCTATGAAGATAAACAGAAGTTATTGATATTTTTACGGAAGTCTCTTCTTCCACATTTACGTGGATCACTAATTACATATTCTCTTTGTTGGGAAAATTACCTACTTTCGTAGTTTTTATATAATCTTGCTCACTATTTTTAATTAGAGTTTACGGAACTTGTATGTAGCTTGGTATTTATGCAAGTGTAAGGAGGACAACCAAATGTAGTGTAAAAATATTATATTACCTCTGTTTTATATTTTGAAATGGAGGGAGTAAAATTTATGCTATGGACGTCTATACCCTAAACTTTGTCATAAGATTTTCCCAAGTAGTGTTGATACTGTTAATTTTGATGTTTGCAAGTAGTGCAACCACATGGTTTCTTTAACAGATAGCTGCTGCTGCTGCTGCTATCCTACTGTAGATACCCTATGTGCATGTTCATTGTCTCACTAATATCTTCTTCACTCTTCTTAATCTTAATCTTCTCAAAAGGTCATTTATAAAGATACTTTGATAGTAACTTAAGATTTTATACAGATATAAATCTTACCTAGCTACATGTTTCCATCGATGTACAAGAGTCGTTTAACAAAATAACAAAGAAAGCAAGTAGTGAAGTACACCCCGTCTAGGCAAGAAAATAAGTATCGATCAGAAGCTATATATTTAGTAGAAAGAAGGAAGTAAAACAACAATTTAGTGTCAATAACTCAATTCCCGAGTTTACTCATAAAACATGAAATGGCAGGCTCTACCTTACCAGAATTGCCAAGAGAAATGGAGAGGAACCTCCTCACCAGGGATAGGATATACAAGCTAGCCCTGCACAAGTGAGATCGAGACTAAAATAAAGGACCAATCAACTTATCGCACATCGAAGCATTTAGATTTGATTAAAAAACCTGGGCTCTAGTGCCTGCCAGGGAAATACAATTAGAAGTTGACTCCAAATGACCACCACAATAAATATCTCTAAAGTGAAAAGGGAACGGGGTTTGCGTTGGGGGGGGGGGGGGGGGGCACATAATGCGTATTGGACTTTCGTCGGGTACATAAGGTTTAGTTTAGGGAGAGGGGCGCCAGGCTATACTATATGGGCTGGGCCAAGGAAATTTAAAAACAATTGAATGCCTACACTATCAATCTTTATACCTTCATCGAGAACGGCTGATCTCATAATTTTCTTATACATTTTCAAATGAGAATTTACTTTTTAAGAAAGACATGGTTGTCTAAATCGAAGATTAAATTTAGTTAGCTCTCATTTAAATAGTGATTACAATTTGATCCCAAATTGCACTAAAATGGTTAAATTGCATTGAACTAGACGACTTTGTCCTAAGCTACTGACTTAGTTGGTGCGATTTGGTTAAATTACATTGATTTGAATGTTTCTTTGATTCGATGTATCTGACTTGCAAGTTTAATATTAATCTTTAGTAACTTTTCATTTTTTGTTAATAATACGTGTCAACATGCATGAAATTTCTTGATTCAAAGAGCAAGACATTTGCATGCATGTTTGTATATGTAGTGGTGAAGAGTTACAAAAGAGAAATTGATATTTTTACAGTTTTTTTTGATATTTTCACATGAAAAGTGTCGCTAAAAGTTTATAATGATGGTTTTGACCGTCGCTATAAATCTACAGCGACAATTTACATGTGATTAAAAATGTCATCTTATTACAAGAAAAAACTTGCTCTTTAACTGACTAAAAATGCCATCTTATTAACAAGTACAAATCAAAATAGGTAGCTTCTTGGAGGGAAAGTTTTATCAAAAAAATATTCAAGAGAGAGTTTTGCAAAAATAATACAAATCGGAAGAAGAGTTTTGCCCAAAAAAAGTTCAAGTAAAAATCGATTTTGCATTTGAGTATCGTTTAACAAGAGCATGCAGAAGTTCGTTCACACTTAAAAGCATGGATCTTCCTCAGTTCATCTTCTAATTCATGGACATAATTCGTTATTTTCTCAGAAACATCATTGATCATATAAACATCTTTGAGAAAATCAGAGGTGTTAATAGGGATAAAACTAGAATTCAAATCAAAATCCGATTCCAACGAATTTACACCCATTTTTCCTTGTATCACATATTCTTATTTACATTTACACCCATGCCCCTAGTAACTAATTTTTCACCTTCCCTAGTTGTTGACAATCCTCTTTTCTTTTTTCTTTGTTTTTGGTTTTAATTAGGGTTTAAGAACTGATGATTAGAATGAGATGATAGGAGAAGTTCCATTCATAGCCATTGACGGAGAGTGAGCAGCTACTGATTATTCCACTCCCAACGTATTAACCAATTCTTCTAAATTAAAGGAATACCTAATACCTAATTCTCTCTCTTTCTAACTGTTGCCACCCTCTTTCCGTTTTTCTTTATTTTTTGTTCTAATCAGGATTCAAAGAATGATCAGGAGAAGAATGACCAAGTCATGATCGATGACTACAGTCCCTGTAATAAAATTGATCATACTCGCAGCGGATATGAACTGAAAAATCAAAATTTTCGATTATTTTTGTAGCGTATGCCCACGATTACGAACGGCTAGGATCACGTGCTTAACAAACAATACTCTCAGCGATAATTTATATTACAAACGAGTACTAAATATATCTTCCACAATTTGAGAAACTACAAACTTACAAACTTCACGAATGACTATTCTAATGACTTGTAGAAAACTCTCTATATTGCTCTCAAGTTACTTTGTAACTTGATGTATAAAATGATTGGCTATGCACTCCATTTATACTCAACTCCAAGGAGTGTAACTCATGTAAGTCCCAAGAGTATTATGAGCATGTAACCTCAAAAGAATTAAGAGCATGCATGTAACCCCAAAAAAATTAAGAGCATGCATATAACTTATGTAACTCTCAATCAATTAGAGTGTAACTCTCAATCAATTAGAGTGTAACTCTCAATTGATTATAATGTAACATATATAACTCCTAAAGAGAATAAATAGATAGCAATACACATGTTCATTGTATCTAAACAATAAACTATGTTGTTATACTCATCGGGTCATCCGCTCCATAGGCGCTCCCGTTTGAGTCCATAAACCAACAATCGATGACTACCCTCATGTGTACGTAGAATTACTCCAGTAAATATTTTTTAATTTTGTTATACGTAATAATTTATACAATAATCATTTATAAAAGGATAATTAAAATATAGGATTTACCGTTTTACAAAGCATGGATCATTAGTTAATAGTTATAGCAAAATTCATTATTTTTTCTCTTTCTCTTACCGTTAAAAATCCTCTAGCATTTTTTTTGTTTGTTTTTTAGTTTTGATTAGGGTTCAAGAACGATTTATCAGAAGAAGGAAGCAGCATATATGATAATCATAATGTGTTGGAGCAAGCTCAGGAGGATGTGCCACCACCAGGGCTTACGTTCTGGCCCCTCAAGAACAGAGTGCTCCAACGATCTTTACCCACTGATAATGACAGTATTATATATGTCTTGGCCTATAAATTCACACGTATTTCTTCTATTTCTTGAATACCCTCTTCCTTCAATTTGTTTTTTCTTTGAATTTTGATGAAGTAGTGATCAAATGCTAGATATCAGTCCTTATTTGGTAATTTATCACACAAGATCTCTCTCTTTCTCCCCATATATAGTCTACTGCAAAACAATGATTTAGGACACTGGTTTTAAGAATCGTATGAATAAATAATTTAAGGTTTGTGTTTACTTATTTAGGCCTCTGTTTAGAGGGATCCCCTCACCTTATTGATTTTGTTTAAGTGAAATTTGTGTGTGGCATCTATTATACAGTAACTTTTGATTTAAAACTGCTAGTTGTTACTATATACCCCTTCCTTCCGTTCCACAAAAAAGTCTCATTTACAAAATTTGTAAATATTATTTAAGAATTAAGAGGAATGCCCCAGTAACCAATTTTCCACTCTCTTATTGCTAACAATCCTCTTTTCTTTTTTCTTTGTTTTTGGTTTTCATGAGGGTTTAAGAACTAATGATCAGAATCAGATGATAGGAGAAGTTCCACTCTTGGCTATTGATGGCGATCGGGCATCTACTGATTATTCCACTCCCTACATATTAACCAGTTCTTCTAAATTAGAAGAATACCTAGTAACTAATTCTCTCTCTCTATCTCTTTCTTTCTTACTATTAACATCCTCTTTCTTGTTCTTTATTTTAGGTTCTAATTGTTCCTCTTTGAATGAGCTGGGGTTTGCTCCTCTTTGTATAGTATTCATGATGAACAGAACAAAATATTTCTGCTAGTAGTTCCACAAAGAATCGACATATTATACCGTAGTTCCTCTAGCAGCCAGCCAGGGGTTTACATGTCCGCAGAATGTGCAATGTAGACAGTAAGGTACATAATCAGTTTCAAGAAACACCAGGTTGTTCATTTTCTTCTTCACTTACAACTTTATTGATATGTTCTTCTTTCTTTTTCCTTTGACTTGGTTTTTTGTACTACCTTCTTATAAACCTTGCACAGCACTAATTCACCAAACTGCAACACAATGTATGTATGATGTTAGCCATCAAAAAATATTTCAAAATTTACACTGTTGGTACTCCTATGTAGAAAGGCACCACTGGATGCATACCTTAGTGTCATGAGCAGTTGTCCTCCTACTTGTGCCTGAGCTTCTTTGATTCCTAAGAAGGCGGTATTCGTGCATTAGTCAGTCTTCGAAGCATTTTTGCTGGACTTGCCTTCAGATGCGTAAAAGTTGAGGAAAGCCTTTTGTCTCACTATTGAACGACCACCATTGGTCACATTGTCTTTAATAGTAATATCAGTACTATTTCTGTTCCTCAAGTAAACTTCGCCACTAGCTTCTCGCACATTTTGAGAGTTTTCCATTCACATATAGGTTATTCCTTTGAAAGAAATACCATTCTCTCTCCTCTACTTAATTTTTACATTTGTGTTGGCACCTATCACACACGCAATTGATTAGTACATACAATTACTTTTGATATATGTAAAAGAGGAATTAATAACATCAAACAGTATTTTCTCATATAAGTTTTTGCATATAAGCCATAAATTCTTCTTCATTTGTAAGATTCTTTAAATGAGTTTTATCAATCATGCATGAAATTATATGAGATTGTTCTTGGCATTAATTACATCTAGTGTTACAGATCAATTTTCTTCACACTAAGAGCAGTATACATCCATGAAGAAGCCTAAGTTATACTTGTTTTAATTGACATATTGCATACCCTGGTCACCGGAAAGGGGATCGTGGCTCTAATTAAACCGGGGTTGAACAAACAGTAATTTCCCATATTAGTTTCGGCATATAATCCCTGACGCTCTATTTGTGAGTTTTAAAATGGTCAGAAAAGAAAAGAAATAGATGAAAAACTTAAGTTTTCTGTCTAATTCTTGTGTTTATGAGTTTTTTAATAAACGGAAAAGAAAAAATAAATGAATAGAAAACTTGACCACTTTTCATGTCAAAGTTTTCCATCCAAAATTGGCATGATTTGAATTGAAAAGAAATTGGGATAAGTAATTTTTTTATAATTCTCATATTATCTTTAACTTGTAACATAATAAATTTTAAATTATAACATATGTCCCCAATTTTTTTATTACGTATCTACTAAACCTAAGCTTATTCTTCTTTGTCAAACTGCCACGAGACTACTTCTTTGTCAAACTCCAGCGAAATAGAGAATTCGTCTGTCTTGACATGTTTTAATTATGTGTTGTGATTGATCTGATTAATTTATAAAATATTTTATGGTTGAAATTTTTAATTTTTTCATAGTTAGATACTTGTATGCGTCGTCATGACAAAGAAATAGGCCGAAATGGTAAGAATTTCTATAACTTATTGTAGTTGAATGTTGAATACAGAAAATAAATGCTGAACATAGATCGGAAAATGCATTGTTTGATGCAGTTATCTTAATTTGGCTACTTATAAACTTTTTTACTGTTTGATGCTGCGTTTATTTTTTGCTGAATTTTGAGAAGTGGCTGCTGTTCAGTATCGCATTTTTTTAATAAGTACTTGTCTTTTTAGTGCAAGTTTCTCCGATGCATTGTTAAAAATTATTTTATGTTCTTTTAGTTTGGTAAATTACAATCAAGTATTTCCAATGCTGGCACGAGAAAGTAATAACCTAATGTTTTCTCTCGTTTCGGGTCATAGTTCTTAAAAACTTACTAAAGTAAAAATTATAATTCTAATCTGCTGTTGTGCTATAGACATGTTCCTTTGGATAACTGCTGAAGTGAAAATTATGTTTCGTTGGTTCCATCTATGGAGAAGAAACTATGTTCAGACTTGTATCCTCCCCTTCCTTTTTTGCTTTTCAATTATGTCAATGTTCTTAATCATTATTATATAAATTAAAGTGTAAATATGAAACAAATATATATCCTTCAAACTTGTAAATTTGACAAATAAGACTTTTTTTTTTGTGACAAGGGAAGAAATACAGGCATTAATTTCAAGGACTCTCTATATTGTAAAGACATTGACATCTTTGAATTTGCTAATGAAATAAAATTTCAAAACAACAGAATACTACTCCCTTCGTTCCACCAAAAAGAATCTCATTTATAAAGCTAGCAAATATTAAAGATATATTTTTATTTTATGTATACCTTTAAAATAATATGTTAGTTGTGTACTCTGCTCCTAGCATAATAATATAACTATAAATTTGATGAGATTGTGTCAATTTTTTTATGCAACTCTTACTAAAGAATGAATTTTTTTTTGAAATAAAATAAATGGTCAAATGAGACTCTTTCTTTGAAATATAAAGAGTACTTTTAATTAGCTTATAATGATTTAGTTGCTTCTATAAATCAAATTTATTAGGATTAATTTTGATTTTGATTTTATTTTTCAAATTTATATAGAAACTCAAGATATATCAACATTTTAATAATGGATGTAGTAATATTTAATTATGGATGGTGTAATATGTAGCGTCACCATATATCTAGATCCTTTTTGTTTTACATTTTTGAAAATCAAATAATTACATTTTTTAATCTAGAATTAATGTGAATTCATATGATTTTTCTTAATACATTGTGAAACAGAGAAAAGTATCTGAAAATTTGAGCCCCGTCGTTGAAGCTCTATAATATGTATGTATGTATATTCAATAACATGACGGAAACTACAGTTGTGATTCCGACTAGGATTTTAATTCGTTTTATTTATATACGGTACAAGTTTGGACCCCCTCTCCCTATTTTATTACCTTTTTTTGTTGTCTATTTGATTATTATTTCTTGGAGAGAGAGAATACACAAAATAACAATGGAGAAGAAGGGTAAGAGGATAATCCCCCATGACGTTATCCTATTGGAGATCCTCCCAAAGTTACCAGTCAAGTCTCTTTATCGATTCAACTCTGGAACTCCACCATCTCTACTGACCCATCATTCCTAAAAGCCCAATTCACTCATTCCTCCTCATCACTGTCGAAGACATCATTGGTGAAAATACAAGTTACGTATTGTCCGCCAAAGTCGAGCCGATTACGAGTTCACCACGCCTGGGGGCCATTTCATGTCCCAATCTCTCCCAGGCCTTAATTTGAATTCCCTCAAAAGTCCATAATCTCTTCTTATCGCTAATACCGCCACTCACCAATTCATAACTCTACCTCCTCCACCCCCAGGAAGGACAAGAAGAAGTACCTCATCGGCACCTAAACTCATTCGGGTTTGACCCGGTTCGAAGCCAACTCAAGGTACTCAACACACGGGTCATACATACTGATTATCCCAATAACAAAAACGACGAGGTAAGGATGGAGCACAGGTTTTTGAGTTCGTCCCAAGCCCAACCCAAGTGGAGGCGGCTTTAATGACGTCCCTTTTAAAGCTCATAAAGACATCCTGTTATTATGCATTATACTTTTTTTTACGGATATTATAAGAGTCTTTTGTTGATTATTCCATTCCTTTGCACACATCTTTACAAAACTTGCGGGGATTTAAAAGAAAGAAGGGTCTATTTGGTTCACGTAAATTTAACATTTTTCTTTATCAGTGAAAGTAAATTATTTTAATACGTAAATTTAACATTTGAATGAACTCATTTCGAAAAGAATAAAATATTAAGGAATTTTCATTTGTCAATTTTTTATATATAATCCATAAAAAGTCTACTTTTTAGTTTGATCAATATAAATAATTAACATTTATAAATTTTGCAAATCAAGAATTTTATTTTATTTTATAAAACAGATGAAGTATATATATATATATATATATATTGTAGTATTTTAATTTTAAGTGATTATCATTAATTATTTTTAAAAACTAATGAGCGATTCATCATTTTCTTTTTGCATTCCATATGCCATTTTCTAAAATGGGTTTATTGAAAATTAGAGTTTATATATCATATTATTACTGAAACAGCAAATGGTTCTATTAGATTGATCAGGAACAACCAAAGTACCAAACTAACTCTTATATTTAAAAATGTTTATAGTTGAAGTTGTAAATTATTATTTTTGGGTGAAATTAATTTTTTTTGACAGTATTTGCATTTAAAATTTACAAAATTTATAAAAATTAACTCTCCAAAATCAAACCCTTAATATTTTGAAAAATAAATCGTACTTTATCCAAATAAATTAAAATTGCTCAATCTTATCAAACTCTCTCTTCCAAATTTATGTGATTATATCGTACATATCAGCATGCATGCAGTTTATTGAAAAAAAATTATATTATATTCTTGGAGCATAATTATAATTTGTTCTACTATCTTATATAAGGACGGGATTCACACGTGATGAAATCCGTGTAAAATTTATTTTCATGTAAAAAAATAAAATAAATAATAACTATACTTCAAAAACATAGAATAATTCCTCTTTACTGAGACACTTCTAATTCTTCGCAGTATCCTACTCTCACTCTCCTACTCCTGATTCTTCGCAGTATCCTACTCTCACTCTCCTACTCCTAAGCCACTTGAACTCTTTCTCTCTCTTACCCCTTGTTTATTACAATTAAATATTATTTTATAATAAATATAATTTATATCAAGTAATAAAAAAAAAACTAAAATCAAATATATAATATGGAACACTATTCGATCCCTCTCCTCTCTAATAACGAATATAAATAATATAAGTTTTGCTTTCCCCTTAATTTCCTCTATCAACTTTTCTCTCTCTAAAACCTAGTTCCGTCAATGGAGGAAGATATTAGAAAGAAGTATAAACGATGCCGTTTACACACCGGCCACCACCAGCAAGTTGAACTGGTTGATGCCAATTTTCCACCCGGGTACAGGTTTGTACCAACTGACGAAGAGTTGGTTAAATATTACCTTCAAAATTTAGTGTTAGGCCGAAGTTTACCTCCTAACCGAATTTATGTGGTTTATCTTTACGACTATCATCCTAAGGAGCTCACCGGTTAGTAATTCGAATTCTACCTACTTTAATTTCATGTATAAAATTTTTATGTATCAAAAATATATTTGTAGCATATATATATACATATGGAGAATGATGTATAGTCAAAACTAAATGTAACACCATTTTATCCAATCTAATCTGGGCTATTTGTCGTATATGGCCCACGAATTTTTTTTTCATATTACCCACAATTGGTATGCGCTAAAGCAAAAAAAAAATTAAAAAAAAAAAAATACTGCGTATGTACCATTTTTTCAGTAGGAACCAAACCCAAAAAAACACTCTCTCTCTCTCTCATATCATATCCAAGTGCTGAATTGATCTCTGAAACTAATTGCTTAGGAATCCCAAATAAAGACGTTTCATTCTCAATATTCAGCCATTGATGAATCTTGTTCTACTTCTCCTTCTTCCTATCTAACTATCTCTAGAAATAATGCCAAGGCACCATTAGAAAGAGTGAAATAGAGTGTTTTTTTGGGTGTAATTTGGTTCCAACGGCATAACTGTCATGAGGTAGGTAAAAAATAAAAAGTAAAATTATGTACCGCATACCACGGTAGGAAAAACTAATTTTTTTTTTTGGACTTGCCGCATAACTGTGCGGTAGAAACCAAACCCAAAAAAACACTCTGTTTCTCTCTCCTACAATTATAATGCGGTATGTCAAATTTATTTTTTTTATGTATCACATAGCATATGCAGTTTGCGGTAGGAAAAAGCAAACAATTTTTTTTGTGACATACGGTACAAAAAAATTATTTTTTTTGTGAATCATATACCGCATAATTATTATGCGATAATACTAATAACAATTATGTGGTATATTATTTTCTTTCTCATTGGATATTGCAATGAACGACTAAGATTGAGTTGGATGAAATAATATTCCTATTCAACTTTGTTTATGAATTATTTCTCTATATAATAAATGATCAGACTATTCTGTTATACGATTTGTCGTAACTTTAATCATATATGTCTATAAATGTATAACAGTATTTTTAGTAATAATTTTAGAAAAATTTTATATTACGACAAAAATATATTTACTAATTTAATTACGAATAAGAATCGACATATTTTTATTATAATATACACAATGAATCATATCAAAAACATTTATTGAGATGCCAATTGTTTCACTTATTGCAAGACCCTTTGGAACCCCAAAGCAAAAGGTTTTTTTTGTAAGAGAAGGGGGAACCGAAAATTATTCAGTAGTCTCGGACAACAGTCACGTAGTGTTTTAAATCAATCACATTTCCTTATTTTAGCTGTGTCCTACTGCATATAACTCTGGACCTACTAAAATGAGGAGGGACCTACTAAAATAGGGAGATGTGATTGGTCTAGAATATCACGTAACTGTGGTCCAAGACTACTAAATAATTACTCAGAGGAAATGGAGAGGGCTTATTCGTTGAGCTACCAAATGTGTCACTTCACTCACTTAATTATTTGCTTATTTGATCTAAATTATTCAATTTATCTGGTTCATCTTTTATGATTGGTGTGTAGACCATAAACAAATTAAATTCAAGTAATTTTTTGTATTATTTGTTTAGATTCAGTAAAAACTGAAAAAGAAGAAGACGACGACGACAAGTAACAAGTTAATTAAGTCAAATATTTCAAATTATTTTAGCAACAGATGGTATCAGACTATTTTTGCCATTATAATAGCTAGTCAAATTATAAACAATGAGAGATTAGTTCATACGAAAAAGAATTGTACCAGCTTATAAACCTACTCTTGCATGTATATATAGGTGAGATTTTGCGATCATGTACATTGTCAAACTGATTTATTTCTCCTTTCAAATCTCAAAGTTACTAAATTTTAAAGGAAATATTTTTAAATTTTGAATCGAGTAAATTTTTTATACGTAAATAAATGCAATTCTACTTAACTTTGTTGAAAATTTAGTATGGAATATAAAATGCACGCATCATTCAGGAATGTACATGGAGCATTGTGAGAACGTATGGTATTTCTTCACCCCAAGGAATCGAAAATATCCAAATGGGAGGCGGCCGGATCGAGCAGCAGGTACAGGCTATTGGAAGGCGACCACTGTAGAAAAAGAAGTACTCAAATCTGGACCTGATGATCAAGAATTACCTAACAAAAATCGCGTTAAAATAATATTAGGTTTCAAGAGAGGGCTGGATTATTATGAAGGGAAGCATCCCGAGGGGAAGAAAACAGATTGGAAGATGAATGAGTACAGATTTAACAGCACAAGTAATCTTCCAATTACTAATAATGGTGAAAATGACAAGGAGGTACGTAGTATACGCCCTTTATTCTTTATGTTTCATATAAATTTAGATGAAATAATTATATTTTCACAACCATAACGAAAGTAAATAATAAAAGGAAGTGTTGATGTATCCATGTCCTAGCCTTAAGATTTATACAGACAAATTGTATATGTATTTTAACTAATTTTTGGTTTAATAAGAGTACGTGGTTTAGTCGCTTTAACATATTTAGGTGTGTATTATATCACAAGAGTGCAGATATTAGTAACAATATGTAAATTCGAACCTAACATTGCTTAGTGCAATGCTTGCATGGATATAACTACCAGGTTCTGTTTTCATGCAGATGAAAGAAATGGTTTTATGTAAAATATATAGGAATTCAAGAGCAAAGAAATCAACTGAAGAAGAAGTTGCGGGAGGATTAGGAGGACCAGGTCATGACCAAAGTGGACCACCAGCTAGCATCGATTTCTCCTCCAACCAGAACAATTCAAATTCTACGGTTAACATAAATGCTGTTCCAAGTAATAGTAATGGTGAAAATATTAAGCGGGTACGTCTTTTTTATTTTATTTCTTTCTTATCATGGATTCAGGTGAAATAATTATATTGTCACATCCATAGCAAAATTAAAAAATAAAAGTAAAGGTGTTGGATTTATATACACAGTGATAATTACACATCCAAATATATTTATTTGACTAAATTTCCCTAAAAATTTATGTGACCAAGTTGTGAATGTGTTAATTCTTTTTCCTTCGGCCAAAAATAACACATATAAATCATTAACGTGTCAACCAATTTCTCCTTTATTAAGGATAGTTTACTCGCTTTGATATATTTGTCTATGCAGATATCAAAACCCCACTAAAAAATCGAAGTGTACAATGCTTTCACACGTGTGTGTGTGTGTGTGTGTGTGTGTGTATATATATATATATATATACACACACACACACACACACACGTGCAGTTCCTTGCATGAAACTCTAATTTATATGAATATATGTACCACATTTTGTTTTCATGCAGTTGGATAATAATGAACAGGTTGCAGGAGGTTTAGTAGCAAATCAAAGTGCGACAACAAAAGGAAGCAGGGATTCTTACTCTAACCAGAATAATTCAAATTCCACAGTTAATTTTACAACAAATTCCATAGATGAGATGCACAATGATTATATGATTGGAAATGCTTATTTACAGCCTATCAATACTACGCCGTCGTTTAGCTCCAATTTTATTCCAAGCTCTTCAAGCGCTACCATGCATTCTACAGAAGGAACGTCTGGCATGGAGATGGGATCGAATTCTATCCGTGGACTATTCAGTTCTGATGAAATTAAATACCTTCTTGATTCATTTGAAAATTAATTAGATTTATGACTAAAGGAATGGATATTCAAACTTAATTAATTATCTAGGGGATATTTGTTTTTATAAAGATTTTAGATTTGTTTTTTGGGACATATAATTTGGATTTAAAGTTTTTGATGCCATTTTTTTCTACTACATAGTAATAATTAAATGAATTATCAGTCTTCAAAAACTTGTGCACAAAATAACATGCGTCATATACGATGTTGAAGTATTTGGCGGACTACAACAACCAACTTACATGAATCCACCAACGACTATGTCATTTTGTGTACAGTATTTTTGCATGCATAGTGTCCACAGCATTACTAGCGGATGAGCTCCCTTGTCAAACACTTTTACCAGCATATATGAGACTCGAATTGCACCCTATGCAATATATACAACAGGTAAAATTGTTGTATTTAACACATTAATTATTATGCTTTTTGTTTAAGCTTTTGCTTTGATCCTTGGCCTATCATTTGTCTATCAGGTAATTTTTACTCCTAGAAGTTTGCTTATGTGTACATAATTAATTTGAAACATATTGATTGTGAACTATTTGCACTATTAATTCTACGGTTAATACTAGCAGAAAGTTATATATATTAAGGGTATTTTATAATTATTTATATATTTTCAATAATTCTAGTTAACAATTGTGAATTAGCTTTTTATTTATTTATTTTATCTTTGACATAAATTCCCAACTTTCTGATTACTTGTAGATATACTTTATTTTGCATATATGTATATATATTTTCTTCTTCATTTAACCCGTCTTAAATTGGCCCTGAGTTGTATCGAATATCCACTTCGGTTGGCTCAAGCCCCAACTCCTATTTACAAACAAGCAAGCATTATATACTCGGAAGTTTGTTCTTTTGTAGCCGTGGAAATTATTCCTTTATTTATGACCTATGAAGTAAATAGGTAAAAAATTACTTGTAATTTAAGTTGATGAGAACCAGGAAACCTAGGAAAGTAATGGGGAGTGGGTTGGAGAGAAAATAAGAGCTAGTATTTTCATTTTGTCCAGGTGAGTGCTTGCTTAAATATAGTTTAATTGGATGAAAATAGGAGCAAGTATTTACATTTTGCAAAAATAAGTGGTTATTTAAATATAATTTAATTCAATGGAAATAGGAGCCCATTCTTTTGTAGGTTTGGACCCAATGCAAGATCTACCTAGGTTTGATCAATACTGGTCCAAACTTACAAAGCTATCCGAGTACTTATTTAACTAGGCCGTTACTCATTTGTCACTGAAACTTTGCACTTTTACATGTGACATTTATACAATTTAATAGTTTTTTTTATCAAACAGTTTGATAATCAGAAAAATGATCAATTGTAGTGACAATCAATAGATGCTAGATATACTCTTGAAAAACAGTCATATTCTAAAAGTAATAACAGAATATATAGATCTGAGCCAATACGAGTAAAGGAAAAACCGATCGTTATGATGACGCTATAACCAAATCTAAACAATCTATTTTTAAATATTCACGCATTAATTTTTTTTTCTCATGAACGAAAAAAAAATTCTCCTAATTGGAGAAAGAAAAGTCTCCAGATGGATGATAATAAAATTATCTCATAAAAGAGAAATAAATCAGTCATATCATGTAGAAAATAAGTCCTACAAAAGAGAAAAACAAACTCCACATAAAATGAGAAATTATTAGAGTACAAGAAGAGAGTTTAGATGAGGATCTCTTCTAATAAGGAGTGTTTTTACCAAATCTAATACAGAAGTTAGAGTTTTTGTTCAAAAAGAATAAAGACAAAAGAGAATAAAGAGAAAAGAAAGATAACTTAATCAGTTAATATTCGCAGCACCGAAAATGTGTATATGAAAAAGGTAAAAAATATTTTTATATTGTTACATTTAGTACATTACACGCGTGCGCACATACATATATAAATAAGAGAGTTGAGATTAACAAAATAAAAAATATATATGAAACTAGGCAAGTAATTAAGAACTATTGTTACATTTAGTACATTACATATAAATATAGATAAATATTTATATAAATACGAGAGTTGAGATTAACAAAATAAAAAATATGAGATTAGGCAAATAACTAATTTTGGATAAATATGCTCTTATCTCTAAAAATAGTGAGAACACACAACATAAATTGTTAAAAATTTATGTGTTTAACCTGAAATAATTGTACAGTCCCTATACTTTTTTATTTTTTTAATATCACCTCTCCGGTATATATATAGAGAGAGAAAGAAAAAGAGAATTGATGCTTGAAAATTGAAATAGGTGAGACAATGCATGGTAGAATGGTGATGATGTATGTCTAGTAAAGAGAGAGCCCAATCTCTATCAGTATAGATTCCACAGTGAAATCTTCCCCTCCTAATTTTGCTTTTCTGATGTCCTTTTTTCTTTCGGTTTGACAATTGATCACCTAAAGTGGCTTCCCCCCCTCCCTCCCGCCCATGCTGTTGGTGGAAAGCTTGAGTGGAGTCATGTCCTTAACCACGTACTAAGTTTCTACTCCGTGAAAGCTTACATTTTAGGGGAAAGTAAAATTTTTATTTGGTGAGTTATCCCCCTCCCCCCTATTTTTATTTATTTTATATATAAAAAATCTAAGAAGTACATGAAATCACAATATGAATGTTTCTTTATGTGATTTTCGAATGAAATACACTTCCAATAAGAGCCAGGGAAGACTGAAATTCAATTAGAACAAATGGAAAAAAATAGAGCAACACGTAACAAAGGGAAAATAAGTCGAAATGAAAGTTGAACGTGATATTTTGTGTAAAAAAATAATGCCTAAAAAAGTGTGAGCCGTTAATTTTGAAGAAATTGAGAGCGGAAAAGAATGACCATTCCAACTTTTGGTATATTAAATTTGGTCCAAATGAATATTACAACGGAATTAGGTTTTCTTTATACATTGAAATCACAATTTCTTACTTCCTAAAGAATCGCAATTTTAATAAGTAAAGGAATGAGAAAAAAATGTTAAGATAAAAATGCTCTCACCTATATAAATAAATAAATATATATATATAGGTATTACATTTATTTTGTATTATATTATATTAATAGAATATATATTATATTATATATTAGATATATGTTATTATATGTTTATAGTATATATTAAATATATTTAATATTATAACATATAATATTATATTTACTTTATAATATTCTATATATAATATAATATTTTTAATATGTATTATATTTGTTTTATATTACACTATAATTATATATAAAAATAATAGAGAATATAATATAATATATATTATTATATGTATTAGTATATATTATATTATATTGTAATATAAAATATAATAATATTATATATGAATGTATAATTGTTAGAGTTTATGCTCTAGAGGCTAATTATTTGATGTAATTGCTTAACATTTTTGATATTATATTTGATTGAATAAATGGATTATTTTATTATGATTTCATTTACTGCGTTATATAAATGTTAACATAATAAAAGCCCTTAGAATAATGATACGAATTATATAACTTTAAGTATGTGACTTGAACATGAGATTATATAATTATAATTAGTATCATTGCTCTTAAATGTCCCTAGTCGAGTATCATTGTTAATGAGACAACAATGATGCATTGAGACTAGTATGTGGATTGACTGATGGTCAAATCTCATTGGTCATAAATATATGAGATATTTGAGTCAATGCATAGGTACATGTTAGAGAACAATGTACTAGACTGACCCATCATGAGAATTCTACATGGAGCAAAGTGTCATAAAAAATTCTTATAATGACAATGATGTAATGATCCTCTGACCTGAAGTTACTATATTATTACACGACAATTTGTGTACTTTGATATCATCAAATGTCACCTTTAATATGGTGGACAATAAAAGTGATTATTGGATACATCATGAATCGTGTGAGGAATATAAGTGATCTAGATGGAATTTAACCCTCATATATATTAGGGGTGATATCCATAGGCCTTTTGATTGAGTAGGACTATAAAATGCATGACCATGCTCAAATATTGATTTGTTTCATATAGTCTACTCATTAATCAAGAAAACTCAGATTAAATTATGAAGAGTATGACACATTCCATGCCTCGAGTTTAATCTAGGATATAAGGTTAAAAGGATTAAATTACATTGAAACATTGGTCACGAAAAAGTTGTATCGAATCACCGATCTTATTATTATTTGGGTAACAGTGATGCATTACTAGATGTCGCTCACTGTTTATAATTTTATAATATGATTTTAAAATTATTGACAACATAATAATAACCTATAGGGTCACACACATAGAACATATTTAAAAAGGAATTAATTTAAATTGTAAGTATTTAAATATGTTAATATGATTGATAGTATTTAAAATTACGAATTTAAATTAATAGGATAATTAATATATATGTATATTAATTAAGTTAGACTTAATTAAGATATAATATATATAAATTCGGATTTTATTTTTCTAATTAAATTAGGTTTTGGTTAATTCCTATTAACTACTATATATGTGATATATCAGTAGTCTTAATCACGTAAGAAAAAACTAAAAACCCTAGCCGTTTTCAGAAAGAGGCTAGAGAGAAAAATAATTGGAAAATCCTTATCTTGGTGGCTAGTACCGCGGTTCTTTTTGCTGTAGATTGTGGGATGATTCGCAGAGTGTTCGTGTGGATACCGTAGAGACCCAGTCGCTGGATTGCGTTGAAGATTCGAAGCCGTTCCAGAATTTCATCGTCTTCTGTCCATCTCGGATAATTGGTAAAATAATCTAAACCTCTGATTAATCTGTTTTCGCATGTATCTTGTCTTAGAATTTCGAAAAAAATTTTAAATTCCGCTGCTTTCACTGACAATAATATAGTATTATAATATTAATGTGTATTATACCTATTTTTTTGTATATATATATAGTCAGTTAGTTAGGGTTATTTTTGTCATTACTATATATTGTATTTCATTCTGATATAACTTTTTAGTAGTATACCGAACGTTAGGGTTAAAAATGATCCTTAGTGATTCGAAATTCAGTTCGAAATCAACTCAAAAAATTCAAGCAAGATTCGAATTCGATAACTAAACAAGTCAAATTCGAATCTATTTTGATATTCAAACACTTATACGGATTTAATATGAACTGCCAACTATTTGTTCATCTAGCATATTAATTTTTTTTTATCTCATTGATCCCTACTTAATATAAATTCGTTGATACTTACTTATATATAGTATCGAATATACTCGATCTAATTCGATAACTAAACAAGTCAAATTCGAATCTATTTTGATATTCAAACACTTATACGGATTGAATATGAACTGCCAACTATTTGTTCATCTAGCATATTAATTTTTTTTTTATCTCATTAATCCCTACTTAATATAAATTCGTAACTTAATATAAATTCGTTGATACTTACTTATATACAGTATCGAATATACTCGATCTATAGTTGACTTGCTTACTTCACTCATCCTTTTAAAATTTCATTATAATCTAATTCTGATTCCAATTATTAATGCATTTCGTTTTAAAATGATTCTATCAACTAACTCTTACCAAGACATTTTCAATAAAGTGCCTTAAAATATAATTTATGCGGCATTTTTTAAAGTGCCAAATATTAAGAAGTCGATAAACCCAAATATGTCGTAAATTGTAATGTCATGTATTGATTATTATCTTTGATTATGTTCATAGGTGTATAAGCCACTCTCAGGTCGAAGTTTAAATTTCACTCTTTACGTAAATTAGAATTGACCGGCATAGTAAAAGGGGAAGACATTTTCCATTCAATGGCATAACAATTATGCTACTTAGGAAGAAAAGGAAAAGTAAAGAAATGATACAATCTCTTGATTATTATGATAAAAGTAATATCATCATCATGGCATAATGTGCTTGTACTCCACGTATGGCGCCAAATCCTGCACTATTTTCTTTTTAAATCAACATTAATCCTTATTATATACTAGTATTTGTAAATTATTTTTCAAAGGGGAAAATGATGACAAAGAAGGAACAGTGAAAGGACTCGGTGCTTGATTTGAAAAAACCAATAACCAGGAGAACATCTAAGTTGACAGGGGTACTCAAATAAACAATCCAGCTACCTTGGTATTTGTAACAACATCATAGATAGCTGTTCCTCCAGGACTATGATGGTGCTGTTATAGTAGATTTCTCTTAATAAATACACCCTTTTTTTCAATAGGGATAAAAGTTTGATTTTTTAAATCAATTTGAGTTATAAAATTAAAATTAATATCATTTTTTTACTTTAAAAAACCAATAGATATTATAATTAATAGCACCCTTTACATAATTTATAATTATATTGTTTAACATTAAAAAATTTATATTAATTTTAAATTTAAAAATAATTTAAAATTTTAATATTGATTGTATTTTATAAAACAGGGGGAATATTTGAAACATGATCATCCTTCATGTTTTTGCTCTTCTCTCAATTCAAGAGGTTGCCTTTCCAGTACGTGCTTGCAACTATCATTACTCCACTAATGTTTATCGGTGTACTCGTATTCTACTGTCTTTGGGTAGGATTATGATAAACCTGACTTTTGCACCTAGGGGATCTAAAACCATCCAAAATTGATTAATGAAGTAGTACTTGTTCATTATAGTATTAAGCATCGAGTGTGATGATCAACTGCTTACTTCTCCTTGTTGGCCAGATCATTGGCCAATAACTTTGCTTTGTGGATTTAATACTTTGCTCAAGAAATCTAGCATAGGCCCGCAGCTTAATTAGCTAAGATGCATGCATTCACTCGGAATTACATGTATCATCATACTTATTTTATTTAAAAATAAAATTTGAATTATAAATTTTAATAATTTAAAGAAAAATAAAATAATCAAGAAACAATATAAAAAATATACTTCATTCAATTAATATATCTATAATTACTATGATCACTATTAACGAAATTAACTTGAGAATTCAAGCTCCCAAAAGAATTTTTTTTGGCTCCCATAAGATTGAGAAAAGAACGAGAAATTTAACCCTAAATTATGAAAAAATCAAATATCACAAAAGAGTAAATTAAACTTCACAAAAATAATAATAATATTATTGATAACAAAATATTCAAGGGAGAATATTTCAAAATAGGAAAGCGACCCTCTCCCGTTTCAAATTTGAACTTTTGGAGGACAGGATTTCTGATTTGAGAGAAAAGAATAAAAAAAAGACTTTATTTAGTTCCTTAGTCTTGCCTCTCAACTATTATTGGTGGAGTTAAGAATTTTTTTTTGAGGTCCGGTTATAATCTGCGGAGTCGATCTTTTGGCTTCCTAGTTATTGTTTCAAAAAAAAAAAATGGTACTTCAAAAATATAAGCATAACACTATTCCTTGTTTATTTTCTTTCTTTTTCCTTGATCACTATATTACTGTCAGTGAAAAAATAAAAATAAATAGAGAGAAAGAATAGTAACTAAAAAAAGCAAAGTAATATGATTTATTTGTCCCCAAATACTACTCTACCCTTTCAGGAGTTTAAGTAAATAGAAACGGTAATGAAAAAAATTACTCCATTTTTTTCGCATAGATTTCATAAATGCTACTTAAAATGCATTTATAAAATTTTTCAATTTTAATATATAAAATAATAATATTATTACTCCATAAAATTATCTTTTGTTAATTTAGAAAGCATGGAACCTGTAGTCAGACCAAACAGTTTCATTCATGAGTCATGACTGCTGATTTCTCGTGAAAAGCTTATTAATGTGACTAGTATTTTATACCAAACTCCTCCTGAGAAACTAAAACAATTTCTCCCTCCTCCCTCCTCCCTCCTCCCTCCCTTTTTCCAAAGGAAAACACCTGGTCCGTGAGTGAGTGAAACCATTAACTAGCTTCACATTCCACTACTATTTTATTTCATGATTTCATCTACCCAAGTAATTGTTCCTCCCTTGGCCTCCTTGTTAACCATGTTTTACTTCGGTAGTTGAGTGAAACCACTCTCTCTCCCTCAGGAATCATCTTTTTTTATACCCCCTCTTTATAGTAGTACTCCTTGTATTTGGTTCTGCTAATTGCTCCTCTGAGTTTTGACCATAAAGTCATTAACCCTTAACAATTGACAACTTTCTTCCTGAAATCAAGGGTTTAGTTGGGTTGAGTGCTCTTCTATTTGCTTCATTTTCAAGAATTCTGACATGGGTCATCTTTATTTTCCTGTTGATGCTAAAAGCACAATAAATCAGAAGTGGGTTTTGATTACAAGCTGCCGTTCTTGAGGGGAGAGCTAGAAAAAATTGATCTTGCATTTTCTTGGTTGAATAATGGATTCTTGATTCCTATTCTACTGAGAAATATAGAGTTCTACTAAGGCAACATCCCAAATGGCAATTTTGTGCTTGTTCATAGTTTTGCTAATTGGGTTGCTATCAATATCCCAAATTGTGATTTCTCAAGATGATCAGACCACATTGCTTGCAATTGGCAAGGAGCTTAGTCTATCTGGGTGGGGACTCAACAACTCAAATTACTGCTCTTGGCCTGGCGTTGGCTGCGGCTTGAACCATTCTATGGTGGAAAAGCTTGATCTTTCTTATCGGGGACTGCAAGGTAATGTCTCCCTAATTTCTGAGCTGAAAGCATTGAAGTGGCTTGACGTTTCAAATAATAACTTTCATGGGTCAGTTCCACCAGAATTTGGGAATTTATCTAAGCTTGAGTTTCTTGATTTATCTTTTAATAAGTTTGAAAGTTCAATTCCTACAGATTGGGGTAGGCTCAGAAATCTTAAGTCATTGAACCTGTCCAATAATTTGCTCACGGGAGCAATACCTGATGAGCTTGTGGGGCTAGGGCAATTGCATGATTTGCAAATATTTGGCAATAGATTTAATGGGTTTATCCCAATTTGGGTGGGGAATTTGACCAATCTTAGAGTTTTTACTGCCTATGAGAATTATTTAGGTGGTCAAATTCCGGATAATTTAGGCTTCTTGTCAGAACTTAAGTTGTTGAACCTTCATTCAAACCAGCTTGAAGGGTCTATACCTAAGAGCATTTTTGCTACGGGGAAGCTAGAAATTTTGGTTCTGACCCAGAACAAATTGACCGGTGATCTTCCTGAATTGATAGGGAAGTGCAAAGGCCTTTCTAGTATTAGAATTGGGAACAACCGGTTAATTGGAAGTATTCCCCGGGCAATCGGAAACATTAGTGGCTTGACTTACTTCGAGGCTGATAACAACAATCTGTCTGGGGAGATTGTCTCGGACTTTGCTCAATGCTCTAACCTCACTCTCCTGAACTTAGCCTCAAATGGGTTTACAGGAACAATTCCTCCAGAGCTTGGTGAGCTAACCAATCTGCAGGAGTTGATTGTTTCTGGTAATAGTCTGTTTGGAGAGATTCCAACATCAATTCTTAGGTCAAAAAATCTTAACAAGCTTGATTTGAGCAACAACAGATTCAATGGCACCATACCAGAGGATATCTGCAACTCATCGAGACTGCAGTACTTGCTGTTGGGACAGAATTTGATACGAGGGGAGATACCTCATGGGATTGGAAACTGTGTAAAGTTGCTTGAGTTGCAAATCAGTGGTAACTATCTCACTGGAAGTATCCCACCTGAGATTGGTCATATCAAGAACTTGCTGATAGCACTGAATTTGAGCTTTAATCATCTCCATGGACAATTGCCTCCTGATCTGGGGAGACTTGACAAGCTGGTTTCTTTGGATGTCTCTAATAACCAACTTTCTGGGAGTATTCCATCTGCGCTTAGGGGCATGCAAAGTTTGATAGAGGTTAATTTCTCAAATAATCAGTTCAGTGGCCCAATACCTACCTTTGTGCCATTTCAAAAGAGCCCAAATACAAGCTTTTCAGGGAATAAAGCTCTGTGTGGGGAGCCATTAAATTTGTCATGCGGAAATTCAAATGGTTCTGACCACCAGAGTTACCATCACAGAGTTTCTTATAGGATCATATTAGCAGTTATTGGTTCTGGTTTGGCAGTTTGTTTATCTGTGACGGCTGTTGTTCTGCTGTTTATGATGAGGGAGAGACAAGAAAAGGCTGCCAAAGATGCTGGAATTGCTGATGATATAACCAAAAATCAGCCACTGATACTAGCAGGCCAAGTTTTTGTTGAAAATCTCAAACAAGCTATAGATTTTGATGTTGTTGTACAAGCATCCTTGAAAGATTTAAATAAGCTCAGCAGTGGGACTTTCAGCACAATTTATAAGGCAGACATGCCTTCTGGGATGACTTTATCAGTGAAGAGACTAAAATCTGTGGATAAGACAATTATTCAACACCAGAACAAAATGATTAGAGAGCTTGAAAGGCTGAGTAGACTCTGTCATGATAATCTAATGAGACCCATAGGGTATGTAATATATGAAGATGTTGCTCTTCTATTGCACGAGTACTTTCCTAATGGCACATTGGCACAGTTTCTTCACGATTCTTCAAAGCAGCCCGAGTATAAACCTGATTGGCCAACTCGTCTCCGAATAGCCGCTGGGGTGGTTGAAGGGTTGGCATTCCTTCATCACGTGGCAGTTATCCACCTCGATATCTCGTCTGGTAATGTACTTTTGGATTCAAATTTCAAGCCATTGGTTGGTGAGGTTGAAATATCAAAGCTATTAGACCCATCAAGAGGCACTGCAAGTATAAGTGCTGTTGCAGGTTCATTTGGCTATATTCCCCCAGGTACTCTTATGGTTTATATAACTGATTTAAAATGCTTCACTACTATATTTTGCTTCCAAGACGCTACATCTCCACTATCTTATTTGGTTTCTTATTTTTAATTGTTTAACAGAGTATGCATATACAATGCAAGTTACAGCTCCGGGAAATGTATATAGCTATGGGGTTATTTTACTTGAGATCCTTACAACTCGACTTCCAGTTGATGAGGAATTTGGTGAAGGGATAGATTTGGTGAAGTGGGTACAAAGCGCACCAACAAGAGGGGAAACCCCGGAGCAGATACTTGATGCAAGACTTAGCACCGTGTCCTTTGCTTGGAGAAAAGAAATGCTTGGAGCCCTAAAGATCGCACTACTCTGCACTGACAGCACACCTGCCAAGCGGCCGAAAATGAAAAAGGTGGTCGAAATGCTTCAAGAGATCATAGAAAACTAATTGAAGGTTACTTCATTTGAGTTTGCTCCAAAATAATCCACGAGTCAAGAATCCAGTAGTTGGGATATGGAGAGTCCATTGGAGACACAGTTATAAAGAATTTCCACTATTCCAGTTATACTTTGTCATTCATACAAGGTCACCGGATTATGTACATTGGGGTTACTGTTCTCTGCTGATCTACTCCTTGTATCAAAATGTTCATGCAAAATGGTGTCCTGTAATATATGTTCAAGTTGAAAGAAAAAGAAGAATCAGATGAGGGTAAATGTAAAAGGGATTGTCTGCCCATGCAAGGTTTACTCTTACTGATATCTTTTAGGAGTTCAATTATAGGATTGAGGTCTTTGGTTCATTATATTTATGTAGAGAAAATGCACTTCAATGTCAATTATTTTCCTCTTTAAAGTTGCTTCTCTATGAAGATTGTAGGAATGTCTAGTTGTCACCTTTTCTATAATTTTGCTTCAGCTTCCTATTCACGTACCATGAATACTGCATTCTTTTGCTCCTCACTGAAGTAAGTTTTGCATTCTCTGTCCGGTACCTGTAATTTATGTGGTGAATGTATGATGACTGGTTTAGATTCAGATTGGTTCTTGTTACTATTGGGCAAGAAGAATACATGATCTCAGACTTATTGATGCTGGAAAAGTTCTATATGGTTTAGCTATAAAATAGGATGGTTCTAATATATATACTGCTAGGTTGTCTTTTATCAAGCTCGAACTGTTAAAACATTTTTTGGTTCTAATATTTCGGTCAATTGAATCAAAATTGTGAGCTTGTGTGTTTGCAAGCTTGTCTGCAAGAAAAACTCTTAGTTGGGAGCAGGATGGAAACATGGAATGAATATCAAGATAAAAAATTTCAGGTGCAGATCCCTCTGCTGTTGACGTGGTCCTTAATGACACTCGACTGTAGGACCTCTGTATGCAAAAAACAATTACCCGGTTTATGCTCTTTTTCAACTTTTGTGTCTTCTTTTTCTTTTCCTTTTTTGTCAAGAATGATTATCTGATGCATGCATGATTCGATTGAAATGGATGTCATAATTAAATTATGGCTTTACTAGATCCCCTGGGGAGACTCTGACAGGAGGAAAATGTTATTCGAAAGGCCTTGTTAATTTATGCGTTGATGACATGATAATAAAATTATGATGACAAACTTAATAACATCGTGGCATTTTACAAAAATAAATGGATTTGTTTTTAAAAATAAAAATTAAAAAAAAAATGATAAATAGGACTCCTGTGAAAAAGAGGGAGTAACAAGAAAAGCATAGTGATTTTTTTAACCTTTTCATTTCACTATCTCAGAGAACTGAAATGAATCGAGGGGAATGGTGAGAAGTTTATTCTCCTCCTCTGGCTGGGTAGGGTTTGAGATCCTTTTATTTCTTTTTCTCTTGGTCAGTTGATTTAAGATCCTGAAGGCTTTTTTAATGTTTTTCCTTTTCTAGACCATAGGATCCTGAACACTGAAGGGGGCGCTGCCGTTAAATTTAGCCATTGGCCGGCCCAAGACTAGACACCATGAACCTGTAAAACAAGGTTTGTACTGGTATGAAGCAGAGACTCGAACCCATCCTATCCCATGGTTCATGTAGCGAGCCGAATTTAAACTCCACAACATACGGACAGAGAAAATCAGAAGGCAAGTCATAATGCCAAAGTACTAACAACCAATATTAACATCCTTGCTGTAATCTCCGTTTTGACTAGTGAATTAGAGCTGCTACTTTGTATTAGTATTTCCCATATTTGAAGATGTATGTTGGTTTAAATTCAACAGTACTCTGAGAGAAACTGCGAAACACTTCACAGTGTGAGACAGTGTTGAGTTTGGCGAATGAGCGAAGCAATACAGAGGGATTTGGGTTAGGAGAGAACATCCAAATATGACAAGGAAATAACTACATGTTTCAAGTAACTATATAATGAATGAATTTATATCTTAATCAATCAATGCACCAACTCAAATGGCTTGGTTTACTCTTGGCCCTGGTACTAACGAAAAACCTTGCCTAGTTCAACTGTAATAGTTCAACTAAAAATGGCCTCACACTACCAGAAATTTAGAAGACAGCCAACCGAGTTCTAAAAGAAAGCGGGGTTAAACAAAAATAATGCTACCAACACTTCTATAATTGTGCTAACCATACTTAATACTTTAAATAAAATTTATTAATCTAGCAACATAACACTCCACACCCCTACAAATTCAATACCAACTGGAGTTTCTTCTTCTTGCTTCTGCCAAAAATCAAAATGAATGTATCCTGGATTTAATTTGGTTAACTATTTATCATGGTATATCCTTGTTTACTGTACACACCAACAACTGCAATGCAGCCAAAACTTATAATGCCATTCTCACCACCTTCAAAATATTGAAGTGGAACTGTCCATTTAAGACACGTCAATTCTCCCTTGAAACACAAGAAAATTGAATAACTCCCAATTGAAATCAGGACTAGCCAATTAATAATCACTACATCATTTCAACCTGCTTTAATGCTGATATTGCACAAAATCTTTCGTTCGATTCGACAAAAATTTCAAAAATGCATGTGAAGAATCATATTATAATTAGTATTGAACGACTTATGTCTCCATGTCTAACAATGAAGAACTATTTTTTCAGTCTATCAAAAAGGCAAAGGAATTACTGGACTGTTGAGAACTATAGTTAAGGCCAATGAGCGTGTGCAACTAATTAAAGAAGGCTATAAACTAATGAAGCTTTGTGAGCAAATTTATTACTAGGATTCAAATTGCAGCATAGCAATTGCAACACTGTTTAAAAGGAGTAAGCAGAAACAAACTCAACAGCAATCACCAACCAGTCTACGGAGTTAAACACTTTGAACATTATATCCACGCAAACAATTGCTTATATTTAACTTGGGGCAAAAAAGTGCTATTGGAGAGTTGGAATCAATGGAAACATATTAAAAATTGGATGCTAGTAGGCCCGGCTTCAATTGACATTGGATTTCACAATAAAATTCTGGCGGCTGATGGGGTTCATTACAACTGGAGGACCAGCATTCCGAGGCCATGCCTGGAACTTTCTGTCAGTCTCTGCTGCCCATTCTTTGTTTGTAATAGTACTAGGAGTAGTACCTGATTTCAAAAGCTAGTTAGTCGGAGAATTCACCATAGGTCCACAACATCAAGGAAACAAGAAATAAGGCAGGACCTCAAAAAACAGAAAAAGAAAAAAAGAAAGAACTTGCCTCCAAATATTTTCCGGTCAGCAATAAAATAGTCGCACGTAAATGCAATTACAAATGAACCTGCAATACCACCAATGATCTTGGCTGCTGACATGTTCAAACTGTAACAATGAGGTAAACAACACAACGTCAGGTATGAAATTATATGGACCCTGAAATGCTCAGAATACACAGCTGAACTCTGGTCGTTAAAGAACAGAGAATACACAGCTGAACTCTGGTCGTTAAAGAACAGATAATACACAGCTGAACACTGGTCGTTAAAGAACAGATATTGCATTCTTTCTCAATGGCAGATTTTATGACTCAGTTATAGTCTTCAAATTGGAGCAAAGAAGAATGATATACAGGTGAGGCATATAATTTGCAATGTTTTAGTAATCCAACCTACAAAATGGAGGTTAGTAGTAGATCATACAAGATAATAACCCACTCAAAAAGAAGAAAAGGCTCAAAAAGAAGTAAAGGGTGATTTTCATCTAGCAGAATAAGCTACAATTCCTCGATTTAATGGAAGACCAAATAGATGTGTCTGATTTACAATATCAAATTGGTATCATAAATCAACAAAACAAGAACTGAAGTCAAACAGTTAGCAACCACTAGCCAGCATCTTGCTTATGATGTCTAGTCCGAGACAAGATAATAAGAGGACATAATCCCCTCCCTTCCCTCTGCTTTCTCTAATCCCTCAAAATATACATATCCGATAAAGTAAGACTGATAATAGGAGTTGTAATAATAACAATACCAGATGATGATAAAAACAAAGATGGAAAAGAAATTATAATTTCTGATGTAAGATTTAAATGAATCAATATATGGTACTGTGTTTCCCTCACAAGAAGTCCTAGTTTGGATCTCATCACCTCAACTGCATTCTAATTTCTAAATAAATAATCAACACTTGCTAGTAGATATTGGTTCAAGTGGGCAGTTCAGCAGGATTTTAGAGGTTTGGCCACTAGTTTATCCGGTATGCCAGTCAATTGGCATTTCCCATCTAATTGAAGAACTAGCAGAGCTTAGTATCCGGTTTGCGGTTAAACTGGTGAGTCCAGTTCTGATAATTATGGTAATTACATCTTGCTGATCATGTTACTCAATCCAAGGCCCCTAGGTGGATAAGTAATTTTATACGTAGATGTAAAGCGTAGCAGGAAAAAAGGGTAGAACATAGTGCATTCATACCCCTCTGCACATCTGAAGTGTCTCACATTAATCCTATGTAACAAAAATGGTACTTCTATTCCACAACAAAGTTACCTAAAAGTGTGAGTTGACAGAGAAAGCATCACTGCATGAAAAGCTAACAGCCATCTCCGAGAAGCCAACAGGTGTAGAGTCGATTGATATATATTCAATTTTATTTTAACAACATCGGTTGAGCATCTAAACACGCTACATGCTTTATCATGAATACAGAATAAAGTACCTTAGTTTTTCACTCTACCCACAAGCAACAAATTTTCTAACTCCAAATAATAAAAACCAAATTAGAGGCCAGTCCTTTTTTCCCCTTAAAGTACATGTCATAGTTATGATTTCTTAGTCATATAATTATCCTGCCTCAAAAGGGTCTTACATCATACCATATCATGGTATATGGTCTTTGTTAAAATCTATTTGCGTAAAGATACTCCCTCCCATTTGCAAAATTTACACATACTCAAGATATATTTTGTTCCATGGCTACCCTTCAAAATAAATTGTTAGTTTAATAGCGGTGACAAAATAATAAAATTAGAATGACAAATTTGAGGACATTGTTCATTTTATACCACAATCATCGAAATGAGGACTTTGTGGGAATATTTTTTTTGGCAAATACTACCCTTTTTGTGGAAGAGAGGAAGTACTACATACAATGTATGTAACGAAAGGAGGACTTTGGGATTATTTTTCTTTGGCAAACAGGACTCTTCTGATGTACATAATACATTAGGTTTTGATTCATGGACATAGGAATAACAAAATAATTTTTTAAAAAAATGATAAAAGTAGGAAAAGTTTTCTGCATTTCTGCACAACATAAATAAACCCACTCCTGCATATGTGCGTTTTCATGGGGACGCAAACAAACAAAATTGACACGAAATGAATTAATCTGACATGAAAACCTTAAATCTCTACAGCTCCAAATAGACCTTCTATACAACATAAAGACGAAGAGATTTCCATTTAAGAAGAGTAAAACTAAAATGAAAGGTCAGGATCCGCATCATACAATAACAATAACGGCAAAACCACAGAGAAATATAGTACCTCAAAACAGACCCTAAAATCGTCCTGCAAGTATACGCAATCTTTACATGGAGAGAAAAAGCTTACCCTTGTGATTTGGAGAGAGAAAGAAAGAACGAACGAGATTTTTCAGAGCTGGAAAATGATCTGTGCCACTCGCCTGGACGTTTCTACCCTTCTCCCACGGCTGCTTAAATTACGCCCATCTCTATACATACATTCGAAGAACAGGACAAAGCCCTCAGATTCAGATGGGCTTTATCAGTAAAAATATTTGGGCTTACACCCATTCTAAGCAGGGTCAAAATTTAATTTTCTTTTTTTTAAAGGAAAGATTTATTTCATTTGCACTCCATCTTATTTTTTTAAGGTAAAAAAAATTACATAAAATTCCACTGATCAATATGAATTAACAATTATCATATTTTGTTCATTTCATCTTGAAATGACAGTCCTGCCTAACTTTCCCAAAGATTTGTTAATTCATTTCTTGTACATTGTTCAAAAATATTATTAAACTTTAATTTAACGATAATTTTATTCTTCTCGTTACATTTAGAACTTATAATACTCCATATAAAAATAATCCCGAAAAAATAAATTTTAAAATTTTGTATTCAAGTGTAATAATATTAGAATGAATGTATGTATGTATAATAATAGAATCTTGAAAATTCTTATAACTACATGATGTTAATAGTTATCATAGTTTTAAATCTTCTCAGCAGTATGTAAAAGTAATTTTGTTGTTCTATGTAGTGAGGAATCAGATGCTCAGAACCAGCAAGGATAGAGATATATGTTACAACTCACAATTCGGGCCTTTCTTCCCAAAATATAATTAATGCCAGCAGCAGTATCAGACCTTCCATCAAAGTGGTAGGACAAATGAGTCTATATTCAAACATCAACTATGTAAATGATATAAAAACAGTTTCGCTTGTTATTTATTTTATTTTTTTATAGTATTTTAAAATAACACAATATCTTTATTACCAACCATAATTTCATTACGTTACTATCACCGCTAAATTAAATACTTGATACATTTAGGAATAAACATACAATAAAAATAGGTAATTGATATTTTTACAAATAAAATTTGATATTTTTATAAAGTCTCTCTCACATGCGTGTGGAACTCATCTACTATTCATGTAAGAGAAAACTTGTAGAATTATTATTTTTACTTGTGAAAATATTAATTCTCTAAAAATATATTCAAGCTTATATAATTTTGCATACGTCTTTTTTGTAGAACACAAGGAGTAATGTTTATACATCAACAGTTCTAAAGCAGAAAGCAATACACGTTGCCAAAACTTCATATCCACCACAGGTAGAAAATCCGATAGATGCCTTCTGCATGGCCATGATCTATAAAATGAGTAGAATCAACATAAGAAAATTGATAATTGGATTTGAAGATGCAACTTAATCTATCAATCCTAATAGTAACAACACCCAATATTTTTGGCCAAATGCAGATTATGAAAGCTTGAAGCATGCAAAGCCATCGAGCGCAGAAGGCTTCTGAGAGGGCGGCCATGGGATTCTGTGAGTTTTTATATATACTTCTTCCATATCAACATCCGGCAGCTTTTAAGAAGTTATCATATGGACTAGAAGTTGGTAGCCTGAAGGACTGAGGATCATTATGCTCGGTTGCACAGAGAATAGGAATACTACGCGAATATGGGTCCTGAGATATGGCAGATACATTTTGATCAACAAATGGGTGACCAACCTGCTTTTTTTGGAAATCAAGGGGGCACATAATCAGATGACACAAGATGGGAATTAATATTAGTATTCAGAAGATGAATATATGAGATGACACACATTAGGAAAAAATGTAGTAATCTTTCTATAAGTGACATTAAATATGAAGATAAAATAAAAACTATATAAGCAATGTAAGGATTCGAAAGTAAATTTCTTTGGTAGCTATTGACATGACAGAGTAAATTTTTTTATTACAAAAAATGTTGAATTTACATGATTCAACAGCCTCATTTGATAATTATTATTTTTCACATAATTAAGGTGCTGAATCGAAAATAGCACGAGTTTTGCAAAGGCTATATACAGAGCACACCGATAAATTTTCTTTCTTTTTTTTTTTTTTGCTAAATACACGCCGATCCATTTTCAAGCATGCTCACCTACGAGGAAATATCAAGGCTAAGCCTCATGTACCTTATTTTTTTTGATATGACATGAATGCCACTAAATCAGAATCCACATAAGTTTCGAAATATACGTGGGCAATTGTTGCACATCAGTATAAATACCAAGTTGTATATGGATATGCAGCTGAAATCATAACGAAGAGGTATACGAAATGTATGTTTAAATAGATGCCAGGGCACGTGCTAGTGAAGGTGTACTAAATAGAGAAGGAGATACCATTTGAAAGCCCACATCACTTTGGGCATAAGAAGCCATCTGCTTGTCCTCTTCATCGCAATTTTGTGAAATTGTGCTCAACACACTTTCCTGTCTCTGTCGAGTGCTCATCAAATGGGAGATTTTCTCCTGCTTTCCCATTAGAAGTCTCTCACAGTGATGGGCCATTTCTCCGAAAGACACATCAGGTGCAGTGCTCACAGATACTCTCCCAACTTGATGTGCTGTCTCTAAAACCTAGCAGATTGAGCATACGAAGTTTTAGTTCAAGCAAGCACTTATGCAATACCAACTCAACGAGATAAGATACATAAGACTGAAAAAGAACCATGCATGGGTTTAAGTTCTACTTGATGCCTGAGAAACACGTGTAATAAAAAGTTTCAGTTCATAAAAGTGTGAAATCGGCATGATAGCAATTTGTAATAACAAAACGGGCAAATGCAACATGTAAAAAAATAAAGAAGAAAATGCATCTTACTTGACAGTACATATGATTCAAGGACATATGCACAGAGCAACATAAACTGATTGTAGTCAAGAAGCTAAGAGTTATATGCCACAGGAAATCTGGGTTTGGTTCAGACTACAGTCAAACGAAAAGGTAATTTTTTCTAAAGCTTTCTCAGCTCGTCTTCATGACGAGACAATATTGTCCTTTATTAACTGCATAATCAGCTTCCAGTATGATAAAGAAATTGTCAAAAAAAGTGTAAACAATCACATGAATACACACTGTTCTGAAATTGGCGGACCTAGGTGGCAGAGGGGGCCATCTAGCACCGCAGCGTTTTCCTGGACAGTTTTATTATATATTTCTAAAATATTTGCATATGCTATATAAAGAACATATTATATGTAAAGATTCTAAATGTACACGAAAAATTACCAAGAAAGCAATCTTAAAGAGTCGCAACAATTTAATTTCAAGCACTTTAGAGCATCAAGTGGTTCTCATGGAGTTGAAGGGACTAGGGTTTTTGGTAACTTTGTTTGGCTTGGCATTTGGGTGACTTCGCTTTCATTCCTTTAAACATCAGGAAAAAAAATCTTAGGTGCCTACACCGTCTAGGCACCTAGAACGAGGGCCAAATCGAGGAGATGGAGGGCTGATTCCGCATAGGGGTAGTTTGATTTCTAGAACGCTGAATACATAAGTATGCTTCATTATCGGTGAAACAAATGTCTGTTGGACTCAAAAGCATATCACAGCTTTTATTGGTTTCAGTTGCATTATTTTGTCATTTCTAAAAATAAAAAATGTTGATCATTTTTTAAATCAATGTCTCGATGCATGAATCAGGTTCAAAAGAAAACAGTTAGATAATTTGTAAAGGTATGTTGTTTCTTGCTCAGCCCTAATTTTGTTTTAGTTGATCTGCGCTATATTGAGAGAGTTCATCCAGGAATTAATAGGCAATTTTAAGAGGTACCATGACAATAGTTTCTAATTAACTAGATTTAGTACAGAAGGATAACCAATTGCTCAATGTTCCCTAGTGTGTATAATTATCAACTAACGAAGCGCCCTTGTGGAAGATTTCCCTTTTCCTGCTCTGTAACTATAAGCAATGACGGATAACTAACTAGACATGCAAAAACATACAGATTCTAGGAGCTGATTGGCGCTCAACAGGTCGGGGATTTCAATGGCCATTTGTATAGTATGGTTAGCATGATTTTCAAAGGAATCTGGAAGAGAATCATCTGTTGCAAAAGCTGCAGCAGTCTGCACAATAAACAGAAAATATAAAGAATCTAGAAATAGCTTATTATGGAAGCTTATTAAATTTCAAAATAAGTACCTCCTCCAGAGATGTGTGGTCATTAGAATTACTCTGATATGGTTTTTGTTGGGTGTCCATGAAGGCTCCCTGAGGACACATATCATCAGGTACAAATCTATCTACCAACTGCTCCTTTAAGGTGGATACTTCAGACTATTAAAAAATAAAAAAAATACAATAAAAAATAAGGATAAGAAGAAGCTTCAGATCAGTTTTTTTCAAACAGAATCTACACCATAATCGGTTTTTTTTTTTCAATGTCAAAAACACTCGTAAAGTTTAATATTAATATGAAGTTTACATCTGACAAATTTTCCAAACTCTTTACTATCACAGAAGCCAAGGATTCCTTGGTCTGGGCCTCAGTGAATTCTATTTTGGAAAGAGACTTCAAAGCAGTATTATCATCTTCGTTAGATCCATAAATAATCTTGCAATGGCCAGATTCAGTGTCAACAGTCCTTAATTTGCAATCTCCAACCAAACACAGAAATGGATCTACCTGACACAATCATAAAACAAAGAATAAGATATGGCAGCATAGATTTGACTCAAGGAATGTACAAAATGATGCTGATGTATGCAGAAGGAAACCAAAAAGATTTATTTTCAAATATACATATTTCTTCAAGAATTCATTCTCACATGCGTAAGAAGGAGAGGAAAGAAGAGAAATATAGTAAGAAAAGTAGTAAATAGCAGTCCCTAAATCAACAACAATCTAGTGCAAGAAGAAAGGGATCCTACCAATTTATCTGTAATAGTAGCCTTGACGCAGGGAACAAGAGCAGGGATATTGTATGCCTTCGATGAAAAGATAATCATGGAAGTTGCCAATAAAAAGAGGGATCTGCGGCGTGATGGTGGCAGTGGCCCTGCAGAAACAGTGGTAATGGGACATTGAGCAGAGTAATTGATGCCCTACTAATGTCAAGACAACTTTAAATGCTCCACTATGCATCAATATCAAATATAATTTTAGAAGCAGAAGCAAGTTTTAAGTAACAAGTCCATATACTCCTTAAGAATCTGTATTTTTACGTCTGTGTATGAATCATCACATAGAAGAGCATTAAAGCATCTTGGCCTCCCATCAGCATCCAAACTGGTGTAATATAAACTGAATTTCATTTTTTTCAGTGCAATATCATATGCATCATCTACTTTGCTAGTCTCAGGAAAGTAAACCAATTTGATATATACCCGTATTATGATTTCCGTCATTTTAGATTGTTAGTAAGCAACTACACCAAGCCTACTTCTGATCTAGTACTGCAGACGCAGATCATATAGCATGGGATGAAGTCATATTGAGCTATTCAAATTCAAATAGATCCGGCACCACCGTGCAACAAGTCCCTTATTAGTTGTTTGTGTGATGCATGTGTCAGTGCTTATAATCTAAAGGAGTTTGATAAAGTTCAAAATGCACACCATTTATAGTTCATGTGACGGAAGCATGCTTACTCGTCAAACAAACTAAACAAATTTCTATCATACCGGTTCAAACTTTCTTACCAGATCTAACATCAAGTCCTTGAGAGCAATGAGAAGCATCAGATTTCTCCATACTAACTCAATCAGTATTTTTTTTAATGGATTGATTTAGAAAATCACACAAGCTTAAAGGAATATCCATGAAACCTATCCCTGTTAAAGTTTGAGAGAGAAATTATTCAAATCAGCTTGGAAGATAGACATTTCTAGAAAACAAATCCACATTCTTCCTTCGATTCTTCTACCTTTTGGTCTGCAGTTATATAACTTTTGAACTATGCCACCACATAAATTGACACCAGACATGGGATTTCTTCAATTGAATTACATTAAAATTCGATTCTTTCTAAGTTGCGTTATCACAGAACCAACTCCCCAGTCCCCACTGTTTTCCTCCTTGTCCTTCAGTAGTTGAATATTCTATTCCACTCCAAAACTAGAAGTATGCATTAGCAGTAAGTTTGCAGGTTTACCTTCTTCAGCACGAGAAATGTCTCGTAAAGAAAATGCTAGCTGAAAACTACGGACTAGAACCTCACGGCTGGAGTTCTGCAACAGATGACAGTATATATTAAGAATAACTGATGAACAAGAAACATGGAAAATAAAATATGGTAGTTAGTACATTAATACAACCAACTGATAACATCTGACAGAATTCATGAAAACAAGTAGCACAGTTAGCAGCACCATCACAAGTATTGGAAAAATTAAAACAATGTTATCAACTCTGAAGAAGACAAAAAAAATATGTGGAAAGCCAAATATATATGAAGATATTATTTGTTGCTCATCAAAAGAAAGCATAACAACTTCTAGGAAGAGTAATTTATGTAGATTTGGGAGATAAAAAATAAAACTAAAGAACCTTCAAATTGTTATAGCGAATATGTTTGTTTAGCTCATAAAACTTGTTCTTTTGCCATTTGAATCTGGAAACTTGAATTAGATGCAAGCCTTAACGTGAAAAGAGATATAGGATCTCAAGAAGTTGTTGTAATCTGGGGCAGAATCATACTCATATTCTTCTTGCAACAGTTCTTTAGAAGAATCAATCATGACATGCACTAGCAAAGTTGATTGCCTACAAAACATAGGCTTCGAGCAAATTTTCCCTCCTTTCCTCATCTGGAGATGGACAGCACTACGGTGAATATACAGCACAGTCTGGTTCTCAATCATGTTTTTAGTCACCGTGAGAGGAACACAGAGCTCACAAACCGACAAACGTGGCCACATGAATTTGTAAACTTGAAGTTGATGCTAAGAAAATATTGAAAGAAGGTGATAAGAACCAGATCCATTTCTAGAAGATAAAGGTCAAAAGCAAATAACTTATTTGGGAGATGACAAGCTGTTACGAGAACAGAAATAGGATCTCAAGAAGGTGTTGAAATACTGCAGTATTATACTTGTATTCTTCTTAATAGAACTTCTTTAGGAAAAACAATCATGATAATAAAGATCTCAAGAATTTGTTGAAATCCTGGGGCAGTATCACGCTCATGCTTCTTAAATTTCTTTAGGAAAATAAATCATAAAAAGCATGGGCAATATTTGCACAGAAATCTTTCCATCCTTTCCCCCCGTCCTCATCAAGAGAAGACAGCACTATAACTTATATACGAAACAAAGAGTTTTCCTTGATACTGCTGCTAAACGTACAAACGGCACTTAGACTAGAGGTATATGTTCTAAGACTTCTAAACCAAGCGTTTTTTGTGGTAAAGGAAAATGCCACTCAGAATATCCAAATCAATAGCCTGCTAAGGATTTTACATGACTTGAGTACAAATATGGAAATATGTATACATGAAATGCAAAAAGTTGCAACAAATAAGGACAGCACAAGCTATGGTGGCCAGGAAATGCTTTGGTAAAGTAAAAGATTACAAAACACAACAATTTGAGAAGTTAAATTATATAGTGCAATTTTCAGATCCAAACAAAGGTTCTAACAGGAGAAAAAGGACAACAAATCAAGACTTCAGTTCAACCTAACTAGGTATATGAAAGCATCTGGAACACAATACATAACAAGAAATGGATGAAGCACAGTAAAATAAACCAAATTTGTGAAGGATTCAGACCATGAACATAGATGATGCTATTATGTAGTGAACAACAGTCTAAAATATTTCCCAAAGAAAAAAAACAACAAATAACAAGATAGTAACTGCCACAGAAGTAAGATTATCTTTGTTCTCTGTCTCTTTTCTTTATTTTTTTGGGTGCATATAAGTTTATCATTCTTATCTTTAAAAGAATTTTGTTATTAACAATTAAAAAAATCATCAACTACCTTGGCTCGAGAGAACAGCAAAACCAAGCTATATGTGTGAGCAATTGCTTCATAGTTTTCAGGTTCATTCGCAGGGGAAATGGACTGAGCCCAAATTGATGAAAGGAGGAGCATAATTTGGTGGCTGCTCAGCCTTAGAGAGATGCCCTCCTGAGATTGAGGAAAAACAGTCGCATAAAAAAGCAAATTACACAACTTGATGAACTATAAGGAACTGGTTTGAATGTAGATAAGGAGCATCATTTGTTGTGAAGACTTGAACCTCATCTCTCAACTAAAACCTAAGGTATGATTCACCAAGTAAAAGGAGAATAATATATTACTAGTGATCATAACTAGGATAGGGATGAAAGACAATGCTCCAGGATTTGTTCCACCTGGATGATAAGCAGGCTAAACACCAAGTGTGGCCTGGTCTTCGTGCAGTATATTCAGGCCAGTTTAAATAGGTGCGTCTAACTAGAAGGTCTAGAAGATCATTCCCCAACTAAAATAAGGACTTCTAAGATGTTAGATACAGTTCAAGAACCTACCACTTCCTTATCTAAATTGTGGGTAGAACTTCCAGCTGCTGTTGGAGGAATATGTAGATTTTTAGTTGATCTATTTCTGTTTAGCATCCCACTGTTGTTTCTCTGTTCCCCCTTACTGATTTTTTTTTCTTTGTTTTCCAGATTTACATTTTCCCTTGAAGATGACCTTTCCATTCTCAGCTTCTCGAAAAGGGCAGCTGAAGAAGAAAAGACAGAAACGGTTCTCGAGAGTGTTCTAGAAAAGCTTGTGGGCTTTTCTGACTCGGTCATTGTTGAGTGTGGATGAGGGCAAACTGAAGATGGCACAAGGACAACTGAAATGATGCGATGAGCTCCAACTCGTGTTTCATGATCTGGATGGACCATAGCTGGGAGTAACTGATAGAATAAGGCCTCAGGGAATGCCTAAAGGAAAATGAACATATGTGAGATTTAATTTTGGGAAAGGAAAAAAAATTTGCAGAGACAATAAATTGAGCTTTTGCCTTGTTTTGATATGACATAATTTGCAGAGAGGCTACAATTTGAGCAGTGTGACAAACAGCAGAAATAGTGGTTCTCGCTATAATTGTACTACTTGACATATTCTCCAACATCCCAGCCATAATATCAAAAATTGAACCAGCATCTCCTACCTGTTAATGAATGGAAACTCAATATCATAATTGGAAAAGGAAGCTGAAAAGGAAATAAACAACTATGATGACCAAATTCAGCTAAACGTCCCAAGAACTTAATTACTTCATATTTAATGACAATTTGAAAAAAAATCCAGCTTCACGAGCATTCCTGGCTCAAGCTTTTAGTAACAGTAATTTTTGTATGTGCGATGTTGACTCAGAAAAAGAAGAAGAAGAATGCAACCTTAGATGATAACTCCACAAGGCATGCATCCACTGCTGCTCCAAATCTTCTGTTCCATTTGATTGCGTCGGTTCCTAAATTTGCGTCATCTAGTGAAATGTGTAAGCTTTTTCGCAGATGCCTCACTATATCGCCTAAAGCACCAACTATAGCCACAGAAGGCTGGATCTTGGTAATTTGAGCAAGGGAAGTGGTAACCTCAACAATGTCAAGCTGCATATTAGGTTGTTGAAGGACATTTTTGTGATCAAGATGCTTGACTAATATCGAAAGCAGAAAGTGTGTGTTTTGCACTGCAAAATCATATGAGAAAGAAGCATCACGAGTCCATCATGAGTGCAATTGCAAAATCCGTGACGGAGAATATTAATAGCATTATTGATAATAAGAAAAAGGGAATTCGGCTTCCAAAATGATAAAAAAGATTGAAAGGTATAATTAATACCAGAACCATCCATTAATAACTGCATGTCTTTCAGGACTGGTAAAGCAAGCCCATGAGCATCAGACCATAAATTTTCATTATCAAAATGGCGGAATAAAGATTCTAGAATTCGTCGCATGGTTGTAGCTTCCGAGGCTAGCTTCGCCATGTTATTGAGGCAGACCCTGGACCAAAAGCAGGGGTTCTTGGCATCTTCCCTGTGGAAGAAAATAAAATTACAATTAACGGTTCATACCAGAACTACGTGAAAACATAAAGAATTTTCTTTTGCTTGGTAATGATGAAAGGAAAATGAGATAATCAGAAACTTTGCGTCAGAACATTACTCTGTCACATTTACTTCCCCATTGTCATTCACAATCATTCTCCAAGAAGGTACCTTCATCAGGATCTCTGGTGAAGGAGAAGTATGACCCTCAATTTTATTGGCTTCTTGCATCCACCTGTTCTGGTTTAGGTTGTGGGACTCTTTACTTGGACTTCCATAATTTTCCAAGACTACTGAGACAATCTGATAATGAAATATTAATACTGAAGGAACTTTTATTGAAGTTGGTTTTAAGTAGCAATAACATCAGTCAGCTTCATCAGTACAACTTTACAAACTGTGTTACTACATAATCAAAGGAATTTAGGTTATTAATTTTATAACAAATACCCCAACTAGCTTGGGATTAAGGTTTAGTTGAGTTGAGTTCATTTTACATCAAAGATTCAGCAGAATGGAATAGAGGGAGTAAATAAGTATTTCTGTACAGATCTAAATCTGTAAATACTATTAGGAAAAGCTATGTATGCATGATGGATTATTCACAGCACGTAGTTACTGGTAGAAATTGTATGAGTTAAATCTACTACACAAAGTAAATTTTTCATAGTTGAAGCTACTATACAAAATAAATTCTATTTGCATCTTAAGGCCAGTCAACTCAATAGAATTGTGGAATCTTTAAGAATAGTCATGTTAAAAATAAGATAAATAAATGAAAGGGAGAAAGAAAATTAAAAATCATGGAGCAATGTAGGAGTCTCAGACCTAAAGAGGATGTCAACAAGCAAATTTTAAAGGGCCAATATAGTTTTTAACTACATTCTCATTTTAGCCAGAGCTCAGCTCAGCAAGTATCTTATTTACTTATTTGAATAATGGCAAATATCGTTGTTAGTAAAGCAAGAGTGGAGACATGCTCAAGATGTGTTGTGGGTAAAGACTACCAAAGTGAAGCAAACACATGGATTGGGCTTTTCTACAGTTGTTTCTATCAATAAGCTGGTCTTAGAATTATTAGGTATATATCCCACAGGAACCTCCTATTTGTAGTAGCATGCAATGCAAGGAAAGCCTTGCGCTTAGAATAATTTGAGGAGGACAATACTAACTTTTTGAGTACCAAAATATTATAAAGACCGCAGAATGCTTATTTCCTTTCTGAGCCAAACTCAAAAATACAAAGTAAATGATCAAGGGGCAGTTTGTTGACAAGTTATAATTGTTGTGATGATCTAGCAAACTGAAAGAGAAAAAATGGCACGAACTATTTCAAAAATTATATAAATTGCAGTTGGCTTACATTATCAAACTCCACCGACATATTGGAATATTTACCCATGAGACAAACCTACACAAATGAAACAAAAATTAAAAGATTTACATGTACATACTACGGAGAAATTAATAATTGCAATCAAAACTGACAAATTCTCATGGTGCTAACTTCTAAATTCTAAAGCTAGAAAGTAAAAGATACTCAAACTAAGCATCTAGAAAGTAAAATCTTCACTGAAGATGAAAAGAATGTCTTGGGGTAGTAAACTTAAGAAATTTGACTTTCTGATTTACAGGTCCTTTCTGTACATCCGGATCCTCTGTAAAGAAAAATTAAATCTTCCTTGGCTAGTTCGCTCACAATAGGCGGTCAGAAAATCACAAAAAGTAAACATTATAGATGTATCTAATCTACTGCAAGAGATGTCCACAGAAGATGCACCCTTTATTTGGACTGGATTGATTAAATAGCGCCATTGGGGTTTCCACAAGCACACCTTCTTGCCCTCTTTTTTAACAAGTACTCTCGCCAAACACAGTCCAATTGGCTTTCTTAAAGTTCTAATATGACCATGAATTTTAAATTTTTTTACGAGAAAACCAATAAACATAAATGAAATCATAATTCCTCCATCTCTCATATAGATGATAACTCCCAACCTTCAAAACATGACTGCACTTTCATTCAACCCGTCACTCACCATATCATTTTTTAATGACACCTCCAAATGAATTTTGTCAGTGTCATCCACTGCAGAATCTAAACCGATGTGCCTAAAGCAAAAGGAACACCTCATTACAAGTAATAGCCAACGCATGATTTCATAGGGCTCATTTTCTTCAAAGTAAATTTCCATTGTAGGATCTCAAAGGGGGGCCATCTGCTTTGTGAGATACATCCTGTGCAAAATTTTGTTCCACGGATCGAGCAATTAAATTACATTAGTAAAATCAAGACAATAGTATGAGATAAAAAGAGTTAACAACCCCCCCACCCCAACCAACCACCACCACCAATTGGTAGGATCCCTCATGCTTGTGGGTCCTGCTCGAACGGACAAGATTCCAGTCAAGATTAATTTTGATATCATTTGTCATGGATCCTGAAACTTCAGTCTAAAGTACTTGGACAGGTAACAAAAATGCCACAGGTAAACCAAAATACTTCTTAATCGTGACTACGGATCTCACACTACTATAAGGCACCAAGTCCAAAAAAGATTTGAACGAGAAACTAAATAAGTGCACCACTGAGGAAAACTGATGTAAAGTGATAGTAACAGTTGAAGAAGGGAGACCAAACTTAACATCCATATATAGTATAGTAAGAAATGATAGCTTGTGGTTCAAATGAAGCACTACCGGGGAGAGCAGAATGGTCGGTCCTAACTAGTCATGACAAAGCTTTTTGGAGTTTCAGGTATCAATGTCATAAGAAAGTTTTAGAAACTGTTCTAGACAAAGTTTGAATAAAAATGAAGTTGGCATGCACAATTGCTAGTCAGAAATATATATCTGAATGGTGGCTATTGTTTCCATTTTTTAGCCAAACTTTTGATTTGATTTGCAATCGTAGTGGTCGAGTAAAAACAAAAATTAGAGAGAAGTTCCAAGAATAGGAGTAAGATTTATATATCAAATGCATCTATTTTTTCTTTCTTTGGAAGATTGAAATTTGATCAACCCAGACTAGGAGGCTCATAAACAATTTACCATTGAAGAGAGAGCTTGCAATGCAGCTGCACAAAGATGGTTTGCCCTCTCATTGTCCCCAACTTCTTGAGCTAGCTGACAGAGTTTTGGAATAAATCCTTCTAGGACATATAAGTTCCATCCTTCTGCAAAATGAATCATATTCAGATAAGATCAAAGTTTGATTAAAGCCAAAAAAATTCTGTAAGCTTAGGAACTTTTGATTAACGCATGAAACCAAATAACACCAACCTGATTATTTACAAAGTCAAAGAGAGTCTGGCATCCTATAATTAGCATTTCATCCTGGTGTGACTGATCCAGCAGAGTGTGCATAATACTTAGCAAGCTATTTGAAAATAAAGGCCTGTAATGAATTGAAAGGTTATAATTTAAAGATGAATATCAATTCACAAAAGACCAGCGCACTAAATCTAGTCTAGATCAGTATGGTGCTGGGCTTATCCGCCACTAGTAAACTCATTGTCAGAATTTGTAATTGCTGAGTTTGCTGTCAGAATATCACTTTTCCAGTCATCTTTAAACCAAAAATATTTAATTTAGGCTAACAAATAAAGCCCAGGTTAGATGTTATAACCCAATGCAAGAAAAGAAGTCCATGATATAACCGAGTCTCCCCACTGTTAAAATGATAAACTAGAGACATAAATAGATTGCATCGGCATTTTAAGGCAACTTTCTTCATCTGCAAACAAAAAGTAGTTAATGCCCTAAAGTAATTCATAAACAACATTGGGCACAGAATTTAAATGAATAAATAAATAATTGAAGTTGAATCAGAAAGAATGAACTTACATTTGCTCCTTGCAAGAAATTAACAACTTCTTGTATATACACATGACAACTTTGGCGGATCGAAAATTTTCAGTTCTCAATTCCTTGTAACAGCGTTCCTCAAGTAAGTTTGAGATCTGGAAGTCAGATTAGAAACTTTGGTTTGATTAAGAAATAAATGGTAAGAAATTAAGCTCATATGCTTTTGCGTATGAGGTTACTTCTGGTTTATAGAATCTGGTTAAAGCCAAGGAGATCTGTCACACAAAAATAGCAGAACTCTTTGAAGTTTTCTATTAAACCATCTTTTTTCTCGGTAAATACTTTTATATTGATGCAAGACATTTCTTGCTTACTAAGGAAAAAATAAGAATGATACAAACTATTCATGTATCTAGGTGAGGCCGTTTGAATTCACTAATTAATTAATTACCAAAGAGAACAAGGTATAATTAGTTTTAATTACGCAATATAGCAAGGTCTAATTAGTTATTAAAAAAATACCCCCGTGAAGTTGCAACTAGAATTTTATCTCTACCACGCTCCTCCAAAGAAAAAAATAAAATAAAACTTTCTTGATTTGAATTACAACAATATGCATCTTATTAGCAATCAACGCTGCCTGAATCATTCTGTTGATAGGACAAGTAAAAAAACATTCAATATAATATCAGGGTCTCGCAAGAATGTCATATTTTCATCAATGAGCATTCTTACTAGATTGGAAGTGAAAATTTGAGCCATAGTACCAGAAACAAAATTTTCAAATAAAATGAATTATGTGCGTGTGATGAAATAATAACATTCGAATCTCTTTTCCTTTGACATGAAACTAATATATAAGGATTTCCTATTGATTGGCAACCTAAGTAATCCACCACTAAGCAGTGAAAGTATTATGCCCAACAAATCAGAATTTCCCTCCCAGCTGAAAATAGAGCTGAAAGACCCAATTCTAGTCATATCTATGCAGAATTGCAGATCATCAATCAATCAATTTTTTATAACTGAGTAGATTGCACCTCCTCTTATAGGTTATTAAAACAGTGCCCATGGGTGATATAGAAAAAAATCAAAGAGCACATGGCAGAATGACCATTACACACAGAAGGTTCAAATACAGAGTATAGAGTTCGACAAAACTGGAAAGGTTCAAAGAAATAATTCAGGAAAGCCAGATTCAAATTATTGCTTAAAACAATCCTGTTATCTATCTGCACAAAAGAATACTAGGATACCTTCGGGATGCGCAAAGGGTTTTTTAAAGCATATTCACAAAGTTTCCCAATCATCCGCACATTTGGCTCTTCATCCTATATATCAATATGAAAAATTCAATTAATAACGACAATTTATGTAGGGTAAAACGAGGTATTTTTGACTGTTGAACGAGTAATAACACAGATATACCTAATCTTTTCATAAACAGCAATTAAATTTTGATTCAAATACATCATGCTCACTTGATGACACATTTGAGAACCATCAAAAAAAGTTTCTCAATGTGCATATACAAAAGTAACAGAATGTATAATCTAAAATGATATTTTAATTATGATACAATTAAGACAAAAGTTTGAACATTCCTATTCAAAGATGATGACTTCTTTTGAATGGATAATGCTACTTTGGTGTAAAAAAAAAACAGAGGATTATTATAAACATATACCAAAATACTCCCTCCTTTCCATTATATAGGTCGTTTTAGAAGTTTTTTTTCTTTCAAAAATATAAGACGTTTTACATATATCTAGGAGGAAAAAAATCTAATCATTTCCAACTTTATCCTTAAAGTTGGAGTAATTGAGAGAGAGGAGGAGGACTAATTAATTAGTGCATGGGTAGTAATAAAGTTTCAAACCAACATTAATTATCTAACATTAGTATTAATGAGACTTTGATTATATCTTAAATTACCTATATAATGGAAAGAAGGGAGTAATAAGTTGGTAAAATTTGAAAATTATAGAAGTTGATTTAACACCACTTGAAATTGTTGTTAGTATAGATCATCTTGAAACCAAACTTCAACCTAAAGATGAATTGAGCAGGGTAGTATTTGATTATTCTCTTAAAGCACATAGGAAATACTTTTGAAAAAAAAACCGTCTTTTAAATATTACTAATACAATAAACCTGTGCCAAATCCCAAGAAAAATGACAAAGCAGTGGTAAGCTACATGGTCAGGCAGTTCTCCAAGCATGACCAGTTTAAGTCACAAATATGAACTGGCAAAACAGATGATGCATCCTTTGTTCTAGTGAGGCTGACAGCCATCAAATTAAATCTTTTGCAATATCACAACCATTGTTGAGAAACAAGCCTCTTGGTAAATGCTCATTAGTTAAACAAATATGTGTAGCTTATCATGGATATCATAAAGAAAATTTCATTCCTTAGGATTTCCATAAGAAAGTAACTATACTTAGCTTAACAACACCAAATAAGTAATGATAGCCCTTTTGAGTTGATAGTACTGACTGAGGTCAAAAGCCAAACCATTCATAGTGGAATTGAAAACAATATTGTTATTCAATATATCTCATTAGTACAGTAGTACATCTACCTAAGGACCACAAAATGAATCTGAAACTTCTTTTATTTTACATAAAATAATCTAATGAAGTTTTGTTCCATATAAAGGAAAATGGAATATAAACATCTACACAGCTAAACTCATTCTAGAATTGTTCAGTTGGCTTCTTTATGAATACAAGCAATTTATAAGAAAAACTTCATGTTGATCAATTTTTCCTGCATTGCATGAAAAAGGATTATAAACTTTATTTTTTGCCAAAACACTAAATTTCTTCTGTTAAACTTATACTAATTGTACAGAAATAAATCAGTCACAGTCAGTATGAGTCCACCAAGGAAAGTTCCAATTTCCAAAAGACATCAGCAATAAGCTCAATAATACTAGTTATTACTTACTCCATTAATAATTAGCCCCTGGATTTATGACTCTCGGGACACTAAAAAATTGCAATTATAGGAACTACAAAAGCAAAATTTTGACATTCGCTGGTAGGAAATGGTTGAATTGCAGATATTCTGTAAAACTAGATCCAACAAATATAATACCTTAGAGACTTCTACTTTACTGCCAGATATAAACATTGGGAGAGAACAAATATCATAAACTTGATAGTTTGAATCATAGACGTCAGAATTGGATATTACATTAAATTGAGCTAATACAGAGTATTTCATATTTGCTGTACTTCAAATGTTGAAAAGAATACTTGTAAAATTTGTAGTTTACTTCAAATACTTTTTAGCAATCATAGTCCGAACCTCTTAGAGCATTTGACTAATCGCACAAGCACACATTCAGCCTACAAGAGCTGTGTACTGGGCAAATATAAGCATAAGCTTGTGTGGTTACCGATTGGCATTGGCAAGGCTTGATCCCTCTTCCTTATAATTGTAGAGCACATGCCATTGAGCCAATCAGCCAGCCCAGCCACTAGCGGTTGTCTACCTCAAATATGATACTCCCTTCATTCCAAAATTAAAGATACATTATTTTTAGTCCGCTTTAGAATGAGAGATACATTTTTATTTACATACTATAAAGCGACGCGAAATTCCTAATATGCCATTATTTTTAGGGAATCGATAGTTCCACAAAGAAAATTAATATTTCCACAAGGTCTCACTCACATGAGGTAGACCCCACTTACTATTCATATGAGGAGAGTCTTGTGGAATATCAATTTTCCTTGTGGAAATATCAATTCCCTTATTTTTATTCTTAGTTTATTGAGATTTATCATGTCACCAGTACCACTACTACATTTCTAATCAATGTTGGGTATAAGTTTGAAAAACAATAATATCCTCAAATCGTCGTTTTACGAATGTATCTCTGATCTTAGGATTGAGGGAGTAATTAACTTTGCTTAATATAAATGAAAAGATTGAATGTAATAAGATTTAAGCATCAGTAAATGTACTGCAATGTAATCAGCATTAAGTATAAAACAGGGGGAATGACCTTGTAAACAAAGTGGGAAATCTCTGAAGTAACTCGAATACAATTAAGCTAACCTGGGACCGAGGAAAAATATCCGAAATCAGCTTCTTGTACCTCTTCACAGGCTGCCTAGACCTTGCCCGCATTGACGGGCAGAAGAAACAAAGGCTGCCACATACAGGCAAAACTTGCCTCGAAACTACCCCTGATACGACACTCATTTCTGTATACTTCTTTTATCAAGTAACAAAAGAAGAAAAAAATTCTAATCCTTTTAGACAAAATACCTATGCCTCCTTTCCCTTCTTGATCTAGAAAACATGCAATTTTTCCAAACCCCGGAATGGGAATGGAAATAAAAGCTCTCAAAATCAAATGGGTACTTTTCAGATTCCACCACCAGCCTACAAATCAAGAATTTAAGCTCTCTCAAACTCAAAATTCTAATTAACCATAAATGGGTCAGTGCAATATAATCGCCACAAACTTATTGGATTAAAAAAAAACCATAACTATTTACACGTGGATATATGAATATATAAATGGATGTTTTTGTAATGTTAAAAATACCTTCAGATCAAAAGCAGACCGGAAGGCTGGTAGCATCTGCCTGTCAAAAATCTCCAATAATGTACAGAATCTCCGGCATGCCACCCACTCCGTAACTTATGACTCTCTCGCTCTCTCTCTACCCTTCACTTTCTCTCTCTAAAAAGTATATATATATAAACTATAGAATGTATCACTTGGCCGGTCGTTCGTCATATGTGCATAACCTAGTAACCTACACTACAACAAAACGGTATTTTGGTTGTGCGCGTTTTGTTCAATGACCGACATGGATCTTAAAACGATAAATATTAGGAATTTTCAGCCTTCGGATAGAAAGGTCCACTAAAATAAGGACAGGCTGTTAGCCTTTAATTAAATCTTTAAATAATGAAGCTTACTCTGTTACAAATTCTGATTTAAAAAATTAAATTAAAAAAAACCATTGGGTGCAGAGAAGTGGAAAACTTCTTCAAAGGAATGTTTTGCAGCATTGCAGAAACTCTCGCGAAGAACTAAATTGCTCAATTTTGCATCACAGTTTCCAGTAAAGAACTAAATTGCTCAATTTTGATGTGAGCGACCATTCTTCATTATATCCAACAAATTTGTAGTAAAATCAATTTAAAGGATGACATTTTGATTGAATGTCAGAAGCTATTTGGAAAAGGCCTTCAACAATGGAATCAACAATAAATAAAAGTACAAAAACTTTTTCTGCATATGAAATTTCCTATCTTAAACAATCACCCATTTCTAAGCGTTTGAATAGCCTGCATGGTCTTTCTCAACGTGCTCCACAAGGGCCACTGGATCACGAAAACCTCTACTACACTTGGGGCAGACATCAACAGTCACCTTCATTACGCGAGGGCGGGTGCCATCCTCTTCATGGACTTTCTGCACATGATCCACCAAACTTGTGACTGAGGAGAACTTTACATGGCATAGTGGGCACTGTTCTACTTGCCCATTGCTTGCAGTTAAACCGCTGCTACTACTGCTACTACTGCTTTGGCCAGTCTGGAATGCTTGGCTGAATTCATTACTCAATTTTGCAATCCCAGCTTCAGCTGAGGCCCGAACAGATGAAGCTGCCTTGACCAAGGTTGAAGCCCATTTGGGTGAAGATGTGGCAGGGGCTTTGTTAGGTTTTGACACTTCTCTTTTACTCTTATTAAAGAAGTTCGTGAACTGGAAAGCTGCGTCTGGTTTCTTAGGTCCAGGGCAACTGTGATCAGGTCCAAACCGGTGCTTCAAACAATGTTCTACAGTACAGTCCCGGCACCTGAGAGTGTTTGAGAATGTTAGAATCTCTCTGCAGCCAGAGACGGGACATTTCCTCTTCTTCGTGGCTTTCTCATAGTTTGATGGGTCACAATCAGTATTAACATGCGACTCCCAAGTAATATTTGGGTCTTCATCAGGATTTAACTGAACTCCTTTTGCACAGAGGGGACAGATGACAACAGTGACATCGTGTTTGTTTCCTTTTGGACATTGGTGCTTAATATAGCTCCGATGCTCTAGACAGAACACCTATAGAAATTTCAGAATCAAACAGAAACAAAACATGAAAAAGAATAGAAAGGAAAACGGCAAATGTTTGTATCTTAAGAATAGAGATCATATGCTATGTTTGTAAACATAATCAATATATAAGAATAATGGAGAACGAAGTGAGTATGAGATGGAGAATGGCTAAACATTTTATTGATTAATAAATGGTGAGTACAGAGGAAGTATTATTATTAATAACACTTGCTAACATTATACTCAAATAAACCAAACAACTCAATATACCTGTACTCATTCCTAACCAAAAGCTAGGCAACATAGCCAGCCAACTGCTCAGCTAGTAACACAAAACAGGTCCCCAGCCAATCGGTTGGTCACTCTTCGACTTCCCTCAACCAACTCTTCAAAATACTCCTCAACACTTCTTAAACTAGTGAGCTTAACATTCTCTACCACAAAAATACTTTCGAACAAAGACCGCCTAAACATCTAACGCAATAAAAGATGGCTACCATAACCACCATCACTACATCCAACACCCAAGTCACAAACAAAAATCTCCTAAAACATAAAGCGACTAGAAATTTATATCAAAATAAATAGTAAATAAAAAGGCACCAATCCTACATGACGTCCTCACTAACCTAACAAAGTAAGATTCATTTGAAGACTGGTATACCTAGGATGATCATGGATTTGACCTCTTTACCTTATTCCATTTAATACTAATATTCTTCCTATTAAACTTATCAATATATATAACTAAAAATAAGAAGAAAATAAAATAAAATCTTTAATCTTCAGCTGTCATCCTCATTATATTCTCTTCCAAAGAGATCATTACAGAAATCTAGAAAATGATCATATCTCAGGGAATTAGGGAGCTCTTAGTGAATCGGATTCCTAAAACCAAGAGATGGTATACATGACCACTGAGACATTTCATGTATCGAAAAAAGTCTCATGAGGATTGAGCTTAAAGA